>JARHVA010001670.1:572500-1772500 GCA_037957365.1 Torreya grandis | reverse complement strand
GAAAACACGACCGGTGGAATACCTTAGTAGCTATTTGTTTATGGTTTTCATTATGCATATGTGTCTGTCACCATTTGAAAGTTTAAAATGCCCAACGTTTCAATCCATCTAATAAATGCGTTTGAAAATCCAGATTGAGAGGGAATTTGAACCATGATCATCCAGGCACCAAAAACAATGAAAAAAAACAAATAATTACGTAATTACAATTGAAAAAACAGGCATATACATTGTAGATTTTGTATCTGGAATAAACTGTCTTCTTTCTTTTTTTGAGTTCCGACATTTCGGGTCAATCTTCTATGATGGTGGATTGCCTATTTAAAGTCTCATAAATACAAATATTTTATAAAATATAAATTGGGTCAAAATGGAGTCGACTATGCTAAAAGAGCTAACTAATTAAATTTTTTTTTTAAATAAGATTTTTTAATTTAATATAAAAATACTGAATAAATTGAACTTTTTAAGATGTTAAGAATTTAAAAAACATGATATAAGAGTTGTTATTGAACTTAAGAACAAATGAGATAGAAAAGGTAAATAATTTTTATAAATGAACAAAAATATTATGAAATTGGTATCAAAATAATATTTAAAATACTTAAAAAGATTACATAGCATATGAGCAACTTAAAAGGTTTTGATTTCAAACACAAAGTTTTGAATTTTATTTTTGGTTTTTGGAAAGGTTACAATCAACGGAATGTATTACTAATAAACAAGCCATCATCTCTATTAAGGTTATTGTTATGCTGCTTGATATCAATAGTCTCTCTTATGTTTCTTTTTTACATAGTGATCTTCATAGGCTAGAATTTTAGCTGAATTGATGCTGATGGAATGTTTTGTTGAAAGCGACTGTTCAGCTAATGCAGACACTTCTACCCTATTTGATGTCTCTATCATGTTCCTTAATCCTACTTTGGATAGGACTACCAATTTCCCCGATATATGGCTTACCACAAAGAGCATTCGATTGTGTACACACCATTATTTAGCTTTGGTTCAAATTTATTATTTGAGGATCTAAGATTATTCTTAAGAAAATTTGTAGGTAAAAAGGTAGTTTCAATTCCTCTGCATATACTTTTTGATATTCATTTTGGTTTTTTCACGGGGTAATAATGAATAAAATTGTTAGGGATTCATCTATGTCAAAACGTTTTTGTCTGACGCTGTAGATCTTACTGATGGATCGATCTTTTAAGGGAATAAAGAATGAAGCGTACATATGCATATATAAAGCAGGGTTACAAAAGATAAACTTACAGATTCTTGCGATATAATGCAGAGTTCGCCATGATTAATCCCCTGTTTAACAAATTCAAGAGCTGCATAGCCGGCTGAAACGCCACCGCCGAGTATAACATAATCGAAGGCTCTGCCCATTATTTTTTGGGGGTCAATTTAAGAGTTGCAGAATCGGGGTTTGAGCGGGCAGTATTTTCATATTTGTATATATATATATATATATATATGATTGGGATGGGGAGTTGAGTAAGGGTTACGCCCAAGGCAAGTTAGTTAGAATTGCTGGTTTTGTGCCGTATTAATTATTGGATGGGTATATCCTGTGTGTCGTATAACTAACATCTGATGAGGGGAGGGGATGAGAATTGGAGAAAATTTTGCAATTATTGTGTTTGTGGTTGGTCCCAAAATAGTAATGTGGGCTTGGAGAGGAGGGCTCTATCAACTCTAAGAGGGGATTTATTATCTGGAGAGGTGTTCTACAATGATCATAGAGGTTGGTGGTTGGTATAATTTTTATGAGTGGGTTTACTTGTAATTTTGGGTTTAAATTTGATATTCAAACAAGAGTCATGATGTGATTTGAGTACCTACTATTTAGAGGAATATCTATAGTGAAAGAGTTTTAAGACTTGTTTAGAGTCGTATCAAAAAAGTAGTTTTGATTTGTAAATTTGGTGAAGCATACATAATACGTGGCCACACCTAACAGAGTTATTCGCAATCTCTGGGTTTTAATCCATGCCTCGAGAGGATTAACAAAGACTATTAGCGATGGCTTTTCTATTTTATCTTTGTGGTTCATTTTTCTTTGCAAATCAGTGCCTTCAACAATCAACTGACAAAGACCTTGTCCTCTCACCAATTTGGTGGGTTTGATTTCCATATCATGTTTTTGCACCTTGGCAATCCATCCTCCTCTCTTACAACTGAGTTCCTATTGAGTCAAAATGGATTTGACAAGGTTCAGGACCATCACGATCGTGTGGGAATGCAAGATATAAAACCCAAAATGTTTTAGAGTTTTGACCACAACATACGCATGTTTGTCAATCAAATAATACTTGAGCTCATGATCTTTTAGTCTACATCTCATGAAGGCAATTGGAGACTCAATGCCTCTTCATTTTTTTTGTACAAGGATGGTTGACAATGTATATTTGAAAGAGTAATAATATGCAATGAATTTTTTCTGAAAATATAAGAAAGTCAAGAAAGTTGCTTTGGCAATGGCCTCTTTAATTTCGTTGAAAGCCTTCTTTCTATCATCGTTCCATTTAAAATCAATTTTTTTTTTGCATCATCTGAACAGTATGCCTTGTTAGCTCTACAAAATCAAGGACAAAACTCTTTAAAAAGTTTACCTTGTTAAAGAACGAATGTGTGTCAGGTTTGCTAGTAGGCAGAGACAACTAATGGATTATTTTTACCTTTTCTGGGTTAATCTTTGTACCTTCTTTAAAAACCACATGCCCAAGGAGTTTACCTCCAGTTACTGCAACGATTAACTTTTTTGGATTCAATGATATTGCATGGCCCTGACATCTTTTGAAAACCATTTTCAAATGTTCAATAGTGATCATCTCTTTTATTTAAAAACATTGTGAGATCATCAAGGTAGATTACTGTGATATTATTCTTTACATTGTTGAAAGCCAATTCCATTGCTCTTTGGAAAGTGGTTCCAACATTAATAACGTTAAAAGCCATCCTCTTGTATGCAAATGTTCCTCAAGGGGTCATAAATGTCATTTTATATTGATCTTTAGTAGCAACTTCAATGTAGTTGTTTTATCAAAAATGGGGATTAGACAAATGAATCTAAATATAATTTGGATAAACAACTAAGTAAAATAGGTTGTAAATAAATAAGCATTTGTGCACATCTATTTATAAACATATGAACAACCAGGGTTTTTTAATCAAAAGAGATCAAGGGATAATGAACACTTATATGTATTATGAATACATAGACCTGTTATTGTGACACTGACTGAGATGCCCTTAGATCTACAAGAATGATTGTTTTGCAGATTTGGATGTAGGTAGAGAATTCTAACAACTATGGTTTGTGCCTTTGTCCAAATGGGTGGTCTTGTCTGCATTCACTGTGAAATAAATTTGCAAGTTATAAAATTATGCGACACTACCAGTAGATATTTTTTAGCTCGTTGGATATAAGCGATCGTGTGTTATAGCTTGTGATTTTTTGTCTTCTTTTCTTCCAAAACCCTAGCAAGGTCTTGCAGATGGAAAAGTAAACATAAAATTGGGACAACAGGTAAGGGGAATAACTAAGCTAGCCTTAGAAACCCCTTTGTAATCGAGTGTTGCCTAAGAAGTCCTAAAAGGGGGGCCTCAAACCAATGTAGTTCTTCCTCTACTATCTCGGTGTGTGACTCGATCATATGCAATGTGGATCTAAAGGCTCTTCACCTAAGCCATCCTCTTGGTCCAAGCATGCAATGCAAGTGTGATAATAGAAACTTCAGATTAAAATGCAGGTACTAAGTTTGTTGTGTTGTAATTTTATTTAATTGTATTTTTATTTTATTGTGCTTTGTTAGGTAGATAAGTGTTAGATGCAAAATGCCTCTTAGGACTATATAAATAAAAGACTCATAATTCAAAATTTTAAAACATATTGGCACACCAACTGACTCAAAAGGGATAAAACAATAATAAAAAAAGACCGGAATGAAATATTTTCCAAAATAAGGACCGAAAGAGACGTTAGGACAATAACACGACTTATGGATAGTGTCACAAGGCGTGATAGTCTCAAATGAATGATATTGAATAGAAATAAGAAAACAATAAGATAAAAAGAGGAAAAGAACCAAGGATCCCTATGACACACCTAAGAATAGAATGGAAGAACAACACTTGCAAAATGCAATGAAAACATAAGCGAAAGAGATAAAAAGGAAAAGGACATAGGATTAAAATAAGACATGCCAATAGAGTCTTAATTCAACATTAAGAGCCTCTAAATACAAAAAGATGTAGTACTTGTGTTTGTTTGACCAGATTTGGGCGTCTACACTTGATCCCTTTTTATTCTAACAATGCAATGAAATGAAAGTACTCTAGAGGAAAAGGAGGAAAGTGATACTTGAGCTTACCTATGTCGTATATGCTTGCTTGTAAGTGGAGATGCCATGGGTCTGATATAATTAACCCGTGTAGAGGGAAGGTGGTTTTTAATCATGTTCTTTTATGGCTAGAGAATCGAACAAGACTTCGAGTGATGCATGTGGAGATGAACTCTAATATGGAGTCCATATGTAGATTATGAGTAAATCATTGTGGTATGAAGAGCCAAGCTGAGCTTGCCCCCAATATTTATTGCTTAGATATGTGCCTAGAACTCAAAACATTGTTTAACTTCAATGCCACACAACTCAATATATTGGGTACTAGTATAAATATCGGTGCAAAAATTAAATCAATCATTGCAGACGGCTATTAGATTTATTCTAGTGCAAAAATTGGTGAGATACCTAGTGCAAAATTGGTGTATATATATTGTTGAATTAAATTTGGTGTATACAACATAGAGAATGACACAAATTGTCATTCCTTCAATATAAACTAGTGTAAAAACTGAGAGATGAGACCATGTATCATGCACATGCCCCCAATCTAAAAATTGAGTATACATAGTCATACAATCTGAGTAAGAAATTTGAATTATGAGCAATAATTTTTTAGTTATGCAGATATGTGATGTGCACATGCCCACATTATCATAATCTGCATAAAATTAAGCGCAATTATGCCAATTGTGAACATATGTTGTGCACATGCCTCTATTTCTTGGTGATTTACATGAATATCCATCAAATTTAAATATAATTCATGTTTTTATCTGAGAAAGCACTATAGCAATTGTGATTATCTGTGACAATCTGAAATGACTATTTCTATGTGGATTTGAATAATGCAGACTTGACTACAAAAATCTTGGCAAAATCTGAATTCCATTGAGCATATTATGAGTAACTATGTAAATTGGTATATACCCTATGTCATATTGTAGAAAAATTATGTACAATATGAACATAAGTTGTATCAACTATGTATAGCTTGTGTAAAACTACAATGTACGAATTAAAATGTGTATAAATTGAATCATGGTTTGAGCCATAATTGAGATACACTGAGTAATATGAAGTATAATTTGAGTCAAAATCTAACATGTAGTGAGTATGTACTAAGTCAATCCCCCTGGATATTGAGTTTGCATAAATAGTGTGTATGTATGCCCCCCTTTGGTGAGAGGGATGAAACTGGTGCAAGTAGATCAAACCAAAAGTAATAACTAATGTAGCAATAGTTATTGATTTAGTTTTTAATTTGATAATGTTTATTATCAATTTTTAGTATTAGTAATAAATTGAATTTGGATTAGAATGTAATTAGGTTCCCATGACAATGAAGGAATTACTATGGAGAAATAAAATAAGGGCTACCGACATATTAGATAAGTCATAGTGAGATTGAAACGTAATCAATATAGAAGATTACATGCTTATCTTTCACATAGAAGAAACGGTGTTTGAAAAGCAGCTATGGATGGTCGAATATCGATTGTTTAGTATGATAAGCTATGGATTATGATAATGTTGACCCTGTACTATAGTTGTATGGTATGTTTTTCAATACATATATTTTTTTTAATTTCAAAATTTCTATTCATTTGAAAATTGTAAATAGTGATATTTTGAGCTATGAATTGTAAAAATGCCTCAAAAGTGAGCTATTGCATGCCATCGATTCGAGGAGGTTGAGGCCCTTATTTAGGAAAAAGAGGATGTGGGACTGGTGATTACCAAAATTGAATCTTAGCAGTTTTTTTTTTGATTTGGTTAGTTTTAATTGTTTTAAATTTGCACTTAATTTTTTAATTTTTGAGTGTGACCTCATCCTAGACAGGCATGTTTAGTTTTGTCAAAAAATCATTTGGTGTTGTCCTATGTTGGCATCTTGTAGGTAGTGGTTGCATCCAATTTTTCTATGATTTCCAAAAAACCTATTATATGTTGTAAACTATTACTTGTAGACTCATGTTTTTCCATTTCTAATGTAAAAATTTGCATTTGTTGTTTGTTGTAGGAGGATATTCATTGTAGAGAGTTCTTATGGGGTCGAATGATGGAGACTGTGCAAGCATTGCCTCTGTCTAATGATGAGGGGACTATTTTCAAGAGGATAAGTTTAGGTTACGTGGGGTGGTCATATCTAATGACCTATGATGCACATGTGATGATCGTATTGGTTGAAAGGTGGGATGCTGACACTTGTATTTTTTGTCTTAGCGGGACCTTTTATTGTACTTATTAGCACATTCTTCTAGATATCATTTTATCAAAGATCATATGATGGGCCATGGTCTAACAAGTGGTCAAACCCCCCATAATAAACTTTTACAGTTTTTTGTCTCTTTCCTATCTTTTGCAAGCCATTGAATTTGAAAATGTACTTGTTTTTCATCTCACTTTGTGAAGGGTACCTAACATGGCCTTGTTATCAAGACACTATTGATAACATTTTGTCACTTTTTACATGGCTCATATCAGTTAAAAATCATGTATTTTTTAACATGTTCAAGTAATGGATTTTGGGTCATTCGTGTAGATAATTTCTTGGTTCTTTGTATTTTTTTGACACTCGACATGATGATAATTATTTATGACTCCTGGCATCCCTAAAATCAATCAATTTCTATGTGGTCAAAGTAGTGTATTTTAGGTCACTCGTGCAAGATTTTTTTGGATTATTGAGAGTTTCTTCACCATTTTGAAAGTGAATGGTTAGTTTACCCTACCACATCTATTCATGGAATTTATTTTGAGATAATTGAGGCCCCTTTTTATGTCTCTCATTGCATTTTATAGGAAATATTATTTTATGCAAACAAACATCTTTATGTGCACGTGTGTTTTCTTTGTTTTAGCACATTAACGAGTTTGGTTTCCTTACATGTACATGGATATATTCTTAGGTAATTTGTTTGTTGGAACCCATATGATGATTGTAGTATGTCTCATCTTTCAATGGCATTCTTTGGTTTCCTCTTTTGTATTTTTTACACTTCTTTAATAATATGACCATCTCATGTTGTGAGTGACATTTGGAATCCCAACATCAGCGATGATTTATAAATACCCATAGGAAGCCATCTTTGTTGGTATCAAAATTCAAAACATTATCTCTGAGCCATTTTTTGTGGTATCAAAATTTAAAACATCATCTCTGAGCCAATTTTTTTTTATAGTATGAAAATTACCACAATATTTCATTATTTCAAGTAGTGGATTAGTAACACTCCTATAAATATCATGATTTTTTCACTAGGTGTTCACTTTCATTCTACACAACATCATCTAAGTGTGGATTTATACACCTTGTAATTTTGTGAAGCTTACCACTATTCTAGATCATCACCTCCTTCAATACTTTTCCATCATCTTGTGAGAAACATCTATTGCTATCACCATATTTATCGGGATGGGTATGTAATGCTTCTTCGGGTCCTTATTGACTAATTTATTGTGATCAATGTTTCTTTTGAGTGATCCTTGTATGGATCACACATTCATAATTTGAATTTATAGTTACAATAGATCGACATCCATGTATTATGACAAAATGGATTAGCATCCATATGGACACTCAACATCACACTATATTTTATCTATAATTGTACATGTGTATCTCATCAGTTCTTGTTGTTAAAAACTATTTTTTGAGGATTCTAAGACTCTTGATTTTTGCCTTGCACCTCCCTAAGTTACACTTAATGGAGGGTGTTGGTGCAAAAAAAATTTGTGCACCTTTAGTTAAGTTAACTCAGGTAGTTAGCTTTTCTACTAAGGCTAGTTAGTGTGTAGTTAGAATGGGCACATGTCTAAAGATTAATTTAATGCTTACTGACCTATATGTGCCACATTCATTAGATGCCACATTTTGTGTGGTTAATAGGAAAATAGATGCAAATCTTTGAATTTATTATAAATACTCTTCTCCTCTTTTGTATTTAATATTGAGTTTTATACATACACATAGATGTTGAATATTTGAGAAATATTATTAGTTCTCATTTAAGTATTCCTTTTCTCACCTTTTTGCTATGTGAGTTATGTTTTGGTTCTTCTTTGATCATGGTTAGACTAGAACTTAATATTCAAATATTGGTAAATATTTTGTTGAGTGATCCCAGGTTTTCAATTACATCTACATGAATTCATCCTCACACACTATTTTTACTTACACGCACCTTGTTGCACTCATTATTTTTCATGGTGTCTTCTAAATGTGCAAATGTCCTATTCCAAATTACACACTTTGATACTTTGCCAAAATTTAGATCTAAAAAATCCTATAAAGACACTCTTCCTCCATCACTTGTACTTGTACATGTGGGAAGCTGTGAAAACATTCAAGCATAGATGTAGTCTTGTAGGAAAGTCATGTGGTTGCATGAGAGAACCCAAGTGTATATTTGAAAAAAAATAGTCAATAATATATATATGTGTGTGTGTGTGTGTGTGTGTGTGTGTGTGTGTGTGAAAGAGATAAGACCATACTAAGACCAACTGTTTGTTGCATCACAAAGCGGACGAAGGATAAAAGCAATAATTGTTTTTAGGGGAGTATTAAGGATATAATAAGAAACCATATGTAAGGAACTAAAAAACAAAGGTAAACTAGATCAAATATGTTACAAAGCTAAGGTAACAAAATATAAATTATAAAAGGCTAATGAGATTGTAACGACATGCAAAGGTAGTAAAAACTAACCTAAGTAGGGACATGAGAACCTAAACTATGGTTGTATTCACAAACCTAAATAACCTACACTAGTATAAGCATAAGGATAATCTTGTTGAGGATAGAAGTGAAAACAAACATACTAATTTAACAATGTGTAGAATATATCTATCTACTAAAGTAAATGAAATAAATATATTATGGATAGGGATACTTACCTTGAATAGACTTGTCGGTGCATAAAATTTTCCCCTTGGATCAAGTGGTACTTTGTAAGAGATGTTGTAATTGAAGGCATCAAATGGTATGGATAAGCACCTAAGTGTCCTTAATTGGGGAGTCCAAGGACTAATGGATGCCTCTTTGGTTCATACTCTTTCTATTGAGCTTCAAAAACCTTGAGTGAGACTAGACCTCTAGGAGAATAGTCTCTTATCTCCTAATTCCTCTTATATGCTAGGAGCAAACTTTTCATGTACAAACAGAGCATACAAGTAGTTTTATTCTATAAAAAATACATTTAGGAACCCTATAAATATTTTTCCTAATCCTAAGAGATACTTAGCTAAAATTTAAAGGAATGGATCCATATCAATTTAGTATAATAAACCATGAACAACATAGTACTGGGCCTTCCATGTCGATCTAATAAAAATAGGAAAACAACTAAATTGATCAAGATTAATTTATTAGGAAAATGTCATAGGAAATAAAATAGACTAGACCAATCAAGATCAATCTAGTAAGAAATAAACATAATGATATCATAAACACTCAAATTTAATCATTGAGTGCTTGTCAATGTTTAATCTTGACATCCTTACCTTGTTTGGCCTATTCACAATTTTGTTAACTGATAATCTCTATAAGAGCATTCATTATTCCATTTAGTGCCTTGTATTTACTAAAAACATCATTTAGGGATCCCTATTTTTCTTATAGAGTCCTATAATCCAAATCCAAATAGTATTTATCTTTTTGGGACAAGACCGCACTAGACGCATAGGGCCACATTGTGGCCTTATGCCCCACACTCCAACAACAACTTTTTAAATCTTATATGTTACATATTACCCATACCATGATTTTATCAAGGTCAATTAAGGAAATATTAAAAATATTTATTTATATGAGCACATCAAGGCCTCTTAAAGGAACAGTGGATCATCTAACAATCACTTGGTAATTCTACTGTACATTGAGAAAAATGACACTAATCTTTCCAATTTCAATTCTGATTTATACTAATAGTTATATGCCAAGTATGAATTTATTTTATTGCAGGTCAAGGGAACTCCTTGTTAAACATTCAAGTCAATCTATATAATTGCATTTATATCTCAACTATCAAAATTTTACACAGTCACTCTAGGAGGGAGAATTACATTGGAATATGTAGGCAACACTCAGATTATGTAAGGTTTTTTAAGGATAGTTCAGTTATTCCCTTTACTTGATTTTCCCTTTTTTATTTTATCTCTACTATGTTTATTGTGTACAAGCTACAGTTTTGATTTTGCAGGTCTTTCACATAAAAAATAAGGACACACAGTCAAAAAATCTTCATAGATAGTTGTAGGTGTTTGTGTAATAAATTCAATCACACAATCAACCATGGTGTGGTTAATATCAATAGACAAGGAAAAAAAGCAACCATGTCCACCTAATGTGGCTTTGTTTGAGCACAATTTAAGTTTTAGCTTTCAACTACGACATAATTTAGGTGTTTTTACAATTAGTTTCTAGCAATAATTAGCATAATTTTAGTTTGATCTAGGTCTACAAATTTGTCTGTCAATTTATTATTTATAACTCATTTAAAAATCTACAATTTACTGTATTTTAAATTCAAATCTATGTATTTTGTAGATCTAAATAACATTTGAATAGATATTTATTCTTAGCATTTCATTTTTAAATAAAAAGAATATTAAACATTCCAGTGAACCTGACATGAACATTGTTTAGTGTTTTTCATGTTGGATTCACTAGAATGTTTAATATTTTTTTTATTTAATAATGAAATGCTAAAAATAAATAAACTATTGAAATCTAATTTAAATCTATAGTATATATAGATCTAAATGTGAAATATAGTAATGTACATAATTTGAAATGAGTTATAAATAGTAAATTGATAAACAAATATGTAAACCTATCTCAAACTAAAATTTTGTTGACTATGCAGGGTGATTATTGTTGGAAATTGACTGTAGAAACCCTTGAATTGTGTCACAATTGAAATAATAATTTCAAAATGTGCTCAAACAAGGCTTCACTAGGAGGACATGGCCACACTACATCCTTATTTGTTGATTACAGTGCATCCTGGTTAACTATGCAATTGAACTTCTCATCTGAGTACTTGTGCCTATCTATGAGGGTTTTTTGATTGGTTGTGTCTTGATTTTACATGTGGAGGACTTATAAAATAAAAATCTTAGATCCTATATAATAAATACAATAGAGATGAAATACAAAGGGGGAATAAGGTAAGGCAAATAGACAAGGTATCCTAAAGAACCCTGTAATCTGAGTGTTGTCTACATAACACAAAAGGGCCCCAGGCCAATGTAATCATCTCTTCTAAAATGAGTGTGTAAATTTTGATATTTAATATATGAATGTAATTAGAAAATTTGACTTGAATTCTTGAAAATGAGTGCCCTTAACCTATAATAAACTAAATATAGACTTAGCCTATGACTACTAGAATTAAAATTAGAAAGATTAGTGCATTTTGGCTCAATGTGTAGTAGAATTGCCCAGTGATTTCTAGATTATGTTTTGAGAAGCTTTGATGTGATTATATAGAAGAATATTTGAAACATTAACCAACCTTGCTAAAAGTGTAGGAGGGGTAATGTGCAAGTATTGAGTTTAAAAAGTTACCATTAAAGTTCATGGGACAAGGCTACACTTGTTGATAATGTTATAGTGTGGCCTTATCCACCCACTATGGTCTTGTCCCATAAGGTAGATACCATTGGGATTTTGTTGAAATGAATATGTAACCAAAATATGGATGATTGAATGATGTTTATAGTGATTTTAAGATAATAAATAGAATAATGAATACTCTTATAGAGATTTAAAGTTAACATAATGGAAAATAGACCAAATAAGGTTAAGATGTCGAGATTAAACATGGTCAGGCACTTAATAATAAAATATGTGTATATATTTTTTACCACTTTATTTTAGTGATGCAGTGAAGTGGAATTACTATAGTAACTGAGATGCAAACCTAAGTGTGCACTTTGTCTTTTGATTTTAAGCTTGATTGTGCAATATGCCTCAATGTAAAAAGCCAACAACAATGCCACTAAAAGTAGTTATTGTCCATATTTTAAAATTGACATTTTAAAACTTTAATTTTAAATTTTGAAAAGAGAGTAAAAGAAAGAATAAACTTACAAGAGTATGTAATTTAATTGCTCTGTAACCTAAAAAATGGTGAAATGTGTTGGGGTGAATATTTTGTCAATCAGCATACTGATCAACAAAATAGGTCTGATCAACCACAACAGGAAGATTGGTCGGCCAATTGTGCGGGTTTACTACATCAATAGGGGACAAATCTCTCCTCTCATCAAGGGGAGGTTCCCTATTAAATATGCGAAGCTATATACAATATAAATAAGCATAAAGTAAGACAACGGGGTGGGACAAACCATCCATCTCTCTTCTTTCAGAGATGATGCACACAGACAAAGGAGAAAATCCTGGCTATAAACGTTGAAGGCACTTCTCTTCTTTCAGAAGTGTCCTTACAAAAAATAGCATGAGTTTCTTTCAGATAGTGAAATAACCAGTGATCAAAAGGGTGTAGTAACAATAGGATGAAACAGAGCACAAAGTCTCCACCTCAACTACTCAAAGAGTATATCACAAAGGATAATGGGGGCACAAAGTCGCCCCAGAATCCTCAACACAAAAAGAAAAGGAAAACATAGATTGAAATCAATTGTGAAAGCACAAAGTCTTCCCACAGTTGGTTTCAGGACACTTCCATATTACCTTCATTAATTCTGCGTACCAAATTAAATGAATAAGGACACCTTCAGAAGACAAATGTAAGAATGATCTTCTAAAATGACACAAGTCAGAATAGCACAAAGTCTGTGAAAAACCTGCTTTCTCATTTAGATAAAAATGAAAATGAAATTACAACCTGAGCTCAAAGTCTCAGTCTTTCTCTTTCAAAATGGGCAGAGTTTCACTCTTGTAAAATGAAAAGTCCCCTGCACTAATGTGAAAGATCACATTATATAGAGGTAGAGAGAGGCCTAGCGCCTTTTTCCATCGGGTGATCCATTCGGCACATTAATGCCTTGGATGCATTCTTGATTTTGTCATGTTGGAACAGGTGGCTGCTTTAACTGTGGCATGCTAGTTCATCCCCTTTGTCTACTCCTTAGCTTGAATCACTCATTCCATCACCTGCTAGCCACACAATTGTCTATTTTGCATTCATCTCAAAGGGGATAAACAGACGGTGCTTTCAATGTTGGGAGGCCCCAAATATTTACCCAATGAACTGCTTCACCTACTGGAAATAACTCCTACTAAGTTTCCCTCTTTGTCTCTTCCTTCTCTATGTCTCGGCCTTAGGCTCTTTAGATGCATTCGGGTCCGCGCCTTGAGTCTGCCAACATCAACAGACACTTCATTGTGACAATTTTGACGTTTGCAGGCCCATCATGCATCTTAGCAACTCCTTTGTGTCTTTCTCACTTGCTATGGCTACTTTCCACTATGGCACGGATGCAAACATGTGGCAGCTTCCACGCCTTGAGGCTTCATTCAAAACTATGTCTCGACTTGTGACACTTGGCAGCTTCCACTGCTCTTTGGGACTTAAACCTTTTCCAAAGGGAGCATGCCCTTCGGGGTCTTTCAAGTGGCCTTCGGGCTTTGATTCTTCGGAGGGCCGTTGGTCCCTTTATTTCCTTCAGACAAAATGTCTGAAGGAAATCCTTTCCTTGGTTCCATGCGTGCCTTTATATTTGAGTGTGCCCCATCCTTTGACACGCGGTGAGTTCTGCCACGTCAAACAAATGACACGTGTCATTTTTCACTGAATCTTACGTGGCATCTTCCATTGTTGACACTTGGCAGTATCCACCTTCTCAGTTCTTTGTGATATCATAGAAACTTTTGGGGCTTAGTCGGGCTCTCGCAGACGGTGACACTTTTTGGTATCCGTTGTTCTCTACATTGGGCATGTGGCACGGTCTGATTACTATGGTGTCAGGGACCAAAAGCAGTACCATATACAAATGGTCATACACATTATTATAGTTTTGGAACTACAAAGGACTTTTAAAAAAGAATAAAGTGGCCATGAGAACCATATGAAATGAAATGACACCGTATAATCCCATGATCATGATGATTAATCCTAATCAACTGTCCAAATGGAAGTGTATTGTAATAAGCTTTGAAAATGGAAACCATAAAATTGATACCATAAGAAAAATGATATAAAAACCTTTTCATCCACTTGACATTATGTATCTATTGATAAACAACTTTCCAAATGAAGTTTAACATGTATGTTACCAAGATGTTGCAGATGCCTATTTCTAATTTATTATTGTTATATTATATACATACACACAAACAAACTACCTATACACCAATTCAAGAGGCACTTATCTAGAAAGCAAGACATCACAAGTGTTTTATTACAGACATCATATTCTAGTTTATTTAGAATTTGTTGTATTTGTTTCAGATTCTATAAACATTTTTGTGCTTGTTTTCATATCCATGCAACTCAGGCATATGCTAATTTGTGTGTTTTTCGCTAAAGAAAGACTTGTTACTCTTAACTATATTTTGAGATAGCTACATTGCCCATCCACACCCATGAGGACTTTACAACAACATTCATTTGCATGAATGCCGAACCCCTATAAACCATAGTTTTAAAAATTGCTAGAAATCACCGATAAATCACAAAAATCATGAGTTTTGGGGCTAGGTGAGAAACGCGTAGGCGAGTTTGTAGTAAAAACTCGTGACTACTCACAATTCCCTATTGCAAACTCACCAACTCTTGCATAATAACGTTTTAACTATAAAAAACATGTTTTTCACTTTTGCATTCACTTTTATGCTATTTTTTGCTCTGCTAAAACACATTTGATCATTTTCCAGTTGTTGTCAAGTGATTTCAATTGGATTTGAAAGATTTTGATAGAGATTTGAGAGGTAAGAGCATGCTATTTCAGATTTATTTTAGGTTTTTGAAATTTATATTTCCATTTTAGATTTGTTGTACCTTGTAGGTTTGGAAAACTTTTTGTTGGTTATTTTTTCCCCATTTTCATCTTTCTTTGCTAGGCTAGGTTTTAATCTTCATTGTTTTTTTCTTTGTTTTATAGGGTTTTCAGTTTGTATTTGCAGCGATATACAAGAATGGCATCCTCAACCTCAGGTAGATGCAGTAGGAAGTCCGATGACTCTGCTTGGAAGCATTGCAAAAAAGGTCCAAAGTATAGTACTATGATATGCAATTATGTGGCTTTTTGATGAGAGGAGGCATCAATCACCTCAAATATCACCTTGCACGAATCCAAGGCAGAGATGTGCGAGTGTGAAAATTTGTGGAGCCTGAAGTTACACAAGAGATGGATGCCCTTCTTTCTTATTTGGAGAAAAAAATGGAAAAAAATAACAATTGCATTAGTTGCACCTGTGATGAATTTTCCTTGAATCAGATGAATTAGTAGGCTCTTTGTATTAGCCAAAGGATTGAAGGACGCGTTTCATCCATTGGAGATAGTTCCAATCAAATGCCTTTGCCTTCACATGGTTTTTTGGTTCCTTGCAATATTCGTGGTGCACAAATTTTGCTTGTAAGGTACTGCTTGGAATTGGGAGAAGCATAAGGAAGCTAGGATGGTGGTTGCAAATTTTTGGTATTATAATAATGTGCCATTCAATGTGGCAAGAAGCCCATACTGGGAGACATCAATAATTGCATTGACTATTGTCATGAGGGGGTTCAAGGCATCTACCTCATGGTTTGAGTGGCCCATTGTTGAAAGAAGTTGTAAAAAATATGTAGGTGATATTAGATGATTAAAAAGAATGTGGCGCAAAAAAGGCTGCAATATTTTGTCTGATGGTTGGAGGGATGGAAGGAAATTATGTTTTGGTAAACTTTATAGTTGCTTCAAGTGTGCATTTTCTATTCTTGAAGTCCATTGATGCTGCTCGCCAAGTGAAAAATGCAGAGACTTTGTGTTATATGTTGGAGGAGGTGGTTATGAAAGTGATTGTAGAGAATGTTGTCCAAGTTGTGACTGACAATGCAACAACATATTTAGCAAAGGGGGACTTCTCGAGGAGAGACACCTTACTCTTTTTTAGAGCCTATATGCAACCCATTGCATTGATCTCCTCCTTGAGGGTGAGGACATAGAAAAATTTGCATGGAAAAAAGTGTTGTTGAAGTTGTAAACATTACCAAATACATTTACAATCATTCTTGGGTGCTAAGCTTAACGAGAGAGCGCACCAACGAAAATGAGATTTTACAATCGAGAGTCACATGACTACAAACTTCATTAGATTGCAAAGCATTGCAGCCTCACTAACATCTTGTATGCAGATGTTTGTGAGAATACAATAGTTGGAGTCTCATTATTGTAGGAATGCTGAAGAGGAGAGGGCTGTGAAGACCGTTTTTGATGACGTGTTTGTGAATAGCACAAATGAGATCTTTAAGGTTAACTTTAAACTTAACGATAACAAACTTACAAAGTAATAAAATCTATTACTTTGTAAGTTTAAAAAACTTATAAAATTTTAATTCATAGAAGTTGAATTTCTGATTTATATTTTATTATTTTTTTGGTTCAAAATTTCCTTATTTTTATTTATCAAATTGCATGCTATTTTTTTTAGGTGACAAAGCCTTTGGCGAGAGTTATACCATTGGTAGATGGGAAAAAAACCCAATAGGTTATTTGTATGAGGCCATGAACAAGGCCAAAGAGGCGATTGCACATTATTATGAAAAAATAAAAGAAAATATGAACCCATTTGGTGCATACTTGATTGAAGATAGAACAAATCACTCCACCGATACATATATGCAGCGGCCTACTACTTGATCCCCAAATTTTTATTCTCAGGTTCGTTTTAGGCCAATGAGAAGGTTATGGATGGCCTCAACACATGCGCAGAGAGGAAATTATTGATGAATTGCATATTTACAATGGTACAAAGAAGAGGCTTTTTTCTTCGGCTTTATGCATCCGAAGGAGATTGACTCAACAACCAAGTCAAAAAAAAATTGAGTCATTTGATTGTAGCCTCATTATTCATAGATAGTATAATTCTTTAATAAATGCAAGCCTTGTTGACTTACAAGTTATAAATGCTCTATTTGTTGATTCGTGGTGGGAAGATTAGGTGCAAAAACACCAAATCTTTAGAGGCTGGCCATTCATATTTTGTGCCTACCATGTAGCTCTTCTAGGTGTGAACATAATTGGAGCATGTTTGAGGTGACAATGACCTTGCTTTTGTGTGATCCAATCTTCATTTGTGTTAAACAGGTGAAGGGGCACAAGAGTCTTTATCGATCTGGCACACTCATTCAATTCAATGTGCATCTCTCCTAATGATGAATCTCCGTCTTTAACTTATGAGAACTTAGTGAAAAAGACATCCTGATAATCTTTTAATAGTTGTAATACCTTTGAAACCTCATTTTAGGTTCAATAATCTCCCAAAGTTGTAAGTGTGGGCACAAATTATGTTCTAATATCCTCCTCAATATTATTCAATGGTTCTTGATATACTTTGTTAGATCCACTCGATAGGGACTCTTACAGAGTTCATTCTCTTTCTTATTCTAAAATGTTTACATTTCACAAATTTTCTTCCTCGACTTATTTCATGCTTTGAACTTTTATTGTCTCTTCTTCTCACTTTGGTTAAAATAAGCCTTCTAGATCCAAATCCCCATCACTGTTATTGGATTATGTCAACTCATATGTAATTATATTACAAGGTTTAAGAATAAACTACTCATGTTTACTAGCCTTATAGTCTTAAATTGCTAGATTCAAATCACAAGCTGTTTCTTACTGTGATGATAAGATGGTCACAGTTTCCAAATCTTCTCCCTGCCCATAACATATAAAAGTTTGAAATTTTTGTAATGCATTGTGTACTACTAGAATTTCATCTTGAAAAAAAAAAGTTTGGATAAAGTCTTATTGAACCTATGCCTAATGTTTAGTTTCTCTCTTGTGATACTGATGTATATACCAGGTAGTTATAAGTGGTGCTAGAGTGTGGCTAAAAAAATGCACTTAGTATTCTGGCTCAACATCCTGCGTAGACCATATGTCTACACATTTATGAACATGTATCTCTGGACATTGTCCTTCTTGAAAGAATGGTCACTTTACTCTAATAGTGTGTGGCACCTAAAATTATGCTCATAGAAATTTGCACGCTTCATTTCATTATAACTATAGTTTTGAATGAGCTGCCCACCATGTCGCAGTAGTTCCCTTCAAAGTATAATTGTGTGTGCTAACTCTCTGATCTATATTAGGTATATGGTGCTCCAACCTAAAGATAATATGATTAAGATCCTTAGTCACAAAATATTATGCTAATTGACATTCTATGGCAAATACCATTCATAGAGGTTGTACCTCATGATCTCCCCAAACCCAATTCAACATATGCATGTTTGAGTCACCATTGATAAAATACGTTATGTCCCAAGGTAGAATGCCTTCATGTGTAGGCTCTGTGTAATCCATTGTTGTCACACCTATATTATATAAGAAATCTACCTCAGACTTGGTTGAAGATCGCATAGATGGAGAGTTATATCCTTTAGTTTGAAACTGATGAGTCAGAAACTTTGTTAGCACTGGATTATAGGCCAACTGCTCTATTATCTGTAATTGTATGAGTTGCTCAAGCTATGGTTTAAAGAATTGATATTCAACAGCTCACAAAGCATTTTACTTTGTATCTGCATTGATTTTGAACCAATTGTTATCCCCACATGCATAAGGTGACTCTTGCTATTTTGGAATGACATAGGACTTATGCTTTGATTTATTTAGTGGTATAACAATTATCTTATCCCCTTGGTGTGCCTTTAATTGATTTCCCATAATATTGATATTCATTTGGACATCACAAGCTCATTTATTACCAATCAAGGTAGGATAATGGGTCTCATCTATTTTCATATCAATGATCTCAAAATCTCCTCACAAACTTAGCTCAACAACTTTAATCTCCACATATTTTAAGTGACCAATCAGATCTACTCTCCCATAGTATATAAGACTGTGAGTAACAAGATTTTAGCTCAATTTTGGCCCACTAATAGTCTTAAGTAGATCAAGGAATCATGTTGACAATAATTCTAAAATCAAATATTGCATTGGGCATCATATAACATGTAAGTTTAATGTCCATACGTGAACAACACCCCAGGGCTTATTAGTTTTGACATACCAAATGACCTTGTTGGTATGTTTTTGTCCTCAGTGAGTGAAATCTAGTAGATTATGCAAAAAAATGGTAATGTTCTTTGAGATGTCTTCATTGTGCATAGTATTGAGTAGTTTCAATAAATTTATCAAAGTAGTCACAACTCCTTCCTGCCTCATAATTCCCACAATCTATCCATACATTTGTGCATCAATAGTTATGGTGTCACCTTCAAACACTTTTTGTTATTGTATATCCTAAAGAACCTATGCAACTTGATACATCAAGTTCCTTTCTATAGTAGGATCATGATATTTTTCCTATTATACATTCCTGATTCAATGATATTGCAATGTTTTTAATGGAGGTAACCCTTATTATACATGTTGTTGCCTTGTCATAGCTTGCATAAAAGTGTTTTATTTTAGTTGTGAATTGACCATGTTCACATTTCGCACTGGTTTCTCCTTCCTTTACTTTTCTAAAACTAGATAGTCTTCAATATGGTGCTGGTTTGAGAATCTACAATATGCACACTATGGTTGTCTTTGTGGATTCAATGGAAAATTTCGTTGAAAATGATTATAATCACCATAAAAATAACATTATATATGCTCATGAACTTGATGGTCATTATTTGAGTGACCTCTTTGGTATCCCCCATGATATCATCCTCTATTCGATTGGAAACCCCAACCTTGTGTGTTTGTTGTGACTATTGCACAACATATCCTCCTTAAGGTTGTGGGAAACCCCCACCATTTTTGTTGTTGAGCATCATACCCATCATATTTTCTTTGAGGATAAGATGGATCCCAACTTGCCTACTAAGATTGGGGAATCATAGTACTCCATGATGGTTGATATTGATACTATGGAGATGACGACATCCATCTTACTAGAGCTTGTGGTTGATATTGAGGTGCACTAGTCATTTAAATATCTGGGTATGGAACTCCTAGCTTTATTAAAGGTATTTGCTATGTAGCAACAATGAAAACATTTTTGGTGATATCCTCCTTGAGTTCATATAAAGCCCTGCAACTCTTTTCATCATGATTTGGGGGCTTACAAAAATTATAGTATAGAGTTTGTAGTTTTTGGTTGTACTGCTATAATAGGTGGCATTTAGATGTCACATGGCCTACTACTCTACAAATCTTGTAGAATTCTATTTTAATTTTTAGGAAATCATTTCTATGATGCCCTTCTCTACCACATTTTATGCACCATAAACCCAATTTAGGTTTGTTCTCCTCATGCATTTGATCCATTTTTTTTGGAATGCATCTATCTTTGATTTTTTTTTAGTAGTACTGACAAAAGCGTCTCTATAATCTTTGATCTGCTCCACCTGAATTGTTGTTGTTCTAGCATCAACCTTAGTAGCAAACTGAGATTAGGCAATAACAAAGCTTATCCTTGATCATAATCCTACAAACCAAACAACTTTGTCTTTGTCTTCCATAATTAAATATGCCTTGTTCATGACATCTCTATGATCATACTCTCACACTAATTCTCTACTTCTCTACCTTATTTCCTTTAGATCCTAAATTATTTAACTTGAACATTTCTTCATTTTGAATTTTTCTATTAATAGATCCTTAACCTATTTTAAAGATAGTTGGGAAATATCCCTTTTATACATGAATTATAACGCTTGACCCATTAGATCTCCATTGACCTCACACTTTTTCACATCTTCTGAGGTAACTTCCTTCACCTACCACTTCGTATTACAGGCAAGTAAGTATTTTTTAGGGTCAGAAGACCTATCGTATGGTGTTAGAGTGATAAAAGCTCTTATGTTCATCACCATATTTTGAATTCTTATAGCTATTATAGTTGACTACTGGATAAATACTATAGGAGATTAATACAAAATTGATGCTACCGATTGTTGCACTATGATTGCTGACTATTGTGGTCCAACAACTTCTTACTATTGTGATCTTGACTTTCCTGGTGTTTTAAAACTATATATAAAAGGGAACATAGTTGTTTCAAGTGACTTTCTTTCTATCATTTTCTTAGTCTCTTCATTTAATCTTCCAACTTTTTTTATAAATGAATCATACCAATATCCTAATTTAAGTCATGCACTTTTATTTCCTCTTGTAAATGATAAATTAGGCACAAGGGATGCATACGATAAAAATGAATGATCCTTCTCTTTACCTTCTTTTTGTGAATTTGAACCTGCAACATTTATGTGATTCAATATTACATCTTTTAAAGACTTATCTTTCTCTTGTCCAAATAATATCCTTCCTTATAACTATGTTTTACCACTACCTCCTACCTACTTTACTTCTATTGTACCTTTATTTTTCTCATCACTCTTTTACATATCTCATTCTCTTTCTCCTTTACTCTTGTGCCATTCTCAATCTCTCTATTCATCATTTCCAACTTCGTCTTCTGTATCATCTTCATCTTCTACTCAACTCCTACCCCTACTCACAATTACATTATGATCATCCCTTTTATTCCACCTTCTTTGTTATCATATTTCCCTTTCCAATCCCATAATATTCTTCTCACTCTACATCTATGCGTCATCCATATGGTGTGTTCAAGTTTAAATTTAGTCTCTTCTGCTCAGCTCTTCATCATTCGTTTCTACATCGTACACAACCTCCTTACACCCTAAATAATTATTCCATGTTGGTAGGGGTAGGTGTATGCAAGTGAAATAAGATATATCTATAACTTATCCTACTCAATAATATCTAATCTCAAATAAGGTAATCAACTAATAAGCTATTTAACAATACTTTGTTATATCAAGGTCATGATCAAGGATGGATCCATAAAACCTAAACTAAGGGATCTCTTACCATATAGTAGAAAATGAGAGGTTTCCAATGCCTCTAGTCAAATTCCATCATACAATAACCCTAGTTAGGTCTTATGATTGTAATAAAAGTAAGCAAGATAATCTACTAAATAAACATGAAAGCTAATCTAGTAAATAAATATGCAGGCTAATCTAGTGCTCACCAAAACTTGTGGCATAAATAACGAAGACAATAAACAAACAAAAAAAATTCTATTCATGATAATTTATAAGTAATATAAGCAAGGAGAGATACAATTTGATCTATTGGTTTCTACAATATCTACTTATCAAAATATGAAGGGCTACGAGTATACTTATCTTGTTTGAAGTGAACCCATCATGCCTCAATCTATCCCTTGGCCAATGGTGATTTGCAAGAGATTGTTGTGGCTTATAAGGATCACAAAGATAGATCAAATCTAGGCTACATGACTTCTCCTATGTATCCAAGACCTCTACAAGACAAGTGCTACTACTACAAATCAAAAACCTAAGCAATGAAGCATCCAATTGATAGTATAAGCAGATTTATGAGTTGTAATGCTGTGCAATTGAATGATCATCTCTTTAAAAATGAAATTAATGGGGTATTTATAGCCAAATATTGACATTAAACCCTCCTAAAAATTTCATTGATAAGGTCAGCTGAGTCAACCTTGTTTGGTGGGAAATATAGATGTTAGGCCTTGAACTATGTCAGCTTGGGCTGACAGAGTTCTGTAACATGCATTGATTTTCTAACAAGGTCAATCAGGTGAATGTAGTAGAAAAAATGGATAAAAATGGTGTTTTCTTAGGTAGGGGCTATTTTGGATGGTGAATTGCTTAGGGAAGTGTACAAGTGGGTTTTTATTATTTAGAGAATTGGATAAGAGTAACTTATAGTGGTTTTAAGTAATGGTATAGGGGCCAACAATTCTAAGAAGTACCAAAGGTCTACCAACCCCTTTTTCGATGTACCCTTTAAGTGTGTACTTAGAGAGATTGAGATTCAATAGATTCTTGCAAGAAAAAAAACATCAATAATTGATAAAGTTTAAAAATATTGTGTGTATACATATGCCTCACTCAAAGCTCATCATGTGTCATGTAGTTGTAACATGAGATGGTAATTTTGGAAAGAAAATTATAATACATAATGTTGAGCTAATAAAATACAATAAAAATATAAAATAAATGAAAGTAATGTTGGGTTGTGGAGCTAAAAGCTTCAACTATGTAGACGAAGAGGAGGTTGCTGAAGTTCCAGAAGTACCGGCATCGGTAGTATGAACGACGTCGGTCATGATGAATGCAGGAGGCAACCGGCATCGGCAGGGAGTCGACTGACGTCAGTCAGCACCAGTCAGATAGGGACTGACGTCGGTCGCCTATGTGTTCCAAAACTGTTCGTTGCACGAAGAGTTAGTTTGTTGAACTGACTTTTTGCATGTAAAGGCTATTTCGAGTCTTGAGCTGCTTGTCTATTATTAGTAAACTAAGAGTCTAAGTTATTGTTTAAGTCTGGGATCTATTTATAGACCCATTGGCATGTATTGTAATTATGAGCTGGAAAGGAAGGCAAGGAAGATCCTTCCATTGTAAGATCATTGAGTTGCAGGTTGTTGCAAGCTCATAGGAGATCTACATGTGTAAGTATGGTCTGTTGAATTGCAGGTTGCAGGTTCATGGGAGATCTACTTGAAGTACTTTAGAGTGCTTGGTGTACTGGCAAGGTTATTATTGACTGGTTGGAGAGGTGAACACCAATTCTAAGTGTGAGTTGTGTGTTGGGACCGTTTTGGTAGGAGAGTGAACTTTTGAAGAAGAATTACTGTACACTTGAGGTGTGGAAAGCCTCTATAAGGTGGAAGAGTGTGGCGTCTCTTTATTGTATTCTTTTCTGTATGAGTATTAATACAAGATTGTATATTGTCTCTCATATTCTGTGCTATTTGTGAATTCTAGTTACTTGTACTTCTGGATATTTTCGCATGTTTAATTGCTTGTATTTGGTAATCATATTGTGCTCTTTCTGAGGAGCAAGATCCTAACAAGTGGGATTAGAACAAGGTGTGTTGTTCTTAGATTCCCTGACAACTGGTATCAGAGCTTTTTGGTTGGGATACTAACATATTGGATTAGATCTGGTTAGTGTGTGTTGATTACAGGTTACTCACAGGGGTTTCTATTTGAGTGAGAGTAGAGCAATGGCAGAAGAAAGTAGACTATGAATGGAGAAGTTTAATGGCAATAACTATCAATTATGGAGGATGCAGATTGAAGATTATCTGTATCAGAAAGATTTGTACTTACCATTGGGTGGGGTTGATTGCAAGCCCTGGGATATGAAGGATGAAGAATGGGAGGTTCTTGATCAAAAGGCTCTGGGATCTATAAGGTTGAGTCTTGCATCCTCTGTGATTTCCAACTTATCACACGCTAAGACAACGGTAGAGTTGATGGAATCTTTGGCAAATTTATATGAAAAACCCTCAGCTTCAAATAAGGTATTTCTTATGAAGCGATTATTTAATTTGCAAATGTTGGAAGGTGGATCTGTACATAGTCATCTTAGTGATTTCCATGGTTTGGTAAACCAGTTAAGTTCAGTCAATATTGATTTTGATGATGAAATTAAGGCTCTCTTAATCTTATGTTCATTACCTGAAAGTTGGGAGAGTTTGGTAATGGTAGTTAGTAATACTGCGTCTGCTTCAAAAATCTTAAAAGTGGATGATATTGTGAGTGTAATCTTGAGTGAAGAAATTCACAGGAAAAGCACAGGTGAATCATCAAGAAATGCTTTGAGTGTGGAAAGTAGGGGAAGGCAAAGAGAGAAGATAGAGCATGGGAGATCAAGGTCCAAGATAGGCATGAGATCCAAGTCCAGGTATGGCAGAATTACCTGCTGGAAATGTGGAAAGCAAGGGCACTTAAAGAGAGATTGCAGGTCGGGTGAAGATCAGCATGAAGGACATGAAGAAGAAGTAGATGTTGCAGAGTTCGTTGCACAAGATGCTCTGGTATATTCTTTGGATAAAGTAGAATCTTGGGTTTTAAATTCTGGTGCCTCTTTTCATGCATCCCCAAATAGGAAATTTTTTCATGAGTATGTCCAGGGAGACTTTGGAGAAATTTGTTTAGGGGATGGTAAGCCTTGTCAGATGGTTGGCAAAGGGAAAGTGAAGTTGAAATTGCAGACAGGTAACACATGGGTGTTAAAGGAGGTCATGCATGTCCCAGTTTTGGAGCAGAATTTGATTTCTGTAAGAAGTTTGGGTGATGAGGGTTGCATAATAACTCTCACAGCGGACTCTTGGAAGGTTACCAAGGGTGCACTTATTGAGGCAAGAGGTAAGAAAGTAGGTACGCTTTATCTATCTACTTGTATTAGTGATTCTCTTTCTAGGTTATCTACTTCAGCTGTAGATTCAAAGATGTGGCTTAATAGGCTTGGTCACATGAATAAGAAGGAGATGCATGTTCTTGAGTCAAAGGGTATGCTTTCAGATTTGAAGAGCATAGATCAAGATTTCTGTATGCAGAAGAAGGTAACGTTTCTTGAGGAATTCGATGTTCGTGACAAGAAAAAGAAAGCCTTAGTTTTCAAGGAGAAGGTGACGAATAGAGTTCAGCACAAGGGGCAGAAGAATTCTGAGCAGAGCAAGGGTGATTTGGACAAGGGTTTGATCCAAAAGGATCTCACGGGTAGAAGTCAGTTCTCACAAGCAAAACATAGAGATCGACGTCGGCTAGAAAACCGACGTCGGCATCCAGACAGGGACCGATGTCGGCTATGTGCAGCCTGACATCGGTGACTCAGGGAAAAATAAACACCAACGTCGGTAAGGGGAACTGATGCCAGTGATGAGGCAGTCGTAGGGAATCGACATCGGTCAGGTGCAGACTGAGATGTGATCGGCATCGATCACTGAGACGGATTTTGGGTGGACAACAAGCTGTCAAGGAGTCTCAAGCGCCCATATGGAGGACTTAAATGGTATGTAAACCTCAAATTTGTCATTTCTCTTCTTTACACTACTTGTTGCTCACTTATGGTAAAGAACCAGGAAGTTGTTAAAGAAGCAGAGTAGGTAGATCCAGGAAACAATGGGAGCTTGGCATGAATGAAGGATGTGATTCCTTGGAGAAGAACCAAATGGGAGTTTTTGGGTGGAGTTGCCAGCTGGAAGGAAGCACTAAGAGATGAATGGATGTTCAGGATGAAGAAGAGCGGAAATGGATACGTGAGATGAAAGGCCAGGGTATATGGTCTTGAATAAGCTACAGGAAAATGGAGGTTTGATCATTGTGTTTCTCTTTACCAGGTTGGATAATATTAGCTACATTATCCTATTACTGTATGATGTGCTTGTTGCAGGGCTACCTATACAGGGAGTTGCTGAACTAAAGGTAAAGCTAGTTCAGAGGTGTGTCATGAAGAATCTGAGAGCAGCAAGGTTCTTTGGCATGAGTGTGTTCTAGGGACATGGAAGGTCACATGTTGACTTTGTTTCAGGATGATTGTGTGAGACCGGTTAGCATGCCGATGGTTGGACAGTTCACAGAACAGTGTCTTGATTCACATAATGAGGTTAAGTGCATGGTATGTACTAGACCTGAGTTTTCCCAAGCAGTGGGAGTTGTCACAAGTTTGGAGCCAATCTGGGAAAGAAGCATTGGAGGGCAGTTCAGTGGATTCTT
The DNA here is from genome assembly GCA_037957365.1 of Torreya grandis. Taxonomy (NCBI): domain Eukaryota; kingdom Viridiplantae; phylum Streptophyta; class Pinopsida; order Cupressales; family Taxaceae; genus Torreya; species Torreya grandis. Next base: position 1,745,451 of record JARHVA010001670.1, on the reverse strand, counting down.
AGAGGGACCAATAGCAGGTGCACATGCTATGCAGGGTCAAGTTATTTTCTACATGGGTTTGTAGATGTGGATGTGGCAGGTAATTTGGATGACAGGTGTTACACCACAAGATGTGTGGTGGTTGGTATTTAAGAGTGATCTTGAAGAGGGATACAAAGCCAAGGGAACAAACTAGATGATGTACAGGTACAGGTACAGTTGCAACTATTTATCTCCAAGTGGGAGATTGTTAGGTTGTGGAGCTAAAAGCTTCAACTATGTAGACGAAGAGGAGGTTGCTGAAGTTCCAGAAGTACCAGCGTTGGCAGTATGACCGATGTCAGTCATGATGAATGCAGGAGGCAACCGACATCGACAGGGAGTCAGCCGACGTCGGTCAGCACCAGTCAGACAGGGACCGATGTCAGTCGCCTGTGTGTTCCAGAATTGTTCATTGCACGAACAATTAGTTTGTTGAACTAAGTGTTTGCATGTAAAGGTTATTTCGAGTCTTGAGTTGCGTGTCTATTAGTAGTAAACTAAGAGTCTAAGTTATTGTTTAAGTCTGGGATCTATTTATAGACCCGTTGGCATGTATTGTAATTATGAGTTAGAAAGGAAGGCAAGGAAGATCCTTCCATTGTAAGATCATTGAGTTGTAGGTTGTTGCAAGCTCATAGGAGATATACATGTGTAAGTATGGTCTGTTGAATTGCAGGTTGCAGGTTCATGGGAGATCTACTTGAAGTACTTTAGAGTGCTTGGTGTATTGGCAGGGTTATTACTGACTGGTTGGAGAGGTGAACACCAATTCTGTGGGTGAGTTGTGTGTTGGGACCGTTTTTGGTAGGAGAGTGAACTTTTGAAGAAGAATTACTGTACACTTGAGGTGTGGCAAGCCTCTGTAAGGTGGAAGGGTGTGGCGTCTCTTTATTGTATTCTTTTCTGTACGAGTATTAATACAAGATTGTATATTGTCTCTCATATTCTGTGTTATTTGTGAATTCTAGTTACTTGTACTTATGGATATTTTTGCATGTTTAATTGCTTGTATTTGGTAATCATATTGTGTTCTTTCTGAGGAGCAAGATCCTAACAAGTGGGATCAGAACAAGGTGTGTTGTTCTTGGATTCCCCGACAAGTAAACTATTCAAAAATACATACCTTCACTTACCTTGGAGAATAAAAGTTATATGAGAAGCAAATACAGGCATCTAATGTATGGAACATTTGGCGAACCTACAAAATAAGATAAAATTTGAATTTTTTATAAAAATTAATTTAAGTATAATTTTTTTTACGTTGTCAGGATTCTAGAACTTTTTATGATTTTGAAAAAGAGTTTGTAGAAAAATATTTATGATTAAAATATAAAATTTGTCAAGAAATGATTGACAATTAAAGAAGCTGTAAATTTGAAATGTAAATAAGATTTGTAACTATTCATTTGTAAATTTACTATTTTGAGAAAATTAGAGCTCTATGAGACCTAAGGGAGTGATGAGAGAGACTATGGCATGGAGGTGAGGAACATGAGGTGATATATGCATGGTAGCGATAACTAGCATGATCCAAGTAAGTATTGTACTTAATTTTGAATTTTTGTCCATTTTATTTTAAATATGAGGTAGATTTTAAAATTAAGTATTGGGCCAAATATATGTAGTAGAATTTGCCCTAGAAAAATTTAGGGTAGACTAAGAAGTAGGATGGTTAATGGGTGAAAAAGGTCATTAATGCCTGAGGCATTAATGACAAATGGGTGAAAAATCATCACATGATTTGAACAACGTCAGCCAAGCCGATGTAGTTGAAAATGGATAGAGGAAGGAAGATGGTTGACTGCATAACAATAGGTCAATGTAGTTTAGAAATAGGTGGCTGACTATGTAGGGATAAACCAATTTAGTTTAATAGTGTTTAGGTGGTCGACCATGTACATTTTAGCTGATGCAAACATGTATTTAGGTGGTCGATATAGTTTTAAGAAGTGGATGACTTTGTCTAAAGTAGCCAATTTAATAGGATGACCTAGCCAAATACATATCGAGTGGCTGATATAGTTAGGTTAGGCGGCTAACTTTGTATGAAATGGCCAATTTAGATTGAGATTTAATAGTGGCTGATATAGTTAGTTACCTGATCGACCTAGTAGAAAATTTAGTTTTTGGTCAACGTAGTTAATTATATGGTTGATGTGGTATAAAGTGTTAAGAAAATATCAAAGTAGGTTGATGAAGTAGTTGATTTTTTTGGTGTAAATGCATTAACTGTTAATATTTATAGTATATTTTATTGATTATTTGATATCAAGGACTAATACACACTTTGTTATTTGATATTTTGTAGAGGTGATAGAGGTTCTAGCATTTAGTTAATGTCGTGTGGTTACCTAATTCATTAGAGAGACTGAAAACTTATTATCATGTGCATTTGTTGTCATTGGGGTTTAGAGATACTTGCAGATGTGTCAAATCACTTTGAGTGTAGACTTAGTTGACATGTTCTTAGGAGTATGGGAATGACTAACAAACACTTTCAGGTGGGTGGTGGATGGGGATACATTGAGGTGGGTATCACCTTTAAATATGTCCATTTGATTCTTAGACTTCCTATTATTGGTACTCTTATGATTGTGATACCTCTGACATGGATCCAAAGAGATGATCCTTAGCCTTATGGGTGACCGACTCTGAGAGGTATTTTGATGGTTTGCATGTGTGTTTATTTGATGTTTATGTGTCAACCATTTTCAATATCTAGAAGGTGATTATTAACCTTGTGATAACTCATGCGATCTGTCACAAGTCAAATGGGAAGGTTCCATTGTATGTGGTTGCCTCATGTTAGTCTATTTTAGAGAAAAGTACTCTATATGACCTAGGATCAATTATTTGGGTGCAGTTAGTGTACGATTTATATAATATTCTTTCTCATGGGTAGATGACTATGGGCCCCATTATTTTACTTAGTAGATGGATATATGAGAGATTCCCTATGTATCAGCTAGTTGGGTTGTCCCATGTTATTGATGATGGTTTACCTTGTGTCCTTAGAAGGAGATAAAATCATGTATTACATGTTGTACCACATACCCTAGCACTGTAAACTATGACTCATGGTGACATTGTATGGCAACTATGTGCATGTATTACAACTAATTGGCCTACTTGGCCAACTATTTCTCTTGGATTGGCCCACATTCAGATTACAAGACATTACACATGGTGGGTAGATCTACATCCTATTGCTTGCCTACCAAGTCAGTTAGGGTTTTCACCTCTAGTGACATCATTAGTAGTGCCCACATATTGTTAATGACATGTGAGGGAGCAGAGGGGAAGTGGAGTTATAAGGATGCTTATAGATATACCTATTATTTGACCATGTCCACCTATACCTTGAATGGGATAATGATAATGAAAATAAAGAGAGACTAGAGTGGTTGAGGAGGAGGTAGTGGTTACAATAGAGGATGTGGAAGTGGTGATTGTTATGCCACAACATGTGTTACAGTTACCACCATTGGAACCATAATGACAGAGACATCAACATGTGTAAAGGTAGGTGGAGGCACATGAGGAGGTAGAGCCATAGGTAGAGGTAGTTGATCAGGGAGATCTTATTTCAAAACCCTCATAGAGTTGGTCTATAGAGAGACATATTTGGAGTGGACCACTACATGCTCGTATTCTCCAGCATAGTTTTACAACACCTCAGAGGCATACTCTAGTGGAGGTACTCAATGGACATGCTAATGGTGAGACTATTATTGGTAGGTGTTTTATGTTATGTTTTGTAGTTGATATTTAATTTTGATAGTTTTAGATATGTATTTGTTTTTATAGATGTTTTAGAGATATATATATGTAGCTCTAATGTATATTTGGTTTTGTATTTTGAAAATACTACAATAGAGGAGTTTAAATGGTCTATAATAGTGTGGGGAACACTTCATCATATTTTGGATGATGTGTTGCTACATCATGATACTATCGAGATGGTTGATCCTATTATTCCCTCATGCCTAACATATGCTAGTTGGTTTTGATTAGTTGATGAGGTAGCTCAAGAACTGCAAAGACTAGGAGATGTTGCATAGCTACCACTTGTAGTGGGTGATGGGGAGTTGTGGGCCTAGAATATGGTAGCTAAGGAGTGGGATACCTATATGATGACATCTAGAGAGTTATGATGTGTTCAAGCCTAGGTGGCCAATCTACAGGGATAGTTAGAGGGCCTTCATTCTTGGATAGAGTCACTACAACATATTATTCGAACGGGATAGTCCTAGGCTTCGATGGGTAGCATGGCTTATCCACCAAATGGAAAGGGTGGACCACACCTATATTATTATTATTATTATTATTATATTATGTTTATTTCATGCTGTTATATTTTATGAAACATTTGATCCATTGATATACATATATATCTTGTTTGTTGTTATTACTTATGAATGTTATAGTTTTCTAGCACGTGTTGAATTTTTGTTATATGCTATGAGAAAATATATGCATTTTAGATTATTTTTTAGCATTGTGAATAAATGCATGGTTAAAAAGAATGATAGAGAAGTAAACTATAGAAATGAAATGTACATAAAGAAAAATAAAATAATGTAAAATACACTAAATCATGTTGGGAAGTGTGTAAAATGTTAAAATAGAGAAATTTGTAAAACATACTAAATCAAGTTTGTAAAACATGTAAGATAAAAGTATATGAAAAGATACAAAACACACTAAATCAAATTGGGAATTATGTAAAATAAAAGTTTAAAACACATTAAATTAAGTTGAGAAGCATGTAAAATGAAGTAAATGTAAAAAATGGAATGAAATGTAACACACACTAAATCAAGTTGAGAAGTGTATAAAATGTAATAAAATGAAATACAAGTAAAAAAAAATGTCAAAATCAATAAGTGTATTTATTTTTGTGATTAATCATGGTATGAAGCTTTGAGTATACTTTGTGAGGAAACCCTAGTCCTATCCAAGGTCTTATACTACAACCCACAAAAGGTAAACCAATGAGGTAAATGTTAATAATGAGAAATGGTTGTAAATAATAAGGAGACATTTATGAGGAATGTCTGGTCTTATCCAAGGTCTTATATTACAATTCACAAAAATAAAACCCAAGGGATATGATCAGTTAACAAATCATATTCATCAAAGAAGAATATTGGAAATGTTATAGTGAAGTAGGGAATGTCAAAAGCATGGCATGGGTGTTTAAAATAAACTTTAGTAGGTATGAGACATACTAAGTAAATTAAGTAAACTCTTAAAATTCATTAGATGCCAAATTCAACATATATTTGTTCACAATAAACACAAAACTTTGTGGAAAAATAAGTGTCATACTAATATCATCTCATGAAGGTTATATATAAAAGAAAAGTAAAATAGACCTACCTCCCCACAACTTGTTCCCCATTCCTCTAGACCCCTTACATATTCATCAATCTACTGTGAAGATTGGATGCTTGCATGATAATGTAGGTAGTACTAGAGATAATTTTGAAATCTCTTATCCCAATTTACTAGCCTACCGCACCCAATGGATCTCAACTCTATCATGAGGCCAACTGTAGAGTTTGAGATTTGATTAGGAGTAGGAGGTATGCTAAGATATAAAAAACATCTTTTCCTGTTATTTTGACTTTTGAATGTTTATTTTTGTCTTTTTATCATTGCCTTTTGTTTAAATGATTTGGGTTTTAACTTTTCATAGTTTTTTTTATTCCTCCTCTACATGGATTTGGAATAACCAAACATGAGTGATAAAAATGACAAACAAAAATAAGCTATAGGCTTTGGTTATAAGATATATAATTCCTAGATATTTTGTCATGTTACTAAATAATTAGGCTTGCCTAGTAACCAATATGTGATCTCAATATTAACCATATGTGTGCTTAGTATGGAGAGAAAAATAAGGAAAAAAATGGAGGTCAAAAAGATTTATGGGTATAGTGATATAATGAGAAGTATGCTTGTTAATTAATTATAGGGTAAATATAGGGTATTGAAGGGATGTGGGGTTTAGAACTATGTCACAATAATAACGATCTTGATTTGAAGAAAATGACATAACAAGCACAAGAAGGAAGTCTACTTAAATAAAATAGGAGATGAGATGAAAATAAAATTAAGCCATGCAACATGATATTTAAAGAGAAATTAATCCATAAGACATTATGAAAAATAAATTAATCCATGAGACATCAGACTAAGTTATGAAAAATAAATTAATCCATGAAAATGAAATTAATTCACAAGACATTTTTAAAAGGTAAGTAAAACATAAGATCCCTATATGCTCATAAATCAAATCCAAATCATGTAGTAATGTAATAAATAATGTGATGAAACACCATGATGTGTTTACAAATACTAATAAACCTTGTGGCAAATATCATCCATAACATCTGATACATCCTTGTGTAGTTGAATTCTAATGTTAATCACAATCTCATCAATCTTCATTGAAAGTCTTGAAAAGATTTCTTGACGTATCATCTCTACAAAGAAGGTAGGTATGTTATAAGAAGAATGATGCTCATAAGGCATCTCCTGTATGGGATACCCAATGCGAGGAACTGATGTCAAAGTATGACTAATATCCTTAGATCTGAGAAGAGATGTAGGCTATGGAGAAGGTGTAACCTTTGAACATGAACATCCTGGAGAATGAGGGTGAGTCGATGAAGCCTTAGACCATGAAAAGTCACAAAAATGATGTTGAAACACTGGACATCTATTCGTATGGTGTGTAGTACATTGATGCCAAAAATAATAAATTTCCCATATTTAGGGATGTGTTATACAAGTATTTTAAGAGGTGGTAGGCTCTTATTTGTAGTCTATGCCTACTCTGGACAAAGTGTATCAGTGTAATACCAAAGTTATTGACAATGAGTACAAGAATGATTACATGTACCATGAAAGCAACAAGTACATCTAGTAGCAAATGGTGAAGGTCGACTATATGTAGTAGAAGTAGAACTCGAGGCTTGTTGCTATTGATGTGTATGAATATAATTGACCCAATGATTGGAAACTCTATGGATCTCATAATAAGGATCATCTACCCATCGTGTTGGTAGAGGATCAAGCTTAGGTAAAGGTAGTATGCCATAACCACTAGGAAGAAAACTTAGAATAGGATCATGTCTATCCTGGGTTACATCACAAGATAAGTTCACAGTGGATTGGTGTAGTGTAGCTAGCATCTCTGGAGGAAGTAAGTTGGAAGGGTCCTAGTATCTAGCAAACCTATAAGGTCCTATCATAACATGGTCCATAAATATAATCCAAAGAGTCTCAATAGTAATTAGAGGACTAGTGTGTGTGTGCTTCATCTTGGACTTGTGAACATCAGAAGAAAAATTAATATAGAGAACTATAGAAGGAAATACAACTATATGAAAAGAACCAAGAGAATGTTGTAAAGAATTATGATATCTAAGTATCTCTACATTTTTAACTTTATCAAAACTATAGCTAAAAAGGGGTCATCTAAGGAATACCCATCATCATAATTAGGAGTATAAAGATCAATAGTACATGCATCAATGATATTATCAGTTGAAGAGGTATGATGGATGGAATTTTTAGTTTTTGTTAGAGTATCCAAAATTTTGTCTAATGGTTTTTGATGATATCAAGGTTGTAGAGAAAGAAGTAATTGAGTGATTATGTTAGGGGAAAGATCAAAAGTTTTGATTTTTAAACTAATCTCATTTGGTTCATCATTATCTAAATCTAGAAAATTAGGTGATATGTTTTTTATCAATTTAGGATAACCATTGTATCCTCTAGTAGAGTTAATAGGATAATTAAAGCATTATGATTCGTGAGATGAGATACTAGGTAAAGGTTTGAGGGTAGGCATTTTAAAAACACCTATTTCTTGAAATTGTTCAAAATTATAAGGTTTGGTATCTCCTTGAATCTTATATATAATACTGTTATAAGGAAATTTAACACATTGGCATGCTGACAATGTTACTGCTCTCATACGTTGTGTTTAAGGTCGATTGAGTAAAATGTTATAAGAAAGTGGAAAGTTAAATATCATGACTTTGATATGCACTGTGACATGGGTAACCTTGATAAGGATCCAAACACAACCTAAAGGAGGCATTTGTCTTCTATTGTATCCTTGACATGTACTTTGGTAGATTTGAGGTTACATTCAGAGTATCCAAGTGTTTTAATAAAATCAAGGGAAGACACACAAGTGCCTGAACCTTCATAAATCAATGCATGTTTAAGTTGGATATCTCCTATTTGGATAGTAGTGAACAATGAAGGATCATCCACACAAAGTAATATCTCATCAAGAATCATGGAAGAGATAGAGAATTCAATTTAAACACATGTATCTACTATTTCATCAATGTGGATAGCCATTTATTCACTCTACTAAAGGATGCTATGTTCAAATCCTGAAAAAGTAGCTTTTTACCCCATAGGTGGGGGATGAGGGATGTTCATTTCAAATAAGAGTTACATTAATTGATTACGATGATAAAGAGAGGTTCTCATGAGTTATAAGAAATGGATTTGAGATGAAAGATGTGAAAGTTCAGCAATAGGATCCCATTCATCATATCTTGTTAGAATTTTATCAAATAAAGGTGCATATTATTGCATTTGATCCTTTGAAGGTGTAGCGGATGTGCATTGAAATTTATGTTGATAATATATGTTTGTTTTAGATTTGGTTAATGTGGGTTGACTAATTGTAATTATTTGTGTTGTAGTTGAATCATTCATTTTTTCTTGTGTTTACGAGGGAGAAGTTCCAATAGTCAAAGGTGTTGAAATTTCCAATTTAGGTGTCTTAGTTGAAGGAGTGTTATAAATTATATCAATAGTATGTGAGGTATTGTCTATTTGCATTTTTAGATTTGACACTTATAGGTTTGTTGAATTTGTTGAAATTGTCTCCTCATGCCCCAATTCTGTGAGATGGGATGGGTAAGAGTCATGAACAATACAAAACTTTAGAAAATTGTTATGGTTGGAGGTTAGATATTGATCGATATATGAAACTACTCTCCTTATGTTATTTATGTTGACAATATTCTCATAGTTTATATTAGGATCCACTGAACTTTCAACGTTGTTGGTAGTAGGAGGTTGTTTAATATTAGCTTGATGGTTAGGAAGCGGATCCTTGTAAATAACTAAGTGAGCATTAGCTTGGTTTAAAGCTTCATATTTATTTTTAGTTTCATGTGCCTTAGCTGTTATTTCATAAGCTTGTTGATGTGTATGTATAAGTGATTCATTATCAAAGTTAGGTCCAAGGAGATAATCCATAACAAAGTTTTTTAGTTGGTGACAAGTTTCATGAGAATGGCTACAACTTGCATGAAACCAACAAAATTTATGGGGATGATACTAATTTTTGTTAGGGCGTGTAGGTTCAAGATCTCATAGGGAAGGTCTTGGGAGACACTTTTGAATTCTTTCTAAGGAAAGTAGCTTATGGACTTCTATGTTATGCACTGGGAAAAATTTGGAACTAGGATGAGAATTATTGAGAATTGACATTGAAGGATTAGGCTTTGTTGGATTGCTTAGAGATGTAGCTTGAATGGTATGTATGGAATCATAGGTATTCATAACACAAACATTAGTTTTATGTAAATTTTTATCTTTCATAATATTCGAGTACACGTTGAAAGGTGGAAGGGCTCAAATTGTCGTATAAGGAGATCTTGACGTTTAGCTTGGTCGAGGGCTTCTTCCAATGATTTTGGAGAAAGAGTCCTCATGCAATATTGTAATTTGGAATGAAGAGAATTAATGAATAAGTGGAAGAGATTCTCATCCAACATGTTATGCCCAAATTTGTTAGACAAAACTTTCCAACATTTGATGAAAAATTGTGTTGTTTCAGACTCTAATTATTTACAATTGATCAAATGAGTTAAGTTATTTTTAAGAAGATCACTAGTTTGGAATTATTGAACCAATGCATTGACTAAGTATTCAAAACTAGATATACAATAAGTTTTAATTTGATTATACCAATTTAAAGCGTCACCTAAAAAGGTTTTAGCTAATAACTTGTTGAAACAAAGGTGTTAAGTTTAACCCAATCTTTGTATAAATTTACAAAAGTATTCAAATGCAAAGCTCGATCAATGGATCCATTATAAGTGATAGTGGAAACTATGCCACTTATGTTAATGTTTGCAATTTGATGAACAAGAGGTTCATTTTGTAAGTTTTTAATAACTTTGTTAATAAAAGAGGGTTGTGGTATAAGGTTACCATGTGCATCTCTAAGGGCAGGTAGGAGGATTAGGATTTTGTGCTCCCCATTGAGTAGGTTGAAATTGGTTTTTGAAATTCATTAATTGGTTTTATGTTTTCATTATTTGGTTGGCACTATTAATTTGAAAAGTATCCATTTGATTTACAGTTTGTAATAATAATTGGTTAGTGTTAATTGTATTATGACTAGTAGAATCCACATGAGATGCATTAGTATTATGTGAGTCATTAAGAGTTTGGGATGAAATAGTAACATGAGAAGCACTAGTGGTATGAGATGAACTAATAGCTATATGGAATTGAGCAGTGATGTGGATATTTTGAGTAGACCCACTAAAAGTCACACCTACCATGTTTGTAGAAATACTTGGCATGGAAGTGGAAGAAGGCATGGAAGACAATGTCATACTATTAGAGGGAGGCATGAGAGAGGGGAAGGATGTGGTATAAGTTGTAACATGTCTTGTCCCAAATCTTGTATAAACTGTAGATAAATGTGAATGGGGTTATCCAATATGAGGTCCCATCATGAGGTTATAAATTACTATGGGATCCTTACCTCGATGTTGAGAGTTTTCATTGATGAAAATGATCATTTCAACTATATATTCAAGGTCAATTTCATCTTATACTATTTGTATGAATAAAGGATTAAGTGCAGTGAAATAGGGAGGATTCCCATAGTTGGTAGTTCTAGTAATAACATGGATATTATTAAGTCCTGAATTAGTTATTACAAAATGTGTCTTAGAGATTTTATTAGGATTCGTGAAGCCCATCATGTTAGTTTGATTTTGATTTTTAGCATCATAAAACAAATGTTGCATGTTGAAAAATTTGATTTAAACACTTACTAGGGAAATGATAAACTTAGAGGTTGAAAATGAAAAGGATCGAGCTAGTTGATATGGTTAGGGTAACAAAAAATCTAGAATCTGACTAGGTCAAGCTAATTGATCTAATGGGATAAATAAGAAACCAAAAGAATTTAGAATAAAAAAAAGTTGAGATCATTGACTTGGTTGAATAAATAAAAAAATATAGCAATCTGTAATAGACTGGGTCAAACTGGTCGATTGATTTGAATAAACAAGATAACATAACAACCTATAATAGATTGGGTCAAGCTAGTCGACTAAGTTTTATAAATAAGAAAATATAGCAATCTATAATAAATTGAGTTAAGCTAGTTGACTAAGTTCTGTAAATATAAAAACAAAATAATTTGTAATAGACTAGGTTGAGTTGGTCAATTAAGTAAGAAAATTAGACAAACATAATAGTCTATGCTTGGAATAAGTTGAGCTAATCAACTAGGTAGGGAAAAAAAATAATTTATAATAGACTAGGTTAAGCAAGTCGATAAAGTTCTGTAGTCTGAAAAAAAAAAATAGTTTGATTTGGATGATTTAGTTTTAAATATATAAAATAAAGATAAGCACACAAGTAACTAGGTCGAGTTCGTCAATCTAGATGCAACACACAACATAAAACTTGTATCAATACTGGTTAATATAAGTCTACAATTTAACATAAAATAGCAAACAACAAGCAACAAGAATGTAATCTAAAAAATAATTAAATGTTTAAAAAGAATATTAGGAAGTTGTACTAAAGCTATTGATTGAAAGTGCAGGATTACAAAGATACCTACTTGTCCGTTGGATAGTGTCTGTCCAATGTTTCAGAACACCATGGAGGAAGTATCATTCCTATAGTCAATTAAATCCAGTTTTAAGAATAAGCTGGAAGTAGCATTTTAATGTTAACTGCTAACTGATGCACCACACAATCAAATAGATGGATGGATTCTTAAGGTTCAATAAAGAAAGAAATCTTAGGCATTTTCAAAATACCATGAGGCACATGGAATCTAAAGACTATGTTTAGTTTTGTACTATGGATATGAGTATTAGAGAAAACCCCTCACACCATGATATTTATAAATGATAGACAAGGACTATAAATAAAGTATCAAGTAGTCATTTACGATAATATATAAGTAATTTTAAAATTGTTGGTACACAGTTTCTAGGTAAAGCCAAACAAAGTGAAAATCAATATTTTGAAAACTAAGTTGTTTTTTAAAAATAAATAAACAAACAGTCAACCAAAAAAATAAAGTGTACTTAAATAAACAAACAGTCAAACCTTAGGATGTAATGGAAAAATTGAAGTGATGAATGGGGGGTGATACCCATACAATGCCACAAAGGGAGACATCTTGGAACAAGTGCAAACAGAAGTGTTATACCACCATTCAACAAGTGGCAACTGATGAACCCATTTATCTTATTTGTTAGAAACAAAACAACAATGATACCATTTAATACATTTATTGACTATCTTTATTTTTCCATTAGATTGAGGATGATAGGATGAGCTATGAGCCAACTGGGTACCTAAACATGCAAATAATTCAGTCCAAAAATTACTAGTAAATATGGGATCTTGATCACTTGAAATAATCTTTGGAGTGTCATGTAATTTTTGAACTAAATTGAGAAAATCATAAGCGATTATATAGAAAAAAAAGGCTATGATTAGGATAAAAAATGAGCATACTTGGTGAGTCAATCCACAACTACCATGATAACATTTTTACCCTCAGACTATGGTAACCCCGTAATTAAATCCATGGAAACCTCTTTCCATCGCTAGCTAGGGATGCATAAAGGTTACACAAGCCCTGAGGCTTTAATGATTTTACCTTTATTTTGTTAGCAAACCATACATTCAACCACATATTTTTGAACATCCCATTTGAGTCCTTCCCAAAATAAATATTGCTTTATTCTATGATATATTTTCAAAAATCTCGAGTGACCTCCAAGTGGAGAGACATGAAGTTCTCAAAGAATTTTATGATTGAGGAGAGAATGCTTAAAAAGGTACAATTTATCTTTATACCATAATGTGTTCCCCTTACATCTATTTTTTTTAGATTTGTTAGAACCCTACTGAATATTATGAATAAAATCCTTGGTAGCACTATCATTCTACCATTCTAATCTTACTTCTTCTAGCCAATTTCCCTACCACATGATCATGGTGCATAACATTGCCTCAACTGATTCATCCTATCAAGAGAGGGCATCTGCCAACACATTCTCTCTTCCTTTATTATACACTATTTCAAAATTATAGCCTAACATTTTAGTCACCTATTTTTGTTGTTCTTCAGATGACAAGTATTTTTTTAAAAAATATTTGAAGTTATCATAATCAGTCTTTCCCTGAAAGTGATGATCTATCAGAGAAGGTCTACATTACTTCACTACATGCAGAATAGCCATCATATATTTCTCATATATTGGTTTGAACCTATTTTCCCCCTTTAATTGGTGACTTTCAAATGCTAGTGGTCTACCTTCTTGCATGAGTACATCCTCGATGCCATATCCCGATGCGTCATACTCCACAATAAAAGTCTTTAAAAAATTAGGAGTAGCTAAAATTGGAGTTATGTATATAACCATTTTCAACTATTCAAATGCCTTGGTAGCTGAATCAGTCCACTAGAAAGAGTCTTTATTCAACAATGAGGTGAGTAGGGATGCAATGTTATCATAAATTTTGACAACCCTGTGATAGTAACTAGTTAGGCCCAAAAATTTGTGGAGGTTCTTTAGGGTCTTGGGGACCTACCACTCTATCATCACTTGGATTTTATTAGGATCAACTTTCAATCTTTCATGTGAAACAATATGATCCAAGTAATCCACCTCTTGGACACCAAAAGCACATTCGGAAGGTTTGACATAAAGCTAATGTTTTTCCAAAATTGAAAGCACTTGTTTCACATGCTTCAAATAGTCTTTCCAATTTTTTTTGTAGATGATGATATCATCAAAAAACACTAATGCAAAATTTATAAAAAATGGCCTACAATAGTATTCATCAAACTCTGAAATGTAGATGGTGCATTTGTGAGGCCAAAAGTCATGACCATAAATTCATACTGGCCTTCATGAGTTTTGAGAGTTGTTTTAGGTATGTCCTCATCGCAGATGTGAATTTGATGATATCCAGAGTGAAGATCTAACTTGGTAAAATAAATAACACCATACAAATCATCTAGAAAATCATCAATTACTGGAATGAGAAACTTATTTTTGATGGTGTATTTATTGAGTTCTATGTAGTCTGGACACATCCTCCAACTATCATCCTTCTTCTGCACCATGACCATCAGGGAGGAATATCCACTTTTATTGTGTCAGAGAATTCCTACCTCCAACATCTCTTATACCATGTTTTCAATTTCACTTTTTTAGGCATAAGGGATACCTATAGGGTCTAATATTGGGCGGTGTACTTCCTAGAATGGGTCTGATGGCATGATCATGTGCATGAATTGGAGGAAATCCTTTTAGCATGTCACCAAAAATAACAAAATCATCATCCAACACATTGTACAAATCAGGATGTGTAAACTCTTTGGTTGGTTGAACCTCCATGGAAAATAAGCATGGCACAAAACTTTTTTCACCTTTCTTGAGAATCTTCATCATCTAGTGGGAACTAACCAGCTGTGGATATTTATCCCATAATCCATGTAGTTTAAAAGTCTTTCCTTTTAAATGGAACCTCATAAATAATTCTTGAAAATTCATCTCAATAGTGTCCAAAGTGGTGAGTGACTACACTCCCAAAATAATGTCAGCTCTTCCCATGGGAATAACAAACATAGGGGAATCTAACAAATAGTCTCCCATAACAATCTTAATATTATGACATATTTTAGAATAATTGACCATACCATCATCTGCAATCATGACTTGAAAGTCTAGAGCTAGGTAAATGAAATAATTAAAATAAGCAGCCAACTTACTATTGATAAAGTTATGTGTACTCCCAAAGTCAATTAACATAGTCACCTTTTATTTCTTCAAGAACCCCACCACCTTAAGAGTTTGAGGAGTACTAATGTCTGAAAGTGCATGGAAGAAAATAGTAGGTTAAGAATATTCAGATTCATCCTCAGGTTCTTCTAACCCTTCCCCGAAAGCCTCCTCATCTTCTTCCTCCTCATTGGCACCATCAATGTAAAATAACTTATTTTTAGCACATCGATGCCCTTTGCTGCATTTGCTATCGTAGACAAAACACAAACCTTTTGCACATTTTTCTTCTACTTACTGAGGTGTCAATCTAGTAGGCTGATGAAATAATGGTGTTGGAAAGATGCATTCACGAACATTGGTAAAATGTATTTGTTTGATCAACGCTTTTTTCTCAACCATGCGCGCACTTGGTATGGCTTCATATACAATATTGGAATGAAACATGCGAACCTCTAATTGGATGTTATGTTTGATGCCACCCACAAATAGGTCAGTTATATTTTCCTTAATGATATCTACCATACATACAGAGTGATTCTGAAATTGATGAATATAGTCCTCTACAGTCCCAGTCCGGTGTAACTTGACTAGCTGAATGAAGTAGTTTTTAGAGACATTATTGTGATAATGGAGTTACAAATCCTCAAAAAATATTGACCATGAAATTGGGACACCCTTATTTTTAATTTGAACATATAACCAATGATTCCAAATGAATGGTTCAGGTTCCAGATATAGAGAGGCTATAACCACTTTTTACGAACATGAAGTCTGATGTAGATCAAATAAATTTTCAATTTGAGTGAGCCAAATGAGTGGATCATTACCATCAAACTTGCGTAGGTCCACTTTTAGCAATATTTTCTTAGGGTCAGAATTAGTGTTGGTATTATTTGGAGGAGGAGAACCAAACTGAAATGGTAGAGGATTATTTTATAGTGGCTAAGCTGATAAATTGGCCAATTGCCTAGATATTTATTGTAATTGATTCTTCACACTATCCATGTCCCCTTTAAAACATCTAATCTCCCCTGAATTGTATCAAAATCATGTTTTTTTACCATGCTTTACAACTTTGACTTAAGTTGTTGAACTACCTCCAAAATAGATGGATCAAAAGTTTCAAATTCTATGTCATCCTTGTGAAGAGTTTTTAGAGTTTTTTGCACTTTCCCATGTCCAGGAGTGTGTGGACTAGACATGCACAAAAACCTAGGAGGGTTTCAACCCCCAAAAAATTATATTGGTGGAATACACTATTGCGATTATATCATTGAGATGTATCAAACTACTGCTATTGTGTACAAGGGTGAAAATTTTTGACCTAAAAAAGTGTACTAGTAGAAGATACTGTTGTAATCATTTCATAGAGATGAATCCAATGACTGCTAATTTTCAAAACGTAAAAAAATTTCTATTTTTTTTACCTAGAAAAAATGTTTTTCTTTTTTTGTAAAAAAACCTCACGAACAAAACTATTGTGATGAAAAAATTAATTTCTCCCAGATCACAAGTTATGTTTTTGTGTCCTTATGGTATTCAGGATGTTAGATTCAGAAAAAATGCACCATAAAAATGTGTCCAAATTGAAGCTCTGATACTATTTGTAAGGAAATTAATTAGATGATTCATAATAATAAAATTATATATGGTAGAATTAAGAGTAGAATAAGCAAATACACAACAATTAGTGAAAGAGCAGAATACTTGAATATTATGATAGAGCCACTTCAAGAGAGAAACCTTCAAAGTAATACAATAAGAACATAATTCACAATATGATGATAAAAGACTAACTACTACCTCCTATATATACTCTACTTAGCCATGGTTATTTTATAAGCTGACCATACTAAGAACATCAAAAAATATGACAAGTTAATATGAAGGTGTATAAGCGACAAGTTGATTACACATATCCCTAAACACACTATAGGTTAAGGGCATAACAGTTAATCAGATTGATGTAGTTAGTTAAAAATAAAATACATCAAAGAAAATAATCAGTTAAGTTGATTCAGTTAGATGCATGAGGCAAAAAAATAAACTAGATTGAATAGTTTGATCTAGTTAGTTGAGACTGAAAATACTGTGAGCAGAAGATAAAACTAAGTCAATAAGCTCGATGAAGTTGGAAGACCTACACATAAATTGCATAACTAGGTTGAGAAGATTGACGAATTTAAAAAACTTGTACATAGAGAGATGAACTAGGACAACATGCTCAACAAAGTTGAAAAACCTATACACAAAGAAGCAAACTAGGTCGACATGCTCGATGAAGTTTGAAAATTTATACATAGAGTGTTAAACTAGGTTGATAGACTTGATCCAATTGACTGTAAATAAAAATTAAAAAAACTGTAAGGGTTAGATTCATATCGGGTTCACTAGCATGTATGCAAGTAAAACAAGACAAATCTACAACTTATCCTACTCAATAATATCCAAATTAGGAGAAGGTAATCAACTAAAAATATGCTTAACAATACTTTGTTATATCAGGGTCATGACCAATGATGGATATGTCAAACCTAAACTAAGGGATCTCTTACCATATAATGGCAAAAAAGAGGTTTTCAAAGCCTCTATTCAAATACCATCATACGATAACCTTAGCTAGGTCTTATAATTGTAATAAAAGTAAGCAAACTAATCTACTAACTAAACAAGCAAGTTAATATAGTAAATGAATATGCAAGCTAATCTAGTGCTCACCAAATCTTGAAGCACAAATGGGGAAGATGATAAATAAGAAAATATAATTCTATTCAAGACAATATAGAAGTAATCTAAGCAAGGAGATATATAATTCAATTCATTAGTTTCTATAATATCTACTTATCAAATTATGAAAGGTTGGGAGTATACTTACTTTATTTGAAATGAACCTGTCGTGCCTCAATCTGTCCCTTTGCCAATGGTGATTTGTAAGAGGTTGTTTTGGCTTGTAAGGATCACAAGGATATATCAAGCCTAGATTAAAATATTTCTCCTATGCATCAAGACCTCCATAATACAAGTGTTATTATTCTAAGCTAAAAAATTAAGCAATGAAACCTCTAATTGATAGTATAAGCATATTTGTGAGCTATAATGATGCACAATTGAATGATCCTATCTTTATAAATGAAGTGAAAGGGGTATTTATAGCCAATAATTGATCCTAAACCCTCCCAATAATTTAGCCAACAAGGTCAGTTGGGTTGACTTTGTTTAGTGGAAAATAGAGTCGTTAGGTCTCAAACTATATTAACTTGGACCAATGAAGTTCCATAATGTGTACTGAATTTCCAACAAGGTCAATTGGGGCGATATAGTAGAAAAGTGGATAAAAGTGGTGTTTGCTTAGGTAGAGACTATTTTGGATGATGAATTGTCTAAGAAAGAGTATAAGTGGGTTTTTATTTCTTAGGAAATTGGATAAGAGTAGCTTGTAGTGGTTTTAGGTAATGATATAAGGGCCAACAATCTTGCGAAGCACCAAATGTCTGTCAAACTCTTTCTCGATGTACCTTTTAAAGTGTGTAATCAAAGATATTAAGATTTAACAGGTTCTTATAAGAGAGATAATATCAATAACCGAAAAAGTTTTAAAATGTTATATGTATACAATAAGCACCATGGCCTTTCCACAACCAATATATAAATAAGAGTAGGTACTCACTGAATAAACTTCTCTCGGGTACCTCTCATAAATAAGTCTTGTGCAGTTTTAAAAGCCAGGTATCTTTGAATAATAAATTATGTAATATAGCTATCAATAGTAGTTTCTATTCAATGATCTATCACACAAGTCCAATCAATATCCAACATTCATAGGCTATCTAGTTTATCTTCCGTCCAAATTATAATTTCTATCCTTCTCAGTTGAAAATAATAATATTACAATCTAGACAACCATGAAACTAGTAGTCCAGACAATTTGTATCAAAAAATTTCATATATTTCTCCATATATATGTTCTCTAATAACTTATTATTCAGTCTTCTCTATTCTCTTTGCATCTTCTTTTGTGAAATTATGAATTCTTTCATCTAACCATCTTTATACATCTCTTTCTTCTGGTAGCCATCTAAAAATATTTCAATAAAAGTCTTTCGCGTTCACTGTACCATTGTTAGCAGAGGTTCTTGGAAAGTCAATCAAAAATTGTTAATGTGGAGATAGCTCATGCGATATAAATAAAAGCAGACATAACAAGAACCGACATAAACATATTTTATGAGAATTAGACATGTTTACAATCAACTATTACATATTATCACAATTGTAAGTAATCTAAAAATACGTATTCATTCATATTAGCAAATAAAGTTATAAACAAGGTATAAATGCATAAGGGAATATATTAATCAAAACACAACAAATAAAGAACTAAGATTCATGAGATAACCATATCATAATCTCTATTGATCTCTATCACAAGTGAAACTATTTTACATTGTGACAACATAGAATATATAACCTTATTCACATGACTCTGTTGCTTCTCATTCCTTCTTTCACTATAAGCTAAAACAAGACCTTTCACATTCCATAGACGTTAGATTTACAAGTGTTTACAGCAAGACAAAAGGATGTATATATTAAAAAATCATGCGCTACATACATGTGAAAACTATAGATACTCTATGATTTTACAGTCCTAAGCTTACTGTCAATAGAGTGTCACTAGACTTTAATGTAGCCCACTTGTAAAATGAAATAAATCACACCACTACAGATGGATCTAAATTCTATTTAAAACTTTGTACCTATAAAACTTTTGAACTTTAGACATTTAAAACTTTCCATGTAAAAACATGAACATGAATGAATATCACACCTCTTGTATATGTAATGTATTGATATAGAATGTCATTTGAACTTGTAACAATTTTTAAAATTATAACTTGTAATTGTAGGAATGAGTGCACATGGATGTCACATACCTCCATAATCTTTTTTTTTGAATTGTGTTGTATTTTGATAACTGTATATAGTTCCATAAATCTAAATTTCATCGCTTGTGAGAACTTGAATTCTCAAGATAAGCGTATTGTGATGCCCCCCTTTTGAGATGGGAGATGTAGCATGCAAGTCATTAATCTCAAAATAAAACTATAAAATATGTGAAAGATGTAATCATGTAGTATCCTCTAAACATTTAAATTGATTTAGATTTTATAGTATTAAATCACACAAACATTATGTGCATGATATGTATCATAGCACAAGAGTAAAGTAGAAAATAGAAGTGATGTATGATATGAATCATGGAACCATAATAACAAGCAATGAATAAAAACACTATGTTATACAATGTCACATGATTTTTATAGAATGCCACACATAAGGCTTAAAAGCCACATACAAGGGACATGAATATTGCATAGACACATAAGACCAAGGGCCATACACAAATAGAATGATAATATCATATAAGAAATAATATTTATAATTTCACACACAAGGCTGAGGGCCACATATAATCATCAAACAAGTCCTAATTTATTAAGTAATAAAGTAAGAATTTAAAAAGAAGCATAGAGTAAATAAGACTAGTCTACAACAACCATTTGTATTGATGTCATTGTTAGCAAGTAACATATCCATATAACACAATGTAAAGTATGAGTGATTAACAAAACATTTATATGATATATAACTCAACATGGTAGAGAGGTAGTGGATAGATACAACATATTGAAGTGATCACACAGAACACATAGATGCCTCCAGCTTAAAAAAGTTGTTGGGTAAAATGGAAATCCCGACATTAAAAAGTCATATCAAAGTATATCATGTCTCACACTCACATACTTTGTGAAAAGTATTGTGAATTGAAAACTTAAATATGTTACCTATTTAATAGTAAATAAATAACATATGGAAAGAAGTAAACTAATAACATTTTAGTATTTTGAAATTTTTATTATTTTGACA
Organism: Torreya grandis; assembly: GCA_037957365.1. Lineage (NCBI taxonomy): Eukaryota > Viridiplantae > Streptophyta > Pinopsida > Cupressales > Taxaceae > Torreya > Torreya grandis. The sequence continues at coordinate 1,724,392 of JARHVA010001670.1, read as the reverse complement.
TATATGAATGTTTTTGAAATATTTTATTTTTTTAAATTTTTTGAAAATATTTGAACTTAAAAGATATGAAAAGTGATAAGAATCAAGGTTTTAAAAATAAGAAGAAATGGGAGGGATTCAAACAATCCTCAACAAGGTGTTAAACCATAATATGGTAAGAAGGAAAGCAAGCAATATTCCCCTAATGTATGTATAAATGAATCATAAAAGTGTAGCACAAATGATGAATATAGATAAGATTTTGCATGCTCCTTAATGGAAAAATGACTACGTGTGCTCATGTAAAAGTAGAAAAATGTGACAATGTAGGTGCAATAAAAGCCACAACATGATAAATATGTAAACAAATGGATTGAACATTTGAAAGTAATGCGAGATAATTGTTTTGGATTGTTTGAATCAGTTTGAATATCAAGAGGTCAAGTACCCAAAGTGAAAATAAAGCCAAAGGCTAGAAGAATGCTTGGATAAAGGATAAGAGAAGTAAATATGGAGTAAAATCAATGAAGCTATGTACAAGAAAAAATTCAAAGAGTTAATTAAGAGATTCTGCTTAATCGATGGGTTGGGATAAAGTAAAAGGTTGTGTCCGACCAAGGATCTCATCAAGAGGATGCATATATGTATACCCAACTACATTATATGAAGGAGTAACTTTTTGTAAAGAATAAGTGTCAACTGTAGATGCCTCTAAATCTGAATAGGAATCATAGTTGTAATATAATCAGTGTTCATACCCATGTAAACCTGTATCCTCATGTGCAATAGTAGAAGATGTAATTGTTTATACTTATGATAAATCTAATTGAATAAGCTATGGTGCCTTAGGAGATTAATTCCTCTTTTTAAGTACCACTTTCTATTTAGGAGAATATACCATTCTTTTTGAAACTACCTAAATGTGCTCATGTAACTATATTATACTCATAAATAGATAGAGAAACTCATTATGTACTATGTTCATGCTCACTAATATATGGAGAAACTAATTCTCTAATATTCTTTGGTATATGTATATCATGCTCTTGAATAGTTTTGTAGACTATTTCATTACTATGTTGCTTAATGTATGTGCCAACAAATTGTTCTATAAAAATAAATATCAATGGTTCCAAAAGGTATTTATATTGGATTTTTGAAATTTTGAAAACTTGATTACCATGAACATATTTGAAACATTGATGTATTATAAAAGACACCGCTCTAATATTTTGTATCCAAGGGCATCCTACTAGTACATAAAAGACCCTTATGCTTAGTATAACTAAGAATGGAGTGGGCACTATTATAGGTCCTACTTACAAAGTTAGTATCATATGCCCAAGAATATCCTATGTATAACCATAAAATGCTTTGACAACTCTAAAAGTATCCTATAAATCTTGTTATGTATAACCAAGAGAATAGAGAAGTGTTATAGTGCACATAATTTCGATTGATCCATTGTCTATCATAACATTATGGATGGATTGTTTGTCAACATATGATGGAATAAAGAGTTCATGTCTATTTGAATCATCATCAACTTCACTATCATCAAAGGTAATCATAAGATGTGATGCTTGTTTACTTGTAATTGAACCAATGACGTTATCAAGTGGATGCTCATACATAGGAGGATGAGCATTACATGCATAATGTACTTCAAAATTATCCTTATTATTCATTGCTTCATGATTTTAAAAATGATATTTGTGCATTTTGAGCTTTGAATTGTCATTTTCTTGTGGCTTCACCTCTTCAATAGGTGTGCCAATGTTAATAACATTCTCATCAATGAGATATTGAATTTCTTGTTTGAACTTGAAACATATAATTGCTAAATGCCCAATACATCAATGGTAGTCACAATATGCATTACTATCAAAAAAATTAGATTGTGGTATAGACATGTCTACTTCCATTGTTGAAGGAAGAGTGATGAGATTGCATTCAAATAGCTTTTGTAACAGTACAAAAGGAGGTGATGGTAACCTTGAGATTTGCCTCCTTGGTGGAGCTTGTAATTGAAGCTTTCGGGTTGGTTATGAACTAACATTATCTATATTATTAACTTCATTCTTACTTTCATTGAGTTTGCTCTTATAATTAGGCTTGCTTTGAAACTGAATATTTGAAGTATAAGGAATGTTTGACTTCACTTTTTTGACTGTATGAAATAGTTCATCAAAATATTTTAACTTATCAAACATAATTGACTCTTAAAGTGGATATAAAAAACTTTGAGTGAAAATATCTTAGATCTCATTATCAACCATTTGATTTATCATTTTTGCTAGCATAATCTTATATCTTAGAACATATTCACTGATTATTTCATTAGACCCTTATTTGAGCTTTGCAATTTGAGCATATGAAAGCTCTTCACCAATGTTGATAGAAAAGTGTGTTAAAAATTATTATTTTTAAATATTGAAAGCCTTTACTAGTTGAAGAGGAAGATCATAAAACCATCTAAGATCATATTATTTGAGACTTGCTTTGCAGAATTGACATGCATAATTGTTTGATTTGATTCTCCTTTGATGTTGACTTTACTCACCATCATGTCTCAGGACAAATAAAAATGTGCAAGTTTGTTTACCCAAGAAACCTCTTGATGAGTTATAGCTACATATCTCATTTGTATGGAATCAGGACTCCATGTAGGTTTAGTGTTTTGGAAGTGTAATTCCAATCCAAGTAAGAGATAAAGCTTCACCTTCTATCCTTAAATAATCAAATGCCAACTACATTAGCTTGACTTAGAACTTATTTTGGCACAAATATTCAGAAATATAAATCTTTTAAATACCTTGAAATCTTGAAGAGCATAATTGAAATCTTGATAATGCACATAAGACTCATAAAATGCCTTACCTATCCATTATTTTTTATTTAAATGTTTTAGGACACTTATTTATATATAGACTTATTAAATTCAAAAAAATAGCATATTGGTGCACAAGCCAAAAAAATAAAGGGAAAACTAACAATCACATGTCCACACATAAAAAAGAGAACGGAGAAGGGTAGAAGGGCCCACACAAAGAAAATGGCGACAATCGACCAAGATAGAAACCACAAACCATCAATGTGACCTTAGCAAAAAATAGCAAAAGCCTCCAAACATAGAGAAAACATTGAGGACATAGAAAATCCAAAGAAAAAGAACAAGACGAGATCATATAGAGAAGAAAGAGAGGAGGAAAACACATGAAAACGTACCAATAAGACCCTAATTCAAACCAATGATCTATATGCATAAAACTACACTAAAAAAATTATGATAATAAGCCTTGTACCAAAATTAGGGTTCTACATCTATCTAGGATATTATATTTTCTTACAGATTGTTATGCAATTTGTCAGGATAAACTTCCGATAAAATAAAATGCATATTATATTGTAAAACACAAACCATAGAAAATGAAAAACTCTTGGCTATTCAACTTTGGAATAATAATAGTTTTCATAGTTTTCATTTCAGTTGATTTTACTTATGGATTGAGGAGGGCATGGATATCTCCTTTAAATGCAACAAAAAAGTTCCCCTTGTCTACATAAGGAGAAGAGATTCATAGCTCATTAGAGTAGTAGAGTAGATGTCTCATCTCAACTTTTTCCATTTCCTTTACTTCCTTTCTTCTCTTGTATTTCCTTCCTTTCATCCATTTCCTTTTTTTATAGATAGGTTAGGTCCAACTCTCTCTAGTGAAAGGGTGTATGCAACACATGCTTTATTTAAAGTTTGAATGATCTCTGGATTAACAAGTAATGAGGTATCACATGCTTAAACAATCAAAGATCAACCAACTAATATGGTTTGATTAGATTTCATAGATAGAAATATTTAGAGTTGTTACCAACTAATTTAATTATATCCTATATAGCATATTCTATTCTCTTAGTGGTTGTTATGTAATTTGTTAGAATAGTCTCTCTATAAGAGAGAATGTATATTGTATTGTGAGGCATAAAACATAGAGGATGAGAAATTCTTGGTTGTTCAATTTGGAATAATAATATTTTTCTTAATTATCATTTCAATTTATTTTATTTATGGATTGAGGAGGGCATAGTGATTCCCTTCAGTGCCAACAAAAAAGCCCCCCCTTGTCTACATAAGGAAGAGAGATTTATAACCCGTTAGAGTGGGAGTAGAGTAGGTGTCTCATCTCAATTTATTTCATTTCCTTTCCTTCCTTTATTCTCTTTCCTTTCCTTTACTTCCTTTCTTTCATTTCCTTGTTTTATAGATAGGTTAGATCTAGATATCTATAATGAAATGATGTATACAACATGAGCCTTGGTTGAAGTTTGAACATTTCCTGGATTAAAACCTAATGAGGTATTGCACACTCAAACAATAGAATTGTTTACTAGTTGTGTTCCCCCTTAGGCTGAAGGAAATGTTGTCCTCATCATATTAATGGTTTGAAAGTGTGCCTGATAATAAATCCCAGTCATCCATTTCCATTTTCATGAAGGAGTAGGAACTGTCAATTTATTTCAGTCATTTTTTATTTGAGCTACTAGAGTGGTCCTCTAGTTTTAGTCCACTAGAGGTTTTTTACCTTTTTCCTTTTCATCTCTTGTTTTGTGCTTTAGTACCTTTAGGTTAAAATTTCAAAAAACTCCCATCATAACAAGAATATGCACCTTTCACATGTGGAGGGAGATCACTCATTCCATGTGATTGTCCTACTTTTTTTGCAACCTTTTTTTTGTTGTCCATTGGGCCAAGTCTGAAAAAATGTGTAAAGGAATCCAACGAAAAATATAACGATAACAAGCTAGGACTTCCTTTTATTTTTGCAAGCATATGCAATTAAAAATTTGCTTAGATTGGAAGGGGCTAAATTAGTGAGTTAAGAAAACAGTTAAGTTACATGGTCTCCAAATTTGAAATGTTACTGGAGAAATTGAAAAGATGGGAAGAAGAAGAAAGAAAGGGCAAGGATGCTTCTATTGATAATTTGAAATAAATGGTGTCCTTGGTGTGTGAGAAGGCTACACAATTATCGGCATGTAGGCCCCCTCCTAAAGTTTACCCCTTGATTCTGAGAGAGAATTAGTTGAAGTTGTAATTGGAGAGGTTAGCATCTTTTCAACCTATTGAGGTAAGTAAACCAAGAAATTTATGTGAAGTATTATTTTCCCATTTGGAGCAAAACAAAAAATTGTTGTGTGAGGCTTATGTGCATAATATAGTTCTTCCCAATGAGTTGAAGTGGAATCCAAATCCATTTGTAGGTAATATTTAACTTCAAGTTTGTCTCTCTTATTTGCAAAAGAAGATAAGACGTGGTGAGAAATGGACAAGATATAAAACGTTGTAAAACTCTCATCCTATATGATTGAGAGCTGAATATCCAAGGCCTTTATAAATTCTAAAGGAATATGTAAATGTGGTCAAGAATGAGTAGAAAAAGAGCAAAAAAATATTGTTAAGATGGAATTGATTATAGTGGGAGAAACATTGACTATTGATTGGGTTCAAATGCCTACATAAATTGTTGTAACAAATGGGAAGATCTTCCAAAAACCCTAAGAGTGAAGGAGCCTTTCTCTCCACATAACCTTAGAGAGACAAGAGGGAAGGATAACATTTATCTCATTTCTCTATGAAAGAAGGGTATGTCCTAGATAGGGCTTAGGTTTTAGTTCCACCATTTTTGGTTTCCTCTTAATGATTAGAGAGGTAAAAGGCCATTGAACAAGGACAATGAATTCCAAAGATGGATGGATTTTAAAAATAAGTGTGGTTTTTATGCACCTTTAGATGAAAATGGCTTAGATATGGAGGCTTTCAAGATTTTTTGTGATAATTTCATGAAATTTTAGTTTGTAGTTTTTGGCTATGAAAGATCATGTTGGGAAGAGTTGTGGGACTCTGCGTAAAGGTTGGTTGAAGACTGTTTATTTTGTTGACCTCATTTTTCCATTTTTGTTTTGATCATGATTTAATGGCTAAAAAAAGTTTTTAGATATTGGTTATGGAAGATTCAACACGTTGGTTATCGCTTCTTTTTTAGGAGATACTTTGTTCTTGTACATTGGGTTTACTACATTTTCCACGAGTTCTTGGTACTTCACCTTTTCTTTCTCTAAGCTTGGCTTTTCAGTGGAACTTGTTTTGATTGTTTTAAATATAAGTTACGGAATGTCATAGTTTTTGGTTGTGGAAGTGGCAACCAAATGCACACACTTTCATGAAGATTTTTTTTCTTGTTGGACCTATATAATTTTGCTATTGAATCGTCTATTATCTTTGGTTGCGGAAGATATCATTGATTTTATTTTTTATGACTTTTTGGATGTAACCCTTTGGTGATTAGTTGTTTGTAGTGCTTAAAATTCATTTAATCTTTTGTTAGTTTACAACTCTAGATAAGATCTTTTTTCTGAGTCTTTCTATCTTTTGCAACAACAAAATGTAATTTGTTTTATATTAATTAAAAGGGTGAGGCACCACCCAACCTTCTTGTAACGATCATATATAATATTATGTATATGTGTATGTATGTATGTATGTATGTATATGTGTGTGTGAGTGTGTGTGTGTATCTCTCTTTATGTGTGTAAGGTTTTTAGAGGATTTTTTAAAAATGTATGGTTTGAGATTTTGAAAGAAAAAAAAATTATAATGGTTTAGACCAAAATAAATAAATAAACGATTTAGTGTTTAAAAGAGAAAAAAATTGTGAGTTTATAAAAAAAAAAAAAAGATCATAACTTATGTAAAGGATAAATTAACAAAATTGAGGCATTTAAAGGAAAAATATATTTTTTAGGGTTTATGGTTTAAAAGCAAAAATATAAAATTTTAAAGGGGTTTAGAGGGAAAATTAGAGTTTTGTTAAGAGTTTTTAAGAATTTATAAGAAAAAAACCAATTTTAATAGAGTTTAGAAAAAAAGGGTTATGCAAGTGGGAAATACTTAAACATAAGTATTGTTTAGAGAGAAATGAAAATTTGTAAGGTTTTAAAACTGAAAAATCAAGTGTGTTAATTGAATGTTTTTATTTAAATAGGGTTTTAACAAATTAAAAAAAAAAGAAATTGGTAAGGTTTAATGGTACCATGATTTCGATAAGAAAAAAGAGTATTTTGATTTATATAGAAAAAAAAGTTTTAATCTACATATGAGAATACAAAGACAACGCTTTTTGTTAATCACAAATTTGGAACCACATGTGGTGAAGCTCTTATTATGTTCATCGCAAGAGGAAAAAAAAAGATGGCAGGAAAAACATGTATTCATTCATAGAGATGAAGACGAGGGAAAATAGAGTTTCGAAAATTAAAAAATACCTTAATGATAGGGGTAAGTTCTCAAAAAAGAAAAATGACAATGAATAATGGAACCTGAGGGATGAAATGGGGTATCTTGTCCTAATTTTATGAATTTTTTTTCTTTTTTTGAGTTTGTGGGTATGGTCAAAAGATATCTTGTTAGACATTCCATTATATGCTGAAATGCTAACATAACTTAAACATGACAATTAAAAAAGGGGGCCCAAGGGCCCAATGAAATGTGCAACAAGGAACAAACATCATGTATTAGTACCAAGGACTAGGTAGGGCAAGTAAGGTTCATTTTTATTCCCCAAGCTTCGTTCCTATGCAACCAATAGGATGTGAGGGCTCGTCCCCAAAGTCCAAAGTAGGTGAGTAAAGAGATATTGTTTGCATTTGGGTGCATGCCCCCAAAACTTAGCCCCAAGCAACTAGTAGGATGCAAGGGATCGTCACCAAAGACCAATATAGGTGAGTAGGAAAATTGAATTCATGCACTTCCCCCCAGCCTTGGTTGCAAACAACTAGCAAGGAGTGAGGACTTATCAATGAGGACCAAAAAGGTCAATAAGATGCCAAGTGAGTTTGGTGGATAATGTATAGACCTATTTTGAGATCAAGTCACCAAGTCTTATTTGAAGGACTTTATCAATGCACAAGCCAAAGACAAAAGAAGGGTTTACGTTATGCTAGCTTTTAGATTGAGCTGTATGCTATGGTAATCAAGTCTAATGGATATTTTACGAAAACAGGGGACAACATGAATAGCGATCAAAGTAAATATGACATTCAAGATGATATTCAGGGAAAAAAGGATGTATGTATAAGGATAAACTAGGGTTTGAATGATAGGAATATACAAAACAAAAGATGCAAGTGGTGGTTTTCCAAGTAAATAGGGTGCAAGAGAGTCATCCAAATAAGACAAGGCTAAGCAAATGTAAGAACAAATGTAAAATATGCAAGGTCAAATGAAACATGAAGGTGCCAAAGAGATGAAAGTTGAGGCCACATGAAGTAATGTTTAATGTGGAACGAGTTGACTAGTTCTTAAAACTCTTCACCCTCCAATGTTCATAACCAAAAATCATCTTCAACAAAGTTTTTTGTGACTATGTAAGGTCTGAGCCAAGCAGGTTTGTATTTTTAACCATGCCAACCTTTTTCTCAATGTGTTTATCAAGCCAAAGGATAAGGTCACCCATTTTGATGGGAGAGCATGAATTTTCTTGTTGTATTGTTCATTGACATAAGTAAGACAAGCTTCGTGAACTTGAATAATTATAAGTCTCTTCTCATCTAAAGTCTCTAACTCAACAAGGCAAGTTACTTGGTATTTGTTGTGATGTAGGAGGTCTTGGAGAGTGACATAGAGGATAGGGAGTTCAACCTCCAAAGGAAAAAGAACTTCACATCCAAATACGAAGATAAAGGAGTTGTCAACTGGTGGTACAAACGAGCATGCATAATTAGATTAGTGTGGGTACTCTTTCTATAAACATTTCATGACAATGAGCCATCATCTTTTCTAGAAATAAGAACATCCAAGAAAGGTATACTACCTTGAATTTCCACTTCCTTTGTGAGCTTAATGTTGTCGAAAATGTTGTTGAGCTGATCATGGAATTCCTCTAATTTGTCTAAACCATGTTGCCAATAAACATTGGCATCCTCAACAAACCTCTTTCACCATCTAGGTTCAGGTGGAAAATAATGGAGTTGCACCCTAGAAACACTCAATAAATAGATTGACCACAAAAGGTGAGAGAGATCTCATTACAATGTCTTCTATTTGAGCTCATATATTCCACCACCAAAAGAGAAGAATGTTGATCTTAAACACGAATTAACCAAGTCACATATCTCCACATCAATACAAGCCCTGACAATATCAATAGTTGTTTGGATTAAAACCTTGGTAAAGAGAGACCACATCAAAAATTACAAGAATAACATCCACCCACACTGTCTTATCATTAATGAACTGTGGAAAGTGGGTAGTCTTTAATGAAAGAGGTCATCAAGCCTTTGGTGGGTAAGACCTCTTTCATCAAAGACTCTACCCACTTTGTAAAATTTATTGAAGGTAAGGTCAGTGTGGATGATATTATGGTCAATTTTGATGTGGTCTCTCTTTACCAGATTTCATTTGATACAAATGTTTATATTGTCAAGGCCATATTGACGTAAAGATGAGGGACTTATTTAATTTATGCTTAAGATCAACATTCTATTCTTTTGTCAAGGTACTATGTGAGCAAAGATGGAAGGCATTGCAATGGGCTTTCCTCTCTCACCGATTGTGGCCACTTAAAACAATATGGTGGAATAGGTTTGATGATGATACAAATGCTAGTTGGCAACATAGTTTGGAAAAATTAGATGAATTACATGATCATCCCAACCACCTTTTCAACAACATTAAGTGCACAAAGGAAGTGGAAGGTCGGGGTAGTCGACCTTTCTTGGACACTCTTTCTTCTAGAAAAGGTGATGGCTCATTGTCATGTCGGGTTTATTGAAAGAGTACCCACACTAACCTCTATTTGTATTTTGCATATGTTTTACCTTTCCAAAAGGCAAAAAGAGGTATCAATGTCACTTGCTCAATCCAAAAGACCATGCTTAGGTTTTCTTAGGTTCTAACACAAATTTATATGGTAAAAATGATATAATCTCAAAGAACCAAGGACCAATAAGTTGGGAAAGTCATTCAGAGAAGGAATCAAAAGATAACGAATGGCAGATTGATCCAACTTTCAATTCAACTCAAAAGGAGTATTGGTAAATGTATGTTTGTACCACCACATGGCCTATAAAGCATGTGTTTTAAGAACACTAACCACTAGAGCCTACATGATCTCTAATGAGCATTTGGAGTAAGAATTGAATTACTTGAGAAAGGCTTTCAAGCAAAATGGATAGAAAGAAAGACAAAATTCTAGGGCCTTCAGACATGCTAAGGAGAGTCATGTGCAGAGGAGGGATGATGACGCATCAAAGGTGCAATTAGGGGATATCCAATAAGTTGCTTAAGTGGCATAACATAAAATATATTCCCATCCCTCAAAACAAGTTGAAAAAAATGTTGAAATCAACAAACATAATTTGGAACCAAAATTAAAAAGTAATGTTTATCGAATTGAATACTTGTGGTGTATCGTATGGGAAGATAGTTAGAATACTCAATACAATAATCAAGAACCACAACAAAGACATACAATTGGAGAGGAAAAAGCAATCAATATTAACAAAGCATTATTATCTAACAAGCATAGCATTTGTATTGAAAATGCTAATGTCTTTGTAGCAGAAAACCATTGTTAGAAGAGGCTACTAAGGGAAACTATTGAGATCAACACATGTGAGAACAGCGTTAACAAAGATGATGTATTATGTCTAAGTCAAGCTTGGAGGCCAATCATTAATAGAATTAGAAGAATTCCCCACCTTGAAAAATTCAATCATGATTGTATTTAATTAGTGGATGTTATTGATTATTTTTCCTTGACTGATTTACATTCGATATTGTTTGGGCTATTGACATTTAATAAATTTTGTAGTAATTAGTTATATATCTTATAATTTTTAAGGAGTCTTTTGTGGCATCATGTACTTAGCAAGTGCCATCTACTATGATCACACCACACAAATCCATCCTAATTGAGTGGTATGAAATGTCAAAGGTCAAATCTCTTTTGTACACAATTTTAACCCAAAAAAATGTGTTCTCATCGTTGATTATTTTATGATATCATGCTAGAGTAACCAATAAAATGGCATGTAACGAGGGAATGCAAGTTAAGGCGATGAAGTGGTATATTATAGAAATAGATGAAATATTTACTAGCCCAAAAGCTCACATATTATGAGTACATTTATTGACTCTCTTTTATTTGAGTCACAAAATCAATTGTATTTGTTTTTTGATAAGTAAAAGAGGGATCTTTTAGGGCCCTCACCAAAGAGAAACACAAAGATCATAAATACAACCAAGAGAAAGATAGAGAAACCTACTCAACCAAAAAGCAAAGAGCAAAAGACAACCAAGAAATTCAAATAAAACGATTGTACCAAACTAAAAATCCAAAAAAATATATATATCCAAGGAAAATAATCAAACCAAATGAAGAGGGACTTCTCACAGAGAGAAAGGAAACTATCCACAAGCAGAAACCAAACTTTTCTCTTTAAGGGAGAAGTCGGTCTCCATCATCCATCGTGAGCCATCCTCAATCGCATCCACAGCTTCCATCTTCAACCGCTCTACCTTTGTCTTACACACTTTGCGATTAGTCATAGAACCACAATCACCTTTGGTCTTTATGCTTTCAGATTGAGAAATGTTTAGGGTGGCTAGAGTCGCCAATTGAAAAACTTCATCAACGATGGGCTCCACCCCACCCCTAGTGACCCACTCCCCATGAACAAGAGCTTCCAACAAAGTCTCCTACCCGTAAAAATTATGAATAGACGGACTTCGAGTAAGGGGGTGGGCGAAAAAATAGAGCGTTGATCTTCAAATGAGTACTCTTTTAGATGCGGAGAAGCCATAAAAAAATTTGCATTGGGGGTACCATCCTTCTATCTCCATCTCTATAGGGAAAAGGATCTATAATACTTGTGACATCAAGAAGGACAAGCAACAACTTGGTGCCCAATCAAGGAGTAGCAAAAACATCTGAGGGGAAGTCCTTCAAAGTTAAGATATTAAATCCAAGAACCAAGAGAAGACACAAGCTTGACATAATGGAATAAGGGCTTGGAGAGATCCACCAAAACACAAGCTCTCAAAAGCCAGCTTCCCAACGACTCTCCATCAATTCTGACAAAATAGCCCCCCATCTTAGCCAAGATTTTTCATGACCAACATAAGGTTGCACAACGTGAGCCACCAAGAAGTTGTGATTTAAGCCATTGGATCAAAGCAAAAGGCCCAAGGGCAAGATAAAACCCCAAATTTATCAAAGAACCATGGCCCAAAAGTCCAAACAAACTCCCCATTGTTAATCATCTGAAAAACAAGAAGAAAGAAACCATTCTTCAACAAGGAAAATGAAGGTTCAAGGATGTTGCTCCAAACAAATTTCGACCATCTCGAAAACTTAATAGGAGGCAATTTGGTCCCCACACATTTTCCTAACAAGGATCTTCGACTAATATCTTCATCCATGGGATGAAGGGAAGAGTTAGAGATTTCCAAAATAGGGCTATTTGTCAAGAAAAAAACGGGGACATCACCCACAAAAATGACAGAGCAATTAAGTTACAAGGCTTCCAAAGGAACATCTCCTTAGAGTCGCAATGTCTGCTCCAAAAGGGAAATGTCATGAGTGGCAATAGCAGAAGCAGTCACAAAAGGAGAACTAATAGCCAAAGTGCTACAGGAGGCCAAACCCAAGGAAAAAGAAGAGCTGATAACAACAATTTGATCCTTACAAAAAGTGCCATAGTGTTGGAACATATTAGTAATGTTTTTACAGGGCACAAAAACCTTGTTAACATTTGAAACTACAACAAAAGATCCTCCTATAACAACAAAAGGGGCTTGCACGGTATTCAAAAATCACCTAGGCAACGAAAGATATTTTTCCCTCCTTTACTAGAGCAGTGGCCCTACTTTTGTATAGGTTGACCTGAATGCATACCCAACAACACTCTATCCACTTCAGTACCATTACCATCTTTATCATCATCACCATTGTCCCTAGAGAACACTACTAAATTGCTAGCCGTTCACACCATGAACATTTTTTTCTTGTTTCTACAATAGGCACTTTTATTTCATTAGTAACAAGAGAATATTTTCCAATCTATTAGAGGATGAAGATAATGCTAGTTAGAGTTTGAGTCAAAAAATTATTGTTAATCATGTAACAATTTTTATATTCTTTTCTTGAAATTGATTGTTTGATTATTATTATTTTCATATTTCTAGGAGCTTGAGTTGTTACTACGATAAAATATGGAGCTCTCACATGAAGGTGGTTCGCACGACACCACCTTATCTCAATCATTACACCCAACCCAATAAACCCAATTAAATGCTTGATTTTATTCAAGCACGCATGGTGTCACGATATCCTTTCCATTTTTATCGTCTAATACTAGTTACTCCATTTAGAGGAATGTGTGTGGCATAAGATATATTCAAAGGCACTTTAATTTTAACCTATTTCTTGGAAATTATATTTTCAACCCTTGCTTTTTAGAATAAAGTTGTGGAGACATTAAATTTTTTCAATAGGAGGGATATTGAAAATTTGCATGAGATACATGAATTTAATTATGGAAATATCTGTTTTTGCAACTATTTAAAATTGGATGTAACTTACCTTCTTAAGCTATAACACTTAGTTTACGATGGACTCTGAATGAGTTGGTTGTGCCTAGCCCCACTTAAGTTCAAATCTTACTTGACGCTTTGAGACCGATTGTGTTGGATTTGAGGTTGGTTGTGGTTTGTTGGGAACTAATCCCCCAATTGTGTCATAGTTCAAGTTCATAACTCCAATCAAAACCCTGTACCGAACCACAAAAAAAGCTATAACACTTGGGGTTTAATTTAAAATTTCCAATTATGAAACTAGATTTCCATATGGTATATAATGACAATTAAGAAATTGGATGCAATTTACCTTCTTGACTTCAACACCTAGTTTTATTTAAAATGCTCACTTAGCCTTCCAATATTGCTCATCTTGCATGGAAAAACTTATAAACGCTTTTTACCAATTCAATTCTTTATATTAGGGCTCAACTTAATCTAGGTTGATTACACCTTTATTACTTGCGTCAAGGTCCTTAATCTTTGGCCATATAGGTAGAATCATATCCATTTTCATGCACTTCATGTTGTGCCTCGTGAACTCTATTTATGTTCCATACATGTAATCTCAAATAAAGGCCATATAAGTAGAATCAAATCTGTTTACATGCACTTCATATCATGCCTTGTGAACTCTCTTTATGTTCCATACATATATTCTCAAATAATGCTTATCCCAATAAGGAAAGGCATAATACAAAACTAGAACTTGGATCTTAGCTTAACAATCAAGATTTAAGATGGCAATATTACATGATGTGATCTTGAATGATTGTAATAATATCTATGGGCTTTTTTAATTGATTAATAAAAATGGTGCAATCAATCGATAACATTGTATTTCTAATGCATCTAAGAAAAATATTTTTAATGTAGAACAAAACAGGGTGTAAATTAGGGAGCGTCGCAGCCATAATCCATCTCAATCATAAAAATGGTGTTATCAAATAATTACATTGTATTTCCAATGCATCTAAGAAAAATATTATCAGTATAAAATAGAATCCTTTGTACATAAATGGACATCACATAGATAACAAATACAAGATGCAGAGGGGCCCACAACGCATGAGAGTCTCTAGATTGCATGCATTTTCTTAGGGATTTGTTTGGCAATGATATAACTCAAATTTCCCATTAGTGGCTTAGCTTAGAGTCAAAATATTTTAATATATTAAAATCAGGGGTTGGGACATTTTTATTGATTGTATCACTTTTGATACTTCCAATATTATTTAACACGTTGCAAGGGGATAAATCTACTTCCTAGCTCTAATGCAACTCATAATTGACGCCTACACAACAACAAAATATAAAGTTACAACAATAACAATAAGTAATGTTTAAGACTAAGAAACATGGAAGCTTAGTATGGCGAATGATGCATGACCATCACCAAACCCTCAAAGCCCCTCGATGTTCATCAAATTCTCACATTAGGATGTTATAGCCCTCTTAAATTAGGTCTCAAACCAACTCGTCATCGTCAATATATATCCTCAAATAAGTTATGGGACTCAGTTTTGGTTTGAACTCTAGAGAAGACTTTGCTAAATCGTATTGGGAACAATATCATGGTATTTTAATATTCAAAGCTCTGCAGTGCATAGGATTTTCTCTCTACAAAGAGCTATAAAGACCTTCAGTCAGAAATTTGTTAAAAGTTCTGAATGTTTAAGTATATTAATGCAAATACCTCCTTTCATTTAGAAGGAAGAAATAGATTAACAATATCTAATAACTCTCAAGTTCTGAGTAAGTCCAAGATGGACTCCATCTAAGACTTAATTGAGAAAAAAGATCCCAACAAAGGAAAAGCACATATACCCTGACCTTAAACCAAAGAGTTCATAATTGTAAAATATAAAGATGATCCAAACTAACTAAACATGTTTTAAATAAATTCAAGCAATAAATATCTTCAATGCCTTTTTCTAACCCTACAACATAGAAATCCATTGCGTGTTCACAAAAATAAAAATATCTAACAGAAGTTCAACCCATGCCAGATTGAATATATGTGGTATTTAGTTTTGGGGCCATTAAAATTTAAATACCCTTCACCAAATAATTAGTCAATCATTGAAAACTTGTAATGAACAGATTTAGAACGAATATAAGCTTAAAAAAAACGGAGGTATCATCCTCAACATCCTATGTTCACCATCACCCTTAGAGAGAATACCAAAGATTTGGCAGCCGGTGTCTGGTTCACATTAATAAGGTCGTAAATACTAAAACCCATGTGAAATCATGCAAGGATAAAATAAAAATTAGCAATTTTTGTGGCTGCATACATGTAAAATTGTGGTATTAGTGCAAAACTAGGTGGTAAATTCCAGAAGTAAATGGGAATAGTTTTTGCCCATGATCCCATGTATTTTTTAACATTTTTAAGAAAGTGATGCCCTCGTGAGAAAAGCACAATAAAATTTATCTTGAAGAGACATACCAAGCATTTGGACAAATTTACATTTTCATAATAAAAAACTGTATGAAACATAAAATTCCCAATATAATAAACTTGCTTAGACAATTCAGAATCAAGACATGTGATTATTCATCTCTTTCCATAGATAAGAATTCTAGAACATATGTAGGAGTTTGGATTGTTTTAGATTAGAAACAAAATACCACCTCTTCCCAAAAAAATTGTTAGACAGAATCAACTGCCACTGTTGTACAATGTGTGTACAAACCCCAAAGGCATATAAGCATAGTCCACAGAAACTTCCTCGAAATGGACTGTAGAAAGAACTCACCAGTCTATTCCTAAATTCCTTGAGAGGAAGAGATTCTCCACATATTTTATAACAGGGGCTGATGAAGTTATATAACTTTGCATTGCTATTCTAGCAGAAGCCTCTGAATCAAGAAACAAATTGAAATCAAACAGAAATAGATAAGCTGATTCGGTAAATGCTAATAAATTACAATATCCAACTTGCAAGAGATATCAATGAACTTGAAATGGTTTCACCTAGATGATACCATATGAAAGATGAATTTTTGGTGACAAAAAAAAAGAGTGCAAAATGCATAATTCTTTGTAAAAAAACATATCTCGCAACAAAGTTTCCTGGTTTAGTGTGAACGCTAATAAGTCGGGTAATGATATAATAATCAAAAGATCACCAACATCCGAACATCAAAAGTTTACTAAGCATAAGTATTGAATAACAAATCCACGAAGATCTACCAAAAAACACAAAATTTAAAAATATGCCTGTTTTACCACATGCATAACTTCACGCAGTTCATATGCCAAAAATTTTGGAAGCCATACGTGTATCTCCTGTAGAATAATCCAATGCATAGGTTTGAACTAACCAAAGAAATTGACAGCTAGAGATTCATACCAAAAAAGGAGCTCAAGTTGCGAGTGAAGTGTTTTGGAAGCCAGACATACATATAATAAACACACAGATCTCGTGTACTTTTAAAACTTTCCACCTAAAATGCATTCTCAAATGACAGTACATCAAGATAAGTGTTACTATGAGAATAAAGAGGTTTTCCAGAAATCAATAAATTATTTACATGATTTGTTAGTGCTGGTAACGAAATTGGAAAAAGCCTATGCAGGAGTGTACGAGTCTGGAAACTTGTACATTCGTCAACAGACCAACCTATTGAAGATTCAGTGGCATGGTGATTGGCAATTTCTTGGAAATGGGTTAAAGGTTCAGTAAATACGCTGATAACAATTTCTTGAAAAATGATACCCACAAGTTGTATAAAAGTAGAAAGAAAAGGTAAAGATATAAACACTAAAACTAATTTCATAAGAACTTCCTCAGTGTAAGTAGCAAAGCAGACCCTAGAAAAATCCTGATATATGACTTTTGTACATCGTACCTTTATCCTCATTCAATATGAATGATGTCTTGATGGCATTTTTCAATTTTTAAAACTCCGAAAGAAAATGAGCGCACAACATAAACAAACTTGCAGATACCTTGGCAAAAAAAATGACCAATAAGAAATACAATCCTATGGTTGCAGTAATAACTACTCACCATCTTCATTTAGCTTTCGTAGAAGTTGTGCTTTGGTCGGAAGGGTATACAATCCAGCACTAACAGCCTTCCTAATAGCCCACCCATGGTGTGGAGCAAGAACTTGTGCATACGCTACTGAAGCTGGATCTCTGAGAGAATTTCCACTGTCAAAATAAACCAAGCTCATTAAAAAGGGGTGATGCCATCATAAGAAGAGTCAAAGAATACATAAATTACATTTTACGGGAGGATAGAATAAAATAAGGAGTGTGAATAAAGATACTAGACAAGGACACCGATTAGACCTTAGAATATTCCAGCTAGAATTTACTTAAGATACTCTGTTTTAAAGTTCACTTTACATGTACGCAAATCCTAAATGGGATAGCAATCACTAATAGGCCAGCCAGGAGCATTTGTTAACTATCTCTATGCAATGATTTCAGCATTACCAAGTTTCTGACATTCAACTTCACCTGAGTAGCTCCAAGGTTATGCAGGATGGTAAGTCAGTGTCTCTACTGGAGGTGGCACATCATGAAGGCCTGCTGGACCCAATAAACGTGCTGGCAACAATAACAGACTACCACCATATTTAAATTAAATGCTTAGCAATGGAACGGTTTGTTGTCAACATGCTCAAAACCAATCATCTTGGACAGTAGCATTATATCAAATATCTTCAACCTTAAGGCATACCTAATAGGGAAAGAGCATGGTAAGATAAGAACATCCTCCAAGACTGCAAAATAAGACACGGTAGAAATATTTCACTAATTTTGTAATTTATCTGGGCTTTAATAAACAATTTTAGTTCAAGCTTTTAATTAAAGATGGAAAAATCTGTTTACATCAAATATTCTCATTTCAAATTTGAAAAGAACTGGATATGAAACCTGAGGATCCAAGATCTATATGACTGAGAACTTTCAGTTATCATCCTTTTTTCCAAATGCAGTTCCATGTAATTGTCTTCCATGAAAATTATCATGATCTAATCGTTATCTGTTTTGGTATCTACTAGCAGTTGCTATGCAAAGCCACAAAGGAATGCTGGGAAGGATATGGAATTAAATTTTTATTAAATATCAATTATGTGTCGTGATTTCAGCCATCATATGGATGACAGAGACGAGAGGATAATTCTCATGATAAAGACAACTCCAGCATAATTAGTTTCCCTACTCTTTTGGAATGCTCGTGCCAATATTGTGATTTTAAATCATATTGATCAACATAATAACATTTGAAAGAAAATATGCACATGACGAAAAGATGCAAACAATACATAAAAATAAGGTTTCAACTTTCAACAGCAAACTATACATGCACTATAATCTTCGCCACAAGTCCAATAATGGTTATACTTGAAATAATTTTCAAGAATCCTGCTTTGATGTCTTGAGAGTTCAAGTTTGAAGACATACAAAAGAGAAAATAAAATCACCTGCATACGTCACAATTATACATGGTTTACTAATGAACAAAATTCATCACATTTCCAAGTTTTTACAATCACTAATCCCTTCATTGTTGGCATGTTTTCCATGCCTGAAATTTCTCATTTTCCTTTCACATGTTAGTCCACATGTAAGCAAGCCTCTACTACTTTCTGTTTAGTATATGGCTAAACCTGTACTCCATAGCATGCAAATTCTTCACTCCCAAAACCCTTATGTCAATCTAAAACTTATCTGTCTTAATAGTGCCCAAAATCTTTTTGAATAGTTGATACTTGATTTTAGGAAGGTAGTTAAAAGTTTGACACACTTGAGCTTGATCCGTTATTTAAAAAGGGCCATGTTTGGCTGATTTAGTTGTCCCCAAACGTGGAATTGTAAGTTCAACTAGATAATCATCTACAGGATTAAAAGTTATGAACGTTGTAATTTTGGATGTAAACTAGTAATACCACAAAAGAAAAGGACCGTAATTTTCTTTGTAGCGCCTCTATATATCACCACTTTCATAGATCAGAATTCAAATTCCAATAAAGTATATACAATTTGCTCAATAACCCATTTTTGGCAAGATTGTGATACAAAGCTGAATCCACATTAAATTATTTCCCGTTGAATGACATTAATATTAATTATCTCATAAGTTGCTGATCTTTAAACACTTTTCTTCATCTTGCTAAATCCAAGCTTGACTTGTTCGAAACATCCCTGCATTCTAATATACATGATGATGATTCTTGGATTATAGTAATGATTAATATCAACGTGTCAATAAGCAAGAGGGAATCACTTTCTCGAGTTGCACCTTTTTATAGAAAATACTATACTACCATGCCTGAATCTGTCATTCTTACACTAGATCTTCTCAAACTTGCAGATATCAATCCAAGAACTGAGATATATCCATGAAGCATACCAATTCAACATTGATATTTAAGGTCACACTTTGCAAAACAAAACATAAAAATATTTGATAACAAAGTCACACATGGTTGAGAGCATAACAACATTGCTTATGGTATGTCAGTTTTTGCCCTTCTTTGAACAAACTGTTCAAATACAAAAATATTGATAGAAAGAAGTAATGATCACATGGTACGTTTCTCACTAAGCAACATATTCTAGAGGATATAGTGGCCAACTAGATAAACTCGTGAAGAATCTGACAAACAGATTTCTTGTATCCAGGCTTGTAGACAACATATACTCCAAAGAAATCCAATTTTATTTTTAAAATTTTACTTAAGTTCCATTTAGCCAAGGGACAAGTGCCTAGCAGCCACACCTACCATCAGGATAGAAGTTTTATGACCTTACTAAAACATTGTTCCTTACAGTTGGACTAACCTTAGGACATTGCCACATTCCACAAAATGCCATGTTCCTTGGGAACCCATCCTTTGGAACAAGTGATACCTGTCCCTCCTGCCCGTCTGATTCCATAGATGACAAGGGCAGGAGAAGGAAATAGGGTATCTATCCATCATCCCTTTTTGCAAGGACGATAACCAGGCTGTCCCTAATATTTTCTTAGGTCTGTGACTGATGGTCGGAGCTCCCCTGGATTTCACGGAATCCATTTCATTACCCCACATACACACTTCATACCCATAAGACTCAAAAAAGTTTAAATCCACAAAAAGCTACAACACTTTTAAAGAAGGAAATAAAAATGTGAGAACAATGAAGAGAGACATGTTTCAGAAATTTTCTAGTTTGAAGTTAAGATGTTTTTGATCATTATTTTACATTGTATACGTACATACCATTTCTAGAGCACTGTTAAAATATAGCTCTTTATAGGTTTTTATTTTGGTGTTCATGTAATGTCGCACATTGTGTTGTTCCCCATTTTCCCTTATTCCACATCCCATATATCCCTTAGAATATGGGCCTACTCTGCAGCCATCCTAGATATCTGTTCCTCTATCCTCCCATCCCTTATTGCACGAACTTGGTGGAACCTAGATCGAATGTCAAATTCAACCCTAGAACTTGTGTTGTTCCCCATTGTACCCTTATTCCACATCCCCTATGTTATCCCTTGGAATATGGGACTACTCTTCGGCCATCCTAAAATTCCATTCTTCTACCTCCCATCCGTTATTGCAATAACTTGGTGGAAACTAGATGGAATGCCAAACTCAACCCTAGGACCTAAAATAATAAAACGAAACCCAACATGAACTTGTCCTATAAAATTTCATCGAGTGTTTAACATTTGAAACAAGTCCAATAATTTTAATAAAATAAGCGACCTCCAAAACAGGAAAAAGAATACACAGAATCAGATTGGAAATGAAAGCATACTCTGTAGCTAGAATTTGCTCGAATAACACTTTAACCATGTCCAAACCTCTCTTCACTTTAAGCAAGTTACGTGAATGGCTACCTCCCCCCCTTACAGAATTCGACTTGACATCAAGATCCAACAATGATTGCAGAGTGTCTAAAGAATTTGATGCTTCCTTCAAATCTTGGACCTGCATAAATTTCAAAGATATTCAAATTGACATCTTAAAAGCTCCAATGCCATTTGCATGGGCTTCAAGAAGCATGTATACAATACCTCTTCTTTGTTCAGTTATCATTGAATTTTTTCTCTTAATGCCTACACATATAGGATAAAAGAATACCTTAACTATCCCAAAAGTACCATATTATGTCTATCAATATATATCAGGTGATTTGCTAAACTAAGATATGTTCTCACAAAGAAACAAAGGGTAATTAGTTATAAATTTACATTGAAAAATTAACAAAACCTAAGTTACTCTGTAAGCCTCATATAAGCACACAACTCACAATGCGACAAAGAACAATATTCTCAAGAGCTATTCCAATAGCTGTATGCAAGAGACAGATGAACAAGATGCTTCTTAAGTTCCGAGTATATAACAACATTAATAGCCAAATAAAGTGGGTATTCATAAAATGCATTCCAGAAATTATACAAGCATGTTCATTAACTATTTTAAAATGGTACTAAAGGAGACACTACAAAAGAAGCAAAAGTCATTAAATTATCAAGTATGACATTGTAACGTGAATTTTCACAAATATAAAATTGTTATTTTGTGAGGATAATCAGATAAAAACTTTAAAAAATAAGGAAGTTTCAAACTTAACCATTGTAACATTTAAATAAGCAAAAGCTTGCAATTGTAAACAATATTGTTTCTTCCCACACTTCCATTAGGCTCTAAAACTGTACAGGGCATTTGATATTCTAGATATTTAAATACTTGCAGATACTGGATAAGATTATTCATTCCACCATGACATTTTACGAGAAGAAGTCAGATGAATCTGAACCCCCTATAGACAAACAGATAACATTCATAGCCCCATTTGAATCAGGTAGGAATGATCACTGTTGTCCAAATTTTAGATTTTATGCTGATGAGTAAGCTAATTTATTTCAGATTAGTTGGAATCATAGTTGCATGGATACAGATACAGACATGGGTACTGATACGGTATTGGATACAGATACAGACATGGGTACTGATATGGTATTGGATACAGGTACAGACATGGGTACTGATACGGTATTGGACACAAATACAGACATGGAAACTGATACAGTATTGGATACCGATAAGGCTAATTTTTAAGACACCCTAATATGGATATGGTTGGATATGGCATATCTATACATTATATTTAAAATTTTATATGTTATATATAAACTATACGACTTCTTTTTCTTCCACTTACAATCTCATAGAATGCATGTGAATTACATGCTCTTGAGCCCACTGGAAAGCTAGAAAGTTGGGTATTCCATGGTAAAAAAATTGCAGGTTGTACAAGCCAAAAGGAAAATAGACAAAATGAAAGAAAAAAAGTAGCCGGCCAAAGGAAAGAAATCCAATGAAACCATAGCAGATTGAGCAGAGCCTATGAGCAATTTTGAAGAAAAAGAGTGAATCATCACTCAATCACCTCCACATCCTCAGTTGCTGCTGCTAAAATGCATTTTAGACGGTCGTCTACAGTTTTTTATTATCTTTTTAGTGTCTTTTTATGTTTTTTTTCAAGTTAGTTTTTTTAAAACATTAAAATCAGATACAGCTACGGATGGCCTGCATACCGTATCCAGCTGTATCCGATATGGCCCAATTACGGTCTCATATTTGGATACAGCTGGGTACAGTATCCAAGCCACGCTGTACCCGTATCCATATTCAGTATGCAGATACGCATGCCCTTGTGGTAGGGGTGCCGTATCCTGCAACCCTGGTTTGACTTTGGAAATAGTTGTGTATGTTTTGGAGTTGCTATTGTTATGATGCTTTTACTAGTGACTATGTTAGACATGATTCCAGGCCTCCAATGATACCCAATGTTCTTGGCATTTTTTTTTATTCTCATGGGGTAAAATTCAAAAGAAACGGGATTACAATAGGCACCTCATAGCTTATGTAGGGATCCTCTTAACTCTCCTTCAGCTTATAAAACATTAAAGATAAGACTGGACCTAAGGTCTATGCTGCTCTAACTACAGAAGAACAGAAACATTTCCAAGTCAATTTACAAGATACAAACTCTCCCATACTATTGTCACTCAAAAATTGCTTTATAGGCATGTGATATTAGGACCCAAATTATGACAGTGTTTGGGAAAACGTTGAAAGAGTTATTGTTTAATTCTTGTCCAAGACAACTTGTATCAAAATAACTCTTCTTGTTACTTTCTCTATGCCTGAGAGCTAAGTCACAATGTTCGAGTTCAAATTTGAGTTCGACAAGGATAAAGTTCGGTTCAAATTCGCTAATAAATAAAGTTTGAAAAAAAATTGCCATTAAATTCATCCAATAATTTTTTTATTATTAAAAAGTAAAAAATATATAAATAAATATAATATTATAAATATAATTTTCAAAAAATTATAAATTAATACAAAAACTTAATTTTTTTTTTTTTTTTAAAGTACATATATATTAAAATATAGAGTAGAATGAAATATAAACTATAAATACAAAACATAAAAAATAAAACTTAAAAAAAATATAAAAACCAAACTAAAAGTAAAGTTAAAAAAATAAAAATAAAAGTGAAATCATGTTTGGGCACAAACCGTGACTTCTCAGCCTCTATTCCATTCCACAATGGCAACGAATTTATCTCGGGCTCGTTTGCAACCAGGGACAAGGCGAGCAAGTGGTATGACCTAACTGACACACAACAGCTCCTAACACATAGAAGCTCCTAATCGACATGCAGCAGTTTGTATAGTTAGGGCACATAAAAAACAAATAATTAGCGCACATGAAAAAACAAACTAGGGCACAGGAAAAAAATGAACAGCTAAGGCACAGGGTACACATTTTACCCCCATTTTAGGGTACATTTTCTGGTCACAACTTTTAGCAGAGTATTTTAGCCGAATTTAAACGATTTTATCTGAACTTTTTAGAGTTCCTAAAAAAAAATGATTTTCAAATTTTTGGGTAAAAAATTGCCAAACCTTGTGACAGCATGAGAGTTACCCACAAGCAAAGCAAAATATAGGTGAATATAACTCCTACACAAGACAGAACATCAGGTTAACTCTCCACAACTGCAAGCCATCAAGAGAGATTAAGACAGAACATTGTCAAAATTTCCAACTAAGGAATCTAGGAGGATATCTATCTACCCATTACAACATTTGACGACTAATGGCACTTTAAAAGAGGTAGATTACTTTATGCCTCTGAAACCCTTGCTACAAGACCCAAGTACCTTACAACTCCCACATACATAACATGATGTATGCATGTTAAAAGGCAATGTTCTTTATTCAAACAAAAACAAAAGTTGTCAACAATATAGGGTTGGCCCATAAATAAATCAAACAGTTGAGGGCACCACAAAAGGAGACAACACTCAATCCTCCTACAACCTTGTTTAATGGAAAAACAACAAAGAACAATTGTAATCGGGATGGAAACCATCAAATAGTAGCATGCGCCAATTAATTAAGGATGCCCGTGTGACCACAATGAGTCTAGAAAGAATTCCCTTATGCTGTGCAGTTATCATAGCACATAACAATATCATACTGTTGGTCATTTCTTGGCCCCCATATAAAATTTTGCCCAAGTGTGAGAAGGTAGACATTCAAGCAAAGTGGCAAGTTCAGACAACTTCGAGTTTTTTGGAAGAAGTCTTCGGGTTTCCAGAAGAGCACTACTTAAAAACTTTATAAGTAATCAGCAGTCGAAACCCCGAAGCAAGTAAGAAGGCTCGGAAACCCTGATTTGGTCTGGGCAGTGTATTTTGGGTTTCTGGGGGTGCACTACTTATTTCACTTTATAAGTTGCAAGTAATGATAAGTCCGAAGTAAGTAGTGAGGCTTGGAAAGCCCGATTTGGTCTAGGCAGTGTATTTCAGGTTCTCCAAGGAGCACTACTTAATTACTTCATTAGTTGTGAGCAATCAGAAACCCGAAATAAGTAATGAGACATCAAAAGCCCGATTTAGTCTTAGAAGTGCCTCTCGGGTTCTCAAAAAGACAAGTCCTCTCCAAGAGTAAATACAAAAGGCCAATCAGTCAAGGACAAGTGGCACAAGTACATACAGCTCACTTCCAGAACATGCAAAGTGGTCAAACAAGGATTGGACACATCCAAGTAGAGCAACGAACATGCAAGGACCGATTGGGATAGTCCAAGTTGCAATAAAGAACTCGCCAAGCTTTAATGCAAAGATAAAAACACTCGGACTTGGCAGCGACTTCCAACTACCTGCAACATGGCTTCTCAAATACGCCAAAGGGAGACTTGAATGCGGGAGTGGCTCGAGTAGATTGGGACGATCTTGGGTGATGCATTTCATGGTCAAGGCAGTGGCGACAGCAGCGGTCTCAATTCAACGACTTCTCTCTCTTTCTGCCACATAGCTCTCTCTCTCTCTCTCTCCCCGATCTCTATAAATATTAGGCGACTTGCCATTGTAAGGGTTCCCGATTTTTAGACGGTTTTTATCTTCCTAGGAGACGAGACACTCTTAGAGATATCACAAGATATGCTCAGTTGGTTAGGCTCAACCTTGCAAAGCATTTGTAAGAACCACCTCTTATGCAATAAAGGATTTTTCTTTGTTTGTCTCTTGCCTTGGACTTGTGTCTGTTGAGTTGCATAATATGGCATTGCGTGAAGGAGAGTCTTACTCGTCCATGGTCCTCCTTTCTAACCTTGTTTAAGAATTTTTCGATGCTATTTGCAGGTCTGGTTGAGTGTTCTTTCCGCCATTAATGTGAACTTCTAGTGAGTCTTAGAACTCCTCTCCGTTTGCATTCATCGCTTCCCTGAACCTCTTCCATGAAATATTTATGCAACCAGCTTGATCTTGAGGTTGTGTAATCCAGTATTTGTCCTCTACAGAATTAGTGTGGGTTCAAGCTTATGGGAGTTTCCCATTTTAAATTTGGTGCATCCCCTAATTAGCCTTCTTAGGAGCCCTTATCTCCCTTCTAACCCTTTTCCGTGGAGTTTCATTTCAGCATTAGTTTTAGGTGATCCACTGAGAGGAACTAGCCTCTTTAAAAATCCTAAAGACTCAACCTCACCATAAGACACCCACATCAGGGTGTTCCCATGCTTATAGCTGGAAGTGGGAGAGCCTAAAAAACTCTCCCACAGGGGTGCATTTCTAGCTATAACACATACCATGTGATATATCATCCTTGTCACCTAATCCTCCTTACAAATTCCCTGATTATTGCCTTAAATCTGGGATTTACGGGTGAATCATGTGTGTCATATGCTTATAGGATTTATACATGCATGCACAACAATCATAATCATGACCCTTAATCATACCGACGGGAAACAAGACCATAACAGCATTGTAGAAGCAATTAGCAGCAAAATAACACCTAACACAATGTTAATAAATTCAGATTTTTGGTGAGGATACAACAGCATTATACAGATATATAGGTTGGCCCCTTTTAGGGACTAGATCGCCACAAAATCTGACATAAATGTCATCCTTAACCCTCTCAATGATAAAAGATTTATAATAGCAGGCATGGCTGACCTGTAACCTGCTGTTTGCAGATGAAATCATAATAAAGTTGGGGGAAACAACCTTCTGGCATCAAGTCCTCAATACCCAGATAGGTTCCCATACAAATCGCTTCACAACTGTCCAAGTTTCTGAACCTCAAGATTGAAACATCTTTGTTATAACAGATGGTTTTTCTGCTACTTGGATGCATTTATTGCATTATTGGTGAGAGAGAATGTGACGATACCCATAGATTTGAAAGCATGCCTAAGTCATCCTTAAATATGAATTATGAACATTCCAATTTGCTCTGTTGAAGGTCATGTGTGTGTCATTCTTAGCATTTAGTGCCCTTTTTGCTTCACCGTCCTAAGGATGCGCTCTGATTCAAATAGCCAAAACATTTGACTTGGAGCTTATAGTGTCATTTATTGCATTCAGATGTAGTCCTCTTCAGAGCTTTCTTTTGATGGAAAATTGCCCATACTTTCGATGAATACTAAGCAAGTTATGGGGCAAGAAAAAAGGTTCCACATTTTGCGATCTTATTTGAGTTTTATGACCTACCCCCTACATACTTCAGCCATATTGCATCTGGTTGATTAAGCTTTCTGAGCTTATTATATTCCAGACACAACTTGGCAAAAAATATTGGTATTTAGTATTTCAGTCTTCTATTATAGGTTGTAATACATGCTTTATTTCACCCATATCCACAAGTATTCACTTCCCTGTCATGAACAGCCTTTCAATTATATTTCCACGGCCTGCCTAGAAGCAAATGGAACACATCCATGGGCACAACACTGTAAAATACCCCTCCTGTTCATGAGAAATGCATATTCGGCGTGGATTGATAAGGGCAAGTTGGCAGACCCCTAAGAAAGTTTGGGTCAAACTCAACTTTGATGGTGCCTCCTGGAGCAATCCGGGAGTTGCAATCTTAATTTGCATTTTGCGAACGCCACAAGGTCAGTTCATTGCAGCATCCTCATCCTACTTAGCTTGCAGTACAAACAACGAGA
Source organism: Torreya grandis (assembly GCA_037957365.1). Taxonomy (NCBI): domain Eukaryota; kingdom Viridiplantae; phylum Streptophyta; class Pinopsida; order Cupressales; family Taxaceae; genus Torreya; species Torreya grandis. The sequence goes on along the minus strand of JARHVA010001670.1, from coordinate 1,696,295 downwards.
CAAATGCTCAAGCGCTAGTGGAAGGCCTTCATCTAGCTAGAGCGCATGGTGTGATCAAGTTGGAAGTTGAGGGGGATTCACACCTGGTCATCAGCATAATGATTAAAGGTAAGAGCCCCAACTGCAAGCTTAGTTTACCTTCTCAGTCCCATATTCAAAATGCAGCGATTATTTCATCAAATCTCCTCTACACACTGCTTCAGGGAAGCTACAGTAAGCAAACCTTCTAGTTAATGTGGGAACGGACTTGGGAATTTTCCAAAAAATTTTAAAGTTCTCTACCCTCCGATTGACCAGGTTTAGAACCCCTGATTTTCCAGGATGTCGAAGGATTCATTTAAAGGTGAGGCATTTCCTTGGTTAAAAGAAGCTAGACAAATTTATATCCGTAGTGGTAGATGGGGCCGTGAGCCATATCTTCGTCCTCCCGAGCATGGCATATGCAATAAAGTTGGGATGGGAGTTGCCCCCCCAGCCCACCCAACTATATCTAGGGGATAGGGGATAGGGCCCGCCCCTCTATATATATGGGGTGAAAGGGCCCTAGTTGGCCCTTCTATCTTATCTTATCTATAGGGGTTCCCCCATCCCACTATGGCGATCTCGCTGAACAAATATATATCCGTTCAAATAATTATTTCTTCAAAATAATCCCCAAATTTTAATTTAAAGCAAGGCAATTCCAAAAATAATCTCAACCTCTCTCGTCATTATGAGTAATTATTAAGCCAATCCCCAAGGCAATCGAGGGGACTTAAAATGGCAGCTTGCACGCCTTAGGAAGTGTGGGGAATGCACATGTTGCATTGGGTATTGCGAATCATAATTTCACCTAGAATGCCATCATTTCCACTCACCCTCACCCCCTTTAAATCTCCCTACACTTCAATTCTCATTTTGTCTGCTCTCTCCCTCTTCTTGTAATCTCTCTACGTGCTCCCATGGTGATTAGTGCAAGCTCATCCAAAGAATTTGTTGCGTTGGGAGGATCAGTCTCATCGGTACATCTACATTCCTAATTTGTGTTGGATGGAAGTGGGGAGCACTTTGTTTTCTGAGTCAGGATGGCTATGGAAACGTCAAAAGTGTAAAACAGTATGTTGAATCAAATCTGAGATGACTTCCGAGGAAAACTTGCTGCACTCACTCCAATATTCTCTGTCTTCCAATTCCTCGTGAGTCATTTTCCCTCAGCTGCTCTTCCCCAATTGGATGAGCAAAAAGCAGTTTGGGAGATTTTTCGCCCAAGTTGTCGTGTCAGCAAATGATAAGGAGCTAGCCTCCCTCTCACCAGCAACATTGATAGAGGATTTGCCAAACTGACATCCACCTCAAGAGGTGAAAGAGCAAAGAAAATTTGTTGGTCTTGGGGCTTGTTTGGACTGGGAAAGCAAAATCTCTTCCTTTGAAGAGAAAATGAAGGCCTTCGAAGTGAACTTCCACAAGTTTTTGTCTCCTACCTCCTCACCTCAAAAAGTTGTTAGTAGCAATTGGAAAGTTGCTCAGCTGAATCCCTGCCAAAGGTGTGTAATGAAGCTCCCAGGCAAGGAAGCCAAGGACCCAAAGCCTTGTAGAGGTAAATGCCCAAGTAAAGTTGGTGGTTGGACGGCAAAGGAGTGGGTCTTGCGGGGCAAAGCCAAAATGGATATCAAGGACATTCTTAATGGATCTCCTCACACACTCCCATATCTGAAAGATGAGTATGTGTGCAAGCATGGGATCCTTTGTTAGCTTTGTTCTTGCTGCTAAAGGAAATTAGCCAAAATATTTTGCTCGTCTGGACAAATTCGTGGAGCAATTCTTTGGTCCCAAATGGTCAATGATCAATTGCAGCCCCTTGCAGCTCGCAAAGAAGAACAAGAAGTCGGTGTCATTCGTTGGATTGGATGGTAGTGTGAGTCATGTTTCTTCAGGTGCTGCAAAGGAAATTGTCGCGGAAACTCCTACGGTTTGACTTGCCTCCACCTATTCTCACTAGTATGTTGTTGGCTGTTTTGTGTTGGTTTGTTGTGGATCTTCAAGGTGTGAAGGATAGCCTTTAGTTTTTTGTGTGGATAAATACCCTTCACTAAACGTCTACCCTAGATGGAAATTTGAAACGTGTGTATGGCCACCTTTTTTCACTTTCTCACTCTTGTATCGTTTTGATAACATGTACCTTGGTATAGTGGTAGGCTTGTCCATGATCTCTCTCTTTACGCCTATGTACTTCTCTTTTATGTCTTTGTACATCTTTTATTTTCAAGGTGAAGGCCCCAATAGAACCTCTCATTTTATCTATCTATTAAGAAAAACAATTGTAAAATACCCCATCCTCATAAGTACCAACATTAAAAGTCGAAAAACAAGATTTGTTTAAGAGATCATGAACTTCTTAGAACCATGTATTTCTATGGACTCCAAATTTTGAAAAATAAGTATATTTAATTTATTGACCATTACCATAGTCAACAAGTATTCCAAAAAGCTACTTTTCAATCATATTAAGCATTTCCCTTAACCCCTTGTTTCTTGATTTTCTGCTACACATTCCTTTTTCCACATAAGACTGACCAATCTCAGTGATTTCCTCCACTTCTTTTGAATCATCAACTTGTGCAACCGATGTCTAATTTTATTCTAAGGTTTCAGTAGGCATTCACTAACTTTATGTCCTTCACTAAAAATTTAACAAAATAACACTATTGATTAAACTTTCCCATTTTCAAGATAGCTTATGCCCTTGTCTATCTTGTCACCCACTCATACTACTCTTCCTGATCTCACTACCTGCTAATCTTTACATGTTTTCTTAGCTCTAAAGATTGAAATTTTTTTCATATCATTGCATTTTCGCTTGTTATGTTTTTCTTATATTATGAAAGCATAATCTAAAACCTCATCTACAAAACTCATCTTCGCCACTGCTAGTTCTTGAATTTGAAACTGTAACCCATAAATGTACCTTGCCGCAGCCTGTTCTTTGTCTCATAATAAGTTCAATCTTATTTATAGCTTAATAAATTGTTGTGTATTCTTGGACTGATTATTCCTTTCACTCAAGTTCTAGAACCGCTTGACCAAAACCTGATAATATTCCATTGGTAGAAGTTTAGTCCTAGAAATGTTTCACTATTTTTGGTCCACGTTCTGATCTTTTCTTTTATCCTGGACCTTCTTCAAAACATCTTAAGCTAGGCTGCTTGTAACACCCCCTACACACGGTTTTCCCCCTCAAAATAATTCTGAAGCGAAGCGGAGAACCCAAACACCAGGGAAATACACCGGAAGTGCCGAAAATTTCCTCATACCTGCCAGAAACATCATAGCCGTTTCTAGCAGTTTCCAAGCATTTTCAGCACATTTCCGAGTGTTTCTGATGCCTTTAAAAAAAAAATTAAAAATCTAAAAGAAAAACTTATAAAATAAAAAATGAATACGATATTTTTAAAGCGAATTATTTTTTTATAATTTATTGTACGGACGTTTCCAAGGGTTTTTCGGCATTTCTATAATGTCCCTTTTTGGCGCTTAGCCAATTTGTGCACAATTAGCCATTTTCCAAGTCTTCTAGAGGCTAAAATTGGTTGGTTAGGGAGAACTCCAACATTCTTGGATAAGCTTTGGGTCAATCTTGCAGAGCATTTATTCATGGTTTTGAGCTCAGATGGTTTGATGGGGCCCTTTGATGCTTTCGGAATCGATTTCCAACCCTTCGGGTGCTCTCTAAACTTCTTGGAGGAGCAGGGTATTGTTAGAAAGTCACCCAGTTGACTCTGATCATCGTCCTAAGTCATCAATATCAGTTTGGTATGATCAGAATTGCAAAATTATATCATTTGGGTGCTTTCCGTAATTTGGGTATATTATTGAAATTAATATTTCACTTAAGTTGTCTAATGTTGGAAATATTATATAGCACAACTTAATGTAATAGCTCATTTTAAAGGTGTTGAAAAATTATTTCATGTGGACATCTTGAAAAAAGGACTATTCATGAGAAAATATTATTATTCGTCAAAAGGGTGAAAAGTGCTCCATAAAGTTAATTATTTATTTTATAAAAGGAGTTTTTGGGCAAATAAGGAAAAAGTAATATATTATTGCTTCAAAAAGTTATAAAAGGAGGTTGAGGGCTCATTGTGGAGGTTGTTGATGAATTGATTTTGCTTCTACATTTTGGAGAGAACTTGTGTTCTTCTCAAAATCCCTTGAGGACGAAAACGCTCATGAAATTGCTGGTTTCAATGGTAAAAGATCCTCCCTAGCTAGTTCATGGTGGTTTCACTCAAAAATCACATTGGAGCTTCAATGGAGTTTGTTGTTCTCTACAAAGACTTTGAGGTTTGTTGATATATGTTTAAGTTTTGGTTTGATTAATGTGTTGAGATTTTGCGGAGTTTGAAGTGTTGAATTACCTTTGCTAAAATGGCCGTACCATTTCATGGAGGGTGCGCCAATGCTGGAGTATGGTGTGTGTGTGGGTTTCTGAATTAGTTTGCAGCTTGTTCTAGAGTGCTTCTTGGCTGTATGGAGGCATTTGGTTGCAGCTTGTTCATTAAATTATGATGGAAGGAGTTTGGGGTTTGTAAAGCTAGTGCTTATGACAAAGATTTCATGGTGAACACTGAGTTTTTAATGAGTTTCAGGGTTCCTACATCAACTACAGTGTTTGAGCAGTGATGGGTATGATTCATTGTGTTTTTTAGTGATTTCTACATGATATTCAATGTTATTTCAGACTCATATTGGCTGTTATTTTATATCAGACCTGTGTATAAATGTTTGACAGTGATTTTCAGTGTTACTTCAGTGATTTCATAGCTTCTCCATCATCTACTACAGCTGTCCTTCACTTGGATATGATTGTTTTTTGATTTCATATGATTCACCGTAATATTACTTCATCAAATGTATTGCAGGAATATTTCAGTTTGAAAATTAAAAATAAAGCTTATATTGCAGCTCTTGTTAATCATTGTAATCACTTATTCTTAGTTGCAACAATATATGTTTGAATATCTGGGTGATCAGAGAGTATATAGGAGATTTCCTGTTGCTGTTATTTTAGTAGTGATTATTTGGAAAAAACTAGGGGAGGTCATTACAATTTCCATGTTTCGGATCCACTTCTATTTCCATTTCCTGGTAACTTAGATCTTACAGATAGCCCTACTTGCAGCTTTGGATGAATTATAGATCACTTCTCCCTCCTTGGGTCATCCTCTAGTTATATCTCCTATATCAAAGAACTGTTCTTGTTGTAGAAAAGTTCACTAGGTTAGCCTTTGCGCTTAGTCATGCGCTTAGCTATCAAACCAAGTCGGTTCTAAACTTGATGGAGCTAGGCGCGAGCATAGCAAGGTCTAGCGCACAACATTTAACACACTATTGCACTGGCATTAGTTTCACACAAGGCGCAAGCCTTGTTCGCTCACCCGAAGCACAACAGCGAAGGGACCGGGCCCGCGTTGAGCTAGTTGAAACATGGTGCAACTTGGGTTTCAAGGGTTTAAACATTGGCAAGAGAGGTTCAGGTGACCTTTCGGCGCTAGGTTATTCAGAGGGAGTTCAATAGGTGCGAGCCTTCTCAGTGGCACAAGTCCTAAGGCGCAAGTCCATAACTGGCTAGGCAAGGATCTTAGTGGCGCAAGCTGAGAGAATAGCTAACTTAGGGTCTTCGGTTACTTAGACAAGTCATAAGGATGGCTCAGGTTCAAATGCTCATCCTCAGGGTAGCGCTCTAGGCACGGGTCTTAGAGCCTTGGCGCATTCAAGTTCCAACACTTAGTCTATTTTAGGTAGGTCGAAGTCACTATATGGCACAAGGACGCCATTCGCGACCAGGGATAAACCTCCATATCACAATACATTCACGTAAATAACCATAACATTGCTATTAAACAAGTCATACATTAAACTACGCAAACTATATTGCAAGAATCAACACCTTAGTTCTCAACCACATTCTTCATTTACTTTAGTTTAACAAACAAAGTTCAATACATAGAAGCAAAGCGTATGCGTTCCCTAATACTACTCCTGCCCAGCGGCTCATAGGCGAGCTTGGGCTTTACATTCAAATACTTAATCTAACATATGCAGAATACAAAGACTTAGGTTCACTCTCCGTTTCAGCAAAGCTTCGCTATGTTCAGTCCCCTCCTTTGATCTTCAAATGCGAGCCTTCTTTTATAGGCGATTGGGCATCTCCTTGCTAGGTCAGACGGGCACATGCCAAGTGATGAGTTGTCGCGAGTCTGTCGGCTCCACTATGCTGCCCAAGTTGGATGAGCGCACATCATATGTTGAGTTGTTGTTGGGAAATCGCGATCTCAATTGTTCCACTCTTCCGACAATTGTGCTTCTCGAGCTGCCACGTTCAAGTTCTAGCAGAGATATCCTTTGAAAGTCAGTGCCACGCAGCTGCCTACCAGCGGGCGTGGGATCCTCGAGGACTCCTCCAGCTGGCGCCAAAATGTACAAAAACTGGAGCAACCACTCCAAAGGTTGCCTCACGTCGAGATAGGTCCAGTTGGTGTGGTCCACGTAGGTGCTACAAAAGGGGGCCCAACAGTTCTAGTCGTTATATCTAATGTATGAGAGCTTTCAGTTAATATCCCCATAACTCACACACATCAAATTTCATCCATGATCCCTATAGTCAAAACTGCATTCAAGATTCTTATAGGACCTTAGCCTTTAACTTCAATGTGCTACCTGTTGTCCCCTCGATTCAAGGCCTAATATTCTATTTAAGGAGTTCATCCTCCTTCAAACGTCCTCATCTATATTTCTCTTCCTCTATATTGACTTCTCTCCACAAATTCATCTCTATACCCTCCACCTATAAACCCAACTTTCAGGTATCGTATGCTCTAATGCCAAAAGTTTTCAGCAAATAGACTATCCTTCCCACCGGAAGAGAACAAAAGGGCCAGCTAGAGTAGGCGATCAAAGAAATTATATACATATTTAGTATTTGAACACATTGATCCAAAAATTTGTACAGTTTATTCCCAGAATTTTCATTTTCAAATTCGTGGACTGTGAAAAAATCAAAGATCTTAATTATATACATATTTAGTATGCAGACCCACGGATAATGGAATTTTCAGAGTTAATAGAAGCTCCCTTTCAAAGACTTAAACAACGTCCACAAGAAAATTGATAAAATGATTCAACAAAGCTATCTCCAAAACACAATTCCTATCACAAAAAGGAAAACAAAAAAGGACTCATCAAGCTATTGGCAACTTGTGTAGTCTGCTCTGTCAAATTAATTTCTCTTGTTTCTTCCCCCAGTGTTTTGTTTCTAAGCTCTGCTGCCTAAATTTCAATTTCCCCAAATCTAGGCATCTCTCCCCTCTTCCCGATGCACACTATCCTGTATCTTCTTTCTAAACTCTGTGTTTCCCTTTCCTGCCCTGCAATCCCTCGAATGCATGCCTATCTGTTTCCCTCTTCAGTTAACTGCCAAAAAAAACAAGGCATGCATGCCAGAGGTAAACACCACGAGTTGCAGGTAAAGCTCAAAGGTGGGGCAGCAAATGGCCAAGAATTCTGGAAATTCTGTTTCCAGGCTGTTTTATTCTTTCTATGGTTGTACACACTGGATTCCTAGGTTGTCCCCTTGTGATCAAGGTTAATGTGGCTCCACAATTATTTGGGCAAGAAAATTTCTATGGAAAAAAATCCTATGAAACTATAATAAAAAACAACATGACATCCCAGGTATGAAAAGCTGCAGCTCAATAGTTACTTGTGGAGAAGGAATATAAAATAAAGACTCATAATCACTAGGTTGATGTGGCTCCACAATTATTTGGGCAAGAAATTTTCAATGGAAAAAAATCCTATGAAACTATAATAAAAAACAACATGACATACCAGGTGTGAAAAGTGGCAGCAGCACATACCTATTTATTTTCACTGCTCGATAGTTACTTGTGGAAAAGGAATATAAAATAAAGACTCATAATCACTGCTCCGTAGCATAGCATCAATAACATGATCAAAAAATGACAGCATATGTTGCATTACAGACAACAATTCCCTCTACAAGTTTATAGTAATTTCAACACAGATAAATAGGAAAAGCCACATTATTTTACTGATCAAAATAAGCTTACATGATATGATGTTGAGGGTCGCACATCAATTTTATTATACATTCACCCTCACGATTAAGTAAGCTTATGGGACATAGTTTGCATACAAGACCCAACAGTCCAAACTACCAAAATTATCCCCATAATTTATGTTAATGTGCAATATAATATTAACCCCTATAAAGTACTCTAAAGAATTTTATTAACAACCAACAAACTAACAACAAAATATAATTTGGATCACAAGACCCAACAAACCCCCCCTTGATCCAAAGGAGACCAAAAGATGATTTGCAGCAAATAATTGTGAAGCCATCCAACAATACCTGTCGCAACCTGCAAACTGACCCCTTATATATCCGGCTTTGATCAACCTGTGTCAACATGTCTCCTATGTCCTATTATGCCCTGTGCCTACTGCTCCTCTAAGACCTAACCTAACACGAAAATGAGCACCACCATGGGCATACTCATCCCATCTAATCATTCGTACATGTACTATAATATGAACATTATTATGGGAATACTCAAACACATAAATCCCTATCTCAGTGATAATTTTGTATCTGTGTATGATACATTTTCCCTGATGCCCAACAACTCTGACCACTTTGCAAACACTATTGGTGCTAGCAACCCCTGTTATATGTACAATCATAGAGGACTGATAAAAAACTAAAATAGTATCTTCCCCTTATCAAATGAAAGGTGAAAAGTGTATGGAGGAAAAAAAAACACCAAATAACTGGTCTACTCCTAATCAATGATATGAAATAAATCAAAAATCAAAATTTGAACTAAAAACATAGAACTCCTATCATCTATCCAAAAATGGCAGCAAAACGAAATTTTAGAGCCAGCAAAGAACTCAAAATGGGGTGGGTATTTGACTCTATCAGCCTAATTGATCCTGATGGACCTGTAGCCTATAAGATACTACATTGTGAACTCCGATGGTACCGGTAGCAAAAAGGTATGGAATTACATCCATTTTCATCACCTAGAAAGTTCAAATTTTTAAATGAAACATATATACAGGGTGTCAAATGCAATCGAAAATGCACTCATTTTACATTAAAATACCTTATTGCTCCACTTTTAAATACATTTTTCCAATAAAGTTTAAAAGGGAGATCCCAAACCAACAAAGTGGCTATTTCAATGGACTTGGAAAGAGTAAAAACCTAAAAATCAAGTGGCTACATGCCTACCTCTTTGTGAAAAGACAATGATGAAAAATTGCACGGGTATATGCTATAACACTAAAAATTAAGGGTTTTTTAAAACAAATCTTTGCACTTTGTGGGAATGGAACTCTTGACTGCCTACATGCTTTAGAGTCTTAGAAAACACGTCTGTTAACCAACTCCTCTTAACTACCACTTGAAAAGTAACGTTTCGGACCTAAATATGACTTAGATTTACATACGAAATTACACTACATGCAAAAATTAAGAGATGGGACTCCTTGAAAATAGAAAGGCTTGAACCTGTGACTTCTCTACTGTTAATGTTTTACAACAGCCCTCGAACCAACTCCCCTAAGCCATTCATTGCAATGTGGATTTCAAAGATTATACATAAACCATTTTTTTTGGCCTCTTAAAAATAAAAATAACTATTAAATGCTTTTAATTTTATCCAGCAATGCACAGGTAGTAATAAACAAAAACCTTTGTGGGCTCCATACAGCAACAAGTTTTTCTGACAAAAACTGTATTCTACGAAATTCAGCAGTGGATGGCATCCATGCAGTAAAACCCATGCCCAGAGCAAAATATTTCAGGTAAATGACACATTTCCAATGCCCCAGAATATTTTTTAGCACTTCAACATGAATTTTCAGCCCTCTAGACAAGTTATTTCATCATTCCTACAACTCCAAAAAAAAATTGACACGCCCAGCAAGGGTTTCAATGCCCCATCAGTATAAAATTTCTACAATAGTATAAATGCTCAGATCAACGCCTCTCATGTCTAGACAACAGCAAGTAATAGAAATATTAAACTTTATGCTTTCATGCCACGCTATTTATAGCAGCCCACATAGAATTTGCTCTGTATATTCCCTGCTCTACAATTTGCTCTGCATAATTTTCTCAAAAATAAAAATATTCAGGCAAAAACAAAAAAATAAAAAAAGGCTTTGAGAACTCCATCCATCGCTTCATCTTTCTTCATCATGGGCCCACACAGCTTCATCACGGATCCATTGCCATTGGCTCTGAAACACTGATAACAATTTCAACACAGGTAAATAGGAAAAGCTACATTATTTTATTGATCAAAAAAAGCTTACATAATATGATGTTCAGGGATGCACGTTGGCTTTATTATACTTTCACCCTCAAGCTTAAGTAAACTTACGAGACATAGTTTGCATAAGCGACCCAACAGTCCAAACTTATTAACATAAGTTATTAATAAGTAATATAATATCAACCCCTATATAGTACTCTAAGGAACTTTATTATTTCTAGGAAGGTGTCTCACACATAAGATGCATGCCCTGACTAACCACTAACAAACTAAAGACCAAAATATAATTTGGATTTCAAGATCCAACACAATTCTCAAGGAAGAAGTAGTGATTTTGTTATTTATCCACCTGGAAAGCTTATTCTTGAAGAGGTCCACTATGTTGCCTTTGAGCATACAAATTAGAAGGCCACCCACAAAATGCACATGCTTCTAAGCCACTTGTATTAAATTTTAATGTTATGATTCTTCAGTCTTTGCCGGACCATCTCCACATTCTAAACTATAAAATGGAACTTCAATGCACGTTTCTCATCCACATTAGGGTCAAGCGCTTAAATTCCAGCAAAACATTCTTAGGAAAATCAAAGTTCTTGAGAGTTAATCCCACAACAGAAGTGCCAAACTGTCATGTCCCTCTTTTGATAGGGACATGATGGAAGACCTTTAGCCTTAAAACCTTTTCCAGAGGCTAAAGGGCAATTTTAAAGGGAAGTAAGGATTGAAATCGTTTTAAGTGAAATGTATAAAAGTACTTTATGTTTTCAAATTCACTTAAAAGAGGGGCCTTTAAGGGTTTGGATGACTTAAGTGATCTTATAAAAATAAAAGGAAAAAGAGGAAAAAATAAAAGATCATAAGAAATGACCTATTAAGATCTTTTAAGTTACCCTCCCTTTCCAATTTTGGGCACTACACTTGGGAGGACTATTTAAAGCAAAGAAAGGGTCAATTGAATCATTCATGTCTAATTTTGATAACGAATTTATTGGAGTCTAAGCACGAAAAGCAAGGACTTGCACTTCGAAGATGGAAACACTTCAAGAGAGCTGAATTAAGGATGAAAACCTGAAATTCAAACCTAGGGCAGCTGCATCTAGGAATTGCAATGAGCAGAAAGTGATAAGCCAAGAGTGTTTTCAACACCGAATATCATTTGTAAGAGGAGCGAACGAGGAGAGGAACTGGATGCTTGCTCAAGGGCTGTCCTAGGGCAGCGATCACCATTGTTGAGGGCTGTGCAGGTCTACAGGGGCAGCAAACAGGTTCTGGAGGTAGGCGACCCACTTTGAGGTCTTTCTAAGGCCTTAGAGGTGTGGAACAACCACACATGATTTTCTGCTATTTTATTTAATTTTTTCAGCTACTTATTTGTCTAAAAATCAGGATTTTAGCTAATTATTTGATCTATAATTTTCATATAAATTTTGTTATTTTGGGGAAGCTTAAATAATATTTTTGGAGCTGATTTCAAGTCATTTACAGTAGTATTTTGTCAATTTCAGATTGCTAGGGTTTGTAGAAAAATTCTAAAAATTAATATTTAAACATTGGAGAGATTGAATAAATCTTTTGTTATCTAATATCCCTTAGAAGGGACATTACAGTGGTTTCAGAGCCAAATCTTGGCTAGTTGTGGGTTTTGCAGTGATACATGCAAGAAAGATATAACTTGAGAAGTAAGAAGAAAGTGGGAGAGCTTCCACACACGGAAGACAAACAATTTTAGATAGGGAGGATTGTCATGTCCCTCTTTTGATAGGGACATGATGGAAGACCTTTAGCCTTAAAACCCTTCCCGAGAGCTAAAGGACAATTTTAGAGGGAAGTAAGGATTGAAATGTTTTTAGGTGAACATGTATAAAATTACTTTTTTTAAAGTACTTTATGTTTTTAAATTCACTTAAAAAAGGAGCCTATAAGGGTTTGGATGACTTAAGTGATTTTATAGAAATAAAATCAAAAAAGAGAAAAAAGAAAAAATCATAAATGACCTATTAAGATCTTTTCAGTTACCCTCCCCAGTTTTGGACACTACACTTGGGAGGACTATTTAAAGCAAAGAAAGGGTTAATTGAAAAATTCATGTCTAATTTTGATAACGAATTTCTTGGAGTCTAAGCATGAAAAGCAAGGACTTGCACTTGGAGGACGGAAACCCTTCAAGAGTGCTGAATTAAGGACGAAAACCCGAAATTTAGACCTAGGACAGCTTCATCTAGGAGTTGCATTGAGCGAAAAGTGATAAGCCAAGGGTGTTTTCAACACTGAATATCATTCGTAAGGAAGCAAACAAGAAGAGGAGCTTGACACTTGCTTTCAAGGGCTATCCTTGGGCAGCGATCACCATTGTTAAGGGCTGCGCAGGTCTGTAGGGGCAGCGAACAGGTTTTGGAGGTGGGCAACACACTTTGGGGTCTTTCTAAGGCTTTGGGAGGTGTGGAACAGCCACACATGATTTGCTGCTATTTTATGTAATTTTTCCAGCTACTTATTTGTCCAAGAATTAGGCTTTTAGCTAATTATTTGGCCTATAATTTTCATATAAATTCTGTTATTTTGGGGAAGCTTGAATAATATTTTTGGAGCTGAATTCAAGTCATTTACAGCAGTATTTTGTCAATTTCAGATTGCTAGGGTTTGTAGAAAAATTCTGAAAATTAATATTTAAACATTGGAGTGATTGAATAAATCTTTTGTTTTCTAATATCCCTTGGAAGGGACATTACATAAACCATCTAAAATGAGATAGCTTCTCCGTCTGTTCTCAATGTCCAAACTGTTATCCATACTTTCTCAGTGTCCACCGTAATCTCAACAAAAAGCTATAATAGCAAGCCAAGCAATCTGAGGCTATAGCTTCCACATCAAGGCCAATATTGGCCATGTGCATGAGGCTTCCGCAGGGCATCCCAGACCAACAATTGTAGAATGATGTATGCATGAAATTCCCATCCAGAATATGAAATAACGAGTAGAAACAAAAGAATTGACATTTATCTACTGATATGGAACTAAGATAGTACTCAAAAACCTAGTTCCTCATGAGTCGCAATAAAATCAAATTAGGACATTTTTGAGTCTGCAAAGACCAAATGACGTGACCGTTTTTGTTCTGTGACGTTGTTTGATGAAGATGTGGCTATTCCCCAGCAGAGGTTATGATTCAAAGCCAGAAAATTGGAAGAAAAATGATGCTATAGTTGAAGCCATACCATCACTCTGCATGACCATGCAACTGAAAGAAGTTCCAGCTCCGAAACAATACTAGCATTTGTTATCAGCAATGAAGAGGACTGTTGCAATAGTTGAGGATAATCAGCCTCTGTACCAGTTAATAGCACATTGTCTGTCCATTCAAATATTTGAGGGTCCATTTTGACCAGTTTGGTGGGTCCATAAGGACATTTTCCATTCATGTCAGCCAGATGCACCTTTTTGTAAAGGCTATAATTATTCCACATGCAAAAGACAGCAGTCAAAATGGAAAATTATCTATACATAGGCTCTTGGGTGTTAGATCATGGTTTGGGGAAGTGGTTCCTTGTGTACAAGGGTATGGAGCTTGCATCTTGGGTAACTGCAAATATTATACTGCAACTGCAGACTTTCTTGGCCTGAGTTCGTGCCCAACCTCCTCAAGAATGTTCTTTTATCTTATATATATACTCCTCAACTACAATTTCAATAGTACTATGGTTTTGATTATGTTATCCATTTTCTGTAAATTTATCTTTCATTTAAAAATCTTCATTTTTTTTAGTATTTGAAACAGGAAGGAAAAAATTCTCTTTCCAGTGACCATTGAGAGTTTCAGATTTCTGTTTTTCAGTTCAGATTTTAAAATGTTCAGAACTAGAGTTTCTTCTCTAAAATGAAAATCTGTTCAGAACTAGAGTTTCTTCTCTAATATTACCTGAGTTATAGCAAGGATCAGTTAGCTTCAGACACCCAAACTAGAAGACCAATTCCATTCAAATGACATTTTAAAAGTTTTCCTTAAATGGCTCCAATCACTTCTCCCTCTGAATTTAAACCAGCTGTAAAGACAAACTTTGTTCTTTTTTTAACGTCAAATTTTTAAGCCTGCTTTTCTAAATAGATAGCAAGAAAATATATTATTAAAAAAGGCATACACAGGAGTAGATACAAGGCTCTCCCTGCTGCTGCAGTGAATCAACTTTCCAGCACTATCAATTGTAACTACTAGCTGAACTGCCAACAGATTTTTCACTCTGGCTGTTGACAAAATATGGTGAAAGAAAACCCTCAACAATACTCTGTTCGATTGGCGTACATTACAGCAATTTATAACCCTTGATTACTATAGACTATAGTTATGACTATTACTAACTATCATTTAATTCCTCCTTCCATTCCTCCCCATTTGCAGGGTTCTACAGCTTGCTTCTTTAGTTATAGGCTCATAGCTGAATTCTAATGGAGAAAATCTTATTCTGACAATAGTTACCATGTTCGAGAAGTTCAGTTCGTGTTCAGTTTGGAAAATTTTTAAAAATTATATATACACATTTAGAAAATATATATATACTTAAAATATATAAATATAAATATAAATAAATTAGAAATTTTAAATTTATTATAAATAAATATATCATACATGCAATCTTTAAGTTATAATTCAATATTACTTTATAAAAAATCAACTTGGCTCAACCAACATAAAAAAAAAATAAGTCATAAAGTTACACCGAGGGGGTCACTTCAGAGACACCCTCATTTACAAAATTAACTCAGCATGAAAACTTATGGTGCACAATTTAATAAAGTTTAAATCAGCTTAAAAACAATTTAAAAAGTAAGATAGTTTAAATAAACTTTTCCCTCCAAAAGTGGAGCAAGCAATCTCCACCTCAAGATTAGGTTTTATCACAACCGTTGGAATAGGCAAAGCCTAAAAGTTATCTTGATCCATTAAGATGTTCAAAAAGGCCAACCTCAGCTTTGAAGGCTCATTTGCAACATGATCAAGGTTGGGAGAAGGAGAGAGAGAGTTAAAAGACTTGTCCATGCCTTGTCCCTCCGCCCCAAACTCCAACAAAGACTCCATGGACACTCAAGCTAAAGCTTGCGATGGAGGTGGAGTAATCATAGTTTTAGTGTAAAGTTAGTTTTATTTGAGGAGTAAAGGCCCATAAAGCTTCACCCCATGCATAAGGGTTTTATACTAATTTTAGATTATTTTAAAAATATGCATTGTTTGTTTTGTCTGTCTGGTTATTGTTTTGCAGGTTCATACACCATGTACAGCGAGAAGAAACAAAATATAGGAGTAAGTCAAGCAGCAAGAAATTCATCAGCCATGTTCTAGGGCTGCAATCTTTTTTCCTTTTATATTTTATAGTATTTTGCAGGTTAACAAACAAAACATCAAAGGATCCAGACCAAACCAGACATGTTTGGTTTGGTAGCTGCCATAAATCCAAAAAGTGCAGTCCGAACCAAACATTACCCTGGTGAGGCCTAACATGATACCTATGATTCTGACCATCCAACTGACATTATACTACAGAATCCTTAATGGCCTGAACAAAGACCATGCCTGTCAAATTTGATCTTAATCTACATCCAAATTCAAATATGGAGGACTTAGAATCATAATAAAGTTAATAAAAAAGAGACTATGGGGGTACTCATAAGAACATGACCCAGGCTCAAATTGCCTTCACTACAATAAGGAGGTCCAAAGGTACAACGAATTGTAGTGTAATAGTATGGGGAACATTCAAGTGTGACCCATGTTTACTCACAAATCTTAAAAAATTGGGGTTCAGATGGCAATGTTGTGGTGAAGAAATTATTGTGTTTGGGCATGACCCATGTTTACAAATCTCAAGAATTAGGGTTCAAGTGGTAAAGTTGTGGTGTAGCTATTATGAGGCGCATCCAAACATGACCCATGCTTACAAATCTTAAGAATTGCAATTCAAAAACTAAAGTTGTGTTGTAGCAATCATGGAGTACAACAGAGTGAGACACATGTATACAAACCTTAAAAATTGGGGTTCGAGTAGTAAAATTGGTAAAATTGCGTTATAATGATTATGGGTTACATTCAAGTGTGGCCCATGTTTACAAATCTTAAGAATTGGGGTTCAAGAGGTGAGGCTGTAGTGTAGCAGTTATGGAGTACATTTGAATATACCGTGTTTATAGATCGCAAAAAGCAGAGATCAGGCTTACTCCCACACTGAATGCTCATTTGGGCAAGACCCATGTTTACAAAACATAAGACTTACGTTTCACGAACCAGGATTATGGTGTAATCATTAGGAGTTCATTGGATTATGGCCCATGTTTACAAAATTTTAAAATCGGGGTTCGAAGCTTACCTCACAAAACGCTGGACTAGTAAGGTTATGATATATCAATTATGGGTACATTTAAGCATGACCATGTTTTAAATTGGGGATCAATCTTAACCCCGCACTCTTTTAAGCGCACACTTTTAAAGCGTAAAGGCTTCCCGCCTCACCGATATTTTCCAAAGAAAAAAAAAATGAGTGTGATCTGAAATCACTGGCTAGTCCAATTGAGAGGCCCCCAGGATCAATTCCCAAGAAAGTAATTCCAATAATTCTCATTGAACAGCCACACCCAAATGCTGGATGTTTTTTTTGCTAGACCAAAATCGGTAAAAAGACAAAGAGTCGAGCCGTAAGAGTCATTTACCTTGGCAACATAGTCTTTTTCTGCAAACTTGAAGGCGAATCCAAGGCATCCAAAGAGAATGGAAACCGAAGAACAAGCATGGGAGAATGTAGCCACCCGAATTTCACCGAATTCATTCCCTGAAGTGGCAGCAGATGCTAATTCCTGAAATGATTCTGCAATCCGTCTTAGGGGTTTATTCTCCTTCTCGCCAGCCTTCCTTGCCATTGCTGTTAGTTATTTCAATCTGGGCAAAAGCATGCGAAGCGAGGTTACAGGGGAGAGATTTAAGAATAATTTTTTCCCCTACCGCAAATGTGTAGTTACAAATCTATACATGCAGGAGGCGCTCTATAGATCGGAAAATGCGAACAATTAAAGAGGCTCGATTCCCACTGGGGGGGGAGGCTCGATTCCCACTGGGGGGGGAGGCCCCATTGTTTATGCGCTTCCTTTATTCCCTATGGAAAAGTACCATCGCTTATGTACTCTGTACTCTTCCGAGTTTTTTTTTGTTTTTTAATATTTATCACGATTTGTTTTTTTTTGGGTTTGGTCCTGTGTTTTTTTTTTTCTTTTTTCTTTTTAATTTTTGAGGGCATTATATAGGATCTGATGGAGAATGCTGACATTTTTATTTATATTTTTCTTTTGATGAATCAGGTTTTATGCGATAATTTTGAGCTAAGAGCTAAGCACTCTGGGATGATTTATCTATTATTTAGAAACAAATATATAATGGATTTACAATACTGAATAAGTATACATTTAAATCAGTGAACTCTTTTAGTTAAGCAATCAAGAGTAAGGGACATGGACACTATCAAAGAGCATTATCATGGTCTTAACTCCTTGACTCTCTATGTCAAGTATATAGAGGGATTTGTACCTTGGTGGTTAGATGTAAAGAACATTTATCCTCTTATGTACTCTATGTACTCTTCCAAGTTTTTCGGTTTTTTTAATATTTATCACGATTTGTTTATTTTGTTTTTTTTTGGTTTGGTTTTGGTTTTGTTTTTTGTTTTTTGTTTTTTTTGTTTTTTTCTCTTTTTTTTTTTAATGTTTGAAGGGGTTACATGGAATCAGTGAATTATATAGAATGTTGGTATTTCTATTCATATTTCGGAAATAAATATATAGTGGATTTACAATACCATATAAAGATATATTTAAATCAACGAGCTCCTTTAATTAAACAACCACGAGTAAAGGACATCCACGCCGTTAAAATCACCTACAACACGGCACGATCATGACTTTAACTGTTTGACTCTCCATGTCAAGTATCTAGAGGGATTTGTACTTTGGTGGTTGGATATAAGCAACCATTGTCCTCGCCAATCAGAGTACAACCCTTTTAATTTTTTTATATTTTTGTTTATGTATTCTAAAATTAATCCCACATCACTTAATACCCTCATGCATATAAATTCAATATCTTCTCACACTAACACGCTAATTGATATCAATTTCAAAGTTCTTGTCTTAGATTTTTTCGCATACTATATTAGTTAATAAATTCATTACCGAGGTTTCTTTGCATCTACATGTTGATTGTTCCATATATTTCATTAATGTATTTAGAAGGATTTTAAGTTTATATTGAATGTATGGAATGATTTAAATGGAATTTAGTTGAACTATCAAAAATTTAGAAATTTTATAGTGTTATTTTACAACATAGTTAGTCGCTTCCATTAAAAAGGCCATTTTCTACAAATACAAGTATGATTGTTGTCAATGAGACGACATTTAGTTGAGAATTTATATGTCAAATAACATTTAACACAAAAATAGAATTACAATTTGATGTAATATACAAACTTTTTTTAATCAATAAATACTTTTGGCCAAAGCTATGAACCAGGGAGAGAAGGTTGGGTCCTTCGCCCATTTTATTAAGAACAAAGCAAATCATTACAAAGAACACAGGTGTATAACGCTAGGAATGAAATCTACAAGGACCTAAACAAAATTAAAAAAAATTGAAACAATAAGAAACTGAAAAAACTTGATCGACTAGAAGAAGCAAAACAAATACACCCAAAAAAATCAAATTTCACCCAAGGCACAAGTGCCTTTAAGACCACGTTTTCATGGTTCTCCTACTCTAAATATAAAATTACTTTTCTATATTCATTTGGGAGCCATTACCAATGGCATCCAATGCCTCCATTTAAAGCCTCTCCAACATTGTTTTCCTTCCACATCTCTTCTTAATTTGAGGGGAAGGAGAAACAAAAGTAATTTGTGAGATCTAGTTTGCGCTGAGAATAGTCGAATAATTATGTTGTTTAAGATCATCCTCCTCCTCTGCATCAACCAATCTATTTATCAACCTCAAAGGAGTTAACAATAAACCCTTGGCTATAAATTATCTAAATATATTATTGTAGCCCTAGAATCCTTTACTACAAAATCTAAGGCCTTTCCTACAAAATTTAAGTCCTTTGACACAGTTGAAGTTGTCTTTGCTACTAAACTTGTATCCATTATTGTTGTATAACATGAAGCAATGGTTGCAGAACTTAAATATTTGTCATTGAATCCTTGCCCTTGGTCACTTTATCCATTTTTGCAACTCATGTAGCTACATAAGTCAATGTCTTTGCTATCATAGTATTGGCTCTCAAACTAAAAGTCTCTATTGAAGCCTTAGTTATGGAGCTTGAAGCCTTTGCATCCAAACAAGAGACCCTTGCTTCAGAGCATGAAACCTTGGCAGGAAAATCTGAAACTGTTTTTGCATAACCTAAGGTCTTTAACATAAATCCTGAAGTCACCTCTTCATATGTACGCATATCGTTATCCTACTGAGAAGAGTCCAAATGAACTATTTTCCAATATAGGATTAGTCGTAGGAGAACTCTTAAATTCCTTAGATTCAACTCAAGAAGTCTTCCAATAATACAAACATCATTGATGCCTTCATTAACCCTTTGCTAACAAACTTTGTCATAATTCTTTCAAATGAAGTCAACATTGAGCTTGCAATCCTTTTTCTTTCATATTTGATAAATGGACTTGTTACTTCTAGAACGTTAAAAGGGATATTTGAAAGCGTTATGCCATATATAATTTTAATAGAAGATCATGTGAAAAAAATCTAAATATTATAAAAATAACATGTGAAAAAATTATAAATATTATAATATTAGTATTTTTATATTTAACACAAAATGAGAATGCAATTTGATGTAATATACAAACATTTGTGAAAACAAAATATAAATATTATAAGAATGACACAGGGAAAAATCTAAATATTTTAAGAACTAGTACAAATATCTTAAATACATATATCTGAAAAATGTTGAGAGATGTCAATATCAAGACCCTTATTTTAGATTTTTCATGTACCATAATATTAATAATTTTGTTATCTTCTTCACAAATTTTCCATTATTTGGTGACAAATTTTGTCATCTAACTACACCAATGTGTTAAGCTCAAAAAAATGTTTCCAACAAAAAATAGGACTATGGAATCCACCCTATGGCCAAAATATTACTATTTTTGATTGATTTTTCAGGAAAAAAGGAAAAAATCTTAGAATGACAATCAAATAGATGTCAAAATTAAGATCAAAATTAAAAGTGAACACATTTGCAGACATTATAGCCTATTGCGACCCCCCTGGATATCATTGTAGAATGCCTCTTGGCATAATAATTTGTCTATATTTAAGACAAAAATTGAAAAGCTATTTGATGCAATATATAAACTCAATAGAAGATCAAGTGAAAAAAATCTAGATGTTATAAGAATAATACATCTATTTAATTGAGAATTTATATGTCAAATAACTAATGTTCCATATGTAAGGTTTCACATTGAGAATTAAGAATAATATGAATGTAATTTGATGCATTTGCTTTAAATTTTTGAAGTAAGATATGAATTACAAATTAATAAAATGTTTTTTAAACAAATTTAAAGCAAAACATTTATATTAGCTATTACTAAAGATGTGTGAAATATGATGTGTATAAACCTAATTTTAGTACAAATTTTGTTGTTGTAATGTTTTTATCATGTTTTCATACACACGAATCATTGGTGCACATTAAAATCTTATTGGCACACTTTTTCATTACATTGAACCCTGTGTAGCCTTTCATTATCACCATTTACTCATGTGCATGTTTAGATCTATCATTTGTTTGCCTCAAGATACTCTCCATTACTCTTGAAAACTCGTTAACCTTTGTTTCCTAATCTTATATCACATTGATTGAAATTATAATGGTATAATAATTTTTTGACCATTGTTGGACCATTTTGATTATGGTCATGTCAATTGTGGGTCTTTCCCTCTATTCCACTAGGTTTCCCTATGCTATGATTATTGGCCTTCTCAATTCCACATTATGCAAATAAGGCCCTAATTTGAATTCAAAGTAGTCTATATATACATGTACCACAATACATTTTCATCGGGTCTTATCAATTTCCATCAAGCTATAGTGATCCCATATTTTTTCATTCTACTCCTTATTACCTTTTCCACTCTCTATTGAGGACTTTTTGTTGCATACTTGTACCAAAATAAGGATGTTTGATTTAGTGAAAAAGCATATATATATATATATCACCTTAGTTGTATCTTGCATCTCATATCATAGGGATAAGGGATGGGAACAACATATACACGAGACTAAATGTTGACATGAATGAATGTTAATTTCCAATCTTGAAAACAAAATATGCCTTGATGTAGGCATGGAGCTGACTAAGGTAGGCCCATTTTTTATATATTCCTAAGTCTTTTTGGTGTGGATTGGAGCTAAGTAAAGAAGAAATAATTATGAAATCTACACATGTTGACTCACTTATTTGAAAGTGGTTTGTAGACATCATCTATTGATGAAGGGATTCACACAATTTTAAGTTGATCAAAGATATACAACCACTATCAGAACATGACTACCACTATTAAGAGGGTTGTCACTATCGGAGGGTTCTGATTCTAGTCTACTATTATCAAGAAATATGATTATGGTCACCTCATTAGATCATTGTTTGTTTTTTGTATGCTCTTTTGTTATGTTCCACAACCTCCCTTTCATTACTTTAAAGCTCTATCAAAACTCAGGTAACTCAAAAATCAAGTACGCATCTCTAAACCCCCTAATCAATTACTAATTATTTTAGGTACTCTTATTATATATCCCTTATTTACCCTAGGTATATCTTATTTCTTGGATTTAGCTCAAATTTTTCTAGGGCCCCTTTTTATCATGGTTAGTGTAGTGTTTTGAACATGTGTACGCACTATATAGTAAAACATTTTGGTGAACCCTTGTCATATAGAACACTCTAACCTTAAGGTTTCAAGCTCTTATCCCAACTAGGGCCTAATTTTGATATATTTTTACATCTATTTTTTTCACAAATTTACTTTATTATTATGATATCATTAGCCCTATCTCCTTGCACGTTGTTTATGTTTCTTTCTTAAGTGGTTTAAGAAAGTTATATCTATGATACCTACTAGGCAAAGTGATTTATTCAGTGGCAGACATAGTTAGGTTGTTCAAATTAATTTGCTTGGTACTTGTGATCATTTGAATAAGAAAATGGTATTTTTTTTTAAAGGTAAAAAGAAGGTTTTGAAAGGGAATGTTTAACCCTTTTTAGGTTATGGTAGGGTTAAGGTGGTAGAATAACCTATACACAAGGATGAATAAAATTATTATATGGTAGGGCAATTAATTGAAAACTTAGGTAGATAAATATTATGAATTAAAGTGTTCATTCATGTTAAATATATAAAGTACACTAAAAAAAATAGTTTGATTGCATAAATATGAAGAATGGACAATAATTAGCTTCTTTGAAAATAAGTATACGTGTAAACAGGGAGGGACAAGATTAGGATCCAGTCATCAAATTTTCTGGAAATATTTTTTATAGGCTTGGACACTCGCATCAGCCCTGAGACACTTACATTGGCATTTTTGTCTTGATCTCAATGTAACTATCATGTACAAAATATTAATTGTATTGTGAAGTAACCACCTAGAGCCTTCTACATTTTTGTCACCTTTTTTATGATGTCTTTTACTTGTGCACACAGGATGTCAATGGTTATATGTGGATCAGACCTTAGATCTTCACCTTGGGTCTTTGTACCTTGTCAAATAAGGGTTAGTGGGCTCATGTTGTCTAGCTAACCTCAAGGACCCCTCTGTTAATGAGCACTACCTACATAGCCAATACTCCTAGGAGGGACTCAGACTTATGTAATTTTCCCCTAGGTGTTGGATTGTGTGTGCATAAGGGTGCAATATACTATATACAAAGGCATGTAATGATCTAGCTTATAACTATCAAATATTGCTCACAGGTGATTCTTTGAGTGATTCAAACTTGTAATATGATTGATTTTATGATTGATATAAAGGAAGGGAAGAATATAGCAATATAATTTAATTGTGCAATTGATTGAATGAGCTTGAATAGGTTTTTGCTTGGTATTTTCTAAATGAATAATGAATAGGCTGAGATTTGTATTTGTACCACACCTTTTGAAATTGTCTCATGAAAGGGTTAAATAAAATAAATGAGTTGACCCATAGGATTTGAAAGATTTGTAAATTTGATGACTTTTAGGGACTAGGCATTTGATAAGAATCTGAACACTTGCATTGATGCAAGTGTCCAATGAACTAAGAAGTTGTTGAGGATCTAAAATTGACAGTGAAGGGTATATATCAGGTTTTAAGTTTTGTGTACATTAGAGAGGATTTGGGTCATTAGAAATGACAGGGTTAGACAATAAGATAAATATTTAGACACAGTGAGATGGCGAATGCAAGCCTTTCGATAGCTGGGAGGTCTAGAACTAAAGGGTAGATCCTTGATAGGTATTTGTCAAGTATGCACGGCTGAGATATTATATAAATCAAATTTTAGTATCTACAAGGACACTTCCCTTTTATAAGAAGCTATCAAAATATATTCAATGACAGTTCAACAAAAGGACAAAAGGCTAAACGATAACCAAAACAACCAAAACCAATAAAATGTTATATATTGATATCAAACTAACAACACTAAGAAAAACAACCACCAAATGACAAAACATAAGGAATAACATTAGATAAGCTTCATCTAATATTCCATAGAAGCTTGAATCCATATCCATTCATCTTTCATGTTAGTAATAAGTTTTTCCAAATTATCCACCTCAGTTCACTCCATTACAAGCTTACCTTCTTTATCTTAACCTTTGATTCTTTTACTCGATCATAAACCAATGTTCTCCACTTTTCTAGTCAGGAGGGCCTCCTTATCAACTTTGTTATTCTCGACACAATTTTAATGGAAGCCTTACTAATTTGTACCAAATTAATAAGTGATTCCTTGATCGTCACCTTCTCCATTTATAATTAACTAACTTTATCCTCTAGTTGAGCCATTTTATTAGTAAGATTTTTTATTTCACGATGCTCTTTTATATCCTTGTTGGTACTACCATGGAATTTCCCACCATTCAATTACTTTTGAATTTGGCCAATAGTTTCTTTAAGTTTATCATTATCTTTCATGAAACTCTTATGAAAGTCCACATCATTAACCAATGAATTAATTTTGACTTGATAATTATTCTCCACGTTATCAAAAACACACTCTTACCTTTAAGATCTACCAAATGTTAAGCTATTTCCTGGTCTACTAAGAATGTGTCCTCATCATTGGCTTATTTACTCAAATCAACATGAATAGTGTTATCTTTGTTACCAGTCTTAAGGCTAACCTCCTAAATTGAGGAGTCAGAGGAACTCAACCCCTTCATAGAAATTGGAGAATCCTCTTCAATCATAGATTTACCTTTCAAGTTATGAGAATTTTATATAAATGGAAATGAATTGTTACCTTTGTGCCATATCTGGTTCTGAACAACAAGTAAATCCAATCAGCTGATAGATATCCCCCAATCTTTGAGGTGAGATCTCTTGAAAGGCACACGAAAAAATAAGGAGGAAGATCCACTACTACAACGTCCTGCTGAATAGTTACGTTAGGACAAACATGTAATGTTAATTTCAAATCTTTGATAATCCCTACCATCTTTGCAGGTGAACCATCCAACTGCAGTACCCCTTTAGTATAAGATTTGAAAGATTTGTAAATTTGATGACTTTTAGGGACTAGACATTTGATAAGAATCTGAACACTTGCATTGATGCAAGTGTCCAATGAACTAAGAAGTTGTTGAGGATCTAAAATTGATAGTGAAGGGTATATATCAGGTTTTAAGTTTTGTGTACATTAGAGAGGATTTGGATCATTAGAAATGATAGGGTTAGACAATAAGATAAATATTTAGACACAGTGAGATGGTGAATGCAAGCCTTTCGATAGGTGGGAGGTCTAGAACTAAAGGGTAGATCCATAATAGGTATTTGTCAAGTATGCAAGACTGAGATATTATATACATCAAATTTTAGTATGTACAAGGACCCTTCCCTTTTATAAGAAGCTATCAAAATATATTCAATAACAATTCAACAAAAGGACAAAAGGCTAAATGATAACCAAAACAACCAAAACCAATAAAATGTTATATATTGATATCAAACTAACAACACTAAGAAAAACAACCACCAAATGACAAAACATAAGGAATAACATTAGATAAGCTTCATCTAATATTCCATAGAATCTTGAATCCATATCCATTCATCTTTCATGTTAGTAATAAGTTTTTCCAAATTATCCACCTCAGTTCACTCCATTACAAGCTTACCTTCTTTATCTTGACCTTTGATTCTTTTACTTGATCATAAACCAATGTTCTCCACTTTTCTAACCAGGAGGGCCTCCTTATTAACTTTGTTATTCTTGACACAATTTTAATGGAAGCCTTACTAATTTGTACCAAATTAATAAGTGATTCCTTGATCTTCACCTTCTCCATTTATAATTAACTAACTTTATCCTCTAGTTGAGCCATTTTATTAGTAAGATTTTTTATTTCACGATGCTCTTTTATATCCTTGTTGGTGTAACTACCATGGAATTTCCCACCATTCAATTACTTTTGAATTTGGCCAATAGTTTCTTTAAGCTTATCATTATCTTTCATGAAACTCTTATGAAAGTCCACATCATTAACCAATGAATTAATTTTGACTTGATAATTATTCTCCATGTTATCAAAAACACACTCTTACCTTTAAGATCCACCAAATGTTAAGCTCCTTCTTGGTCTACCAAGAATGTGTCCTCATCATTGGCTTATTTACTCAAATCAACATGAACAGTGTTATCTCTGTTACTAGTCTTAAGGCTATCAACCTCCTAAGTCGAGGAGTCAGAAGAACTCAACCCCTTCATAGAAATTGGAGAATCCTCTTCAATCATAGATATACCTTTCAAGTTATGAGAATTTTATATAGATGGAATCCTGATAGTAATGGTTTTGGATTTCCTTGAAGTTTTAGGCCTTGATTTATCCTCTTTAGTGACAAGTTTGGAATAACTTCCCACCTTCACAGACTCAACCAACTTAACTTTATGGGATGGGCCAAGAGCATGAGTCTTAGCATGATAATATAGAAGATAAATAAAACCTTAATGGATATGAAGAGTGGCTTTCCCTAATTATACCTCAAAGACCAAATTTTCTAGGGGTAATACCAATAAAAAGGAAATGCCAATATAAATCTTACAACAAAAATGATTGAGAAAATCAAAGTGATAATAAAAATCCACTTTGAATATCCCTTCTAAAGTCACATGCCTCATAATATTTATAGAACATCATTTCAGGGTGTTGGGATTAACTCCTTCAAGTATCCCTCTTGACATTCAATGACCCTCTCTTTCCCTCCTAAAAATGTCTTTAAATCTTCATTATTATCACGCTTTGATTTGTGGAAATTTAGTCCATCCATACTTAAAATAGTTACCATAGCTATGCTCTCTTCTAAAATAATAAAGGAAACCCCTATCTCAAACACATTTTGGGCTTTCTAGGCTTTGGAAAAATCCACATAAACATGGGGATCATAGGCTTTAATTTTTTCCATGTACTTAGTAAGATCACCCTTCCATAAAATTCTCTATATGGTGGTATTTTTATTCATAGGGTAAATGTTAATTGGCTCCACCTTGCATCTATCACCTCTCATAGTGACCTAGATAACCTTCCTAATGTGAAAACCCTTGAACAAACAACTTCTCAATTCCTCTATTTTCTCAAGCTGATGATTTTCCTTGATTCCCCACAATCTTATTCCAATTTCATCCCACTTAGGATCATCATACACAAATTAACCATGCTATTATTTGTAGTAAGATTGTGGAGGTAAGAATTATGAACGATGCTAAAATATGAATGAAAATTGTGAAACAATTACAAAATATTATAGATAATGATTGAATAGTGAACTATAGTATGAGGGAAAGTATGATGAATTGTGAATTAGAAAATATGAAATAAACATGATTTGAAAGCCTCAAGTCCATTAGAAAACTTGAAATATCAAAATTGGCAAGATGGGATTGGGGCTCACCCTAATATGTCCCCTAATCCATTTTGACTTTACAGGGAATTTTTTAAAAACTATTATTAAAGAAGTCAACATTCATAGAGACATCAATTTACTTTTCTTACTAAAGTATTACCAAATTTAAAACATGTAACTTTAATGTATTTCATTCTTATGCTAGTACTTGGTCATTATGAAACCTTCTAAAATAATATCGAGAGTACATTCATACTAGATTTATTATATTTGAATTTACATTTAAGAATTAAATACCTTTGGAAAAATTATTACAACCTTTTCCACTTTGAAATGAAATTCTAAAACTATTTAGTTTGCTTATACGATCCTCAGTGAAGTATGAGGAATATACCATCTCGCCCGAGAGGTATAAGAAACCTACACAATATACCTCATGCACTTTTTGGAGATTACTAATGTGAATGTTATATGGAATCCCTATGTTAGTTAATAAATTACTATTGGGGTAGGTACATTTGTAAAACCTTAGCAATGTGAATATTATGCTAGTTGTGGAAATCCTCTAGTTTCACATTGACTCGGTAGTTAATTACTGAGTTTGGATGTGACAAGGTGGATTCATTAGTTCTTAATTTTTATGGTCATAAGTTTGTATGCTTAGTATTTATACTTACTAGGAATGTAGTATTCCATGTCCTTGTATATATGATGAATGTATTATTTTCTTATTATAGCTCATAGTTGAGACTTGCATTGTGTTACATGGATTTTGTTATAGTGTTGACTTGAATACGCACTATCCTCTACTTTATTGTTGATTTTGTATCCAATTTTCTTGTAAAGGATAGGGCCATCATTAATGGATGAGAGGTGTGTGGAGATTCTGAAAGGCATAATATTTTTTGGTAAATCCTTCGATGATGCTTCCCATGTTCCTATAAATATTATAGCTTCAACAATGATGTCCTGCATTCTCTCTGTTCACATTGAGAAGACTTTTTATTTTAAATGTCTATCAAAGATAAATTATTTTATTTTATTATGTATTCATTTGAAAAAATGTAATCATGTAAATTGCAAACAATGATGTAATTATAAGATTATTGTTGATTTAGAAATTGATTTGATAATTATACTTTTGGAAATGAATGAATAGGAATATCTATTTATTAATGTTTATTCTCTTTGTTGCAACAATGTATGTTTTGATTTGTGAAAAGAGCGTGTTTTTTTATGAAATATTGTATTTGTATTTCATAGTGAATGAACTTTGAAATGTTATTTATTTTTAATATGTTAACATGGATATATAAATTGCAAAGTAAATTTACATTTACGTACTTTAATTCATATTAGATGAAGTAGTTTATTTTTGAACATAGGCTATTACGATTAGTTACTAAACATTTGGGAGGGTAACTTGGAACTATATAGGGAAAAAAGTTAATGGCATTTTTCCAATGTTTGACCAAATGGGTTATTACATTGTGGTATCAGATCCCAGATTCAATGTTTGTGCCTAATTCAAACATTCTTGTTACTAAATGACATGTTGTTGGATCCTCCAAGAGGAAAACATGGTTTGTACATGCACTAATGAATATTAATACCATTAGGATGAAGAATTTATGAATAAGATCATTCAAATTATTAGCCATGGTAATCAATACCTAGGACAAGTTTGGTTCCCTTAAAGAAGAAAATAAAATAATTAATTATGGAAGATGATATGTGGAATAACCAAGAGAAAATGATCAAAATAATAAAGGAAACCAAGATAATAACTATAACCATAATGATCAGAATTAGGATTATCACCAGGATCATTAGGGTGACTATGATCATCAATATTAGAATCATGATGATAGAAATCAATATGACCAATGGGTTCAAGGAAAAGAGCTTGTTTTGAGATATAATTAACCAAGAATTTGAAGAGGATAATTTCATCCAAGTATGATGGCACAATACATTGGGATGGTGTAGATCTTAGTTAAGTTAGATGGAGATTACCAACTCTCTGGAGAAGTTTCATTTTAGTGGACCAATTTTAAAGTTGAATAGGGACTCACATTTGCTTAATTAGTTGGGATGTCTTTGTTTCCTATTTTAGGAAAATATGGCTTCCACAACACTATTTTGATGAGAAGATGACAATATATTAGAATCTTAATAAGGGATGAATTTATGTTATAGGGTATTAGGATATTTTCACATGTATACTAAGGTATATACCCTAGAACTAGAAGGAGGAGAGATTAAAGATAAGAAAGTTCATATAAGGATTGAATCTCTAGATTGGAGCAAATGTTGACATTCATGGACCTTCAACCATTGAACAAGTTTTCGAAGAGGACATGAAATAGGAATAGAAATTGAAGACACTTGTAAAAACATGAAAAGAATCTAAGGAAAAATGGAAAGTTTAGTAAAAACAAAATATAACTCCTTTTTGTAAGAAGATTTAAAAAAATAACACCAATAGAGGAAGTAGAAATGTAGGGCCTAAAAATAACTTAAAGAATGGGAATCCATCCAAGGTAAACAATTGGAACAAAGGGTATAACAATAATAGATAAAATAAAACTAGTAATTATGATACATGAGGAAGAAATTAGAATAGGTCAAGTCCTATAGTTCAATGTTTCATATGCATAGGCAATCATTATTCAAATTAGTGTCCTAATAAGATAAGTGAAACCAATTTTAGAGAAAGGCCATTACTGAGTCAACAACAAACTTTTCAGCAAAGGATTCATGTTGTAGTCGATAATAGTCAATCCAAATTTCAAGTAACATGAGTGGAAGCTTTAGGTAAAATATTTGGTTTTCCTTTTACTATACTTATTGATACTGGAGCAACTAAAAGTTTTTTCACTCTTAAAATTATAAATGATTGTATCTATAAAAGCTGATAATATGGAAATTATTGTGATAATTCAATATGGAAACTAAGAAGAATGAAAATTAGACTAATGTTTGTTTAATGTTGAATTAGAGATTCCTAGATTAGCAACAACAATGAATTTATATGTTTCACCATTAGATTCTAATGATGTGATTTTAAGAGTTAACTAGTTATGGAAACATCAAGCTTTAGTTGATTATTTTTTGAAAATGGTCACATGTCTCAATGATAATGGTCATTCCATGATAGATCAAGGAGTTAAATATGATATTAATGTGAGATAAATTCCAATCATGTAGCTAAACAAGGCCAAAAAGGGGATGTGTCTTATATTCAGTATAATTATATGAGGTGGAAATAGAAAAACAACCCACCATAAATAATTATAATTTTATTCATGACTTCAGGGATGTATGTCATGAAGAATTACCAAGACTCCCACCTATAAAAGAGTTTGAATTCGCTATTAATATCTTACCTAGTTTAGAACCAAAATATGAAACACCCTAATGAATGACAACGATAAAGCTGTTTGATTTGGAAGTTTAATTGCAAAATATTCTTTCGAAGGGTTTGATTTTTCCAAGTGTATCTCCATGGAGTGCACCAAAAGTTTTTTTAAAGAACAAGGATGATACTTTTAGATCATGCATAGATTATAGAACGTTGAACCAAACTACAATAAATATCATTTTCGACATATAGATGATCATTTTAATTAAATATGAGGGGATTTTTTCTTTTCAAATATAAATTTTAGACTAGGTTATCATCAATTAAGAATCAAAGAGGAAGATTGATGCAATATCAGTTAGGAGTCTCAATGAAGATATTCTTTAGTCCATGTAGCCTTCATAATACAAAGCATAAATAATGCAATTTAATACGACGAAAAACAAACTTAATTCCTTATTAGATTTCAATGGCTAAAAATATAGTTTGCTCACACATGAAAAAAACATAACACTATGTGATCTCAAATAAGTTGTGTTTACAATATCAGATCGTCAAATCTATCCCTGTTAAATCATAGTTTATGCAAGTATAGTTATATCTCAAAATAATCACTATGATCTATCCTTAAGCTTTTTGACTAGTTGGCTCAAGTGTAGGGGTATGCTACTATAGGAAAAGGACCCACCTACTTATAATAGGGCTCAGTAACCAACTAGCATCATTAAATAGTTGTAACACATCATTGTGCACCATAAACATTATGTTGAGTATTGTCATTGATGTCAAGGTTGATGTCAAAGGTGTATCATGCCAAGATTGATTGTGTGTGATGTTAAGAAGCATCTTGTCAAGGTTGACGTCAAAGGTAGCTAAGGATAAGTGGAAATATGTGATATGTCAAGGTACATGAAAGAGTAGGTGCATGAGAGAAAAGAGTGTTGCCATGACTTTTTCCATGAGAGAGATGAGTTCATCATAAGAAGAAAATAGAGTGTTGTTGAGAGTTGTCATGATTGTTGTGAGCATGGAAAGTACAGGTCATGGAAAGAGTGTTTGAAGACAACCAGTGTCTGGATAGGAATTATAATACAGCATAGTCATGACATGAAGAGTTTTAGGGTGATCCATATGAAGTAAGCATTGTCATTAAGAGAGTGTTGTCATTGAAAGATGTTGTCTTGAAAGATAATTTGAAGGCAAGATAGAATTTGAAGTCAACTAATGCCTTATGGTTGCATGAAGATGTCAAGTCATATGAAGCTTAGTCATGTGATTTTAGGTTTATATGAGGCTGTGGAATATTATTTTCATCATAAAGAGATTGGTGCAGTGATATGAGTGTGTAGTGATGTCTTATGTTTGCTTATGTAACAATTCCACTGGGTTAGACATAGAAAAATGTGAAAGTTTTTTCTCCATTAAACACATATATCAAATATAGATTACACCATGAGAATTTATAGAGACTAATAATAAATATTCAAGGTGATAATAACAACAAGCATAATACTTCACACATCACTAATCTCTAATATCATGAGAGTACACGTCACAAGTGTGAATATAGAAAGTAATTACATTGACTCAGCTACAATTTAAACATGTCTACATCCATTGCTGTCAAAGTAAAATAATAAGTAATTACAACTCTTCATGACAATATTCAATGAAAAGTATAATAAAATACAATGTACACATAGATACATGGCTTCCTTGAAGCATAGTTCCCAAACTCAAGTATCTGTGATATTCTCAAGTGTCATATCGAAAAATAGAACTATTGTGGGGAGGGAAAGCATCATCCAAGTGGTTTTCCATACCAACCATGGACCAATGATCCCTCACACTAATCCCATTAGGAAATGGCCCTCCCTTCAATGATGAGTAGATAGTGCTGGCGCAGGAATCCAGGGAGACAAGCAAGTACATGTGTGTTGTATGATTCTAAGCTAAACATGCAGTGTACCATAGAAATCCATTCTATTATAAGATATCACATAAAAATGTGAATCACACTCATGAAATAATAATGTCTCACTAAACATATTGTATCTCAAAGCTTTACAAATAATAATAATAATAATAATAATAATAATAATAATAATAATCTAGATAAATAAAATTCATACACACCACTTGATCGGATTGCCTTCATCTATCATTGTGATACCAGTAAGCCAATTAAGTTCATCTCACTTCTTACTCTATATTAGCAATGTAGATTGGTCAAATACAATTCAACCACAAGATTCATTTAATTAACATCTTATTAGCAAATACAATCATACAACATGCTAAACATAGAAGTAACCAAAGCATACATTTATTTCATCAAACATATGATTGAATCTTACATTATTTTCTATCCTATAATAGAAATAATTACTAAAATTTATACCACCTAAGTAACACACATTTAACTACAGATTTGCACTATCATAATTAGTTTTTGAACATATTACTCCCTATGACAACTCATATTATCATAGCCTAGTATTTTAAGACATAACTACTTGTTTTCCACAATTTGTCATATAAACTAGTCTTAAACACATGGAAACATAAGCCTCTATTCAAATAACTAGATATAATGAAGCAAGTTATAGTTCCCATAGAACACAATAATGTAATACCATATCATTGATTAAACTCTCTAGGTTGTATGCACACATACATATAGTCCTACCAACTGTCACAAAACACACTAATCATAGTAATAATCAACATGCATTCATATAATCCATCAATGTCGACATGAGTTTAGGCTTCATAGTATGTACCATCTAGGTACAACATACATTTATACTGTATTACTTTATGATATCCCATATTATCATAGGTTCCCAACTACACAAAAACACATAATTCAAACTTACGATTTCAAGAATCAAATAATCCACATACATAACAACAAGTAAGCAATTATGGGTTTATACCTTCCGGATATACCCTAAGCATAAATTACATATTGGCATCTAAATAAATATAACTAATTATCACGTATCACGATGCACCATTATATGCTAAATATAATCAAGCATTCATTCTCATAACAAGTATTGCACACAAATACTCAATATGGAATACATATAATAAAAAGTCAATCATTCAATTGAGCAAAACTCATAAACCTATTATAACCTGTATTTAAGCACCTCATTATGTTTTTTAGAAGACTATTTAATACAATTATAGTTTTGGGTCCCACATGCACCTGATGAATAGATAAAATCATTTTCTTAGCTACAAGTCTAGGTATATAACCCAACATAACTGTTTACATTATGCACTTATATTGCATACCCCAACCATGTGTAGATATGAAAAAAATAAACTCAACACATATGAAACATAAGATAATCCAACTATCATAGGTTATACATTTTGGGGGTTTGAATGCACGCATTCATTCATTTAATTATATGTAATTCTTTAACCTAGTCCATAATCCACTCGTGGGATAAAACCCATAAGAATACACCCCTATACATATACATATACACCTATATTATTAATTTAAATGTTTGTAAAGTATCTGATGTATATTCCTATGCTTTTCAAAGCATTCTTTGGATCTAGTTTCATCATTACATGTCAAAAAGGTTGACTAGGTTTTATAAACAAACTTTTGTGTTTGGTTAACTGAGGTCTCTATGAGAGTTTGATATACAGATATATCATGTTTATAAAATATAACTACACCTATAAATGAAAACATAACATCCCCATTACATAATATGAAATGAGCAAATCAATATTTAAGG
This sequence comes from Torreya grandis, assembly GCA_037957365.1. Classification (NCBI taxonomy): domain Eukaryota; kingdom Viridiplantae; phylum Streptophyta; class Pinopsida; order Cupressales; family Taxaceae; genus Torreya; species Torreya grandis. The sequence continues at coordinate 1,661,662 of JARHVA010001670.1, read as the reverse complement.
AACATATAGATAATCTAAATAATTACTAATCTAGATAACGCTCCATACTATCAATTGTTAATAGGCCATTATCTAGGTTTTCATATGCCACTGCTATAAATAAACATGATGATATGCCAGGATTATTCTTCTATTCTATTCTTCTTTTTATATTATGAAGAATAATATTATTACCTCCTCTTAATAAAATATAGCTACGCTAAAGAAAATACACAATTGGAAATGCTTAAAATCAACGTCCCGACTAAAATGGTAATCTATGATCCAACTATTTTATCACATTTTTAAAATACACAATTTAATGTTGACAATATAAAGGTATGGTGACGCCTATCATCAAAAATAAGTTCTCAACACACTATATATGCATCCATCTCAAATCTCCTCATTTGCAGGCAAATTTTATATATACATACATAAATTTGATAATTACAATAGGTAGATAGTAAAAGCAAGTCAACTTATTGGTATAAATATAAAACTTTATAATTATGAACGAAAGGTGACCTACCCTAAATAATAGCAACACCATCCTGTTGTTGTTTTACTCAAACTGGGTTGTACAACGACACCAATATATAGAACTTTATTTTCTAAAACAAATTCCTACGACGCCTATGAATATAATAATCAATAACTCAATTATTATTATACCTGGAGAAAATTTCAATAATTTTGATTATAAACACCTAGCTTCCAAATAAGCTATACAATTTGAGCTTTTGGCTTACACATGGCGCCTAAGGGACATTTCAGACACACATATCTAAAGATTCTAGTGATCTACCTTATACTAACATTCAGTTAAAAGGTTGGGTGATGCCTAAATTAGATTGTTAATATTATAGTGCCTTAAATAACAGTCTAATATTTTTTCTTTAATCACACCTTTAATCATTTCTCATATGTTAGATTTATATAATATTGTTGGACATAGGTGTATCACAACGCTTCAACATAAAGATTTTTAAACATGTTACAAAGAACAACGATATCATCTCTTTCAATGTACAAACAAATTATGAATTTAGTGCCTCATATATTCTACTCCAACTCTATATATATATACAATATTAATACCTTAAAAAAAATCACTTATTATAAATATACATATAAATAATAAGTCTCAGAGTTAATAAAATATAGGAATAACTCTCAGTTGAGCATCGACTAAGCAAGATCATTTTTTATTATTATTATTATTATTATTATTATTATTATTATTATTATTATTATTATTATTATGTTGTCTTAAATTTTTATAATGGATTTAGCGATGCCTTAAGACCACATGATGAATATTATCTCCAAGTCGATTCCAAGGTTGTTGCATGCATTTAGGATTTGATAAATAATTCTAATCTATTGGATTCACATTGGTTGGAAGAGATAAATACTTCTTTGGTGCTACATAAAGTTTTAGGTCTAAATTTTGAGTTAGTGCCATACTTTTGAGATGGCTAAGTGGGTTTTACAAATATACATGGTGCTAACAGAGGAACCTTAAGGTAGCTTAAAATTGATCAACTCAAAAATATATAATAGTGCATGTTATTGTATTCACCTATTTTTCCATAAAGGGGATATTATACGCATAATATTTGACCATCCCCCAATATTAAAGCAATTCAAACTTGTACCCAATTTTCATCTTTCAATAATTTTAATTTCACAAAAATCAAATATTCAATACCCAGTTTAAAACACCAACTATAATTTCCTAAAATAGGACACTTAGACGATAAATTTTATTTTTAACATGCCTACTTGGCAGCCAAACTATCTTCTTCTCATTTTGTCATGCTTGCTAACTTCCTTTTTTCCAAAAGCTCTTTTTCTTTCTCTCTTCCCCCTCAGGTTCTCTCTCTCTCCCTTATATGAAACAAGGCGTATCCCCTTGTGCCCCCCTGCCCGCTATATTTTTATAAAATTCTCCCTTTTTGCTTTAATTCCCTTTTTACATGCTATGTTCTCTTTAATTCCCTCTTTAGCATGATATTTCTTTTTATCCAAGCAAGGACTTGTTTTATTTTCCTTAATTTCTTTATTTAAAAATTCTTTTGGATTTGATAATAAATAACTTCATTTTTGTTTTTAATATGCGTTATCCTCATTTTCCATTTTATTCTAATTAAGGCATATTAGATTATGTATATATATATATATATATATATATATATATATATATATATATATATATATATATATATATATATATATATATATATATATATATTCTTGCTAATTAGATTAACAGGTCAAATTGTTTTAATCAATAAATTCTAATTTATTCCAATTAAACAAAACATGTTTCTAACATCATTAAATGGACATATATGAAATATGCATTTCAAATAACTAACTAAATTATGTGAGCAACCATGTCCAAAATGACTATCTAAATGTAAATAGCACCCAAAACATACTATGCTAATCATTCCTTAATGCATCTAACATGTGCTAGCGATCTGTGGTGTGTGCAGGGTACCGATCAATTTCTTTGAAGTCCTCTAACATCTTAATCTACATCACCCTCTTTGATGATGCTCTCCTTCCATCACACTCTGAGGGATGGATTCTCCTGCATCAACCTCACAACAAAGCAAATAGTTAGACCATAATAGTCGTGACATATATTTATCATAAATTATAACTAAAATGACAAATTAACATGGTCATAAAGTAAACATTTACTTACATTTAACTCATAGCAAGGTGATCATGTACCTAAGAAATATCTTGCTACCCCATATCAACATATATCTCATGCCTTAGTTAACAATAGCTAAATCTAAATTTGTTAACTATAGATATTCATGGATAGTTTACCAAGTTTTTTTGGTGAGGAATCAAGATGGAACAACTTGTTTGATGTTTTGTTAAGGTCATGACATAGAAGGAACAAGTCAAGGTGTCAAATGTATTGGAAGCTTGAGCCTAGTCATGGCATGATGAAGGTATGAGTTGGTGGCATGATGAAATGAGTGAACTCAGGCATGTGAAGGTTATGTGAGCATAATAATAAGGTGTGGATGTACTCAAAAGTGTTTCAAAGTGAGTCTTTGAAGGTAGGTCTTTTAGTCTTGGTTTGCACCTAAACCATTATTTAGCCCTGCTTAGCCTAATGAGGCATGAGGATCATATTTCAAGGTGAATATGTGAAAGAGAGCATCGATAAGGGTATTTCAATTTATTTTAGGAGTGATCATGAAGTATGAGATTGTGGTTTATATAAAAAGGCATGAAAAGTTGTTTTGAGGTCTCTCGAGTGCACAGAATGAAGGTATGTAAACTCAATAAGCATTTTTAGGTGTTCATTGACAATTGTAACCTTTGCATGGAAACCTGAGTTATTAAGGAGAGATGGGTATGGATCATATATAAGATCTCTAGCTATTGGAAATGGATTTAATGGGCAATCCTTTATGAATAATCATTAACACCCAAACTTGTGTTAAACCTCCCTAAAACCCTAATAAGGACCCAATGTGAAAGATACTATTCCAATCAACTCATAATGGATTGAAATGATCAGGAAACCTATTGTAAATTATATTGGACTTCTCAAGCACCTTTAGGTGTTATTAAGTTGTCAAGGTAGTAAGAAGACGCTACAGGAAAGGGCTTGTTTGTGAAGAATTTGTTGTAGTAGTCAAAAGTTACATTGGTCAAGAAAATCAAATGGATGGATGAAGGAGATAGATAATCATAGTAAATTCTCATGAAGGTTTTTGGATAGGTTCCACCCTTCAATTATGCTAAACCAATCTTCTAAGTTAGCCAATCACTAATAGGCCTAATGAAACAAATAATAAAATACCTAGGCAAAGATGATAAGATGGATTTAAGGGTATAAGCATGTTATTTTGATGAAACAAAGTGAATTAAGAGTTTATTTATGAATTTTAAGTCATTTTAATTATTTTAATAATATTTGGAGGTCATTGAATATGGTGAAAAAGTTGCTCTCAAATATACCTGTCTGGTTCAGATAAGACCGTGTCATATATGGTCAAGAAATTGATCTGCAAGACCAATATTTGTCATTAGACCATAAGAGTTTTACATTTTAGTATTTCATAATGACATATAAGAACCATTTGTATGCTTTAGGAGTCATGAAAAGTGTCTACGCAGGTGTTGAAGTTATAATCCTTCATGACTAGTTTTTGAGGTGGTTTGACAATTTTGAGTAAGCAAGTTGTAGAGATGATCTTGAGCCTTTATGTCCTGAGTGAAGGTATTCCAATAGTTTTGGGATGATATTAAATTCATGGAGTATATGTATACATGTTTCATTTATCATAATTAAGTTTCTTAAGAGTGTTTGAGCTTCATTCTTGCAAGACAAATTTTTGACTATACATAGGCCTAGTAGGGCAGTTTATCCTAAATAAGGTTTCAAGCTATGAAAAAAGGACGAAGATATAAATAATAATGGAGGAGGTTATAATAGGTATTATTATGATTTATTTAATGGTTTTTATTTTTTTTATAAGGCTATCTGGTTCCAAGAAGATCAAGTCTTTGCATTAAGAGAGCAGACCTAATGAAGTAGGTCTCTATGAGACCTAAAGGATGAGTAAGACCAATATTGGTCATTAAGTTAGATTGTTATATATGAATGAAGATGAAATTAGGGTCATATATTTCCTATAAACATGATTTATATATCTTGATTACATGACATGAAGGTGATCAAGCATGAGAGAGATCAAATAGACTACTCACAGGCCTAATATGACAGTGAACTACAAAGAGTGTTCTTATAAAGTGGTTGGACCTAAAATGTTTTGTAAATATTGGATAATGTTAGATGGGGTATATTTGAGCTGTGTTTTAAAAAATATTGATGTCTATGGAGGTGACATGTGTTTAAATGCATGAAGTTTACACGTTACTAGACAAACCCAATGCAATTAGGTTCTATGAGGCCTAAAAGAGAAACGAGGCCTAATTGAGTTATTACAGACCAAAAGGGGTCCAAATATTATTTGAATCGTGTTAAAAATATGTTTCAATACCTATTATATGGCTGACATAAGAGGTTGAAGATGTGTGTCTGACCAAGTGGTATGTGAACAAGAGATTAATATATCTACAAGGTAGTTTAGGCCTATTTATGTAGGCAAGTAGTGAGCAAAAAAGATGATGCATGGTTGAGAAGAAGAATGCATTGAAATGAGTTAAAAAAAATCATAAGAAATCATAGAATAATTCATGAAGTATGCAGGTTATCTACATTAGTGATACATGGTCTAATCAGAGTTGATGAGGACTAGACAAGCAAAGAAGGGTGCATGCATAGAGTAAGCGAATGGATTGATAAATCAATGAGCCTAAGAAGGTTGGGTAACATGTTTTAAACCCAAAAGAGAGAGTAAATAAGAATTTAATGAAGATAATATAGGTTTTATATAGTATAAGATCAAGGGCATATGAACTATTCAGTCTTGATAAGGTTAGTTGAGCAAAGAAGCCTAAAGGTAGTTTTGAGAGAGATCAGGTAGAGTAGAGTTGAAGGAGTGATCATCATATGTTGAGAGGGTATCAGATTTTCACTAGATATGTGTTATTGATGTATGGAATTGGATAGAGTTTAGATAGAGTAAATAGAGATATGAGTGGAAGAGTAGAAGAAATAAGTGTGATTGGCTGAGATGGTGTTTGGTCAAAAAGGGAGTTGAAGCTTCCTTGTCGGTTGGTGCTTGAAAATCTGGTCTTGGCTGAGTTGGTGCTTGGTCAAGAGGGTTTTGTATCTTCCTTATATGTTGGTGCTTGTAGAAGTGTCTTTTGACTAAATTGGTGCTTAGTCATAGGGGGTTGTAGCTTCCTAACAAGTGGGTGCTTGATATATTTGGGGTTGGTGATCTATGTTGGGTTGATGCTCAACTAAATTTGGTACATTGTATTATAGGATAGTTTTTCCAATATTTGTTTCAATGGTTTTTATTTCCCAAGAGGGTTTCCCACATATGTGATGTGTTATCTTGTTTCATGCTCATGTGATTAGTTCTTAATACATTGCTAGATCACTACGTTGCTTTCATAGTTCATAGATGAGTGGATGTAATTGATTTAAAGTTTTTGAAGACTGGTTCACCCTCCCCTCTATCATTGTGCTTCTAAAAATTGGTATCATATCTTAGTCCTTTGAATCAGTCCTAATAGCTTGAAGGTGATCTTAATAAGCACAAGTTGTCTAGTGATCAAGGGAGTAGAAGTTAGTCTGAGGAAGAAGACAACATGTATGATGAAGTCTACTCTGACAATGAAGAAGGAGAAACTAAAGAAAACCTTAAAGCTAAGCTCATAAGTGTCCTAGATGATTTGAAGCATCAAAAGAAGAGGAAGCATGAGTTGAGATTTATGGTCAAGGATCTTAAGGAACAAATGTGTATCTTGAAGAGTGACATGGTCAAAGAAGCCAAAAGGGATGAAAAAACCATAAAGGATCTCAAGAGTCAATTAGAAGGTGTCAATACAAAGTTTAGATTGAAAGAAGTTGAGTATGATTAGTTGAAGACAGAGCTAGATTCCTTGAAGGTTGAGCATGAGCAGCTCATAGATAAGATGAGCAAGCTTGAGAAAGAGCATGAGAAGTCAAAACAAGTCAAGAGTACCAACATGAAATTCAACATGAAGAGACCAATTAGGCAACCCAATGTAATTATGTATTCCAATTATTTTAATTTCTATTGTTTTGATTGTCAAATTTTTGGTCATAGAGCAAGTGATTGTAGAACAATCTCAATAGATGAGTCATCATGGGACCATGGGAGAATGAGTGATCAGTCAAGAGGAAATTACAATAATGTTGTTTGTGAAAGTTATCATAATATGGGACACATTGAAAGATTTTTTACTAATATAGTTAGAAGGCCCTTGAGACTTAACAAGGTATATGGAGCTCCTAAAGTGCATGAGATGGGTCAAACATTGGTCCGAAAGCCAAAGAAAGTCAAAATTGGTCATAGTGAGCCCAAAAGTCAAGATGAATTATTTGCTAAGGTAGAGCAAGGATCAAAATTGAAGGAATGTTAAGAACACTTGTTATCTACATATATTGACAATGTTGTCAAAGAGAAGAATAAGGATGACAAGGTGGAGGAGTCAAATGCTTCAGTCAAGCCTAAGTGGTTTCTAAGGAGGGACTATTAGTTTTGTAATTAAATGATGGCTAAGAAGAGTGGTTTGGATATTTGAGAATCTCCTGAGTTCATGGTGTTTTGAGATCCCTATGGAAAGGGGTGACTCCATTAGGCTTCATGGAGAAACTCTTCTATCAGTAGAAGCATGAGGTTGTAGTCAAAGAAGGATTCATCTTGAGAGGATTCTAAGTTGTTTGTGTTACAAGGTATGCGTTATTTTCTTTGTAGCTTGTATTTATATGACAAGGTAAAAGGAGTTTTGGTTAGTATGAGCATTGATTCTAGAGATCATTTCATAAGGAGTCATGGTATGAAATGCAAGTCTAAGCATAGGATTGTGTCTAGAGACATATGGAACATGGATTGGTCTGGAATACCAATATGATCATAGAGACAAGTTGGATGTTGTTGACAGAGATAGAAGCACGATGAAAGCTTGTGTAGTTGATTGGTATATAAGAGGTAAGTAAAAATATAATTATACTTTAGTAAAATATACACAACATGTTGGAGATCAAAGTGAGTTGACAAGCCAATTTACATGACACAAGGAATGTGAAGCATGATGATACATTGTTTATAATGTCACTATTGATCAAATAGGTCCAAGGAGGGCATATCATAAGAAAAAAAAAGTGAGAAGTCTAAAAGTGCACCTACAGACCTATCATTAAGAAAAATAACATATTTTTGATGTGGGTAGTGCTACTAGTGTGATCCAATGACAAGGTTCTTATATACATGTTGAGAATGATCTATAAGTCCTGATGACTCATATGATAAGCACAAGCTATGAGGAAAAAAGTGGAGCTAATCAGATGATTCATTAGCTTCAAGAGAAAATGAGTAATGGTATATGTCAAAGAAGGTATACATAAACATGAAGAAATGTTGAAGAATGTGGCCAAGGCTAAGAGCATAATGGATGTTTGTGAAGCTAGAGCAGGGAAATGAAGATGGATATTATCCATCTTTGTGGTATCAAGGTGCATAAATGAAAGTGAGTGGTCTTGTGTATCTGAGTCCATTTGAAGATCTATGTCAAATAAGATTAGATGTGATGGCCTAGTGAGTGATCAAAGGTTTGTATCAGAGACAAAGTGATTGAGGTATACATGAAGATAGGGGGAGCATGTTTGTATACTCTATGATCTTATTACCAAAAGGGGGAGAGAGATCAGAAAGGGAGAAAGAAGCCAGTTTGAAAAGAGTTAGTTCTAAGAGAAAGTTTAGAATGCTTCATAGACTCAAGAAAAGTTGAGACCCTATTTGTTGCAAGAGGTGTGATCCAATAAGTTACATCATGGGGAGAAAGTTATAGGTATCTCTTTGTCATTAAAGTCAAAAAAGGAGAATGTTCAGAATAGAGGAGAAATAACATGTTAAGAAAAGTTCTGAGAGTAGTTGTTATCAATGACAAAGGGGGAGATTGTTGAGTATTGTCATTGATGTCAAGGTTGATTTCAAAGGTGTATCATGTCAAGATTGACTGTGCGTGATGTCAATAAACATCTTGTCAAGGTTGATGTCAAAGGTAACTAAAGACAAATGGTAGTATGTGATATGCCAAGGTACATGAAAGAGTAGGTGCATGAGAGAAAAGAGTGTTTCCATGAGAGAGAAGAGTTCATCATAAGAAGAAAAGAGAGTGTTCTTGAGAGTTGTCATGATTTTTATGAGCATGTAAAGTGCAGGTCATGGAAAGAGTGTTTGAAGACAATCAATGTCTACATAGGAAGCATAGTATGTCAAAGTCATGACATGAAGATTTTTAGGGTGAGACATATGAAGTAAGAATTTTAATTAAGAGAGTGTTGTCATTTAAGGATGTTGTCTTAAAATAGAATTTGAAGGCAAGAGAAAATTTGAAGATAACTAATACCTTTTGGTTGCATGAAGATGTCAAGTCATATAAAGCTTAGTCATGTGATTTTAGGTCTATATGAGGCTGTGGAAGATTGTTATCATCAGAAAGAGATTGGTGTAGTTATATTAATCTATAGTGATGTCTTATGTCTACTTTCTTGATGTTTTCTTAAGGTCATGACATGAAAGGAGTAGGTCAAGGTGTCAAGTGCATTGGAAGCTTGAGCCTAGTCATGGCATGATGAAGGTATGAGCTACTGGCATGATGAGCTGAGAGAAATTAGGCATGTGAAGATTGTGTGAGCATAATAATATGGTGTGGATGCACTAAAAAGTGTTTCAAAGTGATTCTTTGAAGGTAGGTCCTTTAGTCTTGGTCTGCACCTAGACCATTCTTTAACTCTGCCTAGCCTAATGAGGCATAAGGATCAAATTTCAAAGTGAATGTGTGAAGTATATAATGGAAAAGGTAATTAAATTTATTTTAGGAGTGATAATGAAGTATTAGGTTGTGGTTTGTAGGAAAAATCATGAAAAGTGGTTTTGAGGTCTCTCGAGTGCACATAATAAAGGTATATAACCCTGGGAAGCACTTTTAGGTGTTCATTGGCATGTCTAACCTTTGAATGGGAACTTTAGATATTAAGGAGAGATGGGGAAGGGTCCTAGATAAGATATCCAAGCATTGGTTTTGGATTTAAATGTCAATCCTTTATGAATAATCGTTAATACTAAAACCTATGTTAAACCTCTTTACAACCCTAGTAAGAACCTGATGTGAAAGATCCTATTCAAATCAGCTCAGAATGGATTTAAATGCTTAGAAAACCTATTTTATCTTTTATTTGACTCTCTCAGGCACCTCTAGGTGGTATTGAGTTGTTAGGTGAGTGAGAAGACCCTATAAAAAAGGACTTGTTTGTGAAGAATGTGTTGTAGCAGTCAAAATTTGCATTGGTCAAGAAAATAAAATGGATGAAAGAAGGATATAGAGACTCAAAATACATGACCATTAAGGTTTATATATAGGTTCCACCCTTCAATTATGCTAAACTAGTCTTCCAAGTTAGCCAATCGCTAACAAGCCTAGTGAAGTAAAAAGTGAAAAACCCAAGCAGAGATAAAAATATGGATTCAAGGGTTTGAGCATGTCAATTTGATGAAATAAAGTACATGAATATTTTATTTGTGAATTTTAAGTCATGTTAATGCTTGGAATAATTGTTGGAGGTTAGTGAATATGGTGAGAAAGTTGTTCACAAGTTGACCTGTCTAGTTCAAATAAGATTGTGTAATATAGGGTCAATAAATTAGTTTGCAAGACCAATATTTGTCATTAGATAATATGAGTTTTACATTTAATGATGTCTTTAAGATCTACAAGAGCCATGTGTATACTTTAGGAGTCATTAAAATTTTATACACATGTGTTTAAGGTTTAATCCTTCATGATTAGTTTTTGAGGGGGTTTGACAATTCTGAGTAAGCAAGTTGCAGAGATGATCTTGAGCCTTTATGTCCTGAGTGAAGGTATTATAAGAATTTTGGGATTATATTGAAGTTATGGAGTATATTTTTACATGTTTCATTTGTCATAATTAAGTTTCTTAAGAGTGTTTGAGCTTATTTCTTGCAAGATAAATTTTAACTGTACACAGGCCTAATAGGGCAGTTTATCCTAAAGAAGGTTTCAAGGTATGAACACAAGATGAAGATCTAAAAAATCATGGAGTATTTCAAAATAGGTATTTTTATATGTCAATGAATTGTTTTTAGTTGTTGGATAAGACCATCTAAGTCCAATAAGATCAAATCTTAGCATTAAGAGAGCAAACCTAATGAAGTAGGTCTCTATGAGACCTAAAGGATGAGTAAGACCAATATTGGTCATTAAGTTAGATTATTCTATATGAATGAAGATGAACTTAGGGTCATATATTTTTTGTTAACATGATTTGTATATCTTGATTATATGACATGAAGGTGATCAAGTATAATAGAGATCAGATAGACTTTTGGTACTCATAGGCCTAATATGACAGTGAACTACAAGAGTGTTCTTATGAAGTGGTTAGATCTAAAATGTTTTGTAAATATTGGATAATGTTATATGGGGTATATTTGAGTTTTTTTAAAGTATATTGACATATATTGAGGTGAAGGTGTTTCAAGGGATCAATTTTACATGTTACTAGACAAACCTAATGTAATTAGGTTTCCATGAGGCCTAAAAGAGAAATGAGGCCTAATTGAGTTATTACATACCAAAATAGGTCCAAATCTCGTTGGAATCATGTAAAAAATATGTTATAAGACATATTATATGGCTTACCTAAGAGGTTGAAGGTGTGTGGCCAACCAAGTGGTATGTGAACAAGATATTAGTATATATACAAGGTAGTTTAGGCCTATTTATGTAGGCAAGCAATGAGCCAAAAAGATGATGCATGGTTGACCATAAGAATGCCTTGAAATGATTTTATAACCTTCATAGGAAATCATATAATCATTCATGAAGTTTTTAGGTTGTCTACCTAGTGATACATGGTCTAATCAGAGTTGATGAGGACTAAACAAGCAAAAAAGTGTGCATGCATAGAGTAAGTGAATGGATTAATAAATAAATGAGCCTAAGGAGGTTGGATAACATGTTTTAAACCATAAATATAGAATAGAATTATTTAATTAATATGATATAGGTGATTTATAGTTGAAGATCAAAGACATATGACCTATTCAGTCTTGATAAGGGCTAGTTGAGCAAAGAAGCTGAAAGGCAGTTTTGAGAGAGATCAAGTGGAGTAGAGCTGAAGGAGTGATCATGAGAGGCTATTAGAGTTGAATCAAATATATCTTCTTAATGTATGACAGTGGATAGAGTTTAGATAGAGTAGATAGAGAGCTTAGTGGAAGAGTAGAATAAATAAGTGTGATTGGTTGAGCTGGTGCTTGGTCAAAAAGAGAGTTGAAGCTTCTTTGCAAGTTGACACTTGAAGAATTGGTCTTCATTAAGTTGGCACTTGGTTAAGAGGGAGTTGGATCTACCTTATAGGTTGGTGCTTGATAAAGTGTCTTCTATCTGAGTTGATGCTTAGTCATAGGGGGTTGTAGCCTCCTAGCAAGTGGGTACTTGATAAATTTAGGGTATGTGCTCCATGTTAGGTTGTTGCTCAACTAAATGTGGTACATTATCTTATAGGACAATTTTTAAAAGATTTATTTTAGTGGGTTTTATTACCCACAAGGGTTTCCCACATATGTGATGTGTTACCTTGTTTCATGCTCATGTGGTTGGTTCTTAATTCATTGCTAGATCACTATGTTGCTTTCATAGTTCATAGATGAGTGGATGTAATTGATTTAAAGTTTTTGAAGACTAATTCACCCTCCCCTCTTAGTCATTGTGCTTCCAACACATTAAATGTTCATTATAATTCTAATGCACCTTAACACATCATATCATAAAGCATCATGATGAAGCACATTACAAAGTGACATAAGATAAATTTGAAACAAATTTCCATGATTCAAGGATTGAAATTGAATTATTAGAAACATAAATTGCTCTTCACCCATAACACATCACAAGAAAAATGTACCTAAAATAAGATACACACAAAATAAATCATTCAAAAGTCATAACATCATGAGGCTAGGTCACAGTACTTCATAAACAAAGAATGCATGGAAGATTTCTTTTGAAATCATTCTCATATTTGTATTGTTGCGCACCAACACCTTGAATAATATATCACAAGCTTGCACATTAGAACTTGTAAGATGTTAACCTTAATTATTAATATGAAATAAAACAAAGACCTTGAAAATGAACATGTATAAAGTTTTTCAAGTTGATCCAAAATAACCCAACTATGTGAATTATCAAAGGTTAAAAAAAATTACAAAGATTTGGATTGCATGCAAAGGCAACATAAAAAATAATCTTGTGCACAACTCAGAACTTTCGTAAACTACCAAAATACTTATTTTTAACTAGGTGTTAAACTAAGTGTTTTTAGTTGATGTAGGATTATGAGTGAACCCATATACTCCTACATCAAAGATATACTAAAAAAACTTTTAAAATTCACCATGGGCATTATAAGCTTAATATGCTTCCTTTTGGAAATACAAACACTCTTACAACATTTATGAACATGATGAATAGTGTGTTTAAGAATTATTTAGATGGATTTATATTATATGACATTTTCATTTATTGCAAATAAAATAAAGAACACATATAGAATTTGAGTCATGCTTTAAATAATTTAAGGCAACATAAACTTTTCTGCAAACTATCAAAATTTTCCTTCTTTTAGAAGAAAGTGCACTATTTTTTTATATTATTTTATAAAAAATAATTGTAGTGGACCTAACCAAGATACAAACCATTATGGATTATCCTTCTTGGTAGAATGAGCATGAAGTTCAAAACTTCATAGGTTTGGTATGATACTATATAATGTTTTTAGAGGATTTTCGAAGATAGGAAATTTGATCACAATAAAAATAAGAAGTGCATTTGGAGACACATGTATAAGGAAGATTTTTAGATTCTCGAGGAAATGTTGACCACTGCACCAATTTTAAGAGCCCTGGACCTAAATGGATTTTTTTTAGTATAATATTTGGCAGTGTTCTAAAATATAATGGCCAAGTGGTGGCTATCACATAAACTCAATAAATAAGAGTTAAGTTAATTGCCACATGATTTTAAAATTAAAACAATTTTTCATGCATTGAAAAATTTAGAGATAATTGTATATAAAAAAGTATTTTGATCTTAGGATATATAATTTGAGACTTAATTTTATCTTGACCAAGAAAAATATTAACACATAAAGATAAAATAAAATATAGTAGCAGATGTCCTTAATTGAAGAAGGTATATAAATGTTATGTCAATTGTAAGAACCACTTTTTGACTATAAATTTTGAGTTAGTTACCAGCAGGTGAGTTCTATCTTAAGGTCAAGGCTACCCTTAAAGATGATAGTCAATATCATATATATGAATGATATTATATAGAATAAGGTGAACTTATTTAATTCAATATTATAATATATATACCTAACCTTAGTGATTTACATATCATGATATTAGATGAGGCAGACATTGTTCCTTACCCAAGTCATCCTGGTGTAACTAAGATGATGGTTGAACACAAACTAAATTTATTTTTGGCCCATACTTAAGAGATATGTTACTATTTTTGTAACACATTGTTTGTGTCAATAGGTCAAAGCTAAACACATACACTTAGCAGGCGTTTTTTATCCTTGAGAGACTCTAAAATGGAACTCATAAGTTACTAATGTGGATTTAGTTTAAGGGCTTCCTATGTCCAAGAACAAGGATAATGTGATATTGGTAGTAGTGGATAAACTCATCAAGGTTTATCACTTTATACCTAGGAATTTGATAGATGATTCACTGATTTTGGCAAAAGTATTTGTATAGGAGGTGTTTAGATTGCATGGAATACGAAAGAAAATCATTTCAAATTGGGATACTTAAATGAAATCTTAGTTTTTCCATAATTTACATGCATTTTTATGAATAATTTTGAAATTTAATACAACCTATCACCTAGAGACAGATGATCAAACTAAAAGGATAAACTAAGTTTTAGAGGATTTTATTTGTATGTATTATATGGATCATTAGTATAAGTGGAAAGAGTACTTTCATTTGGTAGATATTTAATGTAACAAATTATACCATTCTACTCTTGACATGGCTCATTTCAAATCATTATATAGTATAGATTGTTGTACCACTCTTAATTGGGATAATCAAGGTGATAGATTTGTAATTGGACTTGAATTACTTCGAGGTATGGAAGAATAAGTCAATAAATTTAAAAAAATATTGACAAAAGCTACCAACCAAAAAAGTGGTTATGAAAATATGAGTAAAAATCATAGAGTGTTTGTAGATGGAGATAATTATTACCAAGATTAAAACAAAATAAGATTACCATTAAGTTTGGAAAGTCGTCCAAACTAGCTCCAAGATACATAGGAACATTTGATGTCATTAAATTAGTTAATCTAGTTTCCTATAGATTTGCATTTCTTCTAGTTTTGTCATTATTACACAATGTTTTTCAAGTTTATTTTCTTAAATGTTACCATATAAATATGCCACATGTAATTGATTGAAAATATTTATAGGTTCAATATCCATGAGTGATAATGGTAGAGCCTTTGCAATTCATTGATACTCATCAAATTAATTTATGAATTAGAAAAGTCTCCTAGTGTAAGCTCTAGTGTACCAATACTTTAAAGAGAGTGCTATATGAGAGGATTTTAAACAAGTCTCTAAGGAATTCCCTCATCTTATCATTTAATTTTTTACTTTTATACAACCATCAGGGTAATATCTTTTCATGGTGGGGGGATGTCACATCCCATTTTGAAAGTTTTCTTTTTTTATTAATTTTTGTTGTGAAAAGTGGCATTATGTGCCATGTGGATTGACTTGGATTAGACATTGTTGTGAAAGTTTTGATTACATGTCCATTTTTTAAATGATTTGAATAATCATGAGATGATATATGATTAGTTAGATGAAATTTATTGTTTATTTATATTACACAATTTGAATTATTTTAAATAATGTCAAATGGACTTAACTTCTTATTTTTATTAATATCAAATAGAATTGATGTGATTGTTTTGATTTAACATAAAATAAAATTAACTTATTTATATTAGTTAACATTAAATTGATTTAGCTTGTTTATATTGATTAATGTCAACTAAATTAGAATTGCTTATATTGATTTAATATGTTTATATTGTTGACCATTAAATTAATTTCATTTGATTTAATTGTTTACCATTAAATTGATTTCATTTGCTTATATTATTTAACTTTAGATACATTTGATGTGCTTTTACTGCTTATGTTTAATAAAATGATTTAACATTTATACTAGAAATTATTATTGTAGTATTTAGATATTTTTAACCTGCTTTGACCATTTGATTAGTTTTGTTGAGTGTGTAATTGAAACATAAGTTATTCCCCTAAACAAAGGGAGGCATCATTGGGGAGAGAATGATAGATGTATCACTAAGGAAAAGAGAGAGAATAATTGTGTATACACGTTTGAGATTTGAAAATGACAATGAACTTAGTTGTTGAACCCTTTAGTACCCTTTGGAATAGGTAGGTAGTTTATTTGTGACTTTTTCATGTTTAGTTGCTTTGATTCACATAATTGATTCAAATAATGTTAAACATTGAGCATATTTTAAGCCTTTACATTTTTCACTACTTGATAGCCTCCTTGGGTGCTTACAAAGCAAGTTGCTTGCAAAATATTCTTTGACATTGTATGTGTTTGAACTAATTCCTATGCTTGCAACAAAAGTCACTAAGTGGTCTTACAAGGATTTAAATCATTTCACTTTGTCAACTTGAGGTCAATGGTGAAACTCTACTTGTAACTTGTGATTATGAGATATTAATTATAATTTAAAGGATGAAATATGAAAGAAATTATTTAAATAATATTAACAATATTATAAGAATACTGGGTTCAATATATAGTTTTACTAAATTGATAATGTGCATGCAATTGCACATAGAAGTATTAACCAATGTCAAGTTGATGTTATCGTATAATTGGATTTCACTAAGTCATACATAAATACATTAATACATACATACATATAGGTATTATGCGAATAAACTAATTAATAATTAATGGTTATGAAAGTCATCGTATGGATCGACAAGCTCCAACTAATTACTAGATTGGTATTAGCAAAATTATAATGACTAATTGAAATAATATATTAACATGAAATTATGGGTTTTATTATAGTTCAATGGGAAATGACTTAGTGGATTTCATGTATGTAAGCCTTAATCCAAGCATGGATTCAGGAATGAAATCAATAATAAATTGACCATCATAAATTATTTGCATCTAACCTCTCTAAGGATGTCTAAAGCTATTTTTTAACTATAGGTAAACTTGACTCAGGCCATTTTCAATTAAATATATTAATTAAATAAACATATCACCAAAAAGAATATTAGATTGTAACTTAACTTGAGGTGGCAGAGTTAAACTTCAACATGTAGTAAGACAATAAACATAGAAGAAAATAATTAATAATTAGGAAAAAAAAAGGAGACACAAATTTTAATAAAAGGATACACATATTTATGATAGTGACAAAAATAATATAGAGAAAACTAGAATATCTAAAAGAAGATAAGAGAACTTCAAAATAAGGTGCTTACAATTTTATTGTTCTCTTTCTCGACAAAAATGATTTCTGCAATTTTTTTTAACTATATTATTTTTAGAACTATGTTTGCATGCATTAATATCATATTTTTATATAGATATTATTATAATATTAATTATGTTTCTTTATTAAATAGATAGTTTCTTATTTCGGTTAGGTGCATGAAAACTTTTTTTTTTTAAATGCAATAATTTGTTAAAATTATTCTTTAATAGCACTTACCCTTTATCCTAAAAATTATTTATAGGAGGTCATGATATGAAACTATAACAACCTTATTTTCATTTTGAAAGTTAAAATTGGTTGAATTTGAAAGGTGTGAGTTATATTCTCTTACTAGGTGAATGCATGTTGGATGCCATTTGTCACAAGTCATTAGTTGTGTAATGTAATAGTCTTATCACATAAAATTAGTGACCAAAGTTGAAGTTTACTACATCCAAGTCAACATCATGCCTTAGTCATCTATATGCAATCATGATGAAACTAAGTAGTGGGTGATAAAAATAAATTGAGGTTTTAAAGCTATAAGGTTTAACATGGGTAGTGTCATATATAGGATGTGGCCTCTTTAGAGAAATGGAAGTCAGAAGGTGGTCTATGATGTTGAAACCATGATAAAATATGAATGAAAATTATAAAATAGTTATGAAAGATTATAGAGAATGATTTAATAATGAGCTATGGTATTAGGGAAAATATGATAATAAAAAAGTATGATGAATTATGAACTAGAAATTATGAAAAATATGATAGAAACATAAAATAGTCACTAATCCTACCCTTATTTGTAAAGTGTTAGTTGATGAAGGGTCCAGTATGTTGTCCCCCAAAAATGTTAGCTATTTTTGGGACAAATTTTGAATTATTTTGGTCCTATAGACCAAAATTATCTCTTCCCTTTCCAAATTTTGTCTTGAGCATTCAAATTCCTCATTTTTCAAGCTTTTCAAAAATCTACGGACTACAAATATGCTCATTTCTACAAGTTCAATGGGATTCACGACTTCTACAGGTGTGTTCAATCAAAAGAATCAATTTCTAACAATTGGTCATTTTCAAAATTGGTTCATTGCCTTGGTTCAAACAGAAATTTCCATCAGCAAGCATCAGTAGCAGGTTCAACGTTTGGTTCATCTTTTGGTTCAACGTCAAATGGTTCAAAGGCAAGTTCAATCAAGCGGTTCAATGCTTTGTTTCAACATTTGGTTCATCCACTCAGTTTCAGCGCTTTGATTCATTCTTTGGTTCAATCAAATGGTTTGTCAGTCAGTTCAAGGCTTTGTTTGAATCGTTGAACCAAAATTTGGTTCAACGTTTGGTTCAATGTCTTAGTTCAACATTTGGTTCAACGTCTTAGTTCAACGGTTAGTTCAAACACATGGTTCAAAGCCTTGGTTCAACGTCAAATGGTTCAACATTTGGTTCAATGAAATGGTTCAACAGTTGGTTCATCACCAAAGTTCAAAGAGTTTCCCAAAGAAGACTGAAGGCCATTCAAAGACTGCCCGAAGAGTAGATACTCTTGCGGGAGGCTCTTTCTGACTCAAAATGGGTCATTTCTTAAGGCTCAAAAGGGCAAGTTCAATCTAAAAAAGTGCCAAACAAAAAAGTCGAAAGAAGACAAAGGAATGACGTGCCCGAAAATGTCAAATTCAACACAGTGAATCAGTCGTTGATCCTTTAAACATACAGACCAGAATACATTCACAGATTTCAAAGCCAAGACCAGTAGAAAGTGGAAAAGGAATAGAATAGTAAATTAAATCCAGGACCCGATTCAATTAGCTAGACAAGGAGGAAAGATGAAGATAAGATTAGATCGCCAGGTGGACATTGAAAGTTACAAACTTTCAATAAGTGCGACTTATTTCCTTGCAATGATAAAATCAAATGGGTAAAGCACCCCTAAGTTCCAACGTGTCTTCTTAACAAATTCCAATGCAAATTGATGTATTGATTGTTCCCAAGTCCTTCTTAAAGAGGCTATATAAGGGACTTTCTTCTATTGTAATACAGATCTCTTTTTTTGACAATTAGAACGAAACTCTGCCCAAATTGTAAGGCATTATTGAGACATTGAGCTCCGATTGCCGATCATATTTTGTTATTGGAATAAGAAAGCAAGTGGTTTTTCAGACTTTATGCTGTAATATCTTTGTTAATGAGGAAATTGTTCTTATGTCTTTTTCTTCAATATATCTTCTATTCCTTTAATTCAACAAGCAGAATTAGTGACAACAGTCAAAAAGGTGTCCTAAAGAGTCAATTGTGGAGAGACTTTGTGCCCCCATAATTGCCTTTAGTGTGTTTTCTTTTCATTTTTGTGTAAAGGACCTTGAGGCTACTTTGTGCCCTCATTGTCCTTCGTATCTTACTCTTGAGCAATCTAGGTGAAGACTTTGTGCTGCATCTCGATTTGCTAGTTATTACATCTTTCACTACATTTTGTTGTTACTGCCAGGAGTATTCTTGTGGTTTGCTGAATAGTACTTATGAAAGAAGAGGAGTATTGTTTGTCATTTCCCCTGAGTTTTTCCTTTGATCTACATGCATCATCTCTGAAGAAAGAGAGATGGATGGTTTGTCCTACCCATGAGTATTATTTTTTGTTTATATATATATATAGCATACCTACAGGGAACCTCCCCTTGATGAGAGGAGAGATCAGTGTCTTTTTGATGTGGTAAAACTACACATTTGGATGACTAATCTTCCTACTTTGGTTGATTAGACCTATTTTGTTTATCAATACGCTGATCGACAAAATATTCAACCAACAATTTTTGGTGACTCTGTTGGGGAAAGAGTGCATAGTTTGAAGTCTCAAACTTCAAGCTAAATCAGAGCATGCTCTTTTCCAATTTTTGTTCTATAATCTAGCAACTTCATGATATACCAGAGGCTAGAAATCCCAAGGTGTTTTAGACCCTACTTTTGAGTTAGTGTGACAGATTAATTTTGAGTTGTTTCCTTCACAATCTCAACTTGGACAAACTGCTAGTTGAGCCTTGCCTGCCCACACTCCACCTGGATTAGTGATCCCACTTTTGCATAATCAAATCATGGCTCAAGGACCTTGAGGTAATTCTTTTGGTCCCCTGAATTTGACTCCACCTCTGCATGAGCTTCCACATAGTTTAAGGAAGAATTTCTCTAAATTCTTCAGTGATGGAAAGGTTCATCCTAATGAACACATTGCAGCTTTCAGCATAGCCTGTAGGGTAATAGGGGTGGAATTTAAAGATATAGCAGTCAGGCTATTCGTGGAGACACTACAAGGCACTGCTACTGACTGGTTCTATCACTTGCAGGCTGGGTCAGTGACTGATTGAGACACTTTGAAAGACAAATTCAAAGTAAGATTCAAGCCTACAGAAGATGCACATGCCTTACTAGCCCAGCTCACTCAGATGAAAAAAGAGCCTCATGAACCTATGAGGGATTTTATTGCCAGGTTCGACAAGCTGAGGCACAGGATTCCCTTGGCCTCCCAGCCAACAACTCAGAACCTCAAATGCTTCTTCATCAACTCACAATTGCTTGGAGTAAGTTTCTTACTGAGACGGGCCAGACACGTAGACCTTATTGCTCCTTAGGACTTGGATACTGAGGTAGAAGATGACCTTATCTTAGCAAGAAAGATAAGGAGAGACCTTAATAAAGGTAAATCCACTTCATCTTTTGAGTACTCCCTTGTAGTCACTACTGACCCAATGGTACAAGAGCTAGCAAATAAAATGCTAGCTCTGAGAAAGCAAGTGGAGCAAGAGATGTCATCTACTCCTGCACATTGAGATATGCCCAGGAGGACTTTCTAGAATCAGGCGTACCAAGGCAATGCTGCCAAGAATTAGGGATAGCAAAATCGCCTTCCTCCTCCACAGAGGAATCTTGCCCTTGAAGTGCCTCCAAACAACTCGATAGTTGGATATCTTGAATTTAAAATAAAATTTTCATTCCAATCCGAGTTAAATCCCGAAGATGATGCTAATCTCTTCATTGAGGAAGAAGAAGAATTAGCTGGCAACTCCCATATTGGTTTTCTGAACTATCAAGATGAACCCAAAAGTGAAGGCCATGTAGCTGAGGGGTCATATGCTATATTCACCCGGTCTAAAAATCAATCAGCTCAATAAGCTGATAAAGAGAAAGCAAAAGAGTGACCTCAATCAATAGTTTTAATTGCTAAGCAGGGATTCACTCTTTCTTTCTAGCCAAAAGACTCAGTGGTTTTAAGAAAGGTAAATACCCCTACGCCTTCTACTTCAATTTCACAGTCCAATCCTCCCCCTTTAAAAAATAAAAAAGATGAACTCCCATCCTCTGCTCTTAGCTCATTTCAGGCATTTGATATCATTGACCATATAAAGAGAACTAAAATTCAAATGTCTGAATTTGAATTTTTGCAGTCCCATCTTGAGCAGTTAGATAGATTGGTTCAATGTGTTAAAAATCAAAACATCCTTGTTGAACGAATGATCCCCAATGTGACACATGATGCTGCCAAAAATGCACCCATGAGGAGCAACCTTGTCACCACTCTCCCTGCTGCTCCTGGTAGGACTGAACCTTTTTATATCACATTGCTGATAAATGGATATAAGTTAAATAATTGCATTATTGATTCTAGAGCTTCAGACAATGTCATGCCTACTAAAGTGGCCAAATCCCTTGGTCTCACACTGACCAAGACATTTGGGAGATGTTTCTCCATGGAGAATAAGCAAGTACCATTGCTGGGACAAATCAAAGATGCCCAATTTGCATTTGCAGCCTTCCCAGCCAAGAGAATCAAGATGATTGTTTTGGTGGCTGACGTCCCAACAACTTATGGCATTTTGCTTGGACAAAATTTTTGCAAGGACATGGGAGGTGAATTAAGCATAGATCTATCTGAGGCAAGGATCCCTGTTCAAGGCGTGATGAAGAGATTACTCCCTGAAAAGGAAGCAAAATTTGTGGTCACTCAGACATCAGCCCCCGAAGCTCAAATTCTTTTTGAATCTGTAGGTATGGGTAATTATTTTCTATCTAGAGATGAAGTGCATGAAACACCTGAAAGTATCAAATCAAAAATTAGTTTAATAAAAACAACAAAAAAATTGGTAAGCTGCAGTACAGACCAAGGAAGATTCTCCATTTTTGATGAAAGAAAGTCTAAAGAAAAGTCAGTATCAGATGAAATATGGACTTTAGAATTTGATGGCAGCTGTTCCTCTACCGGTTTAGGGGCTAGGATTGTCTTGATATCTCCTCAAGGAGATATGTTCCCTTCATCTTACAAATTACAGTTCAGTGATACTAACAATACAGCTGAATATGAATCTTTGTTGCTGGGCATGAAGGCTACTTAAGTAAAAGGCATTAAGTTTCTTCATGCCAAAGGGGATGCTAAATTAGTAGTTTGTCAAGTGAAGAATTTATACCAAACTAAAAATGAAAGATTATGCCACTACCATAACTTGGTTTGGGACCAAATTGAAAGTTTTGATGCTTTCAATATTTTTGCCATACCTAGAGAGTCTAATGACAGAGTTGATGCACTTGCTATTTCAAGAAATCTCTTTATTCTTTATTCAAATTTCAAAGAAGACAGGTATACCATTGAGGTAGTTTATAGACCAAGTGTTCCTGACAATGTTGATCATTGGCAAGTGTTCAATGATGATCATCAAATCATTGCTTTCTTAGAACGAAGAGATAATTTTGAATAGCTATGTTTTGAAGGTAGTGAACCTCAGAAGAATGAATATGTGTCTGAATTTAGCTCGGATATAAATGAAGAATTATTGCAGCTGAAAGGAAATAAAATTTCCAAAGGTCTGGTTTCTCTTGAAAAGCTGTTTGATAAACATGATAGATTCATTAAACAACAACAAACAGACTCAAATTTTTCTCAAAGATTCGATCAAGTGAATCTGTCTACTAAAAAAAATCCCAAGATGATCAATATTGGTAAGTGTTGTACATGTAGACACCGAAATCGTGTCTATTCTTTGGTCATCCTCCCCCTTCGTCCCCTTAGTCCACTTCTAAACATTCCTAACCCACACACTTATTAATTTAAAATAAATTAACTATTTTAAATTAATAACACTCCTTGACACATCACCCATGACACCTCACCCCACCTTAGATACCTCTCCTTGGATACCTCCATCACCCCATGCCAAATCTTAATTACTTAAACCCCATTTCAACCCTTCTACTAACCTCTCGCGCTCATTTAATCTGCCTTTGGACCATTTTTCAATGACAATTAGCCCTGGCAGTTGGAAGACAGGTAAAAAGCTAAAAATAGCCTCTTTTCCCATTCTTTAGCCACCGACATCGGTCAGTAGTCGGTCGACACTGACGGTATCACCGACGTCAATTCTTTTAAAACTGAATTCCAACTTCTGTTCCTCCCCCCCGCGAACATGAATTCTCTTGCTCCAGGCTCCAAGATCTCTTACTCCTCAACTTCTTGTAGGCATCAGCGTCTCAATAGTACTCTCCAGGCTCAGAAATTCTGCATCAGTCATTCTACACCGGATTGAAGGTTGCACGAAATCTCTCACATCAGCCACAATGGAAACAGGCCTTCTGCACTTCTGCCTCTCCACCCAAAGCTAAGTATTTCTACTGGTTTTTATTTCAGTGCTCTTAGGATACATTAGCAATTAGCCCATTGTCCATTTCCAAGCATTGTTTACATAACCCAATCTGTTCTTCTCAGAGAGGCTGAAAAGCCTTCCCTCATCCCTATCTCCCTTCACCCCTGTCCTCTATCTGGCCCCTCTTTCAGGCCACACTCTCTGCCCTGCAAACCCAACACAAGCCATTAAACTCCCACAGACACCTCAAACCATTCTGTTGACCACAGACAGATCTGAAACTCATCCAAAAGCCTATCACCCCCACTGACGTCGGCATTCGGGTCCATTGCCCCTACCAATGTCGACAGCATACCGACCGAACTGGCAGAATAACTGACATCGGTGACTGTGGAGACTGACAACAAAGTACAGGTATGCATTTATCTTTATTTTCTTTGTTCAGTCTTTTATCATTCTTTTTTCTAGCAACATTCTTTTCTTTATCAACTAGTGGACTGTCATCCCTCCAGGAAGTCTTTGCACTTTTAGGACCAAGCTTTGCTTGGCAGTCCACTATCTATCTATATAATAGTTTCTTTGTTTAAGTCTATCTTATCTACAGGTGTCATCCTCCACAGCTAAAGAGGAGTCCCTTCAACGTCTGGATACGATGCGCAAACTTCATCCAGGTATCATCTAACCCTTGACCATTACTTTAGTTTCTCTCATCTTCTAAATGTGGAAAAGCAAAAATAGTTAGAAACATTTTGGCACGCCTGGTGGGACCCTAGAGTTTTTCTTAGGTTCATACTTTTTCTTATAAAAGAAAACTTTTCATATAGGGCATTAGATCTCTTCTTACATCCTTTTCTTCTATCTCTTTCGAAAAGACACCATCAACAAAGTTAAAAAGAATCCTTTTTTTTCTTTCTTTCCTGCATCTTAGGGTAGTGAAATTCATACTCTTCAACCTTTTCTCCACTTGTCTGCATCTGAACACACATTTCAATTTGGGCTTAAAATCTAATGCATCTCATTTCTACTTAAATGCATATTTAGTCCACTCATCTAATAATTAAATCGCATTATGAATAAAGCGTAGTCCACATATGTTACACATCCAGACCACTTTCACAAATCAAACATCTAAACATACCTGAGACAAGGTTCAACTAGGATTTCATCACCTAGTTGATACCTTACCCTTCCCGGCGATCCCACTTGGACTTCACTACTAAGGGGAGAGCCCACTCTGTTTTCTGGTAGAGTATAAACTCTAGGGGAAGTATATACTGGCTAAGCGACCCAACTTATCTCTAGGCTCGTGAAGTGAGGGGAGCTAGCTCTTTAACACCAAGCCACGTACGGAACCTAATACAGATTTTGAGCACCAAAACTAACTTGAAACCAACCTTAGACTGCTTCTTCTAGGACCCGTTCTAAAAGCCAACTTCCCAAAACACACTCTAAGGCATAAGCCAACACGACTCTAAAAATTTATTCTTAGGAATTTAACGTTTAGGGTCTGCTTGTCTTCATCTTCTTTTTTGTTTTTATCTAATTGTTTGAGCTAGTAAGGACGTATTATCTTGCCTTGAATGGTTTTGACACGTAGTCAAACCAAAACTCTTGTTAACCACGTAAGATAACAACCACTCCCGCCTTCGCCTTCTATAACTAGTCCTCTAATGGAGTATCACTCAGAGACTGAACAAACTCCTACCCAACCAACCCCGACTCAACCCCCTATTGTCCCTAAAGGGGACCAAGAATTTGAAAGGTTCCTTGACCTCAATGTCAAGGCCCTTCAACGCTATCTCGTGAGAAGTCAAATGCGAGACTCTTTAGGCAACCCAATTTATGGGATGCCAACCTCCTTAGTTGAGACAACAACCATATCAACAACGTCTGTAATTCAACCTATAGACACCCAGGTTGTCACCTCAACTAATAACCCGCCCATGACTAATCTTCAATGTGTGGCTTTTCTTTCTATTTCTAGACCCACTTTCAATGGGATTTCAGCCCCCATCAACCACAAACTATTCAACAAAGTTTTATGCCATTCCAAAACTTGGTTGTCTCTATCCTGCCTACTCTTGCACCCATCAACACCAGGGTGGCTACTCATCCTTTGACTAATGTTGCCACCATCCAACCACCTCTGGCAACATCAAGTCAAGTTGTGCCTCCTAGATTCATGACACAACCACCCCTGGCTTCAACATCTATCCCTATGACTAGTCATCAATATGTTGCGCCTATACAAGTGCAACCAACTACGTCATACGCCCTTCCTAGCACCTTTCAAGTGCCTTACAACCTAGGGGGTGCCCCACCTGCAAATCCGTCAATCGACCTAATCAAAATGTTAATGGATAAAATGTCTAATCTTGAGACCTCTATTTCGGGTTCAAGAAATGTTCTCTCGTATGAACAAATTTGTAATGAACTCATCCACCCCTCAGTCCCAATCCGACCATTTCTCAGTCAGTGGGAACTTCCCAAGTTTACTCGCTTTTAGAGTAAGGAAGACCCACAACAACATCTACGAGCATTTAGACATGCTTGTTACCTTATAACACATGATGATGCGTTATTGCTACGCACATTTTCCATGTCGCTTTTTGGTGCTGCCCTCGATTGGTATAGCTCTATTACCAGTCACTCTCTTTTCATATTCACCAAACTAGCTCAACTTTTCCTTGACCACTTTTTGATCAATATCACCAAAAAGGTTTCAATCACAGACCTATATTCTATCAGATAGTTTGACGATGAATCAATAGCCGATTTTGTTGCCCATTGGAGAGGCTTAATCAGCCAACTCTCATTTTCTTTACCTCAACCCGAGCTCATTGAGCTCTTTTCACAAACATGTGCCAAACATAATTTTATCTACTTTGTGGGTCTAAACATTCCACACATTTGACGAATCTTTCACAATGGCTAGGAAGCTTGAACTACGTGTCGTCGAGGAAAATAAAGTCAAATTGTAGAGGAAAAACCCCAACGCAAAGACAAATGACCCTTCCTCCAAATCTTCTTTCTCCAATCCCAAATCTAAGGGATCAGTGAATG
Source organism: Torreya grandis (assembly GCA_037957365.1). Classification (NCBI taxonomy): domain Eukaryota; kingdom Viridiplantae; phylum Streptophyta; class Pinopsida; order Cupressales; family Taxaceae; genus Torreya; species Torreya grandis. The sequence continues at coordinate 1,634,707 of JARHVA010001670.1, read as the reverse complement.
CTGTAGTCATTAGACCATCATCTTCAACAACAACCAACCAATTCGAACCTTCCACATCTCAAAGTATCACACGACAATTCCAACAACGATACGTGCATCGTCAATATACTCTAATAGGAGAATCATACGCATCTATGTTAGATAAACTTGTCAAACAGGGAGTCCTCAGTCTCCCCCAAATTTGACCACCCCCTCAATTTGATCCCTCACATGCCATCCCTGCGTGGTATAGGGAGAATGACTTTTGCAATTATCACCGTGTCAAAGGCCATGACACAGACAATTGTAAGACCCTCAAGAACATCATTCAAGACATGTTAGATAAAGGTGATCTTGTCTTGGATAACCCAAACGCACCACCCAATCAAAACATAGACATCTTTAAACAACCTTTTCTTAACCATCCCCCTAGCCAAAACAACGTGCAGACCATGGCCGATGACTCCCAAGAGCGTAATATATGCACAGTCAACACGGTCTCTCCTCTTGTGCCTGACCAACCTCTCTCACAGACTGAGGTTAATCAACCCATTGGTCCTTCACAGGTGGAAGTGTCTTCTTCTCTCTTTTCTCTTCCACAGGTGGACGAACCTTCTTCTCCCGTTAGTTCTCCATCGACTTCCCTTATATTAGAGGACGCTTTGACCATACCGATGCCACTAGCCCCACCTTCATCATTCCTGCTACCAATGGAGGACTTTACCCTTCCTACTCCTCAACCACAAGTAGAAGGCACAATCATCCCTGCCCTCTATCCTCTTGAGGAGCCACATTCTTCGATTCTTTCTCCACCAAGAGAAGAACCTATCTCTTCGCCTTCTCTGACCAAAGACGATCCAATTATGACTCCCTCACACCTTGGGTCTAAGACCGCTGCATCTACCACATTTTTGGTCTCATAACCACCCACATCTTCTACAAAATCAAAGCCTCATCCAACATCTTCTAAACCATTCTCTCGATTGGTGGAGAAACTAGAACTTCTCTATTTAAAGAAATTAGAATATCAGGCATTATGGGAGTGACTCAAAGCTCCTCACCTTGCGCGTCCCGTCTCGTCCCATGCCGTTGACCCTCTTGTGACGAAATCTACAAAAGTCTCCAACACAGACCAGACTTCTACTTCCAAACCTTCAAAGGCACAACCATCCACATCAGGACCTAAAACTTCACAAACATACACCACATCAAAATTGAGTAAATCCCTCGGTGTTCGCATCATAACTAACCTCACTCACCCGCAAGTGAAGGTAGACTTGAACCTTGCCTCGCCCAATAGTAGTCCTCAAACCAAACTAAAGAAGGCTACTAAACCACGATGGTGAACTTCTCCTCCACCATCACCATTGCCCTCTATTTCATGACCTCATCCTTCTACCATAATAGGAGTGCTCCCTACTCCAACCCCTAACCAAAACAAGTTACCTCCATTACTCTCTTTACCCACCACAAACCTACTTCCTCTGAAAAAGTCGGCACCCCTCACAGAAAAAGTGTCGTCTACGCAAGGGGCCACACCACCAACCCAAAAGGTGGTACGAAAGTCTCCATCAACAACTCCCAAGCAAAAGTCATCCACACCTAGTGCATCAACAAGCACGGACCCTTTAGTGGGTTCATATGCTTTGATATTGCACCGAATTTTGCAAACGTCTAGCATAACTCTTCCACCTATTAAACTATTTAAACCTCTCGAATCAAAACCTTATTGGTTTGATGATACTAAAATTTGCTTATATCATCGCACACCAGGACATGATACCGAGAATTGTTGTGCCCTCAAGGTTATCATTTGCCAATACATGGAAAAATACACCCTTCTTCTTGAAGACACTATCAACGAACCTCTGACACCTTCCCATGTCTCTGTAAATTCATCACCATCATCAACATCCCATCAACAGACTATGGTCCCTTTACCTCCTTTACCCTCTCTCTTTGAAATTAACACCATCCATGTAGCCACTAGGTCACAAAAGGATAAAGCAAAAGAAAAAGCTGTTATTCCTTGGACTTACCCATTTGTCAAACCACCTCAACCACCCAAACCCAAGATCTCTATCCTGGGTACATCCCAACCCACTTCTTCAAGGGCAATCCATGATTATATGATGAAACAACTTCACCAAACGCTCATAAAGATGACCTTATATGACCTCATCCAAAGCTCACCCCAACATCGTCAAGCTCTAATCAGAGCCTTACAAGCAGTGGAGGTCTAACCCAAAGACCCCCAACCACAAGCTACCTTAGTCCAATCATTATCTCCCGTTGCCTCTATTACCTTTAGCGATTCTATAATTCCTACCTCTAACTCGAAAGATCAGGACGCTGCCCTTTTCATCACAGCCTACGTTGATCGAACCTGCATTAAGCGAGTTATGATTGACAGGGGCGCTAGCATTAATATCATTTTCACCCATGCCTATGATCAATGGGCCTTCCCAAAAAATTACGTATCAAAAACTGATGCAATCCTTTGATCTTTTAATGACACCACCACCACTACCATTGGCACCATCGTCTTACATATTTGTGTTGGCCCATGCACAGTCCCAGAGCTCTTTTACATCATCGAGAGAGAGTTCTAATATAACATATTATTAGGACGACTTTGGATCCGTGCCATGGCCTGTGTCCCTTCTACACTACACTGTTGCGTCAAATTTGAACACGACGGGCAAGTCCATATCATTCCCATAGACCCATCCCCTTTCAAGACGTGCAACACAACCTATCAACTAAATGATGTTCTCATTCCTCTCAAGGCATCAACCTAAACACTGCCTCCATCTGCAAAAGCTTCAACTAGTATGCAAACGGCGGTTACACCTACACCACCTCCTCAAGTGACGACAAAAGACCCTATGGAAGATATCTATTTCTATTCAAATTTTGCTTTCTATATTCAAGAGAAAAATTAAGAAACTAAGAGATATGGTCAAGGCTTGTGTGTACCTGGATGTAGTCTACGCATCGTAATCCAGATGCTGTGAGGACTCCTCTTTGGCTGTGGAGGAATGACACCTGCAAAGAAAGAGACTTGGACAAAGGAGGTGTTAGATAAGGAGATCGTGGGTTGCCAAGCGAAAGCTTGATCCCAGAAGTATGAAAACTTCCTTAAGGGAGGTCAACCCACTAGTCAATAGAAAAAGAGTCTGATAAAATATAGAATGTCAAAGTAATGATAAAAGACTGAAAAGCAAAAGGGAAGCAAAGGCTTACCTGAAACATGTTGTCGGCCTGGTCAGAGTCGCTGACGTCGGTTTTCCTACCGGCGTCGGTTGATCAAGGTGCCGACGTCGGTTAGTATGTCGACGTCGGTGGGGGAAGCGACCGGCGTCGGTCGGGGCAGTAGGCTTGGACGGGGTCTGATCAGGGCTTTGGTCTGTGGACAGGGTCTGGTTGTGCAAAATGGTCTGTGGACGGGTCTGAGACAGAGTTTGGACTTGGTTAAATGGTCTGAAAGAGTCTTGTTTTAGGCTTGGTTGAATGGTCTAAGATCTGGGTCTGAGAGTCTGGTTGAATGGACAGAGTATATGGTCCGACAGAGGACAGAGGCAATAGGGAGATGAGATTCGAGTCTGGTCTTGTCTAGAGAGATAGAAGTGTTGAAGGGGGGAGATATTACCTGAAAGCTATAACTCAAAAGACAATGAAAACACAGACAGTATACATACCTGTGCCTGTCGAAAGAGTGCTGTTGATGTCGTCCTTGTTGTTGACGTAGAACCCTGATGCTGAGTCCCTGTTGCTACACCTGAGGGATAGAGTGAGAGGCTTGGCTGAGAGATTAGCAGATTGGTGGATGGTCGAAGACTGAAGATTGAAGGATTCGTGATTAGACGCATGATTTTGTGATTCTTGTGATTCGCTGAGAAATTGTGATTACCCAGAAATTGTGATTAGCCAAGAAAGAGGTTAGACGTCAGTTTAAGTAAACCGACGTCGGCGATCCCGCCGGCGTCGGCCGACACTTGACCGACGTCGGCGGGTGCAGAACGCGTAAAAGGGCCAAGAAGCCCGTTCTACATCCGCCAAGTGCATAATCAATGGAAGAATTATCGAAGGTTAAGATAAATACGCATGAGAGTTTGTTAGGCGGTTGGAGAGAAGTAGGAATAGGTCTTGGGTGAGTCATAGGATGGGAATTAGTCCAAGGTGAGGTGTCCTAGGCGAGGTGTCATGGGTGATGTGTCCAAGGAGGGGGGTTAATTCAAAATAAGTTTATTATTTTAAATTAGTAATTGCATGTTTTAGAAATGGGTTAGGAATGGACCAAGGGGGGGAATGTGACCAAGGGTTAGACACTTTTTTAGGTGTCTACATTTGCCCCTTTTTGTCTTGTTGGTTGTTCTGGACGAACTGCAAGACAAAAATAGGAGTTGGTTGCCCCAAGTGTGGGATGATGTGGATTGCCCTGAGGTATGAATGAGGTATTCCCCCTCAAAGTGGGAGTTGAGGGAAGGGAACCTGATGTCGGGTGCTGATTTGAAAAAAGGTGGATGAGAAGGAGAGTGAGGGTAAACGCTGCAAAAGTCGTGATTGCGCGCATACCACTTCACGGGACAGGTAGGTCAAATGGTCACAGTCAAAAGGTCGAGGAGTGCCAAAATTGAAATAACCGGGCCCCAGCATTAGTCGTAGCTGATCGAGTTATTCAATCTAAATTGTAGCTCCAAATGGTCGTCGTGTTTCAGGTAACCCGGGCTCAAAAAGTGCTCTCGAAAACACGAAAAAAAGTCACAAGTAGTGCGGATCAATCGGCTTGCGATCCTATACTTGTGAGGGTCCAAAAATAAGGTCTGCGAACAATTTTGCTATCTATTCGTGAGGTAGCATGAGTGTAAACAAAACTAAGACATAGTTGTCTCGAAAGTGGTCAAGGTCTGCGGAGATAGGCGTGATCTCCATGGTCGCTGGTCGAGTTGAGATATAAGTGATCTCAAATGTGCCCCATGAGGAGTCATAAATGACTTTGACATTGGCAGGGCTGGTTGATTGGTCATAATGAAAGATGAAAGGTTGACGTTTTGAGAGAGACGAATAAGCAGATGGGTGGACAAAGGAATGGCCGAGCTAACCTCAGAAGACTGAGTGCTGCCTACATAGCCCTTGTGTGAAGGGCCTCAGACCAATGTAGTTCGGACAGAGGGTCAAAGAGGTCGATAGACTGGTTTTGGTCAAGATCAAGGTCGAAATAAGGAGAAGAAAATGATGCTACAGCCTTTTCCAATGGTGTATTCTGTAACATTGGTTGAGTGGTCTTTCATCCCTAGCAATTTTCCATATTCGTGATGGATGTATGCTAAAAATGAATTGAGGTCTATTTATGCTTCAGCAAGTATTGGTTTATGCTTAACATAAATTGTGTCAGGTCGATAGTTTCCATGTGTATTGGTGTCCATAGAAACGATGTGAAATGAACCAGGTCATGTCAATAGTCTGAAAATGTTTGATTGGTTTGGTTTGGGTGTGAGTTGGATAGATAATGATTTGGTTGGAAGTGTGACCAAGATGTGTCAAAAGCGAAAGGTGAATTGCTCTTTCATTGACAAGGACCAGAATGAGAGCATGGATAGGGGTTGTTTAGAAACAAAAGACCCGTTCATGCATTGCGTCATTGACCAGTGGTTGTGTTAGAGCGGTAATCGAATCACTTTGACATTAAAGTGAGCTCGAAGTCCCTTGAGTAGGTGATAGGACTGATATGAGATGGAAGGGAGAACCCTTTTTGGCAGGAACAACTTTGCCCCTTTTATAGGTGACCCCGAGAACAATTATAGACAAGTCCATGACTCTAAAGTTTTGTCAGTCAATTTTTTTTTTAAAGGCAGACTGATTGATGCAGGAAGCCTGTGATGGGATATTGTCTTGCTTTGTGGTCATGTTGTGAAGCTGATCGATGCGGGAAGCTTCAGAGATAATGCTGTGTATGTGGCAAAATTTATGCATAGCCATCCTTCAAGGGAGTGGTCTATATTCTGCTTTTTATGCTTTTGATATGACTTTGGCCTAGCTGTCCTTCAAGAGAGCAGTCTAGTAAATACATCAATGATGATGCAACTGTCCTTCGAGGGAGCAGTCTACATTTATAGTTTTATGACCTTGGAATATGTATCCCATTTTTATATATATTTGATTGATTTGTTGACTGGACTTTTGGTCATGGACTTGACTATAGAGGTTTAGAGGGTTTCCCTTTTATTAGGACAAAGCATTCCTGCTTGCCCAAAAGGGTTAGGATTGAGGGTTGAAAGGAGATAGGAATGACGGTGACTGGGACTGCTCAAGGGATTGAGCTCAAGTTAAACGTCAAATGAATAATTACTTGACTAACAATGGACTGGTCAAAGAGGCAAGACATAAAGGGTTCAGGTTCTGACAAAATCCTGACCCATGATTGCGTTACGATGTAAGGTCCGAGTCAATTGGGAGCAAACTTGCCCCATTTGGCTTGTTGAGATTGGTCACGATGATGGCTGATGCTAGATGTGAAGTTGGTTGATATGCTTGTTGATTGGTCGAGACTGGTTGAATGCTTGGTCGAAGATTGGTCAATGTTTGGTTGAAATTTGGTCATTTGATAGTTGGTCAATGGCTGGTCGAGGGTTGATTGGTTGGTATTTGGTCTTTGGTTGGGTGAAATGTTTGGTTGAGGTCGGGTTGACAGTTTAGGATTAAAAGAGTGATTGATATGTGGTCGAGACTGGGTTGAAAAGTTGGTCGCGGTTTGGATGAAAGGTGAATTCCCCCAGCGGCTAGGGAGAACGTTTGATAGATTGGTCAGGGTCGGTTGAGGCTTGGTGGCCAGATTAACTGTGGTGATGTCGAATAGGGGGGTTAAAGGCGGTAAAGGGACCATAGTCTGGTGTGGAGATCCCGATTTAGGCGATGAGGTTTGAGAAGCATGGGTCAGTGTTGATGATTTGTCAAAGAGGTGGTCAAGAGGATCCTTGATGAGAAGGGAATCCTTTCTCCTTTGTTGACGAATGACAGCTTTAAGAGCGCAACAACGCTCAGTGTCATGTCCCGAAGTGTGATGATAATGACAGAATTTAGAGTTGTTGAACCAAGATGGCCTTGATCCGAGAGTTGATGAGTGGGGTGGTGTTGAAGGTTTGCTGATAACGTGGTCGAGAAGAAGGGTGTCATTTCCTAGACATTGGCGAATGACAACCTTAAGGGCACAACAATGTTCAGTGTTGTGTCCAAGCGTGCGATGATACACACAAATGCAAGTGTCGTCGAACTAGGGCGGTTTTGGTCTGAGAGATTGATATGGTTTAAGAGGCGGGAGATAGATGCGAGAGGACTGCAACAATTGTCGTAACAGCAAAGCATAAGAACCTGCTAATGGGTCTGGATGTTTTGTCGCAATGGGGATTGATGACTTTGGTTTGGGATGCGTAAGAGGCATAGGTCGATGGTTTGGAAGAGATATATGTCTGAGGGGTTGAGGGAGTAATGGAGGCAACTTGCCTCTTTGAAGTATGGGAGTAGGAAGAACTCCTATTAAAGTGGACGGATGTGGGCCCAAGATTGAAGGTAATGAAGAAGGTGGGGGAGGAGTCCTCTGGTGTGGTCTAGTGGCCTTATTTGATATGGTTTGAGGGCCATTATTGCGAGAGGCGAGGTTAGATGTGGGGCGAACACCAAGAGGTTCAATCTCTTTTGGTAAGGTGGGCGCTTATGCGGGTTTGGGCTTAGATGTGGACGGAGGTGAGTGAGATGTAACAATCTCAGGAAAAAGGCAAGAGGAAATCGTGACTGGGTCTTCTTTGGTCAAAATGGGTGGAGAGACTGGGTCTTCTCTTGGTGGAGAAGAAATAGGAGAGTGTGGCTCCTCAAGAGAGAATAAGGCAGGGATGATCGTGCCTTCTGCTTGTGCTTGAGGAGTAGGCAAGGTAAGGTCTTCGGATGAAAGTAAGGCTAATGGCGTAGGCATGGTCGAGGTGTCCTCTAGTATGAGAGAGGTAGATGGAGGACTAATAGGAGAAGAAAGTTCTTCATCCTGTGATGGAGGAGGTTGGCCAAGGACAAGAGGCAAAATAGTGTTGATTGTGTGAATATTATGGTCATGAGAGTCATTAGTCATGGTTTGGATGTTGTTTTGAGTAGGTGGATGGTTTGGAAATGTTTGTTTGAAGATGTCAATGTTTTGATTTGGCGGGGCATTCGGGTTATCTAAAATAAGATCCCCCTTGTCGATCATGTCTTGGATGATGTTCTTGAAGGTTCGGCAATTGTCGATGTCATGGTCGTGGACGCGATGAAAGTGACAGAAGTCGGCCTCCCTATACCATGTAGGGAGGGCTTTTGAAGGGTCGAATTGAGGTGGTCGAATTGGAGGGAGATTGAGGACCCCATGCTTGAGTAGTTTTTCCAAAACGGAAGCGTATGATTCTCCAAGTGGAGTGTATGAACGCTGGATGTACCGTTGTTGGAATTGTTTGGTGATGCTTGGAGATGTAGAAGGTTGAGGGTAATTAGTTATCATCGAAGATGGTGATCTAATGACCACAGTGTTCGCCACTCCTTTGGGTTTGGAGTTGGCAGAAGAAAAAGGTCTAGAAGAAGAATGGTCATTGGTTTTTGCGTTGGTATTACGCAATTTGACCTTATCCTCCTCAATGGCGCAGAGTTCAAGCTTTCGAGCCATGGTGAAAGCTTCGTTGAAAGTGCAAAATGTCTAAATCCGCATAGTAGAAGAGATGTGCCTGGCACATGCTCGAGAAAAGAGCTCGATGAGCTCAAGTTGAGGTAAGGAGAAAGAGAGCTGGTTAATCAAGCCTCTCCAACGGGCGACAAAATCGACTATTGATTCGTCGTCGAATTGCCTGATGGAGTAAAGGTCTGTGATTGAGACTTGTTTGGTGATGTTGATAGAAAAATGATCGAGAAATAATTGGGCAAGTTGAATGAATGAAAAGATAGAATGTCTGGCAAGAGAGCTATACTAGTCAAGGGCGGAGCCAGAAAGGGACATAGGGAATGTGCGTAAAAGTAACGCATTGTCGTGGGCAATAAGATAGCAGGCATGTCTGAATGCCCGTAGATGTTGTTGCGGGTCCTCCTTACTCTAGAAGCGAGTGAATTTAGGAAGCTCCCATTGGTTGGGGTATGGTCGGATAGGGACAGAAGGATGAATGGGCTCGTTGCAAATTTGCTCATACGAGAGAGCATTGCGTGAACCAGAGATAGAGGTCTCGAGACTGGACATTTTATCCATCAACATTTTAATGACGTCTGCTGACGGATTGGTGGATGGAGCGCCCCCTAGGTTGTAGGGCGCTTGAAAGAGGCTAGAGGAGGCATACGACGTAGTTGGTTGTACCAGTAAGGGGGCAACGTACGGATGACTAGTCGCAGGGACATAAGTGGAGGCCAAAAGTGGTTGAGTTATGAAGGTTGAGGGTATAAGTTGACTAGATACCGCCAAGGGTGGTTGCGTGACGGCACTGGTAGAAGGATAGGTTGGCACTCCTGCATTCATGGGTGCAAGAGTGTGAGGGGTCGAGACAATCAAGTTATGGTATGATGTAGAACTTGGTTGAATTGCGTTTGGTTGAGGGGGTAATGGAACCCCGATGGAGGTTGGTCTAAAAATAGATGGGGAGACCAAACTTTGCGTATTGGCCATGGTCGGGTAAATGGTTGAGGCAAAAGGCTGGGTAGCGGACGGTGTTAATGTCATCACTGCTTCACCCGAAAGGTTTCGCGTTGGGTCTCGCAAATAGTTTTGGAGGGCTGTGACGTTGAGGTCCAAGAATCTTTCGAAATCTTGGTCCCCTTTAGGGATGATGGGAGTCTGAGTCGGGGTCGGTCCTGTAGGAGTTCTTTCAGTCTTCGAGTGGAACTCCATGATAGGATTGGTTAGAGATGAGAGAGCATGGTCAAGAAGAGGGTAAGGTTCCAGAAACTGTGTGTTTTCAGTTTCATAAACTCAGAATAGATGTTTAGACAGCCAAAAAGTTGGATTTTAAGCTTGCTATTTTTGAAAAAAAGAAAATGGATAGAGACCGACGTCGGTATAAAAATCGATGTCGATGAAGGAGACTGTCGATGTCGGTCAGATGACCGATGCCGGTACATAAAAGTTGTCGACGTCGGTTACAGAACCGATGTCGGTTACTGTGTTTTCCAGAAACTCAAAAAAAAGGTTTTTGGAAATGGAGAAGACTTCCTTACCAGCTCAAAAAAGACAGATAAAAATAGAAAATAAGATGATGACAGACAGAGCCTAGCGTTAAATCCCTAGAAACAATTTTATTAAGATCGTGTGGCTTATGCCTTAATGTGATGTTTGAGGAAGTTGGCTGTAAGAAGGGTCCTAGAATAGGTAATCTAAAGATGGTTTCAGGTATGTTAAGGTGCTCAAAAGTCTGTATTAGCTTCCGTACAGGCCTGGTGCTAAGGAGCAAGCTCCCCTCACTTCACGATTTCAGTGGTTAGCTGGTTTCGCTTAGCTAAAATATACTTTCACTATAGTTTAGACTCTGCCAGAGAACAGAGTTGGCTTTCCCCTTGGTGGTGAAATCCAAGTGAGATTGCCAGGTAGGGGTAAGGTATCCGCTGGGGGATGAAATCCCAGTCGGGCCTTGTCTCGAATGAGTTTTATGTTTAATTGAGTGCACGTGGTTTAGGTTGTGTAACATCAAGTGATCTACGATTTATTCAATATGTGTTTTACTGATTACTAAGTGTGGACTAGAAAATGCAAGAAAGCAAGAAATGGAATGCAGTATATTTTAAAGCCCCAAATCGAAATGTTAAGTTGGAATGAAAACAAGTTGAGAAAGGGTTGGAGGATATGATTTTAGAGTAGTCTAGAAATGCAAGAAAGGAAAAGAAAAGTTCTTTTTATTCCTGTTTATGATGTCGTTTGGAAAAAAAGAACGAGGTGAAAAGGGAGAATCCTAATGCACCCTATATGAAAAAAGAAGAAAAGGAACCCAAGGAAGGCCCTTAAGGGGTCCCACCGGGCATGCCAAAATGTTTCTATTCAAATTTCGCTTTCTATATTCAAGAGAAAAATTAAGAAACTAAGAGATATGGTCAAGGCTTGTGTGTACTTGGATGTAGTCTGCGCACCGTAATCCAGACACTGTGAGGACTCCTCTTTGGCTATGGAGGAATGACACCTGCAAAGAAAGAGACTTGGACAAAGGAGGTGTTAGATAAGGAGATGGTGGGTTGCCAAGCGAAAGCTTGATCCCAGAAGTATGAAAACTTCCTTAAGGGAGGTCAACCCACTAGTCAATAGAAAAAGAGTCTGATAAAATACAGAATGTCAAAGTAATGATAAAAGACTGAAAAGAAAAAGGGAAGCAAAGGCTTACCTGAAAGATGCTGTCGGCCTGGTCACAGTCGCCGACGTCAGTTTTCCTACCGGCGTCGGTTGATCAAGGTGCCGACGTCGGTTAGTATGCCGACGTCGGTGGGGGAAGCGACCGGCGTCGGTCGGGGCAGTAGGCTTGGACGGGGTCTGATCAGGGCTTTGGTCTGTGGACAGGGTCTGGTTGTGCAAAATGGTCTATGGACAGGTCTGAGACAGAGTTTGGACTTGGTTAAATGGTCTGAAAGAGTCTTGTTTTAGGCTTGGTTGAATGGTCTAAGATCTGGGTCTGAGAGTCTGGTTGAATGGACAGAGTATATGGTCCGACAGAGGACAGAGGCAATAGGGAGATGAGATTCAGGTCTGGTCTTGTCTAGGGAGATAGAAGTGTTGAAGGGGGGAGATATTACCTGAAAGCTATAACTCAAAAGAGAATGAAAACACAGACAGTATACATACCTGTGCCTGTCGAAAGAGTGATGTTGATGTCGTCCCTGTTGTTGACGTAGAACCCTGATGCTGAGTCCCTGTTGCTACACCTGAGGGAGAGAGTGAGAGGCTTGACTGAGAGATTAGCAGATTGGCAGATGGTCGAAGACTGAAGATTGAAGGATTCGTGATTAGACGCGTGATTTTGTGATTCTTGTGATTCGCTGAGAAATTGTGATTACCCAGAAATTATGATTAGCCAAGAAAGAGGTTAGACGTCAGTTTAAGTAAACCGACGTCGGTGATCCTGCCGGTGTCGACCGACACTTGACCGACGTCGGCGGGTGCAGAACGCGTAAAAGGGCCAAGAAGCCCATTCTACATCCGCCAAGTGCATAATCAGTGGAAGAATTGTCGAAGGTTAAGATAAATACGCACTAGAGTTTGTTAGGCGGTTAGAGAGAAGTAGGAATAGGTCTTGGGTGAGTCATAGGATGGGAATTAGTCCAAGGTGAGGTGTCCTAGGCGAGGTGTCATGGGTGATGTGTCCAAGGAGGGGGGTTAATTCAAAATAAGTTTATTATTTTAAATTAGTAATTGCATGTTTTAGAAATGGGTTAGGAATGGACCAAGGGGGGGAATGTGACCAAGGGTTAGACACTTTTTTAGGTGTCTACAATATCTTCCAAAGACTTTCACTTGGGAAGTATCATTTACTCACCTTAGACATGTTCTAGACTCCTCAAGAGTATGGACAACTTCATCACAATCCTAGCTATGACCATCATATCAGAATGGTCGTCCCTTATGGTCCTCCCAATCTTCAAACAAAACTCATCTATGGAGGGCTAGATCAAGCTCCCACTGATGGGAATCCTCTCTCCTCACCTCAACTGTTCACATCTGACTTCTCTTTTCTTGGCAATCCAAACTTTACTCATACCTATCTTTATAGGTGTGCATGGAAAGGCTTTGGCTTTAAGCGCTACAAACAAGGCTCCCACCTGCCCGTCAAACTACCAAATGACGAGGCCATAAAGAATGTCAAGAAGCGACATGGCCTGGGTTTTGAAGAACCTACCAAAGCTTCTAAAAACCCTTATCTCAAACCCATCATAAACCAATCCCCTCTAAACTCGCCTATTCCCCCATCTTCACCTACAGAGTCAGTGGTTTCCATCCCTCCTAGTTTTTTTTGCATAAACAACATCTACTTGGAACCCCTAACCTATCAACTAGGCGGGGTATCTAGGTCTCTCCCTCTCATTTATTTCAACATGATAGACGATGAATCAGCTACCATCAACATTGTCTAATGCATAGACAATGGCGCCATTCTCACTTACATGGGTGCCGATGACATAGGTTATGTTAAATGAATCGATCATTGACATTAACCTTCCATCTTCTGATGTTCCTCATGTTTTAAAGATTAGTCAATCTTTGGATGCCCAAGAACAGATCGACTATACCCAATTCCTTTCAAACCATAGCAAAGCCTTTGCCTGGACCTACAACGACATGCCCGACATCGACCCTAACATTGGCATCCATAACATTGTCACAAACCTCGAGGCTAATCTTGTCAAGCAAAAGCTTCACAAGATGCATCCTCGAGTTGCGTTCCTTATTAAAGAGGAGATTCAACACCTTCTCTCTATCTCCTACATTCAACCCATTGATTATCCATAATGGATGTCTAATATCATCCCTGTCATCAAAGCAACTTGGGGCATATGGATCTGCACTGATTTTTGTGACCTTAATCTAGCTTGCCTCAAAGATAATTTTCTTCTACCCAACATCGACCAACTTGTTGATCTTACAGCCGGTCATGAGATGCTATCACTCATGGATGATTTTTTAGGATATAACCAAATCCTGATTGCACCAGAAGATCAACACAAGACTACCTTCATCACCCCATGGGGAACTTTTTACTATAAGGTCATGCCTTTTGGCCTAAAGAATGCAGACGCCACATATCAGCGTGTCATGACTTACATTTTTCATGATCTCCTCCACAAAATCATGGAGGACTATGTGGATGACCTACTAGGCAAATCTAAGCTTCATCGTGACCATTTAACCATCCTTCAAATAATCTTCACTTGCCTTCTTCAATATAATGTTTGCCTTAACCCCAAGAAATGCATCTTTGGGGTTCTCTCAGGAAAGCTCCTGGGTTTCATCGTTTCTCTCCATGGCATTGAGATAGATCTTGCTAAAATTTGAGCTATACTCAAGATGTCGCCACCGACCAATCTGAAGCAACTTTACAGCCTGCAAGGGAAGCTCCAATCCATCCATTGCTTCATCTCGCAGCTTTTCGATCGATGTCAACCCTTTCATCACGTCTTCAAGAAGGACGTCTCTTTTCATTGGGATAAGGACTACCAAGAGGCTTTTAAAGCCCTTAAACACTATCTTGTCTCTCCACAAGTCCTTATTCCACCTAAAGACGACCAACCCTTCTACCTCTACATCTCAGCAACAAACCATTCGTTAGGTGCCATGATCACGCACCAAGACAAGTAACACTGTGAGCAAGTGGTTTACTATATAAGCCGAACACTTGTCGACTATGAAACTCAGTATGCTCATATCGAGAAACTCTATTTGGCATTACTCTTTGCCGCTACCAAACTCTGTCATTATCTTCTCAATCACAAAACCTATGTCATCACTCACACAGACACTCTCAAATACATGCATTCCAAGTCATACCAAAACCAACGTATGGCTCATTGGCTCATGCTTCTTGCTGAGTTTGACTTAGAATTCATCCAGTAGAAATCCATAAAGGGGCAAACAATCACTGACTAACTAGCGGATACCCCTCTACCTGAAAACCAACCTTCTCATTGCAAATTCCTCGACGAATCTATCATCGCACTTTCCTCCAATGACATTTTCTATCAAATGACAATGTTCTTCGACGGGTCTAAATGTCAATTCGATGGGGGTACGGGGGTCATTCTCATTCTGCACGAGGGTGAGCCCATGCCCCTGTCTTTCAAACTTGACTTTGAATGTACCAATAACATGGCCAAATATGAAGCCTTAATTTTGGGACTTCAAACTGCCCTTTCCTTAGACATCAAGACCATCAACATCTTCGACGACTCATAATTAGTCGTCAATCAAATCAATGATTTATATCTTTGTAAAAATGAAATTTTGCAAAGGTACAAACACCGTGTTGACACCCTGCTAGCATCTTTCGACCATTACCTCTTGCAAACTATTCTTCGATCTACAAATAAGTTTGTCGACACCATGGCTTCTCTCACCTCTCATATTCCATCTTCGTCATCTTCATCAAGAATTTATGTCACAGTGCATCATGTGCCATTGCTTTCATATATTTTCACCAACATCAACCTCATCAACACCATTGACTCTAGTCCACAGGATGTTTGATATAAACAACTTGTGGACTACTTAACCTTTTCTATCATCTCTCTTGATCTCTCTAGCAACGCACGGTGGGCTTTCATCAAAAGCATGGCTCGATATACCATGCTAGGGGGTCTTCTCTATAAAAGAGGTTTTGATGGCCTCCTTCGATGTCTAACCTCCATTGAAGCATCTCAGGCCATTAAACAGGTTCACGATGAGATTTGTGGTAGACACTTCAGTGGTAACTCAGTTGCCAAGCGCATCCTTCGCCTGGGTTATTATTGGCCCACTCTTCACCAAGACTATAGCGACTATGTTCGATGTTGCATCAAATGCCAACAATATGCTAACTTGATTTATGCCCCTAGCCATGCTCTACAAGTCGCTCAAGATTTTTGGCCTTTTTCATAATGGGGCTTAGATCTCATCGGTGAGATTAACCCCTATTCATCTATTCAACATCAGTCCATTATCACCACAACTAAATACTTCACTAAATGAGTGGAAAATATTCCCCTCGTCTCCACAAAAGATGACAAAATTGTCGACTTCATCAACACCCACATCATCTATCATTTTGGCGTACCTCACAAAATCATCACCGACAACAACAAATCATTCACAAATAAAACTATCCAAAAACTTTGTGACTCATTTGGCATCAAGCTCAGCGTCTCCTCACCTTACTACCCACAAGTAAATGGGCAGGTTGAGGCTTCCAACAAAATCTTAACTAAAATTCTGATGAAGGTGGTCAACAACATTAGAAAGGATTGGCACATTCACATTTCTTTCGCTTGATGGGCCTACCGCACTAGCATTCGAACCCCTACGGGTGCTACACCTTTCTCTCTAGTATATGGAACATAGGCCGTCCTACCTCTTGAAGTACAGATACCTTCTCTGTGCATCTCTTTGCATGACCTTCTTTCTAACGATGACTTTCGTCAAGATCGATTAGCTCAACTTGAGTTACTCAACAAACGTCGTCTTGCTACCCTCAACCATCTCCATGTCTATCAAAATCACATCAAACGTGCCTATGACAAGAATATGAGAGAATGAGATTTCAAAATCAGAGACCTCGTCCTCAAAGAAAATCAACATGTGACCAATATAGAACGAAGTAAATGAGGCGAGTTTGCTCCTAATTGGCTCGGACCTTATATCATAACACACAAGTATAGGTCAGGGACTTATCGTCTGTCTTCTCTTGAAGGACGACCAGAACCTAAGCCCCTTAATGCCTTGCGTCTATGACCATTCTACTGCTAGTCAAGTACTCATTCACTCAACATTTAACTTGAGCTCGTCTCTTGAGTAATCCCTGTCATCTTAATCCCCATTCCTTTTAACCCTATTCCCCTAAGAGAACACTATGTAACCCTTTTATAAAGTATGAATGCTTTGTCCTAATAAAAAGGAGCCCTTAAACTTCTATAGTCTTGTCTATGACTAAAATTTTTGTCAAAAATAAATTAGGATGTCAGACAAAATATGAAAAGGTCATAAACTCTAAATGCAGACTGCTCCCTCGAAGGACAGTTGTACTATCATTGTTGTAGCTAATAGACTACTCTTTTGAAGGATAGCTATTCAAAGCCCTCAAAAATATCTAAAACAAAATTATAGACCACTTCCTTGAAGGATGGCTTGCCTAAAAATCTTGCTACAAATAACACTCTCTCAGAATCTTCCTGCATCGATCAGCTTCACAAATGACCACAAAACAAAATGACATCCCTCTTAGACTTCCCGCATTGATTAGTCTACCTCAAAAAAAAAAAAAAAAAGGGTCATGGACTGGACTTGTAGTCGTTCTCAAGGTCTCCTATAAAAAGGGGCAAAGTTATTCCTACTAAAAGGGTTACCCTATCCTAACATATCACATCACCTACTCAAGGGATTTTGAGCTCATTTTAATGTCAAAGTGATTTGATTACTTCTCTAACACAACCAATGGTCACCGACGTAATGCATGAATGGGGTCTTTGTTTCAAAAACTCCTACCTATGCTATCATTATGGTCCTTGTCAATGAAAGGGCAAAAATGCCTTTCACTTCCTCACATTCAATCAAATCATTTGCTACCCAACCAAACCTTTTTCGATCACTAACGTTCTTATAACCTATTCACACTAGTTTCTATGGAAACCAATACACATAGAAACTATCGACCATACAATTTATGTCAAGCATAAACCATTACTTGTTGAAGCATAAATACACTCATTTCATTTTTAGCATACATCCATCACCCAATATGGAAACTTGCTAGGGATGAAAAACTAACCAATGTTACAGAATATACTATTACACAATATGGAAAACGCTGTAACATCATCTTACCCCTCATCATTTCAAGCATGTACCATCAGACATATGGGAAGTGCTAAATCATTATCATGACCAAACCAACCTCTTTACCACTTTGACCCTTTCCTCCCTTTCGAAAAAACTACATTGGCCTGAGGCCCTTAAAACAGGGGCTATGTAGGCAACACTCAGTTGACATGGGGTCTTTTGGGGTTAGATCGACCATTCCTTTTTCACAACCAATCACATCTTCCTACGACCATTAACATTATCATAACAATCACTTTAGTTTCTATGAAAAACAATACACATCGAAACTAACAACCAAAGCTCAAATCAATGTAATCATCCACAATGCCATAATAAAACAGTTATAACGTAATCATTCTAATCATTAGCATCATCATAAAATATCATCACATTAATTATTAGCATCATCATAAAATATAATCACATTAATCATTAGCATCATCACAAAACATCATCACATTAATCATTAGCATCATCATAACATAATCATCATAAACATCATATCCCAACATATATCATTAATCATATGAAAAATGTTGCAAACATTAAACATCTAAAACATTTCCATAACACATCAATAGCCAAAATCTCATCATATATATCATCAATGTTTTACAATACAACAATCTATAACTCTCTCTCTCACAAAAAATATATAGTACATATCGCATCAATGGCTTGCAGGCCGGTATATACATCATAATAAAAATTTAGCCTCAAGGCTGTGGCTATGGCGGTGGTAGCGATAGCCGTGAAGATGCTATATCATCTCCACCCTCTGATCTGTGCCATCTGCGAGAACTAGAAGTAGTCGCTCGTGACACAGATCTCAGTCGGCTCTACTCTACCCTCATCTCGAAGTATCGTTGTATATGAGGGAACCCCCTGATGGCCCCCTCATAATAAACGATCTCATCCAGCATAGTATTATACCTAAAAATAGTTACAGTCTGTAGTGGACCCATCAGACCTGCTTCCATGCCCTGCACTGACCACTGCGGCTGTGATTAAGTTGGCTACGCTGATGCTGACTATGTTGGCTACTGAATTGGTTGCTGAGGTGGATGTTGAATAGGACCCTACCCTTCAAACACTTGACTTGCCAAAACCTGGGCCTAGGCTACGGCAACTGCCCTTGCAAAATAGTGATCTGCCTTATCAAAGCAGCTAGCTAACCCATCAAATCTGCCACCTGGCCTATCAAAACTATGACCTAACCCTATAAAATGATCACCTGTCCCTGGGCTACATCTCTCTCTTGGATCACAGCATCTCTCTCATGGTAGGCTGCATCCCTATCCTTGATCACTGCTTGTAGATCAGGCTGTGGTCCCACCTGCATGCCTGTGTACTGCCCTACCCACCATGTCGAGTAGGCCTCTAAACATCCTGGATCTGCTATCCTGGGGCCTGCTAGTAGCTTCTCAAAATTAGGCCCCTCTACCTGCTCTAGCAGTGGGAGCAACACCTGAATGTCATCTCCCCTATACAGTGGGAAGGCAGGCAACACATCTTGAAGTAGCCCATACTGGCGCCACACTCTTTCTATTGGCACTCTCTTGAGCTCATCAGCTCATCTGCCCCTGACCCATCTCAAGCTCTGCACTCCAACTAGCTGCTCTACCTAGTCTCTGAAGGCTGGGTACACTAGGTACAGTCTCCAGATGATGTCTGCAAGGATCAGGGCCTCCAGTACCCCTCTATAGTAGTCAATGTCTCTGACTACTCTATCCATGCGATTTTGTGCCATGACCTCATGCCATTACCTGAACTCGACCTTGAAGCTAGCCTGGATCACAATTGGAATGCCAAGAAGATGAGTGACCATAATATGCTCATACGTCCAACAGTGTAAGAGGTGGCCTACACACAGACTGTACCGCCACCACTGATTGATACCCCACAGCTCTCTGTACACCTAGACCAAAAAGACAGGCACCCAGGCAAACACTGTCTGTGTCTCAATCATCTCTATCAAAACTCCAATCATAGCAACCAAAAACCTACCTCCCTCTACATCAGGCAGTGCGTAGACTGTAATGCTGATCATCATCAGGATGGCTAGCCAATGTGCATC
This sequence comes from Torreya grandis, assembly GCA_037957365.1. Taxonomy (NCBI): domain Eukaryota; kingdom Viridiplantae; phylum Streptophyta; class Pinopsida; order Cupressales; family Taxaceae; genus Torreya; species Torreya grandis. The sequence goes on along the minus strand of JARHVA010001670.1, from coordinate 1,615,115 downwards.
CTCATCAGTAGCATATAAGGGCTCGTAAGCAAATCTAGCTGAGTGGTAGCTCATCTCAGTTACATGCTCTCCAAATAACATCACCATTTGTATATCATGTGCCTCTCTCGAGCATGCATATAAGTCTGCTTTGTGTACTAATAGCCATTAAATCTGGTACACATCCTCGACAGTCATGGTCATCTCTCTTCTCAGCAAGTGGAAGGTGTTGGTGGAGTGATCCCATCGCTCGATTAAAGCCACCATCAGGCTCACATCCCTAGCCACTCGATAGTAGTGCTGAAGCTCTCTTAATCCCACTGCGATCATTTGGGCCCACTCCTCCCCAGTGATGTCTCGACGTATTTGCGTCAACAACATCGATAGCTGATCTCGCAGCATCAACGTCTACCTCGCCTACATCCAACTAACACACACAAACCCATGTTAACAAATAATTGACCACTATACTTCTTCTTTCCTTTTAGAAAAACTACATCGACCGAGGCTATATAGGCAGCACTCAATTGACATCAGGTCTCCTAAGGTTAGCTCAACCATTCGCCCATTCATCCACCTACTCGACCATCTACCTATACCTCCATGCCTATCTCAACAGTCAGGAAGCCCTCAGCATGGCTTCGGCCTCTCAACTTGACAATTTTCAAAATCTTCTCTAACCAGGTAGCCATCGATATCGATTAACATGTCGACAATGACACTTATCTAATCGACGTCGGTCACTTAATGACTGATGTCAATAGCTAAGTGACTGACATTGGTCTCTGGTCAATCGATGTCGGTGAACTCACTGATGTCGGTGATTGGTTTGGCCCTAGGGCCGAACGGGGTGAGCCCTAAAATTAGGGCTTTCCCCATTTTTAGCTCATTCTTAGCCTAAACCCTCCTAAACCTACCTAAAGTAACCTACCTAGCCTACCCACCCTTCTAACTACTCTTTCCCCTCACTTTCAAGCTAAAAACACTCAAAATTCTAAAAATAAAACTAATTCAAAAACACACCAAAAACAACTAAATGCACCTCTTACCTCATCCCGTCGACACCATCATGGTGGCACGATGGGTGCCGCTAGTGGTGGTCCTCTTGCGGGGCCTCCTCCACCCTCTACCATCTCCTCTGTCTCGACTCCTCAATGAACTTCTGCTAGCCCACAATTGCCTTTACAACCTCTAATCCTACTCCAACTCACTCACTCTCTCTACCAATCTCACTCTGACACCTCACACTGCTACACCGATCACTCTAACTCACTTTCACTCACTAAAATCTAGAGCTCACTTTTTCACTTAGTCAAATGTCACAAATGACTTTTGGTAGGCTGCCAATCCAGTTTTGTCAAATTTGGCAGACTGCCAACGTCAGCAAATTGTGCCCTAGGCCACGGACGTCGACCGATTTCCACCGACATCAGTCTCTTTTAGCCACTGACATCGGTTTGATAACCGATGTTGGCGGCCTTAAAACCTCATTCTTCTTCAAAATAACCAAAATCATGCCCAATACAGCCAGCTCTCACAATAGAAGTCATCTTAGCCTCCTTCTGGGGCACACTGGAGATCACTTTTACCTCCACCTGACTCGACCACAGACTTTGGAGATCATGCCTATCTCCTCAGACCATGACCACTTTCAAGACAACTCTGCCTTAGTTGTTTTGATTGCCTCTACTACCTCACGACTAGTTAACAAATTGTCCACGACCCCCACAAGTATTGGATCACGCTCCAGCTGATCCCCACTGCTTATGGCCTTTTCGTGTTTTTCAAGAGCACTTCTTGAGCTTGGGATACTTGGAACACGATGACCATTAGAGCTACAACTTGAATCGTTTAACCCAATCAACTACAACTAAATGTTAGAGACCGATTATTTCAATTTTAGCACTCCTCGACTTTTGACCGTGACAATTTGACCTATCTATCACGTGGTGTGGTATACGTGCAATCCCACCCTTTACAATGTTCACACTCAAACCTTCACCCTTTCCATCCATTCTCTGTCAAATCGGCACCCGATCTCAAGTTCCCTTCCCTTGAGTCCCACTTTGAGGGGGGAACACCTCATCCCATACCTGAGGTAGCTTACTCCTATTTTTGTCTTATAGTTTGTCAAGAACAACCAACAAGATAAAAAAAGGCAAATGTAGACACTGAAATCATGTCTATTCTTTGGTCATCCTCCCCCTTCATCCCCTTGGTCCACTTCTAAACATTCCTAATCCACACACTTATTATTTTAAAATAAATTAACTATTTTAAATTAATAACACCCCTTGACACATCACCCATGACACCTCACCCCATCTTGGATACCTCTCTTTGGATACCTCCATCACCCCATGCCAAATCTTAATTACTTAAATCCCATTTCAACCCTTCCACTAACCTCTTGCGCTCATTTAATCTGCCTTTGAACCGTTTTCCAATGACAATTAGACCTGGCAGTTGGAAGAATGGGCAAAAGGCTAAAAATAGCCTCTTTTCTCATTCTTTAGCCACCAACATCAGTCAGTAGTCGATTGATACCGGTGGTATCACTGACATCGATTCCTTTAAAACTGAATTCTAGCTTCTGTTCCCCCTGCGAATGTGAATTCTCTTGCTCCTGGCTTAGGGTTCTCTTATTCCTCGACTTCTTGCAGGCATCAGCGTCTCAACAACACTCTCCAAGCTCAAAATTTTTGTATCAGTCATTCCACACCAGATTGAAGGTTGCACGAAATCTCTTGCATCAGCCACAATAGAAACAAACCTTCTGCACTTCTGCCTTTCCACCCAAAGCTAAGTATTTCTACTGGTTTTTGTTTCAGTGCTCTTAGAATACATTAGCAATCAGCCCATTGTCTATTTCCAAGCACTGTTGACACAACCCAATCTGTTCTTTCCAGAGAGGCTGAAAAGCCTTCCCTCATCCCTATCTCCCTTTCACCCCTGTCCTCTATCTGGCCCCTCTTTCAGGCCACACTCTATTTTTAGAGTAACAGAGGGGAAACTCCTTGGACACATTATTTCCAAAAAAGGCATAAAGATTGACTCAGATAGAGTCAAGTCTATTCAAGAGTTTAATCTGCCTACAAATAAGAATATTGTTCATTCTTTCTTCAAAAAGGTGAATTTCTTACGAAGATTCATCCCTGAATTTGCTGAGAAGACTAGACATATTGTGAACATGATAAAAGGGAAGACTATCTTCAGCTGCACTAGAAAAGGTAAATTAGCTTTTCAAGACATCAAGACTGCCATTGCTCACACCCCTACCTTGTTTTGTCTAGATTACCACAAAGATTTTATCATATATAGCTATGCGTCTGAACATACTCTTTCAGCGATTCTTGTTCAAAAGGACAAGAAAAGTATGGAATCCCCCATCTCTTTCATGAGTTGTCCTCTCAAAATTCATGAAATGAAGTATTCAAATATAGAGAAGCATGCCTATGCCTTGGTAAAATTAGTCAAACATTTCTGCTTCTATATTCTGAATTCACATACTACTGCCTTAGTTTCTGACACTATAGTCAAGTCTATATTAACTCAACAGGAGTTTGACACAAAGAGAGGTAATTAGATTACAAAAATACAAGAATTCGATCTGGATATCAAGCTAACAAAGCTAGTCAGAGGTAAAGGTCTTTGCCAATTAATGGCTGATAATAAACTAGAAGATACACAGCATGAAGAAGCTGAAGTGGAAAATATGCCAACAGTCCTCTTTGTCTCCACTATCAATGTATGGTACTCAGGTATTGCCTATTTTTTGACTTATGGTGAATGCCTTGCTCATTTGTCTTACAAAGAAAAGAGGACTATCAAATTGAAAGCTGCCAATTTTGTCCTTTGGGATAACGGCCTATACAAGAGAAGTATAGATGGAGTATTCCTTCGTTGTGTAGACAAGGAGCAGCAAACCCAGCTTTTAAAATCTTTCCACAATCTGGCCTGTGGAGGACATTTTTTAGCTTTGGTGACTGCTCACAAGATTCTATGAGCCAGGTATTACTGGCCAACTCTTTTCCAAGATGCACATAAGTGGGTGAGAAAATGTGAACTCTGTCAGCAATTTGTTAAAGGACCCAAGTTGGCTGCCCTGCCTCTCAAGCCAGTAATCATAGAGGAACCATTTTAGCAATGGGGACTTGATTTTATTGAGACAATAAACCCATCTTCAAGTGCTGGACATGATTATGTCCTTATAGCAACTGATTATTTCACTAAGTAGGTAGAAGTAATCCCAACTAAACATGCTACTTCAGAAGTTGTATGCAACTTCCTTAAAGAAAATATCATTTTTAGGTTTGGAGTTCCACTCAAAATTGTTACTGATAATTCAACTTGTTTCACCTCTCAAGAGATTATGCAATTATATTTTCATTATGGAATGACACTCTCTCATTCTTCTGATTATTTTTCACAAAGAAATGGACAAGCTAAGTCCAGCAATTAGAATTTGGTAACTATTATCAAAAAGCTAGCAGATGATAATCAAAGGACATGGCATAAAGCATTGGTTGATGCTCTATGCGTAGACATGATCACACCAAAGAGGGCAATTGGTATGTCTCCTTTTCAACTTCTTTACGGTATTAATGTTGAGATACCAATCACCTTAGAGTTACCAACCTTGAAATTGGTGAAGGCCATTGAAGATCAGATGTATGAGAGTTCTCTTGACAAAAGAATCATGTGCCTGACTCAGCTAAAAGAATAGAGAACCATGGTGGTGGATAGAATTATTGCTCATCAAACTCTAGTAAAGAAACTCTTTAATCAGAAGGCCAAAAATCATGATTTCTAAATTAGGGATCAAGTCCTGCTATGGGACAAAAAGAGAGAACCAAAGGGGATGCATGGAAAGTTTGACTCCCTTTGGAGAGGCCCATTTATAATTCATCAGCACATTGGTGAACATAGCTTTTTGCTAAAATATCAAGATGATAAGCTCTTTTCTCTGCCCCACAATGGGCAGCATCTGAAACACTTCAACTCTTGAAGTATCAGATCATTGCATATGTATATTTATACAGTTTTTAATTTTGTTTTATTTCATTTGTTTTCATTTTTGAAGCCTTTCATTTTTGGGTAGCATGACTCTGTAACCCAATGGTACACATGAAGACACTGGAGATTTTGGATTCTACTCCTTTCAATTCTTTTTGTAATTGACAGAAGTTCCCCAACTGGAGCTAGCTGTTGTCCTCCAAAAATGTTAGCTATTTTTGGGACAACATTTGAATTATTTTGGTCCTAAAAACCAAAATTATCTCTTCCCTTTCCAAATTTTGTCTTGAGCATTCAAATTCCTCATTTTCAAGCTTTTTAGAAATCTACGAACTGCAAATAGGCTCATTTCTACAAGTTCAACGGGCTTCATGACTTCTACAGGTGTGTTCAATCAAAAGAATCAATTTCTAACAATTGGTTATTTTCAAAATTAGTTCATCACCTTGGTTCAAATAGAAATTTCCATCGGCAAGCATCAGCAGCAGGTTCAACATTTGGTTCATCTTTTGGTTCAATGTCAAATGGTTCAAAGACGGTTTTGATTAAGCGGTTCAACGCTTTGTTTCAACATTTGGTTCATCCACTCAATTTCAGTGCTTTGATTCATTCTTTGGTTCAATCAAATGGTTTGTCATTCAGTTCAAGGCTTTATTTGAATCGTTGAACCAAAATTTGGTTCAACGTCTTGGTTCAATGGTTAGTTTAAACACATGGTTCAAAGCCTTGGTTCAACATCAAATGGTTCAACATTTGCTTCAATGGAATGGTTCAACAATTTGTTCATCGCCAAAGTTGAAAGAGTTTCCCAAAGAAGACTGAAGGCCATTCAAAGACTGCCTGAAGAGTAGATACTCTTGCGGGAGGCTCCTCCCGACTCAAAATGGGTCATTTCTTAAGGCTCGAAAGGGCAAGTTCAATCCAAAAAAGTGCCAAACAAAAAATCCAAAAGAAGACAAAGGAATGACACGCCTAAAAATGTCAAATTCAACATAGTGAACTAATCATTGATCCTTTAAACATACAAACCATAATACGTTCACAGATTTAAAAGCTAGGACCAGTAGAAAGCAAAAAAGGAACATAACAATAAATTAAATCCAGGACCCGATTCAATTAGCCAGACAAGGAGGAATGATGAAGATAAGATCAAATTGCTAGGTGGACATTGAAAGTTACAAACTTTCAATAAGCACGACTTATTTCCTTGCATTGATAAAATCAAATGGGTAAAGCACCCCTAAGCTCCAGCATGTCTTCTTAACAAATTCCAATGCAAAATGATGTATTGATTGTTCCCAAGTCCTTCTTGAAGAGGCTATATAAGGGACTTTCTCCTATTGTAATACATATCTCTTTTTTTGACAATTAGAATGAAACTCTACCCAAATTGTAAGGCATTACTGAGACTTTGAGCTCAGATTGCCGATCGTATTTTGTTACTGGAATAAGAAAGCAAGTGGTTTTTCAGACTTTGTGCTGTAATATCTTTGTTAATGAGGAAATTGTTCTTATGTCTTTTTCTTCAATATATCTTCTGTTCCTTTAATTCAACAAGCAAAATTAGTGACAACAGTCAAGAAGGTGTCCTAAAGAGTCAATTGTGGAGAGACTTTGTGCCCCCATAATTGCCTTTAGTGTATTTTCTTTTCATTTTTGTGTAAAGGACCTTGAGGTGACTTTGTGCCCTCATTGTTCTTCGTATCTTACTCTTGAGCAATCTAGGTGAAGACTTTGTGCTACATCTCGATTTGCTGGTTATTACATCCTTCACTACATTTTGTTGTTACTGCCAGGAGTATTTTTGTGGTTTGTTGAATAGTACTTTTGAAAGAAGAGGAGTACTATTTGTCATTTCCCCTAAGTTTTTCCTTTGATCTGCATGCATCATCTCTGAAGAAAGAGAGATGGATGGTTTGTCCTACCCATGAGTATTATTTTCTATTTTTATATATATATATATATATATATATATATATATATATATATATATATATATATATATATATATATATATATATATATCATACCTACAGGGAACCTCCCCTTGATGAGAGGAGAGATCAGTGTCTTTCTAATGTGGTAAAACTACACATTTGGATGACTAATCTTCCTACTTTGGCTGATTAGACCTATTTTGTTTATCAGTACGTTGATCGACAAAATATTCAACCAACACAGTATTAATGTGACATCTTTGTGGCTCATCCAATAACTTGGCTATAATAAGGATCATATCAAGCAAAGTCTCCTAACATGTCATGGATTTGATAAAAATAATCAAAAGCTACTTAGTTATATTTGGATTCCCCTTACAATCAAACCTAAGGCTATTCAAACTAAACTTATGGTCCTTGATTTGCCCCTATATTATAACATACTCCTAGGCCAAACATGGACTCATAGAATGAGGGTCATGGCCTCTTCTAGTAGCCAACACATAAAGTTCCTACATAACAGTAAATGTGAAATCCTTTAGGTCATTTGAAAAATTGAAATACCAAAAAAGGCGAGATGGGATTAGGTTTTACCTTAATATATCCCTTAATTTTTTAAACTAAAAAAGAAATGTTTTAAAACTATTATTGAATAAGTTGAAGTTCTCACATACATTGATTTACTTTTGTTACTGAAACCTTGCAAACTTTTCTTATTGATAACTTGAAAAACTTATAACGTGTAAATTTAACAAACCTAATTCTTATAAAAACACATGGTCATTATGAAACCTACTAAAATGGTTTTACGATTTCCTTCCTATTACATTAATATTATGTGACGTTTCTATGAATTTCCTTTTGAAACTTAAATTTAATTTGAACACTTATTTCACCTTTTTCCATTTTAAAATGAAATCCTAAAACTATTTAGTTTGATTTTATGTTATTCAACCAATTTTGAGGGAGATATTTTATTGCACGAGTGGTATGGGACCACTATGAATGTAATACATTATTCCTCACACACTTTTTAGATATCACCAATGTGAATGCTATTTTGAGATCATTTTGTTGCTAATATTTTGAGATGTGGAATTATGAACATTAATATTATGTGAGTTATGTAAATACCTTAGTTTCACATTGACTCTAGAATGGAATACTGAGTTTGGATAAGATAAGATAGACTCATTAATTACTAAGTATTATGAGTATATGCATATATACTTATTTTAGGAAACATGTATAATTCCTTATTATTATATACATTAATAATTTATCATTTTTATATTCCTATCCATGGTTGAGAGTTACATTGTATTGCATGGAGTTAACTGCAATATTGACTTGAATACACATTTTACTCTTCTTTGTTTTCAATTTTACATCTACCTTTCTCATGAAGGGTAGGACCATTCTTAGTGGATGAGAGGTCTATGATAGATCCATAAGTCTTTATTGTTGGTGGTAAATCCTCCAATGATGCTTTCCCTCTTTGTATATAGATTATGTATTTAGTGATGATCTCCTACATTCTTAGTATTCGTATTGATAATAATTTACATGACTATCATGGACAAATGATTGTATTCTTTTATTTATTACTTTGAAAATATATAATCATGTAAATTTCAAACAAGGATGTAATAATGAGATTATTTTAATTTAGATATTGATTTGATAATTGTACTTTTAGAAATGGATGAATACAAATATTTATTTACTAATTCTTAATCTCTTTATTTCAATGGATGTATATTATAATTTGTGAAAAGAACAAATGTTTTATGAAAGCATGTAATTGTATTTCATAATGAATGAATTTGAAAAAAAAAAAAACTTTATCATGGACGATAGAAATGGAGAACTAATTTTACATATATGTATTTTAACTCATATAAGATATAGTAGTTTATTTTTGAACATGGGTTGTTAGGATTAGTTTAGAATCCTTTGGGAGGGTCACCGGGAATCACATGGAAAAACAATTTTAGGACATATTGCCAACGTCTGAATGGAGTGCTTACTAATAATGCACTACAAAGTATTTTTTTTATAGTTTTATTCTAATTATTAAAGATAATTATTTTTATTTTGTATCCTTCTTTTGATGAGATTTCTAATACTATTAGAAAATTTTAAATTAAGCTTTTGAATGCAATTTTTCTCATGTATCGTTCTAATGTTTCTTCTTCTAATTTTTAAAACAAATCAAAATTTAATAGTAGAAGCATGATGGTAGATTTCCAACTATGGGTGAATCTATTATACTATAGTCAATGCTATAAAAAATATATCTTAAAATTTTACAATCCAACAAAGAGAAATGATACCATTCATTAGGATTAATGAAACTCCAAAAAAATATGAAAAAAATTATTAATTATGACATGATCACTTTAACTCAAGTGAGATCCATAGATGCTTCAAGAGAGTTAAAAAAAAAAATCATTTTATGACTATCATTTAGTTTAAGGATATAAACAAAACATATACATTGTATTGAAATGCAATATTCAATATCTTATTCAGAGCAATTGAATTTAAGAATAATGGAAAAAAAAATCTAACGTAAATAAATCACAAGCTCTTCCAAATTAACATTATAAGTTTTGAAAAATACCCTTCCAATTTACAATCATGGTTAAGGAAATAATTAAAAATGTATATGTAATTTATGGTAAAAATTTGATATATATTATGATTATGATCCAATCAATAATTTCAATAATTTGATTGACCCAAGTGAAAAGAATAAGATTCATATATATATATATTAATGAAGGCAAACTTTCAAAAAACAAATTATAAAAATGGTTCTTTATTCATTAAGGTTTTCATAAAAGGTAAATAAAATTGTCATATTGAAAATAATGGTCCAAGTTTTAAAATATGCACCAATAAATTTCTTTATATTTTTGGATTTTTAGAGAAATTATATATTTTTTGAAACAATTATTAAGGGCTATGATCAAATAGAAAAGTAAGTTTTAGTTGCATAAATTTACCTATTTAAGAGGGTCCAAATAAATTTCAAACCGTATTCCATATATTACCTATTAATAGAATATAACATATTACTGAGAAGACCTTAGATGTATTAAATGAAAGCATTTTCATCAACTATGTATCAATATATAAAATGTGGAAACCATTCAAAGAGACAAGGAATACACAAAAGAAAAGGAAAAATAATTTGCTTCAAAAGAATAACTATATGAAATCAGGGAAAATGTTGAAGATCAGAAAGAATAAGATTTAAATTCATAAACATAATCCAAAGATGACGTATATGGTCACATAATAAAATAAATCATCTTCAAAATCAATTGGAATTAAATAATCAATAGAATATGTGAATGATGTTTATACATGGGTAAACATGGATGTAAATGACCTCCTATGAGATTATTGTCATCGTATAAATTATTATTGTATCAAAATCCTTTTATTCTTTGTACATTATCTTGCTTTCTTTTATTTACTTCAAATATTCTTTAGGTGTTATCTTGCTTACGTTTTAGCATGTTTAATTTATGTCTTATTTTTTTCTTTGTTTGAAAGTTTTATGGTATTTTTCATTTTATTTCATCATCTTTTCATAAATTTAAATATGCTTGCATTTTTTTCTTATTAAAATAAATTATGATTGTTTTATTTTTATAGTTTCATGTTTTTTTTTCAATGATTTATTTGTTGTTTCTATTATTCAAGTTTTTCTTGAGTTTTCTTCTTTCAATGCATATATAATTAAGTACTCTGATGTAAAAAGTGAATGAATAAGGTTCTTTTTATTTAATTTACTTTCTCTGTCATAGCTTGTGAAGTTTGAAATTTTAGTGGCTCAAATGCATATAATATTAATTACTGTAAATATTTTACATGAATACAAATTTTATGAGAAATGAAATAGTGTTTCATGTTTATTTATATGAATTTTATTTCTAATGTGTTATGACATGAAATATAAAAATGAGGTTGAGATGACTTGTTACAAGTTACTTTATTTTGAGCTTGCTTGCTGTGAGTTTTTTATTTCATTACCTTAAGTGCTTGTATACTTATTTACTTTATGTTTGTTTAAAAAGTACAGCACAATCCTTTTTACAAACATGTTCACACACATGCATATAGATATAGGAAAATACATTTCATTTCCATATGGGGTTTTTATGTGATTCATAAAATAAAAGCATAATTTATTGGAGGAGCAAATTCATTATTTCAACCTTAACATAGGTTAGGGATAGATACATATTCACTTGTGAATCAGACATATTGTATTTATATTTTATAAGAAAGGTATTTTGGTGGGTTTGATCAACATCAAACATTTAAAGAATTTCTATCCATAATCCTTAATTCATTTCATGTGTCCATGCAATGTCATGCTTATTTTGGAGAAAAAAATCACTTATGCTTGGAAGGAATGTTGACAACATGATCCAGGTTCTTTTTGTTGAGAATATAGGAATTACTACTAATAATCGTGCTAAAATGAACGCTGTTTATAAAGGAATGCAAGAGGCATTTAAAGCTGGGTGGCAAAAACTTAATATTGAGTCAAACTCCCAGATTACTATCAAGGTGTTATCTAATATGAATACAGGGCATTCTCTCAACTAGTGAATTGCCAAAGAAGTTTGGAAAATAAAAAATATGCAAAATAATTTTTAGGTGGTGCAGTTTTCCCATATTCTAAGGGAGTGGAATAAAGTTGTTGATGCTTTAGAAAATTGGGCTCTAGATAACCATGATATTCTCTGCTATGGTTTGCCTCTTTTATGGTGGCCTAATAAGATTCAGAGGGATATTAGTTGTATTTTGAACCTTGACTCTTCATTATGATTGTGAATTTTGTTGTTTTGTTTGATATGGCCCAAGCTTACACTATTAGTTTCTAAGCTTTGCATGGTAGACTATGTAATTTGATTCTTATCTAATATAATTTAAAAAAAAACTAAAAAAAAAAACTGATATTTATTCATTAGGTTCACATGTATTTCTCCAAAATTATTTAGCTCCCAAGATAGAAGCCTATCCCATAACTTTATGGTTTCTAGCTCCCAAGCTTCCATTATATGACAAAAAAGTGATCTTTAACAACTCCTTTGATCTTTCCATGCAACATGCTTAGATTACGTAACCAACAACCATTTATAGACCAAGTTATTTCCATGAAAAATTAAAGATTATAATTTAAGGTGGTTGTATGACAGTCCACCTCAGTAAATTAATGTTTCCCTTCCTCTAATTGACTATTTTCTAGAACATTTATCTATCAACATTAATGATAAGATCTCTTATGCATAAATTGCCAAACTCAAGCAAGGGGTCCAATGAGCCAATCAGTGAATATATACTTCCATACAAGACCGTGCTCGCTAAGATGAATAATCCTATGGTAGAAAATAAGTTACAAGACATATTGAACCAAATATTTCTTTCACCACTTCATGAGTCCATATTATTCAAAAAATATAGATATTTTGATGAGTTAATTCATATAGCGAGTGATTGAGAATTCAATCTCCTTGCACTCAATAAGTGTAAGTATTATCCTATTACTATTACTAATTAAAATGAGAAAAATAATGAATCCAATATTAAAGTTAACGTAGTACAACCTACAAATAAGATTCTCTTACCTACTCCATAGAAGAAACATTTTTACTACTTACCTCAACCTCCTCACAAATTGCTACAATAGTTGTAGACACCTAAAACTGACCACCGATAACCTCCAACTAGGCTTTTGACCAATTTCCACCAAAATGCACAATTTGGTTTAAAAACACTAAAACACTTTAAATAAGTTGAAATTGATATATTAAAGTGCTGATTTTGGCTAGGATATCACTAAATGGGACAATACAATTTATGGGCTAGCTAACTTTGATCAAATCATTTCAAGTCAAAATACCAATTTTGCACTTGAGTGCTCTGGATTGCTCTTTTATATCAAATATCTTACACAAGATGTGTGCCTTTGTTATTTTGTGTTGACAACATCCTAAATGGAATAATGGATTCAATGCATCAGACATTGACATCCGATTCCAATCCAGTCAAATTTTGGACCAATAACAAGACATTTTGACCAATTTGATTAATTTATGCACCAAAAGACTAAAATTTGTACCAAAGTACTTAATCATTCTTAAGAGCTAATTAAACCAAATTGGAGCCTAATTAAGAATTTCATCAAAACTTGTTGAATACTTATTTTTAAAAATGAATATTAAATATCTGCATCATCAGGTGACATCATTTCTTAGGAAGACATCCCTAGGTTATAAATGCATAAAATATCAAGGTTAAACCCTCCCATGCCTCATCAATGCCTCCCATGCCTCTTAAATGCCCCTCTATATGAAATATTGATGAGTCTATTTATGTATTTTTAATTAAATAATTGGATTAATCCTTAGCCACACATCTCAATCTTGAGATGGACGGTTTAAGTTGATTTTAACCATTTGCAAAAATCTATAAATAAGAGGCCTTGCCACGTGAATTTTAAGCTTAACTTGTACAAAGTTACCATGCCAAATTGATTCCAAAAATCTCTCACATGCCAAAGTTATGATGCCAAAATATTGAAGCCAAAGCCAATCAAGGTGCTAAAGAGAGATGGAGGTAGTCAAGCTTCCATTGATGCAGACTTCATGAGCACAAATTGAGGTAGCCACTATAATAAAACATTTGAAGCATCCAAGGAAGGTGAAGGATTCATATTTTTCTTTACTTTTTAGTTATGTTTTTTATTATTAATCTCACCTTAGTAACTAGGCATGAAGGTGTTAGTTTAGTGTGCTTTTGATTTGATTTATCTACTAACACAATACTAATCTCTTCTTTTTCATCAAATTCCTAGTTCACATAATGACACATCTGGTGGGATCACAACTCACAAATTTGATCACAAAGCCTTTACAAGTAACCCACTAACTATTGTCATGTAGGCTCTTGGAGTATAAAAGCAAAAAAAGTAAAAATTTGAACAAAAAAGTCCATTTTTATAAACCATGATTTTATTCTCTAGATAGCCCAACTCGGCTCTAGTTTATCTTGACTCAGCTCTGGTTCATCCCAACTCAACTTTGGTTCATCCCAACTCAACTCTATTTTATCCCAACTCAGCTCTAGTTAAGTGCAACTCGGCTCTAGTTTGGCCCAACTCACCTCTAGTTCATCACAACTCAGCTCTAGTTTGGCCCAACTCAACTTTGGTTCATCCCAACTCAGCTCTGGTTCAGCCTGACTTGGCTCTAGTTCATCCCAACTCGGCCTTGGTTCACCCCAAATCAGCTTTGGTTCAGCTTGACTTGACTCTGGATCATCTTGACTCAGCTCTGGTTTGACCTAACTCAACGCTAATTAATCCCAACTCACATGTCCAACCTAACTCAGCTACCAACCCAACTCACCTGTCTAACCTGACTCGCTTGTTAACCTGACTCACCTATCCAACTCGACTCGCCTATCTACCCCAACTTGCCTATCAACCTAACTCATCTATCAAACTAACTCACCTGCCAACCTGACTTGCCTGTCTAACTTGACTCGCATGTTAACTTGACTCGCCTATCAACCTAACTTACTCATCCAACCCAACTCGACTGTCAACCTAATTTGACTATTAACCCGATATCTCATTCTTCAAAAGTTCTTGTTTCATCCTCAAAAGTGCTTCAAAGCTAAGCAACTTGATAACATTTTTCTTGCAGGATCTACATGGAAAGTCATCTAAGCAAACTAAATTAAGCCTTTCACACTTCATTTAAGTGTTTTAAAATGAATTAAGAACTTTTTTTTTGGGTTTAATGAAAATTTTAGGTGTTTAAGTGAATGTTTTGATAAGTTAGATTTTCAAAGTTACAACTTAAGACCAAGGGGTCAAAAGAACACCACCTAATCATTCAACTTGGTGCTTAAAAATGAACTCACCTTTTCAAGTTTTTTGTATTCAATTAGTTGTTTAAATTAGAACTTGTTTGGAAAAAAGGTTTGTGCGTGTATGCTCTACCATTTATCCTCTTTAGGGAACCCTTAGAATCAAAAGTGCCATCCTTATTGCAAAAATCCTATTCTAAGACTTAGAAATAATGTCATCTAAAGCACTCCCCATAAACTCATCATAGTTTGGGTGACCTTGAAAATGACCCTATAGTCTTTATTTTTATGTCTTTCATTTCATTGCATCTTGGCTTGTGAAGGGGATGTCATTACCTCCCATGAGTTATTTAGGGAAGCTTTGACCCAGGGTTTCATCTCCTGGCATTGACTTCACCCACTCTCACTAGGATCAAAAGGTTTGAGTGGTTAAACCACCTTCTAGTGATGGAGTTGTACACAGGATGTATCTACACTTTAGACATTGCACTACACTGAGTGAATAGGATGTAGTGGTTGCAAAAAGGACTAGACCTTTTTGCAACAGTCTAAGTGCTATGGACACCCAATTTCTATGCTTTTCTTTTGCATCATTTGACATGAAAGTCATTATGTAATTGATTCCCATAGAAACGTTCAAAAGCTTGATAGTTTAGTCAACCCCACATTGCTGTACCTTTGCTAGGATTTGGATGATTATACTTAGTGTATTTTGGTCAATTTTGCTTGGTATGTTTTGAGAGTAAAACTTGTGTATTTAATCATAAATCCATGTCAAAACTAATTTGTATATACGTCACTCTTTTATCTAAAGAGGAGTTATACTGGTCATTTTACACCACACTTGTGCCTTGAATTTTTTGTTAAAATTATTTGTGTGTGTCATTTGAGTTGAGGAGGGTAGTGTTATGTTTCCCAAATCATGTAAAACCATTTTTACCTTTTGACTCTTTTGAAACATAACATAGATCACATCTGAACATGCTTACACCGTTAGGCTACTCAATTTATTTCAAGACTTATTTACCATTGTATCTAAAACTATTTATTTCATACCATGCCATGTATACCATTTGGACCTTTGTCTTGTGCTATCATGATATTCGATCTTGTCTAATTTGTTTGGTCAAATCCTAGTTTTTAATGTTGAACTTTCAATTAACCTTGTCAATTTTGGATTCAAATATTAATTGATTTATGTTTAAGCCTCAATTCATGGGGCTAATACATAGATCTTTCTCTTTTGGGTTGCATAACTTCAGTTAATTGATTACCCAAATTTGAAAACTATTTATAGTTTATGTGTTCAGAGCCTATCCTCATCATTGTTTGTGCTTTTATTTAGAAGAACACAACCTTTCTCTAAAAGCCTTTTGCCTCATGCCTTATGCCAATTGATCATGTTTATGTTTGATTTCGTGTGTCAGGCTTGTGTCAAAGTTGTTTCCAAACTTGTTAGATTAAATGAAATCACATCATGCCTTTGTTTCAAGTCTAGATTTTGATGTCATTTGGCCAAGATTCCTAGCACAACCTATTTGAGCCTAGCTTTTGACTCCACATTTAGACAAATTACCTAGTGACTCTTTTCCCTTTCCTAGTTTAGACCTTGTTTGGAACACTTTGACCTAGACTTTTGACATGCCAATTTTTATTCATACACTTGACCTTTTGTGTGTATGACATTTGAAGTTAGACTATTTTATGCCAAGTCTTATCACAAACCATTTTGGAGATATAACTCCACCTTCGACCAAGTTGGACCAAGTTTGAACCATTGGTCCTTTGGACATAGTTTTTTAGATTTTGTAGAACTCTAAGCCTTTTTGTTTCAAAGATTTCATCATTTATGCATATATCTCTAGCTACACCTATGGTGGAGTCACACATAATCCAACTTATGATACAATGGCCACACAAAATAACTTTTATGGGTTTAGTCAAGACCCCAATGATGCTAATATGTTTTGTGAGATAGATTTCTATCCACCTCATAATAATCATTCATGGGAACAAAGTCATGAAACAACTTACAATCCAACTTGAGACCTTGATTAGTATGAAGAGGATTGTGAGGAGGAATTTGAAGACCCAACTACAAACAATATTGTTTGGGATATGGGTTTATACCCTCTTTACAATAATCAGTACATAGAACATAGTCAATAACCAACTTATGATCCAACTCAAGATTGGGATGATATGGTTTATCAAGAGGACTTGGATGATTTGGCTTGTGAAATATATCAAAATCCATAATGTCCTTTTGTTATTTGATCATTGACTACCCCTAACCCTCCCATGGATTATACAATCTATCAAGCTCCATAATATCCAAGGAATACCATTACCATTCTGAGACTCATGCTTTGGCTTGTACGAGTAATCAAGCTCCACACTGCCTTATTGTTAGCATTTCAGGACTTCATCCTTTGGCTCATATGAGTAATCATACTCCCAAAGGCCCAATGATTATTGAACCATAAGTCATTCCTCATCCAGTACCAATCCCATCTAAACCTTAATCGATCCAATCATTCGAAGACCAAGTTGTGTTCAAAACTGGTATTTTCCAACTCATTAGAAACCAAGGCCAAAATTACCAACCAATCCAAGATGTTTTTATTGAACCAACCATTTATGATAAGTCAACCTATGATGAATTACCTTTTAATCTTATACCTATTATCGAGGAGTATCACTCTAATGAGTCAGTCTGTGTTGAGTCACTTCTTAATGTTATAACCACCTTTGGGCAAATCATTACCTAGATAATATGCCTATTTTTCAAGAGCCTCCTATCAACAAGCCAATTTCTAAGGAGTTGTATCTTGACTTTTTTCCCATTATTATGAGTCTCACTTTGACAAACTAGTCTTGGTGGAGCCCATCATGCCATTACATGTTGTTACTTGTCAAATACCAAACATTCAACAAGACATCATTGTAATAGAGTACCCATCAACTAAAGAATTAGAGTCAAAGTCAAGTTCTACTCTTGGATCGATATTGGATTTAACATTAGAATCTAAATCAACATTAGTCTCAACATTAGATTTAGAGTCCCTTGAGTCCGAATCAGATTCAAAAGAAGCATATGTTCATGGTTGTTACAACAAAGGTTACACATACCTTGCAGATCAATTTGAATACATTTGTGGTCTTTCTATAATTTTTGATAATGATTAATTCAAATTTGACATGAGTTATCATAGTATCTTCTACAAGGATTGTGTAGCCTCTCTCCATTCCATTACCATTCCACAAGCCATTACCCTCAACTAAGATAGCCATATTATTGACATTCCATCTCCCATAAGTGTCGATTGGGATTGATAGAATCACACTTTGTTGAACTGCATCCATGGTGATATAGTATTTAAAGAAGATCAGGGAGGCCAAGACCACATTCATGGAGCAGAAGAACACTTTCCTAGTGAAACCTTTTTGGAGGTTCTAGCGGACAAACAAAGTTTAAACTCAACATCTTTTAGTGAAAATTTTTTAGAAGTGCTAGAAGAAAATCAAAGTCAAAATCCAATGTTCATTAGTGATACCTTATTGAAGGTACTATGAGACAATCAAGACAAATTTATTGGTGAAAACATCTCTGAGGCACCAATAGCTAAGCATAAAAGTTCTTCACTATTTGATGAAGACAAAATCAAAGATCAAATCAAAATAGCTTCTTATCTACAACTTAATCAGATGGTAGCTACTCTCAAGCCCAAACAATTAAAAAATCTGATGGTCCTATTGAGAGAATGAGTCTTTGGCCCTGCCACAACCAAATTTATTTCAAATCTAGCATCAAAAGCATTATGTATGACTAAAAGTCATGATCTTCATTTATTTCCCAACCATTACCCATTCCACTATCATCTATCATTTCATTTCACAAACAAACCTATCATCTATTTTTTTTCCTTGTTTACCATCCATGGTTGCACTTTCCTTTGTAGAGGCTACAAAGATATCTTATATCGATGCCTGAAGGAGTCAAAATCAATGACCAATGAAAATCACAAAATCATTCTCAGCATCCAAATGTGTAGGTAGTTCTTGATGGAGCAACTATTCAGATGAGGTGTGGGCTAGAAATTAACATGATCAAGTATTCTATTTATATCATTTATTGATTAGGATGTGCATCTCCCCATCAATGGGAAAAATAGAATAAAAAACCACACCCAGGCCAAAAACATGTACCATATCGTTTCACATTACCATGCCATTATTGTTGTTACAGATCCTTTTGCAATTGTTGCATATCCTTCTATTTACCCCATTATTTGAGGGCATCCCTCTTACCATTTTTATCTAGCTTATCAAAAACCATCATTATCCTAAAGCAATGCCATACCATCCTATAGTTACATTCTTATCTAGACATCCTATATTTCCATTCCTATCTAGACATCCTATAATTCCATTCCTATCTAGACCAAAGACTATTTTTAGTCATCCTACCCAATCCTATTTTGATCTTGGTTACTTTAGTTCTTCTTGCACCTTTTACAGGGGGATTATAATCAAGTTTCAATAATCAATCCAATCCATGTTTAAATGATAGTCTATGAAGGTAGTGTGATAGTTGATCTGGCAAGATATATTTTATTTTCCATTCTATATCAAGTTTGTTTATGTGAACTTGATTATAACCGCCTATAGGCAAATCAATGTCTCACCAGTCTTGATATTAATTATAACTACCTATGGGAAAATTGGTATCATTTATCTATGTTATTATATCCTAGTTATAATTTCTTATGGGAAAACTAAGGGCAACACTTGTTTATCATGCATTACCTTATCACCTTGCCATTACTATTTTCATTTGACTAGCCATTTGCCAGATTTGAGAACTTGTTGGGACCTAGTTGGTTTTTCCCCACCTTTTGTGTGGATGGAATTAATATGAATTGAGGTCATTTTAAATTCATGTTGAAGTCACTTCAGTCCCCCTTTCCATACACTCTCACCATTTTGTGAGTAACCTAAGCCAAATACTCTCATCATTTTGCGAGCAACCTACACCAAACGCTCTCTCCATTTTGTGAGCAATCTTAGCCAAACACTCTCACCATTTTATGAGTAGGTATCTTATCATTCTCTAAATGAGTTAAGATACCTCAAAATTCTAAAAACATTAATAAAATTTCAAAAAATCTAAAAACATTTGTCTTGTATAAGCCTAGTTAGTTATCCTCGATCCACCCTATTGGGGCAAAGTCATTATTAGGATGTTGTTTTTTGCTCTTATTTTTAGGCTTTCTATTTGTTTATTTATTTCAAGTTGTTTGTTTGTTTGTGTGATTTTTGTGTGTTTTTTTGTTTATCTTCTTATCTGTTTGTTTGCTTTCAACACTGTTGCCTTGACTCAATCTATATGTGTTTAATTGGGTGATTCCTTGCACACATTATTCTTGAGTCCATTCATATTTATATGTCAACATTGTCATCATGGTTTTTATCATTGGTGCATTGTTTTTGAGTGTTTATTAGATTAGGATTCAATCCTTATGCATTTTTTAGCCAAGTCTTCATAGTGTTATATCATGATGCCTACCGTCACATGCTATAGGGAGAATTAACTTCAAGAAGGTCTACAATGAATGGAGATATATAAGTTTCTCCTTGGCACCTTGGAAAATCCTTCCACCCATCTTGATCGAAGCAAACCATTGCCCATTCTAGTTGTATCATTGCTAATAAGGATGAACATCTCCTCATTCGTAGGTAGAACTGAATCATTTCTAATGATCAAACTTATTCTTCTTTTCATCTCTTTCCTTACTTTACACCTACTTATCTTTAATCTATATTTTAGGTTATATCCTTGAGTTACTCTTGCTAATCATCCTTAACTAGGGAACCATCATCTTTAGTCAATCCAGGTCCTCTTAATGATTATAATTGCCTATGGGCAAATCATTATTTTAACTTTCATTCCTGATTATAACCTCCTTTGGGCAAATCAACATCCTTTTTAAATCAATACATGCAAGCATTTTCTCATTTGTATTAATCTCAAACATGGGTAAATTCCACCTTTCTTCTTGTTTCTTTTTGAGGGGCCATCCATCAATAAATGTGACAGCTAATCCCTCAAGGGGGCATCATCTTAGGCTTCCCAAACACCATTTAGAGCTTTGTTCTTCAACCATCATCTTCTTTTTGGCATACAGACCATCTCTCATTATTTGAGAAGACATTGCTTTGCTTATAGTTTGCAACATCTTCCCAAATAGGGGCAAACTATAAACACCTAAAACTGGCCACCGATAACCTCCAACCAGGCTTTTGACTAATTTCCACCAAAATGCATAATTTGGCTTAAAAACACTTAAACACATTAAATAAGTTGAAATTGATATATTCAAATACTAATTTTGGCTAGGATATCACTAAATGTGACAATGTAATTTATGAGACAACTAACTTTGATCAAGTCATTTTGAGTCCAAATGCCAATTTTGCATCTAAGTGATTTGGATTGCTCTTTTCTATCAAATCTCTTGCACAAGATGTGTGCATTTATTATTTTGTGTTGAAAATATCTTAAATGGGATGTCAAGATATATGAAACACCGGAAGCACACAATTGATTACCAAACCAAGCAACTTAATATGCGGAAATTAATCAGAATCACAAGTAACTAGAACTCAGAATAACACATAATATGAGAGACAATACACAACTTGTATTAATACTCATATAGAAAAGAATACAATAAAGAAGATGCCACTTCTTCTCCACCACCTCTTCAGAGGCTTCCCACACCTCAAGTGAACAGTAATTCTCTCTTCAAAGCTCTCTCTCTCAGGTCCCAACACACAACTCAAACACAGAGTTGGTTTTCACCTCCAGTGCTCCACGCACACCACAAGTGCTCCACGCACTCCACAAGTACTCAAGGTACTTTAAGTAGATCTCCCATGAACCTGACATAACCTGCACCTCAACAGACCATACTTATGGAAGGGACTGCCTTGCCTTCCTCTTTGCTCTATCCGAGTACACACCTGTACTCCAAGTAGATCCTGCCTGATTCTGCTCCCTGTTGTGTTGCTGTCCTATCTGATCTTGCACACCTACAAATCAACCTAGTTTTGCACACCTGTGAACCTTGACCTTGCACACACATACACCTGCAGATCAATGATCTTACTTACCATGCAAATCTCCTATAAAGGCCATGCTCACCTGATGACCAAGATCATACATACATGAAGAACCCTGCTGATTCTCCAATCCAGCACCCACACACCTGGTATTGTGGCACTAGGAGGAATGCACCATTGCTCTACCTCACACACAAAAGGAGCTGTTTGCTCTCTTACTCCCTAGCACCAGTTTCCAATACAACCATGAGTCTATTATATAGATCTCATCCAAACAATAATTAGACATCTAATTACAATAATTAGATCTGCAGCTCTCAGTCTAAAAATAGCTCTCATCATGCAAACACTTGGTTTGTTAGCTAACTACCCGTAACATCCGTAGTCCGAACCACACAGGTGACCGACGTCGGTCCCTGTCCGCCTGGGGGTCACCGACGCCGGTCGGTCTCTGACCGACATCGGTTACCTTCTTGTCTAATCCTGCCGACGTCGGTTGGCCAGACCAACGCCGGTGTCTGTGACACTCCACAACTCATCTGCAACCTCCTCCATGTCTGCATCAGTGAAGCTTTTAGCTCCACAACCTAACAATCTCCCACTTAGAGATAAACATCTGCACTGTACCTGTACTTTTACTTCATCTAATCTATTTCTTGGTTTGTATCCCTCTTCAAACTCAATCCTGAAGACAACCCACCACACATCCCGTGGTGTACCTCCTGTCATCCGAGTACCCTGCCACATCCGAACCTACAAACCCATGTAGTGAAGTCCTGACCCTGCATGTATACCTGCTGCTGGTCCCTCTCAAATACCTGAGAACACACTTCCCCAAATTGGCTCCTAACTCTCTGACAGCTCCCACTGCATGGGAATACTCAGGTCTATACCAGACCTCATGTGATTTCGGACACTGTACCTGTCCAGCCCTTAGTGTGCTCCGGCTTTGCGTCTTGAACCTCGCCAACACCTGATTCACATCAGATCCCACTAGAGACAAAATCAACCTGTGATCTCCATGTCTCCCATGTCAAAGAATTTTGCTGCTCCAAACTCCTCATGACATGCCACTAAACTAACCTTACCCTTATCTCAGCAAAACCCTATATGTCTGAACCTGTACCAAGTTCATCCTCCACATACAACAATAGGATAATGTTGCGACCATCATCCACCTGGTAAGACAAACACAATGGTTATACTGACATTGACTAAATCCCTGCTTTGTCATCCACCTGGTACCACCTGTCAGTCCTGTCCCACTGTCCTGCAGCTCCCTCAAGACCATATGCCTGGTCTTCCGTCTCACATGTCCATTCACTCTATTCCTTAACTAAGGAATCCATTTGTCTCTGTGCTTTCATACCTGCTGGCAACCCTACCAAAACTCCCATTTGGTTCTACATCATATCCCTGCCATGCTCCCACCTGTTTCCTGGATCCTTCCTGCTCTACAATCAGCAACGAGTATAAAGAAAAGGAATAATGAATTTGAGGACCTACTTACATCTTCAGTCCTCCATATGGGTGTTTGAGACTCCTTGACAACGTGCTGTCCACCCAAAATCCGTTACAGTGACCGACCTCGGTCACCCCACAGTCTGCATCCGATCGACGTCAGTTCCCATGCGTCTGTCCCTGGCTACCGACCCTGCCGACGTCGGTGTCCCTGTTACCGACGTCGGTCCTCATGACCGACATCGGTCTTACCTACTGTCGACATCGGTCCTCATGACCGACGTCGGTCTTACCCTGCCCGACATCACCGGCTTCGGTCTGCACGTGACCGACATCGGCACCTGTCTGTTCGACGCCAATTCTTCCTGACCGACGTCGGTACCTATGTTCGCCTGTGAGTGATGACTTTTTACCCGCGAGCTCCTTTGAATCAAAACCCATGTCCAAACTGCTCTGCTCAGAAGTATCCAGCACCATCCACTGGTTTCTGTCTGCCATCTCCTCCATAAACACCAAGGCTTTCCAGTTCTTAAGCCTGTCAAATATATCTATCTTCCGCTTAAGAACATGCATCTCCTTCCTGCTCATGTGACCAAGCCTACGAAGCCACGTCTCTGCAACAGAAGAAGAATCAGTAATATAAAAAAGTAGATAAAGAGTACCTGTTTTCTTACCACCAGCTAATTCAAGTGCATCCGCTGTGAGAGTTCTTGTGCATCTCTCATCACCCAATCTTTCTAAAGAAATTAGCCATATCTCCAAACCTGGGACCTGCATGACCTTCATCAACACCTGTGTGTTGGCCGCCTACAATTCAGCTTCACTTCCCTTTGCCAATTCTTTGGCAAGGCTCACCAGCTCCTCTACCTAGGGCTGCATGGAAAGAGGCAACCGAATCTTTTATCCAAGATTCAACTTTATCCAAGAAACCTCCCAGAGCATCTTGTGCAACAACACCTGCTACATCTGCTTCTTCAATTTCTTCATGTTGATCTGCTACCAACCAATAATAATCTTTTACCTGCTCTTTCTTTCCATGGAACCGTAAGTGACCATCTGTGCTTTTCAACTCCTCCATTCTTAGCTTACTTTCATCTGCCATTGCTCTACTCCCACTCAATCAGAGACCCCTGAGAGTTGCCTGTAACCAAACACAAACCCTGCTTCCTGCAACCTTGGCTCTGATACCACTTGTCAGGATATATGAAACACCGGAAGCACACAATTGATTACCAAACCAAGCAACTTAATATGCAGAAATTAACCAGAATCACAAGTAACTAGAACTCAGAATATGAGAGACAATACACAATTTGTATTAATACTCATACAGAAAAGAATACAATAAAGAAGATGCCACTTCTTCTCCACCACCTCTTCAGAGGCTTCCCACACCTCAAGTGAACAGTAATTCTCTCCTCAAAGCTCTCTCTCTCAGGTCCCAACACATAACTCAAACACAGAGTTGGTGTTCACCTCTAGTGCTCCACGCACACCACAAGTGCTCCACGCACTCCACAAGTACTCAAGGTACTTCAAGTAGATCTCCCATGAACCTGCAATAACCTGCACCTCAATAGACCATACTTATGGAAGGGACTGCCTTGCCTTCCTCTTTGCTCTATCCGAGTACACACCTGTACTCCAAGTAGATCCTGCCTGATTCTACTCCCTGTTGTGTTGCTGTCTTATCTGATCTTGCACACCTGCAAATCAACCTGGTTCTGCACACCTATGAACCTTGACCTTGCACACACATACACTTGCAGATCAATGATCTTACTTACCATGCAGATCTCCTATAAAGGCCATGCTCACCTGATGACCAAGATCATACATACATGAAGAACCCTGCTGATTCTCCAATCTAGCACCCAGACACCTGGTACTGTGGCACTAGGAGGAATGCACCATTGCTCTACCTCACACACAGAAGGAGCTGTTTGCTCTCTTACTCCCTAGCACCAGTTTCCAATACAACCAAGAGTCTATTATATAGATCTCATCCAAACAATAATTAGACATCTAATTACAATAATTAGATCCACAGCTCTCAGTCTAAAAATAGCTCTCATCATGCAAACACTTGATTCGTTAGCTAACTGCCCGTAACATCCGCAGTTCGAACCACACAGGCGACCAACGTCGGTCCCTGTCTGCCTGGGGGTCGTCGACGCCGGCCGATCTCTGACCGACGTCGGTTGCCTTCTTGTCTAATCCTGCCGACGTCGGTTGGCCAGAACAACGCCAGTGTCTATGACACTCCGCAACTCATCTACAACTTCCTCCATGTCTGCATCAGTGAAGCTTTTAGCTCCACAACCTAACATGGGATAACATATCTAACACATCTAGAATTGACTTCCAATTCCAATTCAATCAAATTTTGGACCAATAACAAGACATTTTGATCAATTTGATTAATTTGTGCACCAAAGGACCAAAATTTGCACCAAAGTGCTTAATCATGCTTAATATCTAATTAAACTAAATTAGATCCTAATTAACAATTCCATGGAAAGTTGTTGAATACTTATTTTTAGAAATGAATATTGAATATCTACATCATCAGGTGACATAATTTCTTGAAAAGACATCCCTAGGCCATAAATACATAAAATATCAAGGTTAACCCTGCCCATGCCTCTTAAATGCCCCTCTATCCCAAATATTGATGAGACTATTTATGGATTTTTAATTACTTAATTGGATTAGTCCTTAGCCACACATATAAATCTTGAGATGGATGGTTCAGGTTGATTCTAGCCATTTGTAAAAATCTATAAATATGAAGCCTTGCCACATGAATTTTAAGCTTAACTTGTGTAAAGTTACCATGCCAAATTGATTCCAAAAATATCTCACATGCCAAAGTTATGATGCCAAAATATTGAATCCAAAGCCAATCAAGGTGCCAAGGAGAGATGGAAGTAGTCAAGCTTCCATTGATGTAGACTTCATGAGCACAAGCTGAGCAAGCTATTACAACAAAGCATTTGAAGCATCCAAGGAACGTGAAGGATTCTTGTTTTTCCTTACTTTTTAGTTGTGTTTTTCATTTGTTTTTGTTATTAAGATCACCCTGGTAACTAGGCATGAAGGTGTTAGTTTAGTGTGCTTTTGATTTGATTTATCCACTAACACAATACTAATCTTCGCTTCATCGCCAAATTCCTAGTTCACAATAGTTACTTGATTGAAACATTCCATCTCTCCCTCCATCACTAGTGGTTGATACAAGAAAACCTATACCTATAAAATATGATCAGATGTTTATTGATATTATCACTAATGTGTTGTAAACTCTACAAAATGATACTTCAAGTTAAGGCACAAGATATAAGAAGTTATTGATGAAATCAATATTGAATTAGGCACACCCATAGAGGATGTTGGACCACTAACAAATGGGAATTATAAATTGAAAATATTTAATGAACTATTTACAAAGCATGAGGAAATAGAAACTAAGGATATTTATGAATTACATCATATGTACCATGCATATCCTCCTCTTGAGACACATATTCGTCTAATTGATGAGATTATTGACACACTTACGAGCATATTACCATGGAAACATATGATTACAATCAATGAAAGAGAGAATTTTGATGATGAATTAGATTTATATGCATTATTCATATGAGCTCACATCAATGATCACCCTATCACATTGTTATGGTTCAATCAAAAATGTTTGTACCATGATACTTATCAAATCTCTAGATACATATAAGGGGATATAGAACATACTTCAATATTGATCGAAGGGTTTGATGGATATACACAAGTGATACCTCTTCAAGTAGGGCCCACCATAGTAGTTATTTCATTCTTAATTATATCTAGTAATGGGGTACTTGGCATGTTGTTGGGATGCCCTTGGATTAATAAGCTTCATGCAATACCTTATATAGTACATCAATGCATTAATTATATATAGTACAATAAGGCAGTTATCATTTCAATAACTTGATATAGTTACCCTCTTCAACCAGTGGTATCTCCTCCTCCATCCCCACCACCACCATAATCATTTATTACTTTTATTTAATATAATTATATAGAGGTGGTTGTTACTTACATTATAAATTAGTATTTAGAGGTAGTTATTGCACCCATTCAAAATCTATCTATACATTCAGTACAAATTAGAATAATTGATTCTCTTAGGAAGCCAATTTCATTATAATTATTACATGAGAGAGCTATTCAAGAATCTAAGAGTCCTTTATCAACTATAGCATATACCAAGTTAGTCCCATGAAAATTTTAGCATGTACCAAAATGAACACATATAACTATGCATTCTCTTACTACGCACTAGGCTCCACAGATTCCTAGATTTCCTAGAGCTATTTATCATACACAATATTTTATGAGCAATGATGATTATGGTTACATTAAAATACATAATTCCTATTCATCCACACCTATTACCTTTCATTCCTAAAAGATAAACCTTACACCATATGACATAGGCACCTCCCATAAATATCCCCTTGATTGGATAATTAGTCAGGACCTTTGCACATATTCAAATAAATTCAAAATTAAGAAAATACAAAAAAATAATTCAAAAAGTCAAAAATCAAAAATTGAGCATGACATGAATTGTTAGATTAAATTATTTGCATATTTTATTTATCAAATGTTTAGTAAATGGTATATTATTTTCATATACACATGCATTTCACTAGGTATATGAGTGTGATGTAGGACATACAGATCATTCATGGACATGTAGATGATGGAACTTTCCTATACCCAAGGGTTATACCAATGTTGATATCATATACTTCTAAAAGTTATATTATCACAAGATATATCTTTATATTCTCTTAGTACCATGTTGAGCTACATACATTTCTTACACGTGCCTTGCTAGCTACTCATTTATTACATATGCTACATGGATATACCATTTAATATGTTATGATACTAACATATGGATAGTTTAAACTTATTTTCACTTGTTTTATGCTTCATCGATGTTTTTAATTTTACATGATAGGATATATATTACTATCTATTGTGTGTGGCCTTTTGGCCTTGTTTATGGATCAATAGCCTTACTTGTTGTGGCATTAGTGCCCATTGCTTGTGCATCCTTAGATTTGTTTGTTAGTGAAATATTTATGTCCCTTGTATACAACCCCTTGGCCTTATTTGTGACATTGTGGGTTGAGATTATGTGATTTATATGTTTGTTGGTGCCATGATCCATATTACAAACCTCCCTTTTATGTGTTGTGCCATGTTTTATATCATATAATTCATTATTGCACAGTCTTATTTAGTGATAATTACTATTATATGCCTCACATATGCATTTATATTACTTATATTCCCTAGAATTTCATATGTTACATACATGCCTTGATGTTATAGACATCACTATTATAACATACTCTCCACATGTTGACATGATTTGACATGATATCATATTTATACATGATTTTATATGGTTCAATTCTATTTTGAGATGAATGACTTATATAATTTATCCCTCACCTCAAAAGGGGGGAATATTAGTGAGATTTGTCATAGAGACTAAAGCCTACATGAGTATACTTGAGTACAATATACAGATTTTAGAGTTCATATGTGATTCAAATATCAGATTGGGCTATTTATTTGTAATATTAAGATAGATTGTGGGAGTATATGCAAGACATATTTACTCCATTATATACTTCATGAGTGATATATTTTAGATTGATATAGATTCAAGTACATTTTGGGGCATGTTCATGGCATGTGTACTCCATTTTATAGGACAAATTTGATTTGAACATGATGTTGGTTCATGCATAATTATACACTATTTTAGATTTAAATTCAACATGATGATGGTTCACGCACATTATGACAACTTACATTTGAAATCAATTCAGTGGGGAATGATGTTGGTTCATGTACATGTAAAATATTGCACCTTTGTAGTTATTTATCAAGTAATTGAAGTGTGTAGAAAACTTGAATATATAAGTCCATCTATAGTGGTTGATTCATGATTTTGAGGTAATGTACATTGAGGCTCAATCATTCTTGATAACATTGGCATTACCCGTAGATAACCCATTGTGTGGTTCCTACCTTATAATATTTGGGTTAAAGTATTAGTGTTAGATTTTTTTCATATGGGTTGGGACATTTGTTCTCTAATTCACAACTCCTGCATTGATTAAATTTTAAATCGGGGATTGGTCACCCTCAATGCCACCATGTCTCTATGTGATTTAGCAAGGAAGCTCAATTCTCTAATAATTTGATGAGGAAGCATCATTTTCAATAAGATAAAGAGTAACATAGGTTACTCACATACAAGTGTAATCCTTCTTCTTTCAATGTTAAAATTTCAAGTATAGTTCCAAACTTCAAATTTAATTATGTGCAAATTGACTACTACATTTTCATTACAGGTTTTTATTGGGGAATCTTGCACATTTGGAGCTTTATCCTAAAGACAAAGTGTGTTGTATTGTAGATAATAAAAGCTGATTTATATAGAATCTCCTTTTGTTATATTTGAGAAATACCTAGTAGGGCTCTACCCTTTGGTTCAAGACCTTCCTACTACCAAAAGGCTTGCATTTACCATCTCATTATGCCTAATTATTTATCTTATGATTGGACACAATAATTTCTCATGATCTAGATCTACTACACTATAAAGAAATATTAGAACTTGGTATATATCCTTTACTGTTAGTTATAAATCCTCAACAACTTCCTAGCTTGCTGATGCAATATGAAAACACTATTCATGGGCATTATTCCTAAGTTACTATTCACTGATGAGGTGGTGGACACTATTCATCTTGGTGAGGTGTCCACACCAATATTATTGAGTGATTAGGTGGCATGGGTTGAATTTTTCATGTGGGGCATGAAAAGTGTGGTAAAAAAGAGAATCCATCACCTTTTGGATGCTTGTGATAGTAGGGAGACAAGTTATTCTATTTCTGATTGGTATCTCCTTTTTCCTTTTTAACTTTCCATGAGCGGTGGAGCCATGTTAGCCATGTGAACTTTATCCTTAAAACATCATGAGCTCATTTAGAGAAGGTGGCATGGATTTCATGGGAGACCACTTGTCTTTTTTGAATATCGCCCCATGTGAAAGGGTAGCACCATTATGGGCCCCCTTTGTTCCTTTGTTATTTTTTCCTCATATTTTTCTATATATGCTTGTATTTCCTTTGCTTTAGTAAGGATAAGAAAGTTTGTGAGAATAGGCTTGATGAGAAGCCTCTTTGGCATGTTGGCCAAGTATTGTGAGAGTGTTTGATGGCATGCATTTATGGCATGCCATTTGTATTATAATATTGTGAGAATTAATGAGAATTGTGTGAGGAATTCTCGTGATGAGATTATGAGTTTTATGAGAGTATGGATTGTTGAATCCATTATGTGGTTGGAGGCCATATGAACTGTTATTAGATAAAGTAGTATTTCTATGGAAAGGAGAGCTCTAGATTGAGTATGTGAATGTGTTTTTATTTTTTACAAGTTTTGAAGATGAAGAGTGGAAAAATGTCACTGAAGAGAGAATGGGAAAAGAAGTTGAAGACATGGGGCAGACTATTGGAGTTGCTACTGGAAAGAGTTGAAGATTTTGAAATTGAAGAGGAAGTTATGTGGGACATATGTGATTCCTTAAAATAAAAGATGGCTACATTGAAGAGAGAGATAACCACATGGAAGAGTTAACAGTGCAATCATGGAGAGTTGTAGAAAAGATAAGAAAAGATGAAGAAGAAAATTTCCATAAAGGGCAATGTGAAATAGGAGAATAAGGTTGTTGATTAACCCATTATTGAAGACATCCTTGTGAAGGATGATATGGATAAGAAAGAATAAGATTGCAACCTTTGAGAGTTGCATGTAGAAGAAGTTTGTAGCCATATGGTGTTGCAAGATAGTGAAGAATATTTCAGCCATGAAGTGTTACAAGTGGATGAAGAAGAGGTCAACTAGGAAGAGTTGTAAGAAAGAGAAAATTGCAGCCATGAGGAGTTATACATAGAGGAAGAAGGAATAAAAATAATGTTGAAAGTTTCCATGATAAAAGTTTTGGATGAAAAAATTGTGCAATCAAATGCACAAGACAAAATTTTGGCGGAGTTAAAGCTATGTGTAGGGGTTGAAATTAAATTTATAGATGATGAGAAAACAACTATGGGAGTTATTTTGGATGGGACATTGGCAACCCATATCGAGAGTGAAGATCATGAGGAACATGCTATAATTGAATATGAGTTGAAAGCTTCTTTGAAAGAAGCCATGGATGAAGATTTGGTTGATGTTGATGTTACAACCATAGAGGATATTTTTGTGCAAGAGAGTGCACATGTGAATAAGATGGATATACTTAAAACCATGAGAGAAGAGATGCAAGTGGATATGTTTTGTGTTATGGAAGATCTAACATATGGTTGGATGATGAGTGAAGAAATCCAAGTGGGATTTTGGTGGAGGTGGATGGACAATGGTGGGCTAAAACTCACATATGTTAATAAGATGCATGATAGAGCATCTTGGTGGAGGAGCTCAGTTTCATGTGGGTGTCATCCCACAAGTGTTTATGGTGGGTTATATCCCATGTATGAATCCATTAGGATATAGATGAGAATTTGGCAGAGGAGGATGGTTTTAGATGGGAGGTGTGATCCCATAAGTATGGTTTCAAGATTAGTTTTTAAAAACTAGAAGTGTCAAAATAGAAATAAAATTATCTAGGTGCATTTGGTGTATTGGAAGGGGATGCCATGGTCATTACTCTTCTTGACCAAAAGAGTGGTACCCCATCTATGTGATTAAGAGATCACATTATCTACCTCGGGTGTCCAATGTAAGAGCATCCAAGGGTTTGGGTAGTCTTGCATTGCCCAAAAATAGAGTGATATGCTTTCTTCTTTTTTTTAAAAATAAATGGCAAGGATACAACCAGGGCAACTTGTAGGAGTGTAGTTTTTTTCAACTAGAGGAGAATTATGCAATGGAAAAACACTATTCGTGTAAGTTGTTACTCATTAATGAGATGGTAAACACTATTCATTTTGGTGAGGTGTCCACAACACTATTTTTGAGTGCTTGGGTGGCATGGGTCAAATTTTCCATATGGAACATGAAAAGAATGATAAAAAAGAGAAGCCATCACCTTTGATAGTGGGGAGACAAGTTCTTATGTTTCTGATTGGTATCTCTTTTTTCCTTTTGACTTTCCATGAGAGGTGGCACCAACTTAGCCATGTGAAATTTATCCTTAAAAAATCATGACCTCATGTGGAGAAGGTGGCATGGATTTCATGGGGAGACCACTTGTCTTTATTGAAGATTCCTCCCATGTGAAGGGGTGACACCATTTTGGGCTCCCTTTGTTCTTTTGTTGTTTTTTCCTCATATTTTTTTATATATGCTTGTATTTACTTTGCTTTAGTCAATCTACACGAGTTTGTGAGAATAGGCTTGATGATAAGCCTTTGAGGAGACTCCTTGGCATGTTGGCCAAGTATTGTGAGTGTTTGATGACATGCATTGGTGGCATGGCCTTTGTATTTTAATATTTTGAGAATTAATGAGAATTATGTGAGGAATTATTGTGATAAGTTTATGTGTTTTATGAGAGTATGGATTGTTGAATCCATTATGTGGTTTGTCACATCACTTGTCAAACACTTGCATCCCAATAGTAACACTTGCATCAACATAAGTGTACAGATTACTATCAAGTGTCCAATCCTCAAAATCCATATAATTTTAAATTATTTTGAATCTTATAAGCATCCCACTTGTATTATTGAACCCTACCATGATTTTTTTTTTAAAGGTGTGGTGTAAACACAAATCTAAGCCTACTCATTATTTATCTAGAAAATAACAAGCAAACCCTTTTCAAGCTCACTAAATCAATTTAACAACTAATTTATACTTCCCTATTGTCATATTAGTCATAGGATAAATCATATTATAGGTTTGAATCACTTAGATAATAACTCATGATCAATATTTGTCAATTTACAAGCTAGATCATTGCATGCCTTTACATATAATATATTTAACCCTTGTGCACACACAAGTTAACACCTAGGGAAAAATTACATAATTTTGAGGCTCTAATTGTAGTATTGGCTATTCAGGTATTGATCATTGACATAGGGTTCCTTGAGGTCAGCTAGACCATGAGCCCACTGACCCTTTTTTGGAAAGGTATAAAGACCTAAGGTGAAGAGATCGGGTTTGATCCACATACAATAATTGATAGCCTATGCATGTAAATAAAAGACATCAACATAAAGGTAACATAAAATCTATAAGGCTCTAGATGGTCACTTTGTAGTACAACAAATATTTTATACTAGATAATTTGTGTTGAGATCATGATAAAGTCATTGACACAAGTGTCCCAGGGCTGACATAAGTGTCCAAACATCCTAAAACAATATTTATAGAATATAAAGATTGGATCATGATCTTGTCCCTACCTATTTCCACCTCTATACTTCTTAGATCTACCTGCACATTTATAGATAAGCTAAGTATTACCTATTATTTATGCTTATGTTATCAAACTACTATTTTGAGGGTACTTTATATATTTAACATAACTCAACACTTTAATTTGGAATATTCATTTATATAAGTTTTTTATTAATTGGTCTGATCTAGAATAGTTATATTCATCCATATGTGTAGGCTATTCTACCCCCTTTACCCACATATCCAAAAAGGGTAAAACATTTTGTGAGCCTAACCACTGATTCTTCTCATGAAACTTTTAGCTTGCTTTAGGTTTTTTAGTATTCTAGGGTTTTTGATTTCAATAATTTATAGATCTAAATTTTTTAATTTCCTTTGGTAACTTTATTTGTATTTATAAAACATGGAAAATGTTAATTTAAAATAATCCTTATTCAATCATCTAAATACAAATAAAGAATTGATGAATTCATTCTTACATGTTACCCAAGAAGAAATCAATAACCATGTTAAGGCTAGTGCATCCACATCCAATAATGGTGAACCCTTAGATGGAAAAACTATTGTTACATCCTCCATGGGAATAATTAATACTTAAACTTTATTAATGGTTTCATTTCCTTCATCAAAACAAGTGGTGTTTTCATCCCCTTCGGTGGCTTCTTAGATCTCAGATCTTAATCTTAATGGGTCTACATTGTAAACTCTTCTCCAAGTTATAAAAATTTTGGAAGCTAAAATTATCAACATTGAACAAAATGCTTTGAAATAAACTCATGATATTGATTCATAATATGTAATACATAATCCTATATCATCTAAGCAATCTTTTCACCCTTTTCCAACTATTTTTCTTGCACCCAAGTTCACATTTTATGATGGTGAAGGTGATCTTGAACAACATCCCTAATCTTTCTATGCAACATGCATTGATTATGATTCAAATGATAAAATTTTGACCAAATTATTTCCAAGAGCCTAAAGGCCTATGATTTATGATGGTTATATGACTTACCAATCCAATTGGTGAAAGCATTCAAACCTCTAGTAGATTATTTTATAGCACATTTCTCCATCAACATCATTGAAAAGATGTCATATGCAAAAATTACTAAGATCAAACAAGTAACTGATGAACTTATTGATGAATATGTTTTGAGATATAAAATAATGTTGACC
Organism: Torreya grandis; assembly: GCA_037957365.1. Lineage (NCBI taxonomy): Eukaryota > Viridiplantae > Streptophyta > Pinopsida > Cupressales > Taxaceae > Torreya > Torreya grandis. The sequence continues at coordinate 1,580,031 of JARHVA010001670.1, read as the reverse complement.
AAAATGACAAATTTGATGGCAAATAAAGATCTTCAAGACATCTTTAAATAAAGTTTGTTTGTCCCATTACATGATTCTATTATTTTTAAGAAGTTAAAATATTTTGATGACTTATGCCATATTATTTGAGATAGTGAAATGAAATTTATTTCCTTGAATAAATTTAAGTATGTAGTAAACATATTGAATACATCTTCTACCAAGTTTCATCTCAAGCCAAGCTACAAGGTAAAACCTACAAAACCTAAAACAGAAACAAACATAATGGTTAAGGTAGTGTCATAGTAATCTACTCATCTCATCTTATCTAATGTACCTAAGAGACAATTGAAACGATTACCTAAATTTCCAACTTCAATAACTAAGAAGCTTATGGAGTGCCATCTCATATCTCTTCCTTCTCCTATAGAGGTTGATATGAGATGACCTCTTCCAAAATGATATGTTGCTAATGCATATTGTGACTATCACTAAGGCCCTATGCATTCTAAAAGCATATGTTATACATTAAAACATAATATCCAAGATCTTATTGATAACCATTAGATTACCTTTGGCAATCCTCCAAATGATTCAGGTTCACAACTCGGTGACCACTAAAGCCACAATATATTTAATAATCCTTTGTAATATTATTCTATGAAAGATCTAGAATTGCAAATGGAATACAATGCACATCCTTCTCCATCACATTATGGGCACCCATTATATGGGATTATTGGCACTTATATACACATAATACCTCTTATGGTTTAGAGACCTTATATTTCATTTGATGATAGTGAAATTGTGGATGATAACTCAAATATTCATTCATTATTTATTTGAGCATACCTTGATCATAAATATATATAATGTTATGATCCATAATGGTGCTAGTGAGAATACATATATTATGATCGATGATAGTGTTAGAGCATTTGATGAGACATCACAACATGTTATTGGTGAGATTGATTTACCTTTACAAATTAGTTTAATACATGTGGTCACTACCTTTCTAATTATACCATATATGAGAGTAGTTGATATGTTATTGGGATGGCCCTGGATACATAAACTCCACACAATACCTTATATAGTGCATGGGTGTATTAAATACATTCATATTAATAGGTTAGTAACAGTGCCTAGAATACCATAAGAACATCCACTGAAAAAGAGAAGTTTATTCCCAGATAGCTAAATATACAACCTACTAAGGTTAATCATTTATGAAAGGTAAACAATAGGAAATCCCCTTTCTTATATGCCCATAATTGAGAGACTATTACACCATAGATACATAGTGGATTCAATGGAATTCTCATTTACACCTACATGGTCTACCCAATTACTAAGAAAAAATAAACATGTTCTAATTACATTTGCACCAAATAAACCATGAAGAACTAAAAAATAGGTTTCGTAAACCCCTAAGCCTTATATTACCTCTCACAACCATAGAGTCCTATGAGATATGTGTAGAGTATCATAGATTATATAGTTCCAGATATGACACCTATACATGCTATTTAAAAGTATCACTAGTTTGATTTATCATATTCTAAGTTTGGAGATACATGTGAGCATCCCTTATATGGGATCATAGGTTAGACCTTTTTACTTTATAAATATTCCAAAAAAAAAAAAAAAAGATATTTAATAAATTACAAAAACATTCCAATAATTCAAAAATACCAAAAAAATCATCATTCACATGTTTACTATCTCCTTGGCATCTATGTTGTTTGATTTATGTTAGTATATAACATATAATTTATTTTTTATACACATCTATGTTTCATGTATATTTGATTGTGATACATGCATACACCAGACCCATGATACTTTCAAATATAGATGTTGGGCCTTTCCTCTTCCCATGTGACATACTACATTGGGGGCATCTACTTCTTTGATCATGATTGATATAGGTTATATAATTTTATGATCACATTTCCGTTGTCATGTTGAGCTTATATACTAACACTTATCATGTCTATATTCATGATTATATATTTCACAATGTAATTGATATGCTATGATTACATGACATATTTGCTAACATGTACATGCATGGACTAGTATGATATGCTTTTGTTGGTTACTTATACTTCATTTATTGACATTGTCACTTCTTTTAGTGTCTTCTTCTTGCTTACCATTATCTTGCTTGTGAAAATTTTGAATATGTTCCTTGCATGTTGGCCCCTATGCCACTATATGTTTATTACTATTTAAACGTTTTAATGTCATTCATTTAAGTGTGTGGAATTTAAATATGCCCTTTTTTTGTGGTCTCCTTAGATCCCTTTTATGTGACATTGAGTGCTCTTGTGTGTGCTTGATTGTTTGGTGAACTTGTATCATAACTTTCTAGATGTTACCATGATACATATCATGCATCTTAAGGTTTTTTGTGATCACACACTGTGAGTTTCACCAATACATCAAATTCTACATGCCACATGATTCACACACATGTTATACAATTATCTTATCCTTTTGAGGTAAGGAAACTGCCAAATTCCATTTCCTTCACCACAAAATGTGGGCATGTCATAGAAACATGAACTACGCACTTATGTAATTATCAAAATTTCCATAATTTTATTATAGTTTACATGATTTAGATATACATCTAGGTTAGAATCCTATATAATGCACCAATTTTTATAGATTTAGGACAAAGTTTCTCAGATTTGTGACAAATATTATTCACATTTATAGGGAAAATGTTACATTTGGACATATACTTCATATTGAGACACATTATAGGTGCATATGCCATAAAAGTGTACCAAAAATTACAAATACATGTTGAAAGTTATTCACCAAGAAACACTGATACTTTACCTAGAAGTACCATTTTCACCATAAAACATCATTTTGAGCCTTTTTCATCTACAATAGTTTGTTCCATTTAGTAGTGTGGTTGAGATTCAATGAATTTAATGGCCCAAACCTACTTCTATTTTACAAGTTCAGTTGGTTAAACCACTTAACTTGGATTTTATTATACTATGACTTAAGTTGGGTGATTGATATTCAATGATCTCAACGGACATGTGATAACTCACCCTTGCACTAGATTGGTGGAATAATTACCTTTCAATCTCCCTATTCAAATATTTAAGGTTGGGTTTTGAACCTTAGTTCCAATGCTTCATAAGGAAACATCTCTACCAAGTCAAAGTACCAAGTGACAATATGGTTGCATCAACACATAGGTGTACTCCTTCCTTGCTCTTTTTTTTTCAAGCATTTCAATTATGTCAAATTTTAGATTAAATATACTAATTTTTACTATAAAATTCTCTTGGTTACAACTCATACACCATTAAAACACTCAAATTGAACTCAATCAAAGGCAAGGTATGTTATACACACCTATGTACACATTTATTTCCTTTAACCTAGTAATTTTATCTTTATGCATTACTATATTCAAGTGCGGCAAATGTAGATACTAAAATTTTATTTATATAGTATACTAGTCTAGTATACTTAAAAGATACCTATTAGGGCTCTACCCTTGAATTATAGACCTTCCTTATACTTAAAGTCTCGCATTCAACATCTCATTGTGCCTAATTATTTATATTATGGTCTAACTCAATCGTTTTTGATGACCCATATCTCTTGCACTTTATAAAAAGCTTAAAACATGATATATATAGTTAACTATTAATTTTATATCCTCAGTAGCTTCCTAGCCTACCAGAGACTTGTGTCGACATAAATATCTAGATTCTTATCAAGTGTCCAATCCTTAAAAGTCATATTATTTTAAAATCTTTCAAATCATATGGGTTGGCCCACTGGTTTTATTGAATCCTATCATGATATATTTTCAAAAATTGTGGTATAAATACAAATCTAAGCCTACTCATTATTTATCTAAAAATACCAAGCAAGCACATATTCAAGCTCACTCAATAAATTTCAAAATTGAGTTATACTACCCTATTCCTCCCTATTTTCATATCAGTCATAATAGTAATCATGTTACAAGTCTGAGCACTCAAAGAATAGTCCATGAGTATTATTTGTCAAGTTACAAGTTAGATCATTTTCTACCTTTACATATAGTATATTTCACCCTTATGTACACACAAACCAACACATATAGGAGAACTACATAATTTTGAGGCCCTCCTTGGAGTCTTGGATATGTAGGCAATGTTCACTGATAGAGGGGTCCTTGAGGTCAGCCGAACATTGTGAAACCACTAACCCATTTTTGGTAAGGTACAAAGACCTAAGGTGAAGAGTTAGGGTTTGATCCACATACAATCATCAAAATATTGTAGATGTGAATAAAAGACATCAACATAAAGGTGACATAAAACCTAGAATGATCTAGTGGTTATTTCATAATACACTGAATATTTCATATAAGACAGTTGCATCAAGATCAAGTTAGAAGTGTTAACACAAGTGCCCTAGTGCTGAAAAAAGTGTTCAAGCCTCTAGAAATAATATTTATAGAATTTGATAACTAGATTTTGATCTTGTCCATACCTATTTCCATATATGTACTTTTTAGATCTACCTACACATTTGTAGATAAGATAATTATTATCTCTTCTTTGTGTTTATGTAATCAAACTACGATTTTGAGTGTGTTTTCTATACTTAGCATAACTAAACACTTTAATTCAAAATATTAATTTATTTGAGTTTTTAATTAATTGACCTAATCTATAATATTTTTATTCATCCTTGTGTATATGTTATTCTACCACCCTTAATCCACATGTACAAAAAGGAAAAAACATGTATGTTGGGTGAATATTTTGTCGGCCAGCTAACTAGTGACCAAAATAGTTCCTATCACCATAGCATAGGAAGATTGGTCATCCAGGTGTGCAGCTTTACTACATCAACTAGAGACAAATCTCTCCTCTCATCAAGGGGAGGTTCCCTATTAAATATACGGAGGCTATATACTATAAATATATGCAAAAAGTAAGACATAGGGGTGGGATAAACCATCCATCTCTCTTATTTCAAAGATGATGCCAACAAATAGAGGAAAAATACTAGGTGATTTGTGATGGCACTTCTCTTCTTTCAAAAGTAACATTCAGCCTAGAGCCTTCAGAAGGCACTTCTCTTCTTTTAGAAGTGCTTATTCTTGCAAACAACAAGACTCTTTCTGGTAACAAGTGATAAAAGGGCATAGTAACTAGCAGTATGAAATAGAACACAAAGTTTCCACCTCAACTGCCCAAGAGTGAGATACGAAGAACAATGGGGGCATAAAGTCATCCCAAGGTCCTTTACATAGAAACAAAAAAGAAAAACACACACTAAAGACAATTATGACAGTGCAAAGTCTGAAAGTAGTTGGCTTCAGGACACCTTCCTTATCACCTCCACTAGTTCTACTTGTTAAATCAAATAAACAAGAATGCTTTCAGAAGATAGACATATGAACAATCTCCTAAAGTAGCACAAGATATAATAGCACAAAGTTTGCAAGTAACTTGCTTTCTCATTCAATCAAAGAAATATGAACTACAATTTGAGCTCAAAGTCTCAGTAATGCCTTTCAATTTGGGAAAAGTTTTGCTTCTGGTAAGGGGAAGATCTCCCTCAAATGATACAAGATATTACATTATATAGACACCTAAGGGAGGCTTGGCACTTTCTCCCAATGAAGTGACCCATTTAGCGCATTCAATGCCTTGGATGCATTCTTGGTCTTGTCAGGAAGGGTCATGCTGGAGTAGGGTGGCTACCTTAACTCTGGCATGTCGATTCATCTCTAGTGCCTCCTCCTTAGCTTGAATCACTCATTCATTCACCTGCTTAGCCACGCAACTGTCTACTCTACCTTTACCTCACAAGGGATAGATAGATGGCACTTTCAATGTTTGCAGGCCCCAAATATCTACCCGATGAACTGCTTCACCTATTGGAATTAACTCCTATAGAGTTTCCCTCTTTGTCTCTTCCTTCTCTTGGTCCTATCCTTAGAGTCTTTTGAATGAATTTGAGTCCACGCTTTAAGTCTGCTAAAATCAACAGACACTTCATTGAGACAAATTTAACGTTTGCGAGCCCATCATTCTTCCCAGCAACTCTCTCATGTCTTTCTCACTCACCATGGCCACTTTCCACTATGACACAAGTGAGGACACATGGTGATATCTGCAGCATTGAAATAGGCTTATCAGAATAACATTTGAAACTGTTAGAGGTTTGGGGGTGTGGATGCAGACACGTGGCAACATCTGCTGCACTGGGTCAGGACACGTGGTGAGTTTCACGCTTTGAGTCTTTATTCAAAACTGTGTCTCAGCTTGTGACACTTGGCAGCTTCTGCTACCCTCTGAGGCTCAAACCTTTTTGGAAAGAAACATGCCCTTTGGTGTCTTCTAAGTGGCCTTCAGGCTTTGATTCTTCAGTGGGCTATTGTCCCTTTTATTTCCTTTAGACAAAATGTCTGAAGGAATTCCTTCAAACAATTCATCCAAAGGAAACCTTTCCTTGGCTCTATGTGTGCCTTTGTATTGCGAGTGCCCCTTTCCTTTGACACGTGGTGCCCTCCACTCTTTTGACAAGTGCCACATGACATCTTTTGCAGGAACATGTGAGGACATGTGGCATCTTCCATTGCATCTTTAGGGACACATGGCATCTTCCACTATTGACACTTGGTAGCATCCGCCTTCTCGGGCCTTTGCAACATTGTAGAAATGTTTGGAGATCAGTCAGGCTTTTGTGGATGATGACACTTATTGGCATTCACCGCTCTCTATATGGGACACGTGGCACAGTCTGTTGCTCTTAGGAAAAACATAGTGAAGCCTTCCACAGCTACCACTTGTCACCCTCCATGGAACTCTGGAAGAAGCTTAATCAAAAGGGACCCTATAGCTTATAAGGAACTTTGAGAAGTGAATGTCGACACATGTCACATTTCATTGAGTTATAACACTGACATGTGGTGCGATCTGAATATTTTTAGCTGTCGCGTGGATGCAGACATGTGGCAGCTTCCGATGAGTTTTCAAAAGGGACACATGGCACTTTCTACCACTTCTCCAAAACAAAGCATAAAGGGGCTCAATTGATGACACTTGGCAGCATCCACCTGACTCTTTCTTTTGTGCACGTCTTTCCTTAACTGAGGCAACCTTTGAACCTTTGAACCCTACGCGTTGAACTGATTGAATGTTGAACCTATTAAACTGATGAACCAAAATGGTTCAAGGTTCAACGGTTCAAGCTTTTGAAACTTGTTAAGTGATCGAGGCCATGGAACCTTGAAACGGTCAAACTTTGAACCTCTACCGAAGCGCTTAGCTCTTGTTAATGACGTTGAACATTTGAACCCATTGAACCCATTGAACTGAAAAGGTTCAAGGTTTAATGGTTCAATCCTTGTTTTGATGCTTGCCAATAGACCCTTTGAACTGGTTGAACCTGCTAATCCTTTTACCAAAAAGTTGAGAAAATGACAAAATTAAATGTTTAGAATAAAATTTTGAAAAGGGGAGGGACAATTTTGGCCATGCAGGACCAAAATAGTCATATGTTGTCTGAAAAATGAGGAGTCATTTTTCAGGGACAACAACTAGCTCCAATTGGGAAACTTCCTTCAGTTGGAAACTTAAAACAACTAAGGGGAGTAGAAACCATAATCTCTAGTTCCTTAAAGTGTGCTATTGGGCTACAGAGTCATGCTACTAAAAAAGAAAGGCTCCAAAATAAACAAATGAACAAAGCAAAGTAGAAATAAAAGACTATACAAATGTACATATGTACAGGTGAACTTATCTGATACTTCAAGAATTGAAGTACTTTAGACGCTGCTCATCATGGGATAAAGAAAAGGGGATGCCATCTTGATAAACTAGCAAGAAACCATTTTGCCCCTAGAAATGGTGGTGGGCGAATGGAGCTCTCCACTAGGAAACCAATTTTTTGTGTCTTCCTCTTGGCCTTTTCTTCTTCATGGCAGGACGTGGTCTTCCCTCTGAAAACTATAGCTCCTTGCTCTCCTTGTGAAGAGTTACTTTTGCTAACTTTAGAATACAGTAGTATGGTCCACCACCATAGCTTGTTGTTTTACTGGTTTAGTCCAACACTTATTTTGATTGTCAGTATCACACCCCTAACACACTGTCAGCTCAACATCTCCTTTGGTGTGAAGGAGTTTGACCTCTTCATCCTGAGCAGTCTTCAATCTGAGCAATAGATATCTACATCCAACTGTGGAAGAATTGCTTCCATCAGATTCCAAGATCCAAGCATCATCAGAAGCTGATCTTTCATCAAATTTCTCTTCATTGGAGATGGAAGATCCTTCTTGATTTATACTGTGCCCTACAAATTCTTCTGATGCCTTGTTTGGATCAAATCCTGGATTGCCAGCTGCAAGACTTTCATCGACTGAGACATGAGCATCCTCTATGGTCAAGAGGTAATTACCTCTGCTTGAAGGCTCAAACAAAATTTGAGTAGCAGGGGCTGATGTTTGGGTAACCACAATCTTTGCCTCAGACAGGTCCACACTTGGTTCTCCACCAATGTTTATTTGCTCAAGATTGGCTTGCAGGGATTCAAACTCAGTCATTTGAATTTTAGATTTCTCGACATGATCAACTATGTCAAATGACTGAGATGGACTTGGAAGAGAGGATGGGAGCTCATCTTTTTGGTTTTTGGGAAGGGGAGGACTGGTCTGTGCATTTGAAGTAGAAGGTCCAGATATGTTCGATGTACTTACTTCTTTGGCAATCACTGGGTCCTTTGACTGGAAAGGGAGAGGGGTTCTTTGCTCAATAATTGAAATCACTGGTTGGGGTCACTCCTCTATCTTTTCTTTATCGGCTTGGTAGGTTGACTGATTCTCAGACTGGGTGAATAATGCATTTGATCCTTCGACTGCTTCACCTTCACTCCTGGGTTCATCTTGGTAATTCAAGAAACCAATGTGGGAGTTGCCAGCTGATTCTTCTTGATCCTCCCTAAAGAGATCAGTGCCATTTTTCTTGCTTAAACTTAGGTTGGAAATAGGAAACATGTTCTATTTCCAAATATCTAATTGCTGAGTTGGTTGGAGGTACTTCAAGGGCAAGGTTCCTCTATGGGGGAGGAAGACGATTTGGTTGCCCTTGACTTCTGGTAGCATTGCCTTGATATGGCTGATTGGGGAATGTCTTCCTTGGTGCATCTCTATACAAAGGATTAGAAGACATACCTTGTGCCATTTGCCTTTTCAAGGCTAGCAATTCATTTGCCAGCTTTTAGACCATTGGGTCAGTGGTGGTTGTGGGTGAGTATTCATAAGATGAATATGGTTTACCTCTATTAGGATCTCTCCTTATCTTTCCTGCCAAGATAAGGTCATATTTTACCTCAGTAGCCAAGTCTTGAGTAGTAGCAAGGTCTATGTGGCCAACTTGTCTCATCAAAAAACTCACTTTAGGTAGTTATGAGTTCATGAAGAAGCATTTGAGGTTCTGAGGCGTCGGCTGGGTGACCATGGGAATCCTGTGCCTTAGCTTGTTAAACCTGGCAATAAAATCCCTCATAGGCTCATGAGGTTCCTTCTTCATCTGAGTGAGCTGGGCCAGCAAAGCATGCACATCCTCTATAGGCTTGAACTTAGCTTTAAACTTGGCTTTAAGTGTATCCCAGTCAGTCACTGATCTAGCTTGCAGATGGTAGAACCAGTCTGCAGCAGCACCTTGTAGTGTCTCCACAAAAATCCTGACTGCCACATCTTTGAATTCCACCCTTATAACACCACAGGCTATGCTGGATGCTGTGATGTGTTGATCAAGGTGAACTATCCCATCACCAAAGAATTTGGAGAAATTCTTTCTTGAACTATGTGGGAGTTCATGCAGAGGTGGAGTCAAGTTGAGTGGGCCAAAAGAGTTACCCCAGGGGCCTCGAACTACCATGATTTAATTATGAAAAATAAGGATAACAAATCTAGACAGAGTGGCTAAATTGTAGAACAAAAATGGAAAAGGACTAGCCGTGCTTCAGCTTGATGCTTTAAACTACGCACTCTTATCCAGCAGCTCTAGTTTTGTAGACCAGATAAAATAACAGAGATGGAGGAAGATGGTAAGGCTATAATGATAATGGGTAAGACATGGAACGGAGTCACCAGAATATGTAATGTATAAGGGTATAATGATAATGGGTAAGACATAAGTGATGTTTCAATCTAAAACTTGAGGTTCCAAATTGCACAAAATTACTGTGTCCCCAGCGGAGTCGCCAAAAATTGTTGGGTGAATATTTTGTCGGCTAGCTAACTAGTGACCAAAATAGTTCCTATCACCATAGCATAGGAAGATTGGTCATCTAGGTATGCAACTTTACTACATCAACCAGAGACAAATCTCTCCTCTCATCAAGGGGAGGTTCCCTATTAAATATGCAGAGGCTATATACTATAAATATATGCAAAAAGTAAGACACAGGGGTGGGATAAACCATCCATCTCTCTTTTTTCAAAGATGATGCTGACAAATAGAGGAGAAATACTGGGTGATTGGTGATGGCACTTCTCTTCTTTCAAAAGTAACATTCAGCCAAGAGCCAAATCCCTTCCTAGATAGTAGAAATCCTAGTGAATTGATAGAAGGCACTTCTCTTCTTTCAAAAGTGCTTATTCTTGCAAACAACAGGACTCTTTTTGGTAACAAGTAACAAAAGGGCACAATAACTACTAGTATGAAATAGAATACAAAGCTTCCACCTCAACTACCTAAGAGTGAGATACGAAGAACAATGGGGGCACAAAGTCGTCCCAAGGTCCTTTACACAAAAATATAAAAGAAATACACACACTAAAGACAACTATGACAGTGTAAAGTCTGAAAGTAGTTGGCTTCAGAACACCTTCCTTATCACCTCCACTAGTTCTACTTATTAAATCAAATAAACAATAATGCTTTTAGAAGATAGACATATGAACAATCTCCTAAATTAGCACAAGCTATAACAGCACAAAGTCTACAAGTAACTTGTTTTCTCATTCAATCAAAGAAATATGAACTACAATCTGAGCTCAAAGTCTCAGTAATGCCTTTCAATTTGGACAAAGTTTCACTTCTGGTAAGGGGAAGATCTCCCTCAAATGATATAAGAGATTACATTATATAGAGGCCTGAGGGAGGCTTGGCACTTTCTCCCAATGAAGTGACACATTTGGCGCATTCAATGCCTTGGATGCATTCTTGGTCTTGTCAAGAAGGGCCATGCTGGAATAGGGTGGCTGCCTTAATTGTGGCATGTCAATTCATCTCTAGTACCTCTTCCTTAGCCTGAATCACTCATTCATTCACTTGCTTCACTGCATAATTGTCTACTCTGCCTTTACCTCATAGGGGATAGACAGATGGTGCTTTCAATGTTTACAGGCCCCAAATATCTACCCAGTGAACTACTTCACCTACTGGAATTAACTCCTATAGAGTTTCCCTCTTTGTCTCTTCCTTCTCTTGGTCTTGGCTTTAGAGTCTTTTAAATGCATTTGGGTCTGCGCTTTAAGTTTGCTAAAATCAACAGACACTTCATTGAGACAAATTTGACATTTACGAGCCTGTCATTCTTCCCAACAACTTTCTCATGTCTTTCTCACTTGCCATGGCCACTTTCTACTGTGATTCAAGTGAGGACATGTGGTGGCATCCACAACATCAAAATAGGCTTATCAGAATAAGATTTGAAACTATTAGAGGCTAGGGGCACGAATGCAGACACGTGGCAACGTCTGCTGCACTGGGTCAGGACACATGGCAAGTTTCATGCTTTGAGGCTTTATTAGAAACTGTGTCTCAACTTGTGACACTTGGTAGCTTTTACTGCCCTCTGAGGCTCAAACTATTTCTGAAGGGAACATGCCCTTCGGTGTCTTCCAAGTGGCCTTCGGGCTTTGATTCTTCAGTGGGTTGTCGTCCCTTTTATTTCTTTCGAACAAAATGTCTGAAGGAATTCCTTCAGACAATTCATTCGAAGGAAACCTTTCCTTGGGTCTATGTGTGCCTTTGTATTATGAGTGCCCCTTTCCTTTGACATGTGGCACCTTTTGCTCTTTAGACAAGTGCCATGTGGCATCTTCAGTAGGAACAGGCAAGGATATGTGGCATATTTTGTAGCATCTTTAGGGACACATGGCATCTTCCACTATTGACACTTGGTAGCATCTACCTTCTCAGGCCTTTGTGACATCATAGAAACCTTTAGGGATTAGTCAGGATCTCACATACGATGACACTTGCTAGCATCTGCCGCTCTTTATACGGGACACATGGCATAGTCCGCTGCTCTTAGGAAAAACATAGTGAAGCCTTCCACAACTGCCACTTATCACCCTCTACAGAACTCTGGAAGAAGCTTTATCGAAAGGGACCCTAGAACTTATAAGGAACTTTGAGAAGAAAATGCTGACACGTGTTGTGTTCCACTGAGTTACAACACTGACATGTGGCACGGTCTAAATATTTTTACCAGTTGCATGGATGCAGACATGTGGCAGCTTTCGACAAGTTTTAAAAAGGGACATGTGGCACCTTCTACCACTTCTCTGAAACAAAGCATAAAGGGGCTCAACCGATGACACTTGGCAGCATCCACCTGACTCTTTCTTTTGCGTGCATCTTTCCTTAATTGAGGCAACCTTTGAACCTTTGAACCTAGTGTGTTGAATCGTTTGAATGTTGAACTTGTTGAACTGATGAACCAAAATGGTTCAAGGTTTAATGGTTCAAGCTTTTGAGACTTGTTAAGTGATCGGGGCCACAAAACCTTAAAACGGTCAAACTTTGAACCTCTGTCGAAGCGCTTAGCTCTTGTTGATGATGTTGAACATTTGAACCCATTAAACCCATTGAACCGAAAGGGTTCAAGGTTCAATGGTTCAATCCTTGTTTTGATGCTTGCCGACAGACCCTTTGAACCTGCTAATCCTTTTACCAAAAAGTTGAGAAAATGATGAAATTGAATGTTCAGAACAAATTTTTGGAAAGGGGAGGGACAATTTTGGCCATGCAGGACCAAAATAGTCATATGTTGTCTGAAAAATGAGGAGTCATTTTTCTGGGACAACAATGTACACACTCAAATATAAATTTATCCTTTTATCATAGTATTTTCATTGCTTTATAATATTAGAATAAAAGGGGGGAATTTGTGGACATGTAAAGATAGTATTTGATAATTGGCAATGACAATATTGATTTACACTTACCTACATGAGCTGTACATATCCATATAATTCTCAGTCACCATTCTTATACACTTAGATTTTAGTTATTAGTCTAATTTCTTCTAAGTTTCTATCAATCACCTACAAGAATATTCTAGTATGTGTTAAATTAGTAAAATATCCTATCCGTACATTCATAGAATATTGTATTGTTTAACTCTAAAATATAGATACAAAGAATCTAGGGTTAAAGGGGGAAAATATAGCCTAGGGCATAAGGATGGCAAAGTATCTCTAGAGCAGGCTAATTATTTATGAAACTTAGATACAATTTATATTGAATGTATTATGCTAAGATGATAAGAATCAAAAGTAAAAATATGCTATATATTGTAATGAAAACAAGATACTTAGATGGATCTAATGTTAATACAGATCTGGATCTGGAACAGGTAGAAAGTGGATTGGATTTAGATTTTAGGACAATTGTCTGATTTTAAAAAAATGACCTTTATAGCTGCAAACATTTGTGTCAAATTGGGATGGTTGTGTTGATGCTATTATTTGATTTGGATGCAAGTGTCCATTATGAAATACCTATTAAAACTAGATGTGACCACCTAGATGCTTCTGGGTTATGTGTTACCTTTGCTCTGGTACATTTATATCTAGGTCATAGACTATCATTCCTTGTCAAATAACAAAACCCTAGTTCTTTATCTTCATATTAGTTATGGTAAAAATGGGTTAGTGGGCACATCTTATCAAGATACCTTAAAGACCCCTCTATCAATGAGTATTTCCTACATATCTAATACTCTTAAGAGGGCTTCAAACTTCTGTAGTTCTCCCTTATGTGTTGGCTTGTGTTTGAAACACACAATATGTGATAAGCATGTACAACAGTAACCTAGCTTCTAACTTGGAAAATATAGCTCTTGGGCTATTCCTTCATTACTTCAAACTTGTATATGTGTTGTCACTATGACTAATATGTAAATATAAGAAAATTGGGAAGTTTTACTCTCTTGATTTTTTGATATAATGCTTTTGGTAAGTTGCCTTGGTCTCTCTATGTCTTTTTTAGGTGAGGAATCAATGAGGGTTGATCTTATATTTATACCAATATGTTTGGAGAATATCTCACATTAAAGCACTTAGGTTGACCATAAGAATATGTTTCATTTATAAATTGGATGACTTTAGGGTACTAAACATTTGCGTTGGAATAGGACACTTGTATCGATGTAGGCATCTGACTAGGACAAAGTGTCTAGGAAGTTAGAAAAAAAGTCCAAGTATAGAACTTATAGATATGGTAGATAAGCCAGTTTATAACATTTTGGGCATGATAGAAGGCATGGGTCATCAAAATGACATTAGTTGGAATAAAATATAATTAATTAAGTGCATGTAGACAATATATGTGAGCCTTTTAGTAGTGGAAAAGGTATAGAAGCTAAAAGTACATCTATGACATTTATTTTCTAAGTGCACAAGATGGAGGTGATATATAATTTATAAATAGTGTCTACATCCCCTCTTTTAATCTAGTAATGAAATTTATAGTTTAAAGGAAAAGGAATGCATACATGGGTGTGTATAACACACCTTGTGTTTGCTTGAGTCCAACTTGAGCATTTTTTTGATGTGTGACTTGAAACCAAGAGCATGTTATAATATATAATCAGTACATATAATCTAAAATTTAAAGCATTAAAATGATTGAAATTTAAAGAGATCAAGGTTTGTGAGTACACATGTGTATCGGTGCAACAATCTTGCCTTTTGTCAATTTGAGTTGAAATATATAACATTATGAATCACTATAACTAAGATTATGATAAATATAAATATGGAAAGTGTATATATCTACAGAGATAGAGAGATAGAGATTGGAGGGCACATGCCCTTAACCTTGGATAAAATATGAGCTGCCACCCAATAGTTGAAATTAGCTCAATTATGCAACCCAATCATACTTATAACTTGGTGAGGGTGAGTGAACCAAATTAACTCACACAATAAAACTAGTGAGTCTGAATGATGTAATCAAGTCTAACCTATAAAATTGACAAGGTTGAGTGTTTTAATCACCTCAACCATACCAAAAATCAAACCAACTACTATAGTAGATTGGCTCAATACAACCTGTAAAAGTCTAACCCAGTGGGTGATGGAAGTCCCTAAAAGTGTTTAGAATCTAAGATTGATTTGATTTTGTAATATTAGGTGCACATTATATATAATATACACCTTAGATATGTCTCATGTTGAAAATGTGTATAACAATGGTACTAATGTATAATTTTTTTCCACAAATGTTTATATGAATCATATAACTATGAATTTGGCCAATTTGAAACTATGTAAGTGTGGAGAATATGTTTCCAAAACATGCCCCCACTATAATATGAAACTTAAATTGTTGTAAGTGTGGATAACATGTTTACAAAACATGCCCCCACTGCAATCTGAATATGAGAATTGGTATAAGTGCCAACATGGACATATTTCCAAAACATGCCCTCACTATAATTTAGGTATGTTGAATATTGAATAAGTGCAGAGAATATATTTCCAAAAGATGCCCCCAATGAATATGAATATGTGAAGTAATGTGGAAGTCATGTCTCCATGGCATGACCCCAATAATATGCCCCCCCTTTAAGGTGAGGGAAGTAAAAATTGGTAGTTACCTTGCCTCAAAGGGATAAAATAACCATCTAAACTATGAATATACCATGCAACATATAGAAGTTACATGTCTAGGTAGATATATCATTGAAACATGAAGATTGTGATCACACCAAGTCATAAGATGCATGAAATAGATCTTGACAATGCATGGATAATAATAGTAAAAGCTCAACAAGTTATTAATCACACACACAAGAACACTCATAAAATTAAATCAAGAGACAAAAGTCCAAGGAGACTATGAAGAAGGGGCATGTTCAAATGTCGCACAATCAAAGGGACATGACTTAGTCAAATTTCCATGAAAGCAAGAATGACATATTTAAATGTCAAAATACAACAAGCAATGACATATTGAAATGTCAAAGAGGCTAACAAAGGTATGTGGGACACAAAAAATGGAGCATATTAAAAAGATCAAATAAGAAAGATAAGACACTCAAGGAAGTGCATATATGAAAGCATAAGTAACCAACATAAACATGTCATATAATCCCTAGATATATGTGTTATAAAAAAATGTCAAGTACACTGCAAAAGATATAAGCATGGATAAAAACATGCATAATAACACATATGAGCTCAAACATTATAAGTAAAATTACCATAGAATGATATAACCTAGATGTATCATTATCATAGAGGTGGATGTCCCCAATATCCTAGTGAGGTGAGTAGAGGGAAATCTGAACATCCAAAAGTGCATAGATCATGTATCTGTGTATGCCTAAATCACACTCAAAAGATGCGTGAAACCTTTGTATGTAGGAAATACTAATATGCAATTTACCAACATGGAACCAACAACATATATGCCAAGGAGCTAATAGGACATGTAAATGTTGAACATATTTTTGGGTATTTAAAATTTCTTTTTTAATTTTTTAGTATTTTTGGGGTCTACCAAAGAAAGAACTACCCTATGATCCTATCCAATATATGAGAATATGTGAGTGGTGGTAAATGTATAACCTTTCTAGAATGATATGTACCTTATGTGTGCATAATATAAGTAGGAATTGTATCATGGTATTTTGGTAAGTTTCTATTTGGTATATTTGATTCAGAGATGTTTCCCTTCATTGCTAGTAACCATGATTTCCCAAGTTTTGCATTATATTTGGAAAAAAAGGACTAATATGTAACATAATAGAGCATGATTCTGATCCATGTGTGACATTACACTAAATAGATCCAACACAAAAAATAAATTTCATAGTTTTATTCACATGTTCCGTACCATATCCCAAAGATGTAAAGAATTACCAGGTACATATATTGAATTCACAAGTTGGGTTAACTATATTATTGTGAGCTTACTTGCCATCTATGAAAGGTTCAATGATTTTATTCTTTGAGGAAAGAGTGGTAATTATTTCATATGAAGGCACACATCTAACATTACCCTTTTTAGGCCCTTTTTTCTCTTTTTGTAGTTGTTCTTTTTGTATCATGTTTTGTTATTATTGGTGTTTAATAAATATATCTTATCCTATTTGTTCTTTTTTCTTGGATTTTCTTTCATTTGCAAGCTTTTGTGCTTTTGTATTGACCTAAGTTGTCTTTGAATGATTTTCATTCATATTATTGTTGTCACCAAATATTTCACCCTAGAAGAGGGTATTCAAGCCTTTTCCAAATTTGGGAAACATGGGAACACTTTTAGGTATGTGGGTATACCTATAGTGGAAGTGAGCCTCTAGATTTAAGGGCTAGCTCCTTGAATGTATCTTGAAATGCTTATCACCTAAACTAGTGCTTGATTGTGAGAAAAGAGTGAGAAATTTACATGAAATGAACCTATTCTAAGGGGGTGATACACCAAGATGTTTTCCACAAGACTATCATACTCTATCACAATGGAAAAAGGCATACAAACTAGCTTATAAGTTCTATAAGGTTCTAACATCAATGTTTCAGTATAGAGGTGAGACATGAAGCAATATAAGGTAAATGAACTAGATGGAAGATTGCACACTCTAAGAACAATTTCACACTTGAAAGGAACATAACACACTTGACTATACTCTATATGACTTGTTAGAATAGGAACTATTGCATAAACATGAGAGGATAAGGGAAGAAAGGATAAAGAATTAACATTAACTCGACCATACATTACTTTTCATACATAGAAAATTATTCATGAACTCAAAACCAAACTTATATTGATTTTTCAAAGGAAAAATACAATGCCATTCCAGTAGGGCTTCAACATACATGGTGTGGTATTACCTTACAAGATCCAAAATGGATACTATATATAGAATTGGAGAGAGAAGTGAGAAGAGAGATGTCCAAGAGTCACTAGGAAATGTGTCATGCTGAGAAAAGGAATTATACATGTGGGAGAATGAAGTGTGAGATAAATAATGCAAGGTTTGATAAGACAAATGGCCCTCAAAGGCATGAAAACTCCTGAAATGTGGCATAAAACTCCTCTTTCTTGCTCAAAAAATTGCCTTCATCATTTTCCCCTTTTGGAATGCCCCACCACTAAATGGGGACATATCTCATGATTGCACTGAGAGGTAAACATCCATTATATGCCTGATGAGGTTGTTTTTATAGACTAGTATAAAGAGGTCCCTATTATTCTATGATTGATATTCATCATCAACCCTCCATGACTGTGTTGAACCTATTGCATGTGCTTTCTTGGGATTTCAGGGTTTACGAGGTGGTGTTGATTGAGCTTTAATGGTGACATATGAATTTGAAGCATTTGATTTGGTAACCCAAATCATATTTTGATCTAGTGTTTATACATTTTCATGCATGGGTCCACAAAATATTTTGATCTAACATGTCTATCTATGTGGCATCTCCTTACCACATTGTTTATTTAATTTTAAAATATGACCATTATCACTTCAGACACATGTCTTCATATTATATCCCCTAAAACTTGATCAAATTTGCTTTATCGATCTCCTTGGGAGTCTCTTGGTCTTGACTTTCAATGTTGGCCATTGATTTTTGATCTAAGCTTGTAAATTATGACACTTGGTAGCCCTGCATGCCTTCTATGTACCCTAATATTAATGTCCATTTGGTTAATGCTCTTATGACATGTGGTATTATTGTGTACAATCTAGGCTTATTTACTTATTCACTTGATCTACACCATTGATCTCCATCTGCACAATTCAAAACACATCATCAATCCTTGATTTGGATGATCAAATATGGGCTATTGATCTGCTACTAATTCAACATGATTGTAACACATGTCATCATCACATTTAATCTCAAGATCCTTTGACCCATTGACTCTATGCTCTCCATTAGATCTACATCTACATGATTAAACATGCACCGTTGATATTTCTTGACTTGTTGACCCCAATATTTAATGTGGATCATTGATCATAATTTGTATGTAATAATACGCACCATTGATATTTATCTAAGGGATTTGACTTATTGAATTTGGGAGATCACCCATGTGCCATTGATATTTGATCTAAGATTTTGATATTATTGTTGATCAATTTTGATCCTTGGTCAAAATTGGTCAACCCTTGTCTCTTTTTAACTTTGTAGAAGTTCACCCATGTCTTATATGGGTGTGTTGATAGTCTAAAACATCTACTTATCCATATTACATCCTTGGTCCAAAGTCTAGGCCTAGAACTAGTCAAGTCAATGAAAGTCTAGGCCTTTTGTAGAATTGCATCCAAGCCTAATTGTCTCAGTCCATATAGTTAGCTTACCTAGGCCTTGTTTCAAGGGGCTAAAAGAGGTTTTCAAATGTAAACAAGTTCTCAAGAGGTTTAAGAAGATCCAAGAGAATGGTTTAGCTATTAATAAAATATTTTAAGAGTACCAAACATGGAAGGATGCATGAAGATAGGAGATATAGCTCAGTTTGGGTGAAAATAGGCAAAAAAATAGGGTTTTATGGCATTTTTTGGGAAGATTGAGTTAGTTTGGATACCTATACTTGGAATATAATAAAAAACTTTTGTAAAAATGACTATCATGACCTCTTAGATCTCAAAAAATATTCACTTTTCATGAAGGAATAGGCCTGATACTCATTGTTTTGTCTCATATCTACCTCAGTCCATGCATGCAGGAAAAAGACCAGTTTTGGGAAATCTTGCTAATAGGAGGTTGGCACTAAGTTTGAAAACAAAATGGGATGTATAAAATTGGGAGACACCTATGGGAAACTAAAAAACCAAAATAGAAGGTCTGTAAATTAATGGTTTGGTCCACACAAGGAGCTTTGCATGAAGGTCCAGTGGGGAAATACGCTTTCCCAACCCCAAGCAAGGTGTAAACTCAAATTCCAAACTTCTCAAGGAATTATAATGATTTGATTAATGTTTTAAGGGTAAAATAGGATGAATTCACTCTTTATGAGTCCATTGAAAGAGAATAATATCATCTGTTGGTGCAAAAGGGGCAGATAGGCTGCTTGGCAAGGCATGATCCCTCTTCCAAAGAAGGGGTAACTTCTAATTTAGTTTCTTGGTAAGCCCTATATAGTGATTCAACATGTTCATGGATCAATTTTAGAGGTGTGAGTGCTTTTTATTGGCATGGAAACACAAGGGAAGGCCAATTTGAAGCTCAGATGTACTAGAACCCTCATGGAATGCAAGAGTCTTATTTGAAGGTCACTTTCTTTTGCTTGTATCTTTTATAAAATTTTGCACAGGAACTAAAGGATTTTAGGATAGTTGAAGGATGTCCTTGAGGTGACAAAATTTCAATTTTGAGGAGTGTTTAATGTCACATTTTTATGAACAATCCTTAAGACCAAGAAACCTCTTAAACCCTCCTAAAACCTTTAGGTAGACTTGATGGTGGAAATCAAGAAAAAAGTACACTCAAATGAAAGAATTTGACTAGGGGTATAAAAGTAATGTTGTAGAGGAAATTCTCAAGATTCTAGATATATGAATTGTTTGTACATATCTATATAGAATAGGGGAGAAAAAGGCTTATTTTCACCATTTTTGATGGTGTGCAAATTTTAGGAGTTGAGAGATGAAATAAGTTTTGAGAGGAATATCTACACTTGTGATAACTGAAAAAATGCACTTAAACTCATGAAAATTATTCTAAGTATCCTAAATAGGCTTTCACTTTTGGCCACTCTAGTAAGCCAAGCAGTGAACTTTAGGGTAAGTACTGAAAAGTGATCAAGGGGGATTTTCAAAGGTTTCTTCTTGTAACTGATGATTTGGAAGGCCTTGATAGGTGTCATGTCCCATTTTGTATTAATTGGTTTGTAGATTTGGAAGGTTTAGAGTGCCAAGTGGTAAGGGTGCATGGAATGAACTCTTTTAAAACTAGCTGAGATGATTGTGCATGCCCATAATAATAGGAAGGATCAGAGATCAGACCAATTCATGGATGATGTTTTTGGTAACCCCTCCTATCTTGGATAGCCATAAAACTTTAGGTTTTTTAGGAAAAAGAGGAGTTTTGGGAGGCTACTCAAGTAGGTAGTTTCTTATGTAAAATTGGTAGTTTTGTGCCATTTTCCACCTCCTTTATGACCTATTTTGACAAGTGTACCTCCTTACTTGGCATGGATCTCCTCACTAATATTTTACATGAAAATGTAACTCCCCTTTTTAGATAGACACATGTCCAAGTGACCCTTGGACTTCCTCTTGCTTGTTCTCTCTCTTTATGTTATAAATATGCATTATTTTGGCTTGTTTTAGTAGCATCCGTTGGTTGATGGGGAAAATTTAGCCAAATTTTGCACATTAACAACTCTTTAAGAAATAATACAAGTGTTAATGCCACACATACACTACAATATTATGTCATGAATTGAATCATGTTGGTCTAGTTTAGTAAAGTTGTCTTTGCTAGCTTTGCACTCTTGATTGTCTACCAAGTTGTAGATAGATGGTTGTTGTAGGTCCTTACTAGTATTTATTCCAAGTTTAGAAATATTATAATTTATTCATTAATGTATTCATTTGATGTCATTCATTTGCTTCATAAGAGTCATCCACCTTGTTGAATCTAGTTTGTGAAACATTGATGCAATGATAGTTTTAAGGTTGTGAGTCTTGTGTAACATGCACATTATTCACCTTCAAGTAGTATTTTTAGTAAAGTGTGAGGAAAATTTACATGGGTGTATCACCTCTTAGTTTTTTTCCTTAAACTCTTGTCATTATCAAGTTGTTAAAGTAATTCCAGAGCAATATAAAGAAAATCTAGGGAGCTAGCCCTCATAATACTAGAAATTCATCTCTCCCATAAGCTCCCACAAGCTTGAGAGATGAATCCATGTTGCATAAAATTTTAGGAGATGAAATAATGATCCTAGGGGGAATAATTTGATCCTAATAGTTTTTACACACCTGGTGGGACTTAGAAGTCCTAGAGGATTATTCAAGATTGGTGTTGGTCTTGGCATAGTTGAAGATAAAAGAACCATCTACATTCAGTACCTAGTGACTCCATTTAAGATTTCAAGTCTTTGGTTGATGATCATTCCCAAAATTTTATGCCAAAGGTGACTGCTAGATCTGCTGCTAAAAGAGTACCTTTCGAGTTTGTGCAATTACCCCCATATTCCATTAAAAGGTTTAGGTTTGTAACTACTGATCCTTATAAAAGAGAGTTGGTGTTTAAACCTTCTAAGTTTGTGTTGTATTCATTTCTTGATATTCCTAGTGAGATTTCCAAGATGGTTATAAGGCAAACCTTTGTGCCTTACACTGGGGCATCTCCCTTATAACTTGCCTAATATGATCAAATTCTAGGAGTAGCCCTTAAAAGTGTCCCATCTTTTAGTGGTGATGGTTTGATTAATGCCATTAAGCACATGAGGAATATAAAAAACTTTTGTAACATTCATAACATCACCCAAGAAAATGTAGCCATTAGGTTGTTGGTCTTATATTTCAAAGGAAAAGTGTTGGATTGGTATGGGACCTTACTGGTGAATTCCATTGGCTCATGGGATGCATTAGGAGACCTTTTGACTAGTAGGTTTGGGGAGAAGAGTGATCACTTATCCCTAGTTGAGAAATTGATTACCATTAAAAGGGAACCTCATGAATTTATGTAGGACTTTAATAATAGATTCCAAAAACCATGGGATAGAATCCCAGCTCTTGTGAGACCCACCCCAAACTGTGCATTTTTATACTATTTGAAAGCATTGAATAATGATATTGCCATGATGATTCAATCCATGGGTGGGAACACACTATCTGATGCTTATGAAATAGCCATAAATGCTAAGAATTGTCTTGTTCAAGTAGTAAAGATAACTCCTATACCTCCAATGCCACTATTCCCTGATTTGTATCCTCCTAGTCAAGGTGCATTGCCTACTTTAGGCCCTTTACCTAATAAAGAAAGGTCTACCATAACTCATTTAAATGAATTAAATGAAGTGAAGAGATTGCTTTAAAGTGTTATAAATGATTTAATTTCCCTCAAAATACAACAAGCTCAAGGTTATAGGCCATATCAAACATACAATCAGTTTGGGCAAACAAGTAGACCTCCCTTCCAAAACAATGCACAAGGACAAGGTCAAATCAGTCATGTTAAGCCTTACCAAAGCTAAAATACAAATGCTCACTCAACCTACAAATCCCTTTTTCCCACTCAAAATAATTTGGTCCAAGAGCAACCCAATTATCCATCCTTTGAACATGGTCAATAGCAAGTGACTTACGCAAGTGAAATGCAAAATCAAAGCATGGAAATGCAAGGTGAGCAATGTTTTCAAGATTCAAATTTTGAAGTAAATATGCAAGGTGGGATGGGAAATGGAAAACCTTAGACTGATTCCACCCTCATAAATCATTTAGAGGGTGATTTTGTGCTATTAATTATGTGGGAAATGCAAATAATCAGAACACTAGTGTTGCTTCCAACACTGGGTCCAAAAGGAGGGCTGTTGAGGAGACTCAAGGGATCAGACAAGGGCCTATTTTAAATCCTTCATCATCTTAGGTGGGAATTGGGTCTAATTCAGCTCCTAAGACTCAAGAAAATCAAAAATTCCAAAGTATGAAGACAACTCCTATGCCTTCATCTTCACAAGCTACATCACAAGGTGTTAATGCTCCAAAAGAGCTTCCCAAGGTAAGTAATCCTTCTATCAATGTTGTGGATTAGATGAAAAATATCTATATGAACATCTCACTATGGGATTCTCTAACAATACTAGGGTAAAAGGATATATTACAAAAGGAATTGCATGGATTGGGTAAACAAGCTGGCCCACCTAGAAATGAGAATGTGGTTTTAGTCAATAAAACTCAAGCTATGGATGGACAAGTAATGAAAGATGAGAAAACTCCCCATTTTTACTTATCTCTAATTATTGGTGATTTCTTAGTCCAAAATTACATAATAGATAGTGGATCAAGCACATCAGTTATGCCCAAATGTATAGTAGACAAGTTAGGCCTCAAGTATGAGCCTATGACTAAAGGAGTTTTCCAATAAGATAGATCACCAGCCAAGACCTTGGGGGTATTAAAGGGTTTGAATTTGATCCTTCATGATTTCCATACTTTTCTAATTCCTCATGATGTAGTAGTGGTGGCAGATTTACCTCCCTATTTTTCTCTTTGCTTGTCAAGAGATTTCACATCCAACATTGGTGGATACTTGGTAGCTAATTGGTCCTACATGGTGTTTAGGACAAAATATGGCGCTAAGGCAAAGATTGAATCAGAGCTATCCAAAGATAACTTGGAACCATACTCACCCAAGGTTTCAAATGTTAACTATGCCATCATTGATGAGGAGGAGCTTCACATTGACCAATCTCCATCATCTTCTCTTGAAGGAGTTTCAAATTTGTTCCTAGATGAGTGGGGAGATGACTACTATGAACATGATCCATACAAGTTTATTGAGGAATCTGGTCTTGGGGTCTATTATATGCATGAAAAAGATTCATTCATGCCAAATTTGATGAAGTCACATGAGGATGTGAATGGCTTATGGTAGCTATTCTTTGATGGGTCTAGAAGCAAGATTGGGGCAGTTGGTGGAGCTATGTTGGTTTCACCTTCAAAAGAAAGGTATTATTCAACCTTTGGATTTTATTTCTCATGCACTTTTTAATATATAATAATATGAGGCCCTTATCCATGGCCTTGAATGGGCTAGAAAAAGAGAAATTAGAGTACTTCAAGTGTATCGGGATAGTGAACTTGTTGTGAATCAAGTTGGGGGGGAAAATTTGACCAAGAACTCCTTGCTCAAGTCATATAAGCATAGAGTTTGGGATCGTGTAGAAGACTTCATGGATTTTAACATCACATCTATTGCAAGAGAAGACAACAAACATGCTGATAGGTTGGCATCTATTGGTGCTCAATTTAATGTTCTAAAGAGTATAAGAGAAGAGAAGAATTAACCTCATTTAAAGGTGATTGTGAGACCCTCAATACCGGATAATGTCACCAATTATCAGGTCTTTGAAAGTGACCAAAAAATAGCCCTCTTCCTACAAGAATAAGCTGAGTTCTCTATGAAAAATTAGTCTAAGCTACAACAAAAATATGGGGGGAAGATTGTCCAATTGAAATCTAATAAGCTTTTAAAAGGCCTAGTGACTCTTGAAAGTATTTTCAATGAGGATGATCAGCTTGAGAAGGAAAAGGTAGGTATTTCTAGTAAGAAAGATAACTATGAAAGGGTGGAAATATTCAAAGATAAGCTACTTGCACTTGGGAAGGTATGCACTAATCAAGAGAAGCATGATTTCATTGAACTATGTAAAGAGTTTAGTGATATTTTTGCATGGGAGTACAGTAGCTCAACACACCATAGAGATAGATGAAAATTCCAAACCCATCAAAAAAATACAAAGACCATCAATACCAAGATTGAACCCCTTATGAAGAAAGAACTCACCAAGCTAATTGAGTCTAGAATCATCTTCCCTATCAAACACTCCTCCTGGTTGGCCAATTTAGTCCCCGTTAGAAAAAAACATGGGGAGATCAGGTTATGTCTAGACTTTAGGGACTTGAATAGAGTGTCTTTGAAAGATCATTATCCATTTCCTTGTATGGAGCAAATCCTCCAAGTTGTGGTAGGTAGTGAGAGGGTTTTTCTTTTAGATGGGTATTCTAGTTATAATTAGATTTTGGTGAAGGAAAGTGACCAATACAAGACAACCTTCATCACTAAATGCGGTAATTATGCCTATAGGAAAATGCCATTTGGGTTGTCAAATGCAGGAGCTAATTTTGTAACATGCTATGGATATGGATTTTCAAGGACTAATCAATGATATTGTATTGGTATATTTTGATGATGTAACCATTCTCTCTAAGGAAGCAAAGGACCATTTGAAACACTTGAGGTAACTATTTGAGAGGCGTAGAGAATATAGAATCTATCTAAACCCAAAGAAGTGTGTGTTTGTTATCCATGAAGGCAAACTACTAGGACACATTGTCTTCAAGAAGGGCTTATCCATTGATCAAGAAAGAGTGAATGCCATCTTGGCATTGTCTTTGCCTAAACATAAGAAGGGTTTAAAAAGCTTCTTTTGTAAGACCAATTTCGTTAGGATATTCATTACTAACTTTGCTAATTTGGGCAAACCACTAACATCTATGTTAAGGAAGGATAAGACATTCACTTGGACAAGAAGGAGAAGGGAAAGTTTTGAAGAAGTTAAACAAGATATTGCCTAAGTCCCTACTCTTGCAAGCCCAAACTTCTCTAAAGATTTCAATTTGTACACTTTTGGGAATGAAGAAGTGATTTTTTCCAAGCTTACTCAAGCTAATGATGAGAATTTGGAGCAGGCTATTGCTTTCTTTAGCCAAGGTTTGGAAGGGTATGAGGTGAAGTATACATATGTTGAGAAATAAGTGCTTTCAGTAATTATAAGCTTGAATAAATTTAGACACATGCCATCAAATAATAAGATTCACATACTTGTGCCTCATTATAGTGTAAAGGAATTTCTATTGAGTAGGGACTTGAATGAAAAAAGGGCAGGTTGGATCACTAAGGTGACGAAATATGACATTGATATCAAGACAACCAAACTAGTGATAGGTAAAGGGATATGTGAGCACCTTGCTTCAGATTTGAGGGAGAAAAGAGAAGTTGTCTTGGCACTCCATGATGATCCTAATACAACTGCACATACATCCATGAGAAGTTGGACACAAGATATAATTCACTTCCTTGAAACCAGTGAGTGTCCATAAGGTCTTGATAAAGCTAAAAGAAGGTATTATAGATTGAAATCTATTCCATATGTACTTATTGATGGTGTGATCTTTATGAAAGATTTTTTAGGTGTGTTCTTGAGGTGTATTGACTCTAATGAGATTGACAAAATACTGTTTGAGTTTTATGATGGACCAGCTGGTGGTCACTTTTCTCCTAAAACTACTATTGCCAAGATAATGAGGGCTAGATACTTTTGGCCTAATTTGTTCAAGGACACTCACAATTGGGTAAGAAAATGTCAAAAGTGTGCTCTTTTTGATGGAAAACAAAAGCTTGTTGCCCTGCCTCTTCATCCCATCTAGGTTCAGTAACCCTTTATGCAATGGGGTTTGGATTTTATAGGCTTAATCAATCCTCCTTCTGGTGTTGGTCATAAGTGGGTGTTGACTGCCACTGATAACTATAAAATGTGGGTGAAGGCTATAGCTCTTAAGGAGGCAAATGAAAGTGCAGTGCTTGACTTATATGAAGGTATAATGACAAGGTTTGGAGCTCCTTCAACAATCATTTTAGATAATACATTGGCTTTCCTAGAAGCAAGGACTAGTGAATGGGATTTAAATCATGACATCTACCGTAACACCTTCTCCGACTACTATCCACAAGGGAATGGACTAGTTGAGTCCACAAACAAGAATCTAATCAGGATTATAAAGAGAATAATGGAGGAGAATCAAAGGACTTAGCATTCCAAGTTAAAGACAACCCTTCGGGCTGATAGGATCATTCCAAAGAGAGCAATTGGGAACTCACCATACACACTTGTGTATGGAAGGTAAGCTAAGCTTCCTATCTCACTTGAGTTACCAACTTTAGACCTCACCTATTAGCTATAATTGATGGAGAATGAGAGTATAGAAGTCAGGTTGTGTGTGTTGATGAAGCTTGAGGAGGCAAGGGATCAAGCTATGAAAACTATGACCACTCATCAAGAGCAAACAAATAAGTATTTTGATAAGATATCTATGCTTAAAAGCTTCAAGGAAGGGGAAATTATCCTAAAATTGGATGAGGATAGGGCCAAACCTGGAAAACACATAAAGTTTGATGCTTTGTGGAGTGGCCCACATGTAATCACTCAATGCTTTCCAAATTTAAAAGTTGGATGGAGAAGAGATTCATATCCCAATCAATGGGATACACATCAAGATTTTTTACTAAAGGTTCTCTTCTCCCCTTGTACATCATTTCTTGCTTTCCTTGTGTGTTCCTTAAGTGTTTGTGCACAAGTGTGTGTTGTCTTGGTTTTGTCTTGTGTTGTTTTACTTGGTCTTGTTGTGTTGTGTGGAGTGTTTGTTTTATGATTATATTTTGGAATATATTTATATTCATCTTCAAGATGACATTGACTTCATTGGCCCTTAGTTGGATAAGGCTACTAGTCTCAAAACATAGTCAAGCATGTTTACCCCAAGAGTTGCTAAAAATATTGATCAATTTTGACCCTTGGTCAAAATTGGTCAACCCATATCTATTTTGAACTTTGTATAAGTTTACCCATGTCATAAATTGGTGTGTTTGTAGTCTAAAACATCTACTTATCCATAGTCCATCCTTGGTCCAAAGTCTAGGCCTAGAACTAGTCAAGTCAAAGAAAGTTAACTCTGGTCAAATAGAGTCAAACTTAGTCAAAGGATGGAAATATGTGTTTTGGGTCCTAATGTGGTTTATAACATTTTTTAATCTCTTTTTATGCAATTTATTTGCATCTCTCACTTTTAATATGCAAAAAGAGCTTGTGGGCCCACTTTGGGCTAGATTCCAGGACTTGTAGGGATGGAAAGTGGCATCAAGTCAGTGATAGATAGAGAATAAATATGGAAAAGGTTAGAGGGAGTTATTGGTAGATTTTTTGTAGGCCAAGATTTAGTTAAAAGTTATAAAGGGCAAATTCTCCTCAATTTTAGGCCCTTTTAGGCACTTGTACAACCACAACCATCTAATCTCTAGCTAAAAAAATGGGTGGGGGGTATATTAATCTCCCCATATCAATTTATAGATTCATACTTGAATGATAATTCAAAAATTTGCTTCTGCAACTCATTTTCCCATTCTCTCCCCTTGACACACAAAGAAGGCTCAACTTGAAGCACTTGGTACAGAAGGTACAGGTAGAGTTGGAGGGAGTGATTTTATAGGTGTATTGTAATATAAATTTACTTAATTTTATTAATATGAGTTTGTGTTTTGGTGCCTCCTCCTTTATGAATAATTGCTCACAATCCAAGCAGCCTCTTATAGAATTACATCCAAGGGGGGTATAATTATGCATTTATTTTTGGTTTTCAATGATACTTAGAGCTGAGTGAGATTGATAATACATTTTTAGGTTGGAATAAAGATATATTCCTAATGTTTTCAATATCTAAGACTTCATTTCTTTGTCTTTGATGGAGTTGGCAAAAGGTGCTAGTTTCATGAGAGTTCAGAGGTTGAGTGCAAGTTATGTGTTCCAATTGTTTAAAGAGCTTTATGATGGTAATGATATGTTTGAGTTTCATGCATAAGGAGTCTTTCCATGTTTCCATCTAATGAAAAGTTCAACTAGTACCATTTTAAGGTTAATTTACTCACATTATCACAATTTACTACCCTGCCAACTTCAGTCAAGCCTGTACCTGTTCATGGGAAGTATATGGAGGGGAGAGAGAACTAAAGAACATGGTAGAGTCCATGTCAAGTTCCATAAACTCCAAGAGTGATGTTTTTCATATCCCAAGGGTCCAAGATGTCACTCAGGCAATTGTCATTTCAAAAAAGACTATTTCCACTTTTGATCTCTTAGTCCCCAAATATAGAAAATAGAGGTCCTATGCCTTTTTTGAGTTAATGTTTGAAGTGATGAATGATACTCTCTCATTTTCCATTGATTTGACCTTGTATCCCTATCTACCTAGTCCAACTATGTCAAATTTGAGAGCTAGAATCCAAGTGGAAGATAGGTTTTGAGCTTCTCCAAAATGGCAAAAAAGAACTGAAAGCAAGCAGTCATATCTATAGGATTCTAAGAGAGTTTTGGTGTTTTCACTATGTGTGGAGGTCCTAAGCCTTGTCCAAAGGTGAGAAACATCCCCAAATGGGCCAAATGGCATTCCTAAGCATTTGGTTGCTTTAGGGGTGATAGTGGCATCAAATGACCTTTTGAAGGTCATACCCAGTCTGTACAATAGGGGAGAAAGGGCAGTGAGGGCAAGGTTTCCAAAGTGTTGGTTTTTAGTTGTTTGAAGGAACTCCAAAAGGGAATCAGGTTTAGATGGATTATTTGAAACTAAATAAAGAAGATATATACCTAACTAATCCCTCTATACCCTAATTCACCCTAGAAGGTACCTACAAGTCCGACTGTAAAAAGCACCTACAGCCCAACAAGAGGATCAAGATATATGGAGTGGTTTCAAGGTCTTAATATGGGCTAAAAGGGATATAAATGGAAAAATAAATGACTTAGAGAACCTAGTTGAGTTATAAGGCAACATAAAAATTCCAAGATCAAACATGGTTCAAATACCTCCAAAATAACCTATAGCTTGGGAACACATCCACCTACAACCAACCTATTTGGAAATTAGTCTTAGTCAAGAGCAAAAGATGGTTTTTGGGAATCAAATGGAACATTTACATAGGTGAAATGAATATGAGGAAATTATAGTAGAAACAAGTAAGGTATATATGTAAATTAAGGTCAAATAGCCACCATGAAACCTATAGGCCCAAGAAATAGGCATACACAGCCAAGAGATGGAAGTAATCTCAATCAGGGGTAAAGAAGATTGTTAAGCTAAAACCATGCATATAAGTATATAAATTTATGGTGATAATTGAAGATAAAAGTAAAACCAAATGATGTTCATACCTATTTGGGCTAAATACATATCAAAATGTACACATATGCAGGGTATCAAGACTGTCACAATGAAACAAGGGCATGAGCAATGGAGGAGTCCATGAAGGTTGATACCCAAGAAGCATGGAAATGGTTTATAATATGATAAAAAGGCATAATTACATTAATTTAATATAATTAAATCCCAAAAATCATGAAAAATCCACCCAAGCACCTCGCATACAAGCCTAACTGTCTCAGTCCGTACATTTAGCTTGCCTAGGCCTTGTTTCAAGGGGCTCAAAGAGGTTTTCAAATGAAAAAAAGTTTTCCAGAGGTTTAGAAAGCTGAAAAAGATTGGGTTAGATATTAAGATCACATTTAAATATTCATAAACATGGAAGGATGCATGAAGATAGGAGATATAGGTCAGTTTGGGTGTAAACATGCAAAAAAAATAGGGTTTTTGTGACCTTTTTTTGGAAGATTGAGTTAGTTTGGATACCTAGAATTGGAATATAATTAAAAATTTTGGTAAAAATGACTATCATGACCTCTTATATGTCAAAAAATATTCACTTTTCATGAATTAATATACCTGATACTCATTGTTTTGTCTCAGACGTACCTCAGTCCATGCATGCAGGAAAAAGACCAGTTTTGGGAAATCTTGCTAATAGGAGGCTTGAACTAAGTTTGAACACAAAAGGGGATGTATAAAGCTAGGAGAAACCTAGGGTAACCTTAAAAACCAAACTATAATGTCTTTAAATTAATATTTTGGTACACACAAGGAGCTTTGCATGAAGGTCTAGTGGGGAAACATGCTTTCCCAACCCCAAGCAAGGTGTCAACTCAAATTACACACTTTCCATGGAATTATAATGATTTTATTAATGTTTTCAGGGTAAAATATGATGAATTCACACTCTAAGAGTCCATTAAAAGAAAATAATATCATTCGTTGGTGCACAAGGGGCAGACAAACTGCTTGGCAAGACATGATCCCTCTTCCAAAGCAGGGGAAACTTCTAATTTGGTTTATTGTTAGACCCTCCAAAGTGATTAAACATGTTCATGAATCAATTTAAAATGTGTGAGTGCTTTTGGTTGGCATGGAAACACCAGGGAAGGCCAATTTCAAGCTTAGATGTACTAGAGCCCTCATGGAATGCAAGAGTCCTATTTGAAGGTCACTTTCTTTTACTTGTATCTTCTCTAAAATTTTGCATGGGAACTAAAGGATTTTAGGAAAATTGAAGCAGGTCCTTGAGGTGACAAAATTTAAATTCTGAGGAGTGTTCAATGTCACATTTTGATAAACAATCTTTTAGACCAAAAAACCTCTTAAACCCTCCTAAAATCCTTAGGCAGACTCGATGGTGGAAATCAAGAAAAAAGTGCACTAAAATGAAATAATTGGAATAGAGTTATAAAAGGAAAGTTTTATAGGACATTATTAGGATTCTATATATATTAATTTTTTGTATGGATCCATATAGAATGTGTGAGAAAAAGGCTTATTTTCACCATTTTTGATGGTGTGCAAATTGTAGAAGGAGTTGAAAGATGAAATAAGTTTTGAGAGGAAGATATGAACTTGATATAACTCAAAAAATATACTTAAACTCATGAAAATTATTATAAGTGTCCTAAATACACTTTCACTTTTGGCCACTCTAGTAAGCCAAGCAATGAGCTTTGGGGTAAATTAGTGAAAAGTGATCAAGGGGGATTTTTAAAGGTTTATTATTGAAAATAATGATTTGGAAGGCCTTGAAAGGTGTGAGGACTCATTTTTTATAAATTGGTTTGTAGATTTGGAAGGTTTGGAGTGATAAGTGGTAAGGGTGCATGTAATGAACTCTTTTAAAACTACATGAGATGATTATGCATGCCCACAATAATAGGAATTATTAGAGACTAGACCAATGAATGGATGATGTTTTTGGTAACCCACCTGTCCTAGAAAACCATCATAATTTATGTCTTGTAGGAAAAA
Source organism: Torreya grandis (assembly GCA_037957365.1). Classification (NCBI taxonomy): domain Eukaryota; kingdom Viridiplantae; phylum Streptophyta; class Pinopsida; order Cupressales; family Taxaceae; genus Torreya; species Torreya grandis. The sequence continues at coordinate 1,547,124 of JARHVA010001670.1, read as the reverse complement.
GAGAAGTTTTGGAAGGCTACTCAAGTAGGCAATTTCTTGTGCAAAATTGGTAATTTTGTGCCACTTTTCACCTCCTTTGTGACCTTTTTTGACAAGCGTATGTCTTGATTTGGCATGGATCACCTCAATCCTATTTCACATGAAAATTTAACTCCCATTTTTATATAGACACATATCCATGTGACCCTTGTACTTCCTCTAGCTTGTTCTCTCTCTTTATGCTATAAATATGCAATATTTTGGCTTGTTTTAACAGCCTTTGTTGGTTGATGGGGAAACTCTATAAAAATTTGTACATGAACAACTATTGAATAAATGATAAAATTTTTAATGCCACTCATACACTAAAATATTGTGTCATGACTTGAATCATGTTGGTCTAGTTTAGTAAAGTTGTCTTTGCTAGCTTTGCACTCTTGATCGTCTACCAAGTTACAAATAGAAATATTATAAGTGATTCATGAATGTATTCCTTTTATGTCATTAATTTCATTCATAAGAGTCATCCACCTTGTTGAATCTAGTTTATGAAACATTGATGAAATGATAGTTCTAAGGTTGTGAGTCTTGTGTAACAAGCACATTGTTCATCCTCAAGTAGTATTTTCAGTCAAGTGTGAGGAGAATTTACATTGGTGTATCATCTCTTATTTGTTTTATTTATTTTCCTTAAAATATTTTCATTATAAAGTTGTTAAAGTAATTCAAAATCAATATAAAGAAAATCTAGGGAGCTAGGCCTCATAATACTAGAGATTCATCTCTCCCACAAGCTCCCACAAGCTTAAGAGATGAATCCATGTTGCATCAAATTGTAGGAGATGAACTAATGATCCTAGGATGCATAATTTTATGATAAAAATTATGACACTTAGTAGACCCATATTCAATTCATACGTAATCCTTATGAAAGTCTATAACTCAATGCAATTATGAATTTAACCACAAAACGTAGTTACACAATCCATCTTATGATATTTAGAGGGTCTAATCTGATTAATCATACACCAAGAAGGTGTAAAACCTATTATAAACTTCATTAATATTATATGAACATGGTTAAATCTCAAAATAATATGATTACAAATTTTGCAAATGGAGTTATCTGCAACTCCATGTGCTGCCAACTTGCAAACTTGAGATGCTTTGCCCATCAAAACACTTTGAAACATGAAACCAAGCATGGGGAACATGTAGTAAAGATGTCCATGTACTATAAATTAAATTAAATCTAATGGGTTATAAAAATTAGTTCAAATAAGAGAAAAACCTGTAATTTCCATTTGCTCTATTTCAAAAAAACATAGTCAACTTATAAAGGATGACTCATAAAGCACAAGCGACCAATAGTTTCCCTAAGCAGAAAAACATAGTCAACTTGTAAAAGATGATTAATAAATAATAAGTGACAAATACCTACACTATAAGCATGAAATTTAAGTCTATTTAGTGTAATATCACCCCCTAAAGGCATTTGACTTGGAAGTCTTCCTCCTGGTCAGACTAACCAAAACCTGTTGACTAGTTTTGCATGTCTAGAAGGACGATGAAGGAGCAAAATGGTTTTGGACCATTTTTAGTAATTCCAAAGTTGATCAAATGTTGAGATGAGTCAAAGGAAGTTGAAGAGACATCCCACAATATTCTCCCACATGCCATTCTCTCACATAGGCTGTACACCTCTTGAAACTCCCTCTTTTTGGCTTATTTTCTTGTTTTTAAGTTATAACATGTAAGTTTTCAGTTATAATCTAAAATGTATGATAGGGACTGACATATTGGACATTAAATAGGAGCTTAAAACACTTGGACAACACTCAAAATTATACCAATTGCATTTAATTCTCATTTATGACCCCTAAGTGACTCAAAATGACATAAAGACTATTTAGACTATGACCAAGGCTAAAATGACATAAAATAACATATAATTAACTATAACACACCCTATGAAATTATGTTAAACCCCTATATAAGTTTTTGACTATAAGGGGTTGACCCATTTTGACTTGTGGTCAAAATTGTCAACATTCTTGGTTATTTCCCAAGGGTTGTATGCTTGCTATGCCATGACCAGTTGCATAATCCTATCCATTGGGCCATGGAGTCACCTATACATAGGTTTGACACACAATTTGCCTTTGAAAACACACCAAACATAGAGAAAAGGCACACAAAACAAGACACACTCAAAAGAAACACACATATGTCAAATAGAACACTTATGGAACACAACACAACTGAAAGTGAACACACACACCTATTATACTATTTAAAAACCTCAATATTGAGGTGAAACATTTGATCATACCTCAACTAAGATAAAAAATGATCCCCCTTGCATCTTTGTCACTCCATGAAGGTAGCCTATCATGAGGAGCATGATCATCACCAATCACTTGCATATCCTCTCTTTCCTACAAGTGGACTATTTAAAACCTTCGTGAATGATTTGTATTGATATATAAGGACATTGATTGGGGATGAAACCACTATGATATTTTACATATCCATTGGATGTTCTCCAAAACAATTTAGATTGGAGTATATGACAATCCTCTCAACCTTGTCTTCTTTTAGGATAGAATGTGCATGATGTTTTAAAGCATCAAGATCCAATTATTCATGATTCAATACCTTTGAACATGGCTCAATATCATATGGATCTCCTAACTATTTTTTAGGCACAACTTCTACCTTGACCTTATTCTCCATGTTCACAACTCCTTGGATAGAAACTACACCAAGCTCTTTCATGAATGTATGTTCTTGATCAGTAGAATGACATCCATCCTTGTGTTTGATGGAAACCTAAACAACATGATTATTAGTCACATAAGCAATCTTGACATCGAAATTGCAATCTTTTGGAGAAAAAGGATACTTACCTAGTTGTCAAATTCTTTGCATATGACATTGAGCCTTTGCCATAGTTCTTATTCATTCACAACATGAAACTCTTTTCCATGTTTGGTGAAATAATCAACATCATGTTTGTTAGAGATATTAACCCAATCATATGTATAATTTTTGAGAGGAGAAGTATCATTACCAAGATGATCAACTCTTGACATATGACATCAAATGTTTGCCTTAAGTCATTCTCATTATTTTCACGAGTGTCACCATCAAGAGCATATTCATCAATAACATGGATAAATACATCATTCCTTACACTATGGTTATCAATTAAGTTCCTCAACTTATTATCATCATACTCAAGAATCATAGAGTTACCTTCAACAACTTGTGAGTGTTTGACACTTACCTTAGCTCCTTCAAATGGATCTTCATTCATGATATAAGTCCCAAAGTCAATTTTCTCAAAGTATGCATAAGGATCATAATCATATACATATACATGATACTCATCAAAGAAAAAATAAAAATTTAATTCAATTTTAGATGCTCCATCATCCACATTAGATTCCTCCTTCTCATGGACAACACAATTCAAATTAGAACTTATTTTAATGTAGGGCTCAATATGAAACCTTACAAGAGGTTGTGTTCTAATGGTCACCTTGGTCTCATACCATGTAATAAAGGCCAAGAATGACCAATACAATTAGATATAACCACTTATCTTGTTTGTAAAGTTTCTTGAAAGGCAGATTGTAAAGTGAGCTATGAGGTCAACAACAACTATGTCTTGAAGGATAGGAAAACTAGGACAATCATGTAAGAAAAACTTCAAGTTTTTTATCAATATTATTGTCTTACTAGGTGTAACATATAATTAGATAAATATTTTTCTATGAGGCTCATATTTTAGTCCCAACTTATCAGTTATAACTTTGGGTATGACTGAAGTAAAAACTCCACTATCAACTATGCAATTGTGTACCAACTTGTCACCTATAATGAGAGTGAGGTAGAATGGTGGACATTTCTCAGATTTAGTAGATGGTTAAATAATTGTATTTGGGAAATTTATAAGGACAACATGATTATGAATTTGACTTGAAGGTGAAGGACTAGTAGGGATAATGGACAGTTGATTTTGGACAGGCATATGGAGGACATCCCACAAAGAGATAGATGCTTTGACACTTTTCAAAGAATCCACTATGTTTAGGGTAGTAAAACTCACCTTATCTTGAGTCCTTGAAAGCAAAAAAATTCTTGGAACTTGAGGAATTGAGACATCTTGAGCAGACCTTACCACATTTTGACTTGATAGAGGTGTAGGTATGTTTGGAGTTGCCTTGCTTGTAGCCATGCTTTACTACCTTAGAGGAAGATTGGATGAGCTTGGAGGCATGTTATTATCACCTGTTAGAGCCTTACTCTTGGCCCTTGTATTTTATATAATATAGGATCCTTGATTAAGTATAAAAGTGTCTTCCACTAAGAAGTTGGTGAAGCTTTCTCCATGAGGCTGCCAATCCTCATTTGCTTGCATCATGACCTCATCTTTAGCTGATAAGAGAGGACTGAATCCTCATTGAGTAACAAGATATTTATCTCCACCTTCATTAGCATCCATGAATCAGACTTGTTTCTAATCTTCTCCTTATACCAAGTTACTATGAACTGGTACCACCTCTCCTGCATTAGTGGTGGAGTTGGGATTGTACACATTGGTAGGCTTGTTGGAATTAGGCTGCCATTGACCTCTTCCTCTCCCAAATTGTTGGCCACATTATTGCTAATAAGGATATGGGTTTTGATAGGCACCTTGATACATATTTATTTATCTATTTTTATCTTTTATAGATTAACATCTTGACTCAAAGAACTTAGACCTTGACTGCCAATCAACATCATCTTGTGCCTTCTTAGGAGAAGCTCTAGGCTTGGTGTTAACATTGGGAACTTGGGCCAAATTTGGAGTATTAGCATAAGTATGAGATAATGGAGGCATATAAACCTTAGGAGGTAACCCTCCAGCTTGAATGAGGCTATTTTAAGCTTTGATGGCAAGTTCATATGCTTCGAGAAGAGTGGAACCACCCATGGATTGAAGCATGAAATAAATTTTAGTAGCAATGGCTCTCAAGTATGTAGGGAACACAAATCTAGTAGGTGGCATCATGGGAAGAGGCAATCTATATCAAGTCTTTTGGAACCTCTCATTTAAGTCATGCATTTTTTCCTTGGATTCTCTTTTGATCACATTGAGATGATGTATGAGAGAGGCATGGTCACTTTCATTTTTAAACCTTGAAGTTAACAACACTCTACATTCATCCCATGATGTGATGCATCCACCTTCTAAAGTCTTATACTAGTCAAGATATTTCCCTCTAAGGGACATGACAAGGATTTTAATGGCAATGTTATCTTGAGTGACATTGTGGAAACTAAAAAAATTTGAGATATCCCTAATGTGCTCACTAGGTGTAACACGACTCTCACCATTGAATGTAAGCACACTCTTTGTGGAATTAGGGGGGAATAACATCATATGCTTGGAGATGAACTAGATTTTTAGTATTGAAGGAAGGAAAGGCATGTTGTTAAGCCACATTTTCTTTAAGATCTTTAATTTCTTCCACCTCTTCACTTCCTTGGCTAACAAAATCTTCTTGGTCTTCAAAAAGTAGATTAGGATGAGGGTATTGAACTTCAAGAGGAAGTTTAGGCTGAATAAGTGGATTGAACACTCTACTAGATGATGACCTAGTAAGAACCATAAAGCATGAGAGCAAGTTTATGATAAAATAATGGCCTTGAACCAGATTTTACCTTGATAGAGTTACCAAATGTTGAGTAGCACACCAATTTTCAGCTGATGTTATCAAGACCAACATTCACCTTGACAAGTTGTCTTGAAGACAATTATCCCACCGAGCATGCCAAAATTATTGTCACCAAATCTTGCACCCTAGAAGAGGGTGTTCAAGCCTCTTCCATATTTTGGAAACATGGGAACACTTCTAGGTATGTGGGTATACCTATAATGGAAGTGAGCATCTATATTTAAGGGCTAAATCCTTGAATGTATCTTGAAATGATTATCACCTAAAGTAGTGCTTGATTGTGAGAAAAGTGTGAGAAATTTACATTAAATGAACCTATTCTAAGGGGTTGATATACCAAGATGTTTTTCAAAAGACTATCATACTCTATCATAATGGAACAAGGCATACAAACTAACTTCTAAGTTCTACAAGGTTCTAACATCAATGTTTCAATATAGAGGCGAGATGTATGAAGCAACACAAAGTAAATGAACTAGAGGGTAGATTTCACACTCTAAGAATAATTACACACTTGAAAGGAGCCTAAAACACTTGAATACACTCTATATGACCTATTAGGATAAGAATTCTTGTATAAAGATGAGAGGATAAGGGAAGAAAAGATAGAGAATTATCACTAACTCCACCATACATCACTTTGCACACGTAGACAATTGTTCATGAAATCAAAATTAGAACTAGATTGATTGTTTAAAGGTAAAATAAAATGTCTTTTCAGTAGGGCTTCACCATACATGGTGTGGTGTTAGCTTACAAGAGCCAAATGGCTATTACTTATATAATTAGAGAGAAAAGTGAGAAGAGATAAGTCCAAGAGTCACTAGGGCATGTGTCATGCTAATAAAAGGAGTTATACATGTAGGAGAATGATTTTTGAGACATACCATGCAAGGTTTGATAAGACAAATGGCCCTCAAAGCCATGAAAACTCCTTAAATGTGGTGTAGAACTCCTCTTGCTTGCTTAGAAAATTGCCTTCATCATTTGGCCCTTTTAGAACGCTCCACCATTTAATGGGGATAGATATCATGATTGCACTGAGAGGGAGGAATCCATTGTATACCCAATGAGGTCTTTATATAGATCAGTATAAAGAGATCCTTGTCTTTCTAGGATTTATATCCATCATGAACCCTCCATGAATGTGTTGAACCTGTTACATGTGTTTTTTTGGGACTACAGGGATTATGAGGTGGTATTGACTGAGCTTTAATGGTGGAATATGAATTTTAAGTATTTAAATTGGTAACCCAAATTGTATTTTGATCTTATGTTTATATATTTACATGCTTGGGTTCATAAAATATTTTGATCTAACCTATCTGCCTATGTGATATCTCCTTACCATGCTCTTTATTTAATTTTAAAATATGACTGTTATCAATTCAAGCACGTGCCTTCATCTCATGTCCCCTAAAACTTGATCAAATTAGTTCCATCAATCTCCTCAGGAGTCTCCTGGCCTTGAATTTCAATGTTGGTTGTTGATCTTTGATGTAGGTTTCTAAAATTATGACACTTGGTAGCCTTGTATGCCTTCTATATACCCTACTATTAGTCTCCATTCGGTTAATGATCTTATGCCATTCAATGGTCTTGCATAAAATCTAGGATTATTAATTTATTGACTTGATTTACATCATTGATCTCTATTTTCATAGTTGAATGCATGTCATCAATCCTTGATCTAAATGATCAAACATGGACTGTTGATCTATTGCCAATTCAATGTGATTGTGACACATCACCATCGAATTCAATTTTAGGATCCTTTAACCTATTTAATCCATGATTGATGTTAGATATCCATCTAAATTATTAAATGTGCACCATTAATCTTTCTTGACTTGTTGACCCCAGTTTTCAATGTAGATCATCGATCAAGATTTATACATAAGAATATGCCTCATTGATCTTAATCTAAGGAAATTTGACTTATTGACTTAGGGAAATTAATTGCATGCTATTTATCTTTGATATGAGCTTTTGATATTATGGCACTTGGCATCCCCACATTTAATTCATGCCTAAGCCTTATAAAAGTCTGTAACTTGATGCAATTATGAATTTAACCACAAAATGTAGTTACACAATTCATCTTGTGATATTTTGAGGGTATATGATTGATAATATGCCAAGAAGGTGTTAAAACTCTTGTAAACTTCATTTATCCTCCATGAATGTGATCAAAGCTCCAAACAATATGACTACAACTTCTACAAATGGTGAAAAGTTGTCTACAATTCCATGTGATGCCAACTTGCAAACTTGAGATGCTTTGACCATCAAAACACTTTGAAACATGAAACCAAGCATATGGAACATGATGTAAATATGTCCATGTCATCTAGAGTCAATTCCATTAGCTAGATTATACGAACTGGTTCAAACAAGATCAAAACCTATAGGGTATGGGAAATAGTAAACATAAAAACATAGTTAACTTGTAAAGGATTATTTATAAAGCACAAGTGACCAATACATACAATACAAGTATGAAATTAAATCTGAGTGTACTATCAACCCCTAAAGGAATTTGACCTGAAATTATTCCTACTGGTTGTACCAACCAAAACCTGTTGACTAGTTCTGCATGTCTAAAAGGGTGATGAAGGAACATAATGGTTTTGGACCATTTTTAGAAATTCCTGTTAGTGTAGGTTTTTATTTTTCCCTATTATTTAATTAGGGAATATTATATATTTGTGCATACATAGAGTTTTCCTACATTCGTGGGATAGGCTAGCTTATGTGGAGATGTGTGTCATAGATGTGTCATAGGTGTCATAAGAATGTCATAAGTAACTCCTTTGACTGGCTATTCTAGGTATGGGAGTTACTTCTCTATTCTTAGCACCTTGTCACCACCTTTCATGGTGGAGTTACAGTCTATTCTTGGGGTGCTTTGACCACCTTTTGTGGAGGAGTTACATGCTCTCCTATATGTATTCTTCACTTTGGCCATCTTAAGTTAATCAAATATTGGGTTTTGATCCTATTTATCTTTTGCAAATTATCTCTTTCATTGTTTTCACTTTGCTTTAGCTTCTTTGTGGTGTACACCAGCTTCATCTCATGTAATCACTTGACCATTGCATTCACGTTATTCAGACCCTGACAACAACTCTAATATGGTATCAGAGCCACCCCAGTAATCGTGTGTCTGGTTATGCTATTAGTTTATTTTGAAAATGTGAGGAGTGGAGTTCTTTTTATGTTCTTTTTCTTATTTCTAGATCTGATATGAAAAAGCCTTTCAATATCATTTCTTGTGTTGCATTTATCTTTCCTATGGACTGCCTTTGTGGTATTGTTTTTTGTTGGTTTGGTTGTGGTTCTCATTATTTGTTAGGACAAATCCATTTGTTGGTTACCAAGGAGGTTTCAACGGCTCATTTTTAGAGTTTCTCAGCTATGTGAAAGATCTCCATGGCTCTTCCAACATCCTGCAGACCAATAGAAAAATCAGATCATGCTTTTTGCTCTCTGGTGGAAGTTGGCACCTTATAATTTTTGTTTTAGCCCCTAAATGGAGTAAAAAGGCACTTTGATCAGTTGCAAACCCTTGGAAAGAGTTTTTTTGGCCTCTACATGTAGCCTCAGATCTGTGGGAGGCATTTTTTAAGGCTTTGACTGAAAAAATGTCCCTTCAACGACGTTTTTGTATCAGGGGTCATTAAAACCCTGCGTATTCTCAATCTGCAAGTCTCTGGTAGCTGCTCACAACCTTCCTCAACCTCTTAGAAAATTTCTTGATTCATCTTAGCCCTGCATTTCTCCTTTGGCAGTGCCCAATATCAGAAAAACTGTCAACAAAAGAAGTTAGGGTTTAGGCACTTCTCTTTGGTGGGCCCACTTCAAATCCAACGCAATTTGACTTTATGCTATTTATTTATCATTTGAATTATCTTTATATTCTAAGATTAGATTTTATAATTTTATGAATTAAGTTATTTTTGAGAAAATAACATTGAAGGCAATTTAAAGTTTTTTTAAAAACTTGTATCTTCGCTTGATGAAGACGAAGTTGAGGCCTGGATTGGCAAGCCACTAAATCCCCCTCAAAATACTAAACCACTTCATTCTTCACTCTGTGTTGAGTCCAATGAGTGGTTGGAAGGCCACTTACTCTCTCAAAATATGCATTTTTTTAATGTTTTAGTGCTATTTTTTTGCAAAATTACTAGTTTATGGGAAATTAAAACTTTAAAATCTTGTAAATAGTAGCTTAGATTCGAGTGCCATCTTTTACCAAAGTGCTTAGTTTTCAATTTTCCACAACTTAAGTTAGCTAATTGTCAAAAATGCACTAATTTATAAAGTGCCAAAAATTTGGGTCTCCTGAGACACATTTTCGACTGACTCTGACGTCCTATTTGCTTAAAGTCTTGCACTAATTGCTCTAAGATGCATTCTCAGCTGAGCCCGATGTATTTTGAGTGTGCAATTTCATATTTGGGGGGGGGGGGCTCAACATTTCAGGGGGGGGGGTTGTGATTGATTTTCAACATTTGTAATCTTTGCTTTCATTCTCCTTTCTGCATAATTTCACAACTTGCAATCAACACAACTTCACCTAAATTCAGCTTTAAATAGATTCTTTTCAACTTTAAATCCTAACACCCTTCAAGTATCATGAATGGAAGGTTAAAATGTCAATCATTCTTAGAAATAAAGGGTTATATAGGATCACCATGGGTACTGAAGTAGAACCCAACACTGATGCTGAAAAGGTCAAGTGGTACAACCATAGTGATGAAGCTTATGGATTACTGAGCTTATCTGTGTCTCTAGAACTTCTCTTCCATTTAGAAACCTCTAAGACTCCCAAAGAAATATGGGACACCCTAAAAACTTTATTTGTGAAGCTTGATGAGATGAGAGGTCATGAGCTCGAAAATGAACTCATAAGTCTAAGTCTTAGCAACTTTGACACCCTATAGGACTTCGTCACTAAGTTTAAGGCCCTTAGATTGCAATTGAAAGAATGTGGGATAGAGAAGAAAGATGATCAACTCATCCTTTCTATTCTTGCAAAGTTAGGTCCAAACTATTCAGTCTTTGTCTCCACTTTCCATGCCACAAAAAGTGCCCTTGGCACTACATGAAAAATGCCTTCTTTGGATTCATTCATTGCTGACTTGAATAGGGAGTAAGATAATCTAATTCAAATGGGCATAATGAAGTGTACTCAACCCCAAGATTTGATAGTTGGAAATGGTAAGGATAAGACTTCAACAAAGGAGAAGAAGAAAAAAAACAAGGACCAGGAGAAGAAGAAAGAAAACAACAATCCTGCCAAAAACAACACTAAGTCTTCCTCCTCCAATGCTAAACCTAAGAAGGAGAAGGTTAAGTGTGCCTATTATAAGAAGACAGGGCATGATGAACACAAATGCATGAAGAAACAAATAGATCACCTAACTCATCTTCTAGAGAAGTACAACATAGGTGTTCTTGAGTCCATCAAGTAGAATTCATCTACCCAAGATTCTACTAAGGCAAAAATCAAGGGTAAGGAGAAAGAAAAGGGCAATGCCCTTGTAGCTATAGCAGCTTCTACATCTTCATGGGTCATTGACTCATGTGCTTCTCACTACATGGGCTCTTCCCTAGTTGAGTTTTCATCTTTAGAGCCTTGTAACATGACTTCAATTAGTTTGGGTGATGACACATCAGTTTTCGTTGCAGGGAGAGGGTCAGTTGAAATAAAAGGAGGAACATTCAATAATGTTCTAAGTGTTCCTTCTCTTTTAACCAATCTCCTATCAGTGTACCAAATCACTCACATTGGTTGGGGCATGAGATTTGAGTTTTCACCAGATTTAGTGGCTATCAGGGAGTTGCATAGTGATACTACAGTGGCAGTGGGTAGGGCATATCACCAAGCAAGGTTATACACCTTCTCACATTTTGCACCTGATTCTTATCCAACAGCATTTTTGACTCATTCAAATGGAGTTAGCAAATTATGGCATGAGCGGTTTGGCCACCTTAACTACCACTACCTTGAGCAACTTTGCAAACATGACATGGTCATTGGGTTGCCTCGTGTCCAATTCTCAAAAGGACTTTGCGAGGAGTGCTCCCATGGGAAGCATCCCAAAGCAAAATTTGACAAAGGTAAAGCTTGGAGGGCTTCACAACCTTTGGAGTTAGTCCACAGTGATGTATCGGGGCCCTTTCCCAAACCAATCTTTCATAAGGGCCAAGTACATCCTCCCTTTCATTGATGATTTCTCTAAGTACACTTGGATATATTTTCTCAAACAAAAGTCTGAAGTGTTTGAAAAATTTCTAGACTTCAAGGCTCTTGTTGAGAAATAGAGTGAGAAATCCATCAAGGTTCTTCAAACTGATAATGGAGGGGAGTATGTCAGCAACAGATTTGAGTAGTTTTGCACCACAGAGGGGATTGATTTGCAGTGCACAGTCACTTACAGTCCTTCACAAAATGGGGTTACAGAATGCAAAAATAGGTTCTTAAAAGAGATGGGTAGCTATATGATTCACTCCAAATCCTTAGCACCATAGTATTGGGCTAAAGCCATCAATTGTGCTTGCTACATTTAAAATAGGGTTCCTCACAAAGCTTTAAAATGGATAACACCCTTTAAAGCTTGGCATAAAAGGAAACCTGATGTCGAGCACCTTAGGGTTTTTGGATCGCCAGCCATGGCCTACATATTGAAGAAGAAACACAAATCTATGGAACGTTAGTCTAAGCCTTGTATCTTTGTAGGATATCTGGATGGTGTTAAGGGGTATCACCTTTTAGATCTGACCACTCATGAGTTGTTCATTAAGAGAAGTGTCCACTTTTAGGAGAGTCCTAAAAACTCAACACTTGGCACTTCTTTTCTCTCATCAGAGCTACTTCTTCATGATGATTCCTCAGATTTAGATCAGCAACAATAGGTTCCTGAGCTAGAGACATCTTCTTCTTCTTTGAGTTTAGACAGTGAGGACAGTGATGCAGAGTCATCCACCTCTAGTCAGTCAAAGGATCAGGAGTTAGCACCCAACTTGCCCACTTCTAGGCCACTTTAGGCCAGACAGACACTTGAGAGTGCTGGCACTTGGGTAGGAGATCCCATAGATGACATATGTACTAGGGGGATTTTTAGAGAGATCCACATGCCTTTTTTGCCTCAATTTTAGATCCACAGACTTTTCGACAGGCATCGGGAGTCCCTGAGTGGGATAGTGCTATGGAAGAAGAATATTCTTCCTTAACCAAAAATCATACTTGGGACTTGACTTCACTTCTTAAGGGAAGGAAGATGGTTTGATGTAGGTGGATATATCAGACCAAGTTTGTAATAGATGGGTTGGTTGATAAGTACAAGGTGCAATTGGTCGCCAAGGGTTTCTCATAGGTGGCAGGCATTGACTACTTAGAGACCTTTACACCTGTTGTAAAGATGACTTCTATCTAACTCACCTTGGCTATTTCTACAACACATGGTTGGGATGTGCACCAGATGGATGTGAAGAGTGCCTTTCTTCACGAAGACCTAAATGAGGAGATCTACATGGAACAACCACCAAGATTTGTTTAGGATTATTCTTTAGTATGCAGACTTAAGAAATATATCTATGGCCTCAAATAGGCCCCTCAGGCTTGGTATGCCAAGATGGATTCCTTCCTTCTCACAGTGGGTTTCAATAGGTGCCATTCTGACCCCAATGTCTACTTCTTATGGCAGGATGATTCGCTCCTGATTTTGGTTCTATATGTTGATGACCTTTTGATCACTGGGAGTTCTTCATCAACTATTACACCAATGAAGGCATCTCTCCAGGATAGATTTGACATGACAGACTTGGGTTTGTTGCACTACTTCCTTGGCATCGAGATCTCACAGTAAGACTCAGGGATTTCTCTTGCACAACTTAAGTATGCTCTTGATTTATTATCTCAGTTTCACATGGCTGATTACAAGCCATCTTCGACTCCCCTTCTATCAGGAGTCAAGCTTGAGGCTGACTGTTCTTCACCATTAGTTGATGCCACTTGATATCGACAACTTGTTGGTAGTCTCAACTACTTGACTCACACCAGGCTCAACATATCATATGCAGTGGGACTTGTCTCCAAATTTATGCAGGAACCTCATGAGCTGCATTGGAAAACAACTAAGAGGATCTTGCATTACATACTAGGTTCACATAGATATGGAATTCATTACAGATTTGGCATATAGGCTGACTTGATTGGGTATACAAATTCAGTCTGGGCTGACAATTCACAGACTCACAAGTCCACTTCTGGTTACATTTTATCTCTAGGTTTTGGTCCTATCAATTGGTCTAGCAAGAAGCAAAGTGCTATTACTATATCATCCACATAGGCAGAGTATAGGGGAGCTGTTAATGCAACTACTGAGGCTATTTGGCTTCAGGGGATACTTTTTGATTTTGGCATTCCTATCAGGCAGCCCACCATCTTTTATTGTGACAACTAGAGTACCATTCAAATTTTCAAGAATCTGGTTCAGCACCAGCAGACCAAGCACATAGAGATTCACATGCATTTCATTCGAGAGCTTATTCATAGTCAAGTCATTGACTTGATATTTTTCCAGTCTTTAGAGCAGGTTGTAGACATCTTCACCAAACCTTTCACTGAGAGCAAGTTCATTCATCTATGAGCTTTTCTTGGGGTGCGATCCACATCTGTAGCAGCATCATCTTTAGGGGGGCCCACTAGCATCTTCATTTCTTTTATGTCTCTCTTTTAGGGGGGAGTTTTTTCTTACAAGTTTTCTCCTTTTCTCTATCTTATGGGAGATTGCATTTGTACATGGGTACTTCATTAGGCCTAGTTGTTGGGACCCATTTTATATTTCCACACTGCCCACCTAGGCTATGCTTATGGGGGGGGTGTTAGTGTAGGATTTTATTTCTTCCTATTATTTAATTAGGGAATATTATATATTTGTGCATAGATGGAGTTTTTCTACATTCGTGGGATAGGCTAGCTTATGTGGAGATGTGTGTCATAGATGTGTCATGGGTGTTATAAGAATGTCATAAGTAACTCCTTTGACTTGCTATTCTAGGTATGGGAGTTACTTCTCTATTCTTAGCACCTTGTCACCACCTTTCATGGAGGAGTTATAGTCTATTCTTGGGGTGATTTGACCTCCTTTTGTGGAGGAGTTACATGCTCTCCTATATGTATTCTTCACTTTGGCCATCTTAAGTTAATCGAATATTGGGTTTTGCTCCTATTTGTCTTTTGCAAATTATCTCTTTCAATGTTTTCACTTTGCTTTAGCTTCTTTGTGGTGTGCACCAGCTTCGTCTCATGTGATCACTTGACCATTGCATTCGCATTATTTGAACCCTGGCAATAACTCTGATAATTCCAAAGATGATCAAATGTTGAGATGAGTCTAATGAAGTTGAAGTGACATCCAAAAATATTATTCCATGTGCCATTCTCTCTTATAGGCCATACACCTCTTGAAACTCCCTCTTTTTGGCTTGTTTTCTTGATTTTTAGTTATAACCCAAAAGTTTTCAGTTAGATTTTGACATATCTGATAAATAATAACATATTGGATATTGACGAGGAGTTTGAAACACATGGACACCACTCAAAACCATACCAATTACATGTAATACTTATTTATGACTCCTAGGTGACTCAAAATGACATAAAGACTATTTAGACCATGACCAAGGCTAAAATGACATCAAATCACATCCAAGTAACTATGACACACCATATGACATTATATTAGACCCATATATAAGTTTTTGACTATAGGGGGTTGACCCATTTTGACTTATGGTTAAACTAATCAACAATAACCAATATAGCCCAAGCCTTGATGGTCATTCTAATTATATGTGGAAATAGATTGAGTGACACCTTGGAAAAATTTCCCAATCCTTGAACATGATAACCAAATTTTTGTAAATATTTCATTTCAAAACCATACTATTTATAAAACTAAGTATAATTATTGAAAGTTAAATTTATATCCTTTTCTTGATTTGATTTTTCTTTTTGAACCTTTTCTTGCTCTATGTGTGATATTTGCAATTATTTTTGCTTTAAATTTTTATTTGGTAACTACATTTTATATTTTGGTATTTGTGGTTTAGGAGAGGTACTCATAATGTGAGTGGTTTGCTTCAGTGATGCATCAATGAAATGATCATCACTACCTATGTGATTTTGCATTTTATTCTTTAATGCAAAACAATAATCTGTATGATGCCCATGCATTCTATGATATGCATAATAATATTTGGATCTCCTTATAGGAAATAAAGGAGGTAATTAAATCACCTTGTTTCGAGGCATGTATCTTAGGATTTCACTTGGACTCTTAGTATCCTTTTGGTCACTTTTGAATCACTTGTTTTAGGTGTATGTTGTTGTAGCTTTTCATTTGGATGTGAAACTTTGTTTGGTATAACATTGGAAGATGAGGATGCACACACATGATGGACACTACCATGTATTAGATTATGTGTGCATATAATATAATTTTGTAACTCTTTTATTAGCTTAATTATATTGGTGATTTGATCTTTTAGAGATTCACAAGCACAAACAATAGGTATTTTAGATTAATTTTATTCATTTGAAACTATAGGGTGGGCCACCTTACCCCTTGGATAAATGATATCCTGGACCTAGTTAGAGGTATGGGTGCTATCACCCTCCTTAGGGTTATGAGGAGGAATAAGCTATTTCTTATCCATAGGAGATGTGATTTTAGGAAAATGAATTTTGATTTTCAAGATAAATTGTAACAATAGAGAGATCATGAAAATAAAAAAAACCCAAGAGCACACTAGGAGTTGCATGGAAAGACACATAGATTGGGTTTACCAAAATTTTGACCCTAAAATATAGATTAGGGAATCTAGGGTTAAAAGGGGAAGATATAGCCAAGGCCATAAAGATGGTAGACCATCTCTAGAGTAGGCCAATTATTTATGAAACTCAGATAGAATGTATACTGAATTTATGATGTTGAGATGCTAATAATAGAAAATATATATATGCTAGATATTATAATTAAAATAACATACTTATCTAGTTATAATGCTAATTAGATTTGGATCTAGAACAAGAAAAAAGTGGATTGGATCTAAATTCTAAAATAGTTTCTTAATTCTATAAATTTAACCTTTGTAGCCACAGACATATGCATCAACCTAGGATGGTTGAATTGATTCTACTGTCTAACTTAGATGTATGTGTAGGATATATAATACTTGATGAAGCTAGATGCAACCACCTAGATGCTTATGGGTTTTGTGTTTCCTTTGTTCTGTTGCATTCATATCTAGGTCATGAACTATCACTTCTTGTCAAATAACAAAACCCCAGTTCTTCATCTTCATATTGGTCATGGGAAAAATAGGCTAGTGGGCACACAGTGTTGAGCTTCCCCAAATATCCCTATATCAATGAGCACTACCTACATAGCTAATACTTTGAAGAGGGACTCAAACTTATATAAGTATCCCCTACATGTTGGATTTTGTGTGAATCATGCAATGTGTGATAAGCAAGTACATTAGTGACCTAGCTTGTAACTTAGAAAATATAGCTCTTGGGCTGATCCTTCAATACTTTAGACCTGTAGATGTGTTGTCCTTATGATTGATATGGAAATTAGAGAAAATAGGGAATATTTTTGCACTTGAGTTCTTAATAGAATGATTTTGGTAAGTTGCCTTGGTATGTCTAGGTATTTTCTAGGTGAGGAATGAACGAGTGTTGATCTTATATTTATACCATTCTCTTTTGATAATATCACACATTAAAGCACTTAGGCTGAACATAAGAATATGCTTCATTTATAAATTGGATGACTTTAGGCCACTAGACACTTGCATTAGAATAGGACACTTATGTCATTGTAGGCATTTGACTATGACACAAATGTCTGGGCAGTTAGAAAATAAGTGTAAGTTTAGAACATGCAGAGATGGAAGATAAGCAGGTTTATAACATTTTGAGCATGATTAAAGGCCTGGGTCATCATAATAACATTGGTCAGACTAAAATAATAGTAACTAGGCACATGGAGATCGTTTATGCAAGCCTTTTGGTAGTAATAAAGGTTTAGAAGCTAAAAGTACATCCATGATATGTATTTTTTAGGTGTACAAGATCGAGGTGCTATATAATTCAAAAATAGTATCTACATGTAATATCATTTTGTCTCACATACAATAATGTCATGCTTAGATAGTAACATTGATGTTACTATCTTGAGGCTGATATAACCATCTTTTTCATAGCAATAACCATTTTTGAAAATTAGACACTTCCTATAGGTCAACCCATTCACCTAGTATGTCAGTGGTGCGAGAAATTATTAAATTAAGTACATATAAATACAAATCAAGGTGAAGCTTATTCATAATTTTTGACTCTCAAGTACTTTCCAAATACATAATTGCACATCAATAAAATCTTCCCTACTCCTCCCAAATTACAAATCAATCACTAAGAGTAGTCATTACCCAAGTTTGAATCACACCAAGCTAGGTCAATTGCCAACATTGCTAATATCAAAGACAAATTTTGAGGTATATTCATATAGAAAAAAAGAATAGTTGCACATACACTAAGGGGAAGAAATATGTGTTGCTTAACTTCTCTCTTTTAATTACTGGACACGTAGGTAGTGGTCAATCATCAATGAGGGTGATTGAGGTGAGTTAAAACTAATTACACTTATTCACTTTTATAGGTTTTCATCTCTCATAAGTGGACCTAGGGTTTCAAGGATAAGGAAAATAATTTATATAGTTATACATGCATTCAAAGGTCAAATATATCACATAAAAAGACTCATTAGACAAGCGTACTGCACCATAGGGTCACAAATAAACAAATCTACTATGGACAATAATGTCAACTCAGTCACTAGCATCAACATTTCTACCCAAGCATGACAATACATACCCTGCACACATAGAGATTCAATTCTAGATCTAGACAAATCATAAGCCTACTTTTGGTCTATTTACATTGTCATGATAAATTAATAGTCAATCAATCAAATAATAAAGATAGTTATATTTATATCCTTAGTACTTTCCATAATTAACAAATCTAAATATCAAATTAATATCAATAGTTACATTAAGATTTATGCTCAATTTCCATATATTACAATCTAAATTAATTATGTAAGTTTAGCTTATTGAGATTCACACAAATCCAAAAAATAAGGTAAACATAGTAAAATTCAATCCTTGATGTTCAATATTCCCAATGTCAATTATTACTTTATGAAATGTTAGGTCATGCAACTTATGCATTGTTAGAGCTCGAGCCATTTTAATGGAAGTTATTTCTGATTTTTATGAGTAACGAGTGGGAGTGGAACATGCTTAGGATTATTCACATGCCATGTTGGACATGTAAGTATTTTCAATTGGATAACCAAAAACATTGGTAAGTCAGGTGGATTTATGCCATGTTTATAAAAAATAGTATGAATTTTCCCAAGAGCATCATTGACTAAGTCAATCTCCA
The DNA here is from genome assembly GCA_037957365.1 of Torreya grandis. Taxonomy (NCBI): domain Eukaryota; kingdom Viridiplantae; phylum Streptophyta; class Pinopsida; order Cupressales; family Taxaceae; genus Torreya; species Torreya grandis. The sequence goes on along the minus strand of JARHVA010001670.1, from coordinate 1,527,891 downwards.
CCCACAAATTATTAATAAGCATAAATTCTTGTCCCTTTGACAAAATAGTTTTGGCTTCTAATTGACAATCATTGAGATCTCCAGTGGGTTTTTTTATGGCATGCTCTACATTACTACATGCAATTGGCATGTTTACTAATTTCAAAATTTATTTATTATATGAAGTAGCCAAACTATTTCCTATGTATAAATGTGTTAGGGAATGAAATGAAACCTTTTTTTAATGAAAATATACATATGTTTGAGATATTAGGAAATTATAATCTTCAAATTTTGGTTTATAATTTTGAATATTTAATAAGAGATTTTGAAAATCCACTTGGCATGGATAAAAACATTATTGATGGAAAATTATGTGCTAATAGTGTTAAAGATTTTACAAATAGTCAAACTATATGATGTTTCAACATACATCATAACATATTTTACTAGAGGTGGTTGTCCCAAGTCATCAATGGGAATGTTAGATCTTCTGCCAAACTATTTAGACTTGTGTTATAGGAAAGCCTCAAGCATATGTTGGTCAATACCTGCATATAATTTTGTCCATGTGAAATTAATTTTATAATATGAATTTAATAAATATGTTTGAAATATTCTTATAAAGTTACAAGCGTTTTTCCTTCTAGTGATTTCATTGCCTTTATAATTATGAAAAATCTAGAATTTATTATTGAAGCATTAATGTTAAATGCAACAATACTAGTTGAGGTGAGCAATAACAAGTGTGAGATATTTTGTGCTACTTATGAATTAAATACATGCTTGAATTTATTGATAAGGTATGATTTTTATATACCAAAAATCCCTTGAATTATCATTTTTAATGGAAGAACTATATATTGTTGAGTGTAATGGCACATAAGAATATCAACAACAAGTTGTTATTTAGTAGGAAAAGCATTAGATGTGGACAAGATGAAGGAATTAAAATCAAAGATTTGACGGGTTGCCCAATTGATCTATATAAATGAGGCATTTTTTTTTAATACAAGGGTATTTTATTATCATTATAATTATGATGGATGTAAAAATCATGATTGCCAAGCATATCGAGTTATTTATATTTATATCATTGTTGGGATGGAGTTACAAAAATACTTATGACTCATCAAGTTTTTAGAGCCATGTTGAAGGATGCCACCATTTAAATCTTCATCATATAATATTATTTCATTCTCAAAATGTGTATGGTCAAAGTGCCATAGATGGTAGTAACTCCACATGTTTTCCCATTTTTAAAAAAATCTTCAGTGCAGTTGCCAATGTCTGTATTGATGTTTGGGGATGGTTTATATAGGAGAAGATCACTCCAATATAACAATGCATAAGTGGTTGAATATTTTGGTGGAATGAAAAATTACCAAGGATAGACCTAAACCATAATTGGTACGTCTCTTTTTTTCCATTTATTAACATGATGATGTTTTTCATAAGACTAACACCTTGTTTATTCTACAAGTGACATTGGTTTTGGTGAAAATCATCATTCAATGTATACATCAATGAAGGTTGAAATTAAAATTTAATTAGTTATAATCTAGGAGATAAAATACATAGTAATTTTAACAACATTTAATGAATCAAATGATTGACTTCAAAAAATGATAGTGAGTATATATGATGCAGGAGCATCCCAAGTGTAAAATCAATCTTAAATCATTTTGGAAGAATCAAGAGTAGTTTCATGTAGAATAATTTAATGTGGAGAAGCATGCCCAAGAAAGGAAAGGCTCTTAACATGAGTCTTGCATGGACTAGTGCATGCATATGTCACTCCAATTCACAAAGTGTGTAGACAAGTACATAAACTACTATAAATTTAATGGGTTTGACTTAGATGCCACATCACTCTAACATGACTTAATGACCATAAATTTTTTAGATTGAATATTTCAACATCAAAATTAGGAACCCATAAATCAAGATAATAAAATCAATTAGTTGGGATTTTATTAGTCTAATTGCATTTGAATCCACACCAATCGAATTAAATTGTACACATTTGCAAATAATTCATTAAATGATCATTAATATGGTGGATGTACAAATTAGAGAGAAGTGATCTAAAACCAATTTCTAGGGCCTATAAGTAAGGGAGTAAATATCAATTTAAGATAACCACTAGAAAAGAAAGAAACTCTATCAAAATTTACATCTAAATACATTTGAGAGTGAGAGAGAGATAAGGCCCAAGGAGATATTCATTTATAACCATCTAAGGGATTAACCATTATAATATCAAGGTTTATTTTTATCAACTCGATCACATCATAAGATGTATCTCATATTGAGTATGATGTTTATAACTTTATTTTGAAATAATATATTAAATTTTTCCTAAGTTCTTGGAATTGTATGTGTGAGGGTTCCCAATTAAGTGTCAGAGTATGGAAAAGAATTGACGTTGAAGAGGGTTTTGTTAAAGATGTCATGGGAAGAAAAGGAACTTATGTAGAGGAAAAGCCTATTTTGGACCATATGTAAGTCAAGAGACAAATGTTGTAAATTACAGTAGATAATGATAGGACAAAAAAATTGGTCTCAATTGAAATGACCATTAAAATAGGTTTAAATAAAGTGGTACAACCAAACTCATATAAGGTGTCATGGTACAAAAGAGTCAACATGTTATTGTCATTGAACAATGTTTGCTGAGGTTACAAATAAGTGCATATTAGGATGAGGTGTGGTGTGGTGTGATGTCGATGAAAATATACCATGTAATTCTAGGGAAGCCTTGGATATTTGATCGCAAGGAAGTACATGATGGCCAGTAAAATACATATCACTAGGAGTAGGATGGGAGAAAATACACCCTATATACCTTAAAGGATGAATAATAAAGAGGGAAAATAACATTTGCACCAAAGTGTTGATGGTGTCAAACAAGGATTTTGTGAGAGGAGTAGCACAATAAAATGTGTGATATGCACTCATATAGAGGATGGTGTAATAATCTAGCATGGGAGCCAAAAAAGTAAAGATATATTTATGCATGAGGTAAAATAGTTATTAGATGAGTTTGTCGACATTATAACTAAAATTTTACATAAAACTACCATAAATTAGGTACACCATCATCACATGGATCTAATTATATGAGTGAGCTTGCTAAAAATGTTGTGTATAGGATGACATTAATGGAAAATAAATAAATACAAAGGGTTATTGAAGAAGGGTCTAGTAAGGGAAAGTTTGAGCTTGTGTGTAGTAATTGCAGTATTGACACCTAAAAAAGGGGATAATTATGCATATGCACAAACTTATGAGATATTAATAAGATCATGATAAAGTACATGTTTTCATTACCATGCATGGATGACATGATGATTTTTTTAAGTGGTGAAATACACTTGAACAAGATTTATTTGAAGATTGGATATCAGAAGATCGAGATTTGTGAAGGAGCTAAATGGAAGACAACCTTTAAAATGATGAAAGGGATATATGAGTGGTTATTTATGTTATTTGGATTAACCAGTGTGCCAAGTAAATTCATGATACTAAAGAAATAAGTGTTGAATCCATACTTAGGAAAGTATGTTATTGTGTACCTAAATGACATGTAGGTATTCAATCAAACAAGAGGAGAACATATGACACATATGCAGAATGTGGTCTAGATATTGTGAAAGAAAAGGTTGTTGACCAATGTAAAGAAGTATAGTTTACTAAAATAAGATTTGGTGTACTTGTGTTTCATAATATCCAAGGAGGGGTTAAATATGGACCTTGATAAAGTGCATGTGATAGTGGAGTTGCCATCATTAAGGAGTGCATTTGAAGCATGAAGCTTTTATGGACTAGAAAGCTTCTATATAAAATTCATCATAAAATTTAGTGGTACATGTGCATAAATAATGGAGATTATGTGAGGAGATCATAAGGTATCAAATTCGATAGAGGAAGTGAAATGCAACTTCTAGTAGTTGAAGAATAAGGTAATAGAACAGTTAGTGCTAGTGCTACTAGATTTTAGTAAGGTATTTCAAGTGGACTACATTGTGAGTGGAGAATGATTGGTGTAACATTGAGTTAAGAGGGTAGGCTTATATCTTAATTTAGTGATAAGTTGAAGGATGCAAAGCATAAATATTCAACCTATGACCAATAATTTTGTGCAATCATGTAAACACTGAAGAAGTAGAGGCAATATTTGTTTCCAAAATAGTTTGTATTATACACAAACCATTAGGTACTATAATTTATCAATTGTTAATGAAAATTGATCAAAACACACATGAAATGGGTAGAATATATGCAGAGTTATACTTTTGGCTCAAGCATATAATTTGAAAATCAAACAAGGTTGAAGACATGTTGAGCAAAAGAGTATTGGTGATGGAGGAGATGAGATTATAGCTATTGGGGTTTGACTCATTAAAGGATTTATACCCATGGGATGAATATTTTGCGATAAATGGAAGGTGTGCATAGATCTAAAAATCATGGACTATACACCATGTTTACATTATGTGATTCAATAAGGAATTATTTTTAGAGTATTGGAGTTATGCGTACTTAGGGGTTTGATGCACAAAAATTTGATCAAGGAGAAACATAATGGAGGATTGACATGACATTTTGGTGGTGTTAAAACATTGGAATTATTGGATAAGAGTTATTACTTCCAAATATGGGCATAAATGTGCATAGATACATGCAAGATGTTGATTTTTCAATTGGCATAGGTTAAAATCTAGAACATGGGTTTATACCAGCCCTTAACCATTCTAGAAAGACCATGAGATGACATAAGCATGGATTTTATGCTTGGTCTACCAAGAACACAAAGGGGCAATGATTTTATTTTATTTGTGATAGATTGATTCTATAATATGTCACATTTTGTTGCTTATAAGAAGACCAATGTTGTGACAAACATCACCAACCTATTCTTTAGAGAGGTGGTGAGACTACATGGATTTCTACGTAGTATAGTGTAAGATAGAGATACTAAGTTTGTGGGACATTTTTGGCACACATTTTGGAATAAATTGGGGATGAATTTGAAGTATAGTTTCATGTACCATCCATAAAATGATGGACAAATAGAAGTCTTTAGTATAAGACTTGGAGATATATTAAGATGTATAGTCAAAGACAAGTGACATAATGGGACATGGTATTGACACAAGCTGAATTTACATACAATTTTTTTGGAACAAAATCATGGGGAAAAAACCTTTCCATATTTTTTTTATGTAATTAGTCTTAGGGGTTGATGAATTTATAAATTTAAATGAGATGCATGGGAAAAGTTAAAAGGTAGAAGACTGTGTGGAATATATGCATAGATTACATGAATAATAAAATAAAAGACTCAAACAAAATATCTTGGGTTATAAGTAGCATGAAAATGAGAAGATCATGAGGAAGGAATTTGAGGTAGGGGACATTGTGTTGACACATTTATGTAAGGAAATATTTCCACAAGGCACGTACAACAACTTGAAGCTAATGCATATAAGATCATGTAGAGTGTTGTGAAAATTTTTAAATAATGTGAATGAGATTGAATTTATAGAAGGGATGGAAATATAAACCATATTAAATGTAAACAAATTTTAAGACTTCCATGAGGTGCAAGGAAAAGGTGAAAAAGATGAGGAGACACATATTCTTGAATGGAAATCACAATTCTCCAAAAAGGAAAGAGAAGAGATAGAGGTCATTTTAGACTCTAAGGTAGTAATAAGGACGTGCATAAAGGAAAACAAGAAGTATTTGGTAAAATGGAATAATTTCATAGTAGAATATGCATCATGACTAGACCTCACAAATATTGGTTGTTATGGCTACAATTGCACAAATTTTAACTTGTGAGTTAGAACTCACATTTTAGTTGCTCGGGGTGTATGATAAAATAACATCTCAAACACAAATGTAATCCTACATTATTTTTGGAGAATAAAGTGTAGTTTTTCAAATAATACCTTTAATTTCACAAGTGTACCCAAGTAAGAAAAGGCTAATAAATGTAAAAAACTAACGCATAAGTTTTTGACATGAGTCCTACACGAATCAATACATTCATGCATCACTCTAATACACAGAGGAAAGTTTTGGATTGAAGTGTATGGATAATCATAAAACTACTATAAATTTAGTATTTTTGACCTAGATGTGATGTCACTATGACATGACTGCATGACTACCAAAATTTGAAATGGAATACATTAACATTGAAGGTAGAAACCCAAAAATCAAGACAAGCAACTCAATTATTTGGTATTTTAGAAACCTAATTGCATTTGAATCCACACAAATTGAATTAAAATATACACATCTTCTAACAATTAATGAATTGCTCATTAATCTATTGGTTTTTCTAATTGGTGGAAAGAGGTCTAAAACTAATTTCTAGGGCCTATAGATAAGGGAGTCAAGATTCATTAAGGAGAACTACTGGAAAAGAAAAGAAACACTATTTAAATTTGTAGCCAAAAATAATTTAGACCAAGAGAGAAAAGGCCTAAGGATATTGCCTTGTATAATAGTATGATGGATTAACCATTATCATATCAAGGTTGAGTTGTATCATCGTAATCACAACATAGACTGTAGCTCATGTTGAATATGATGTTGTTTGTAACTCTATTTTGAAATAATATATTAAGCTTCTTATGAGTTCCTTGAATTATATGTGTGAAGGTGTGTGTTATATCTAAGGTTGAGATAATCACTCAATCCATGGCTTGGATTCTCTTAATTGGGAACCTAAATCGATGACTTGCATCATTTTAAAGCCTCCTATACACTGATGTCATGATCAATAACATTATCAGTCAAAATCCTCTTGAAGGAAATTGAGTATGGTTCATGTGAATTTGCACCTTATTAAACTCTTGAAAACATATATTAATAGTTTTCTAACCAATTATTTGGATTCTATGTAGAATTAAAAATATATTTGAACATAGTTTGGCATGAAATAATGGTCTGGTAGTCCACATTTTATCTTTAAATGGAAATCATGTTTGGGTTGTGGGTGTTCAACCTATGATCATTACTTGAAGGAACATAATATTTTATTCCATTATTTACAATGACCATGGAATATTCACAATGTAACTCACAAGGGTAGTACCAACATGGAAGGGACATTCCTTTTTTCTCATATATGTTTTGTACTTTTAGTATAAGCTCTTCATAAATAAGAAGAGGGTCACTTGAAAGTATTTCAATTGTATACAATAAACATAGATCACCAAGGATAGAAAAATACACCATTTAATTTCTATAGAAGCTATCTCATGGATTCCAAGCCAATACATATTTGTCAAAGTAGTATATAACAACAATTGTAGTTTAATTTTCACAAACCAGTTTGTCAAAATGGGTGCATTTTTAATCTAAAGGGAATCATGAATGTGTAGAAAATCTATGCTACCATTCATACCTATAAATTTTTTTAATTTGAGGTTTAAGAAAATAAAAGGCACTATAAAAATGAAATGAAAAAGGAAATTGGTAATTGTAAACTATACTTTTATATGATTTCCTTGCAAACTATTGTAAATTTATGATGCATATAAATATATGTGCAATACAAATTAGAGATAATATTATAAATCCTCCAAAAATAAGCTTTCTGTGCATGCAGATAAGTTTGTGCAAGTTAGTCTATTTTGTGTTAGCAACACTGAGCATGAAGATGTAGATACTAAAATCTAGTCTTCATTACTTGACAATGACAAGCTTGACACACATTTACCAGGCATGAATTGAGCACTCAAAGAAGGTCCTTATTTTCCATCCTCTCATAGATGCATGTTATATAATGATTAAACCCCTTTTTTATATTGTCATACACCTACAAGAACCTCAATTTATGTTTCAAACCTACTAAATATCTCCCAAAAACATCTGCAAACTCTTAGTTCAGTTTACTTGTACATGGGTTAGCTCCACTAGATATGGTTTGTATCACCAGTCGATACTAACCTACTATGGTTGGTATCAACCCACTCCCAAAAATGACTATTTTATGAAATAAAGCCCATACTTATGGTTTTCCCAATATCATAACGTGTCAGTGGCATGAATAATTATTCAAGTGAATCCATGAATAAAAAAATCAAGGTCTCATTCAAAAGGGACTCGACACTTATCTAATATACATTTATACACCATTTCTCATTGAGCATAAATTTATCCTATTCTTCCCAATTTTAAAACTAATCACTAGGAGTAGTCATAAACCAAGTTTGAAGCACTCAAAATCCATGTACAAGCAATCATTTTCAAGTATCAAATCCATATAATTATATAAATACATAAAGTGAGGGAGAATATTTACGTAGTCACATAGGTGGGAGAACTACATGTGACTTGGTTTCCCTCCTTGGAGTAATAGATACACAGACAATGGTAAAACATCAAATAGGGGTGATTAGGGTCATATTAGCCCATTAATTTTTTCCTATTTTTTAAGGTTTTTATCCCTCACAAGCACATCTAGGGGTTCAATGAAAATAAAACTAATTTTTGGACATACACATTCATCAAGGTTTAAGATTGTAAACACAAAGTAATAAAATATAGTTAGATATGATCATATAATCTTTGTGCCCTACTTATGTGCAGGTCACTATTAACCAATAAGTTAATATCAACCAAATATATTTGCCCAATCTTGTAGAACTAATCCAACATAGATAATGAATCAGTTATGTAACCAAATGAATCACATTCTTGCTTATCTCTAATTTTTAATTCTAGAATACAATCATAGTCAGATGGTCAACTAGAAAAACTAACGATGTTTATCTTATTAGTAATTTCTATATTTAACATATGCCATTGTCAAATAATAAAATCAATTTTAGTATTTTACATTCAGATGCATGTTTCAATGCCATATATATTGATCTAAATTATATTTCAAATATTAATCTCACACATTAATCCAAATTAGGGTAAAACATATTGGTGAGCCTATACACATATTTAGTAGTGTAAAGTTCTAAAATTTCCCTTAAGGTTTCATCCTTATATGGTTTCAATTTTTAGCCTTGGGGTTTTATTTTCATATCTAGTTTTTAATTAGTCCCTAATAAATTCTCATTAATCATGACCATGTTGAATGAAAATTATTAGTTCACACAAGTAATGAAGTTTCTCTTTTCATATTGTTTTACATGGATAGTGTAACTTATTTGGATCAATTATGTTAGTAAATAGAAAAAATATCAAATTTGAATTCACTAACCATGCCAAAGTTACCAATGAATAATCCCAAGCCTTCCTCCAAACCTATTGTTGCAACATCCAATCTGAGATTCATATTGTTACTACTAGATGCCAAAGGGCATGTATGACTCTCTTTGTTCCTCCTCCCCCAAGGCCTTAAGGTTTTACTAGCTACCATCTCACTCTCATTATTTGTTCACATATTATTTTATATTTTGTGGTCCATATTGTTAACACTAAATGAGGTAGGGTACCCCATTATGTGTGATATAATGATGGTATTTAACATGTTCCTCCTCAACCTCCTCCACCTCCTATAAGGCAATACAACCAACCTAAATGTTACGACATCATCAATCAACTAAAGAATACTTATTCTAAGATTTATATGTTAGATTTACCCAAAATATAGATAGTTTACAATGATATATTATACCATGCATTGCAAGAAATAAATTTACCCATTAATATGCAACTTACATCATTTTCTTCTATTATGAATCCATTCAAGGAGAATAATAAAGATTTCACTTTTGATAAAGAATATTTACCCATGCTATTTGATTTATGATCCAAAGTTATTTACTTTATGTTTATGTGTTTGATTTATTTATTAGGGCATATACACCCCTTTGGCAGTTTAGGTTTTTATTAGGTTAATTAATAAATGTTAGTAAGTTAGTTGTTTCACTTGTTCAAAGTTAGTTGGGTCATAAAGTGCAACCACCTCATGGAATATTTTATAAGCTTCATCTTTGTAAATATTCAATAATGATTTTACCCTTTTTAATAATATATGTTTTCAATATTGTTCCTATTTACCATTATATACAGTCCTAATAGGGGTATTAGAGCCGAGTTTGAAGGGTGAACGTTCATGAAGGAACGAGAAAGAAAGAGCCATGAAGGGAATGAAAGGGAAATAAAAGTATGAAGTAATGTGGGCATGTTTTCTAAAGATTTGAATTGTCAAAATTAGTTTTTTATGCTTGGAAAACTCCAGAACCTAATTTTTATGGCTTCCATTCCTATGAATTCATTTTGTACGACCATATAATTCCTTGTACAACCAAGGTCATGTTTATAAGCCTTGAAATCAAATTTGAAGAATTATTTTCTATTTGTATGGCCTCAAACCCCTATTGAAGGAGTGGTACAACCCCAAAAATAGAAATTTATAATTTGAATAGTGTCACACTCAGAAAATCAATCAAATATGTTATTGTACAACCTCAAACAATTCAAAAGCTGAGTTGTACATATTTTTATGAGCAATTATAAGTATCAAATTTATTCTAGCATACCTTATAGGACTTGGTAAGCATTTGAAGGCATGATAAAACTTGGTATGATGTAGTAGTATGTTTTCCATATTGATATGTAAGTGGGCCCTATAGGAGTATAGTTGAAAAAGCAATTTTCACTATTGAATACTTCTCTTGGTGAATAGTTTGGTAAATAATTTTACATGTACACACACAAAATATATATATATATATATATATATAATTTATTTAAAGTTTAGAAAATTACATTTTCTGTAGATCATCTTCAACAAATATCTCATAATTTTTTTAGAGGAAGTGGTAATGTATATTTTTTAAAACACTTGCAAGTAGGGAGGTACAAAGATCAAATGTCTCCAACACTACTTTTTTGGTCAAACCCAATTTTGTAAAGTGGAGTCAAAGTTATGTATTTTTTTTAAATTAGAGACATATGGGTGTAAGTGTAATTTTTTGTGACTTGTGACTTTTTTACATACAAAGTTTAATAGGTCCTAGGATCTAATTTATTGTATTACAAATATAATATAGGATAAAGGAAAATCCCCAAGTAGCATTTTCATTCTTATTGTAATATTTTGTGTAATTATGGTTAAAATTGTAAGCCTTGTTTCTAAAACTAGGAGACTTACTCTTAAAAATATAAAAATGGAGACTAAATATGGAAACCACCCTAGTATCAATGAATTATGGGAAATAGTAAAAAAAAAAAAATTACTCGGCCCATAGATGCTTCCAAACTTATTAAATTTTAGAAATTCAGCAAGCATTCACTTGCATTAGTAAATTCATTGTGTTCTGATCAAGTCATTATTCACATTGAAGTAATTAAATGTGATACCTAAAAAGTTTGGAAAACATTGAAATATTTTTAAGATAAAAAATCCACATATAAAAGGATTTATCTCCTAATGTAATTGTTAAATAAATAACTTAACGCTAAAGAATATGTCTCTGAATACATATCAAAAATGATAGCTTTGAAGAAAGAGTATTGTACTCCAGGTGGGAAAATAGATGATGATATGATCATTTCAGCCAATCTAAATGGATTCAGTTCTAACTATAATTTTTTTGTATAAATGTTGCATCTTAGTGACAAGATCAATAATGCAACATTTGATTCCATTTGTGAATTTATCACTCAGCATGAGCGATAGTTCATAAATAAGAAGAGTCAACCTATAGAAGATGCATACTTCATGAAAGCAAAGAAACTCAAAAAAAAAAGGACATGAATAAAGACATTCTCAAAAACATTATGCGAGACATTTTGTGAATCAGTCTCTAAGACATTCTTTGAAGCATTTTCATCTACATTCTTCAAAACATTCTCTAGAGTCCTCAAAATGCATATATCAACATAAACATTCATCACATTCTAATGGATATTCCTCCACATATTCTATTTCTAATCATAACAATAAAGAGACAAGATGATATAATTCTGGTGGTATTGGTCAATTTGCTGATGTATGTCCTTATAGAAAACCACCATCCAAACAAATAAATAAGGTTGAAGAAAATTATGTTGGTCATTATAGTGGAAATTATTTAGTTTACTCTAGCTACTTTATCTATTCTAACACTTCATTTGACCATAAGGCATCCTACATGGTTGAGGTCTATGGTATTGATGGACCTGATGCCTGATTATTAATATACAAAGATTCACCCATCTTGAGTGAGTTACTAACTCAAAGATAGGGTTTTAATATAGTGGTATTTTGGCTTAAATTTTGTTGTTTTTAATTTTGTTTTGTTTTTTTAGTTCATTGATATCCTGATGAAGATCAGACAGAGTTGTTTGAATTGTTTTTTTAGTTTTATACTTCTCACGTCTCACATAATAGGGGGAAAATACCACATAGCCTTCGGTCAATAGTCAGTGGTTGTATCGATGGGTTTCTATGTGAGACCTTATGAGGATATATGCAGTTGAGAAGGTCTTGATCATGTTCTATTGTAGTATGATATAGAATGGTTAGAGGGGTTAAACATACTAGGAACATGTTCATCATTCATGCCATAATTTGTAGGGTAGCGGGATTTTTAGAAGCAACATCAGTTGATCAGTACCATAGTGTACACTACACTAGTTTGTAGATATAATAGAGACTTTTGATGACTTCTTTGTCATATCTCTAGATCATTTTCTTATATGCCCCTTTGGATTAAGGGGGTTTATTTGATTTATGATCCAAAGTTATTTAATTTATGTTTATGTGTCGTATTTATATATTAGTGTTAGTTTATTGGGCCATATACATCCCTTTAGTAGTTTAGGTTTTTAGTAGGTTAATTTATAAATGTTATTAAGTTGGTCATTTCATGAGTTCAAAGTTAGTTAGGTTGTGTAGTGGAACCACCCCATGAAATATTTTATAAACCTAAGATTTGTAAATATTCAATAATTATTTTACCCTTTTTAATAATACTTTTGTCAATATTCTTCAAGGTTATTATTATATGTGGTCGTAACACATGCAACATGTAATAGAACAAAATTTTACATTATTCATTCAAGTTAAATTACAACATAACTTGGTTAAGCGTGAGTTGGAAGATAATGGTTATGGATTGAACATTTGTAACACTAACTTCTTAAATTTATTTGGGACCAACATGGCTATTATTCAAAAATTATATTAAATCATAAAAGGATTAAATAACACTCCACATCAAATAAATGAAACCATCTCATTAGATGTGATACTAGGTCCCAATATAGTATCTACTACTTTCCATGTTATACCTAACTAGTTACATAATAAATTACTTTTTGGATGACCTTGGATACATGTTATGGAATAAATATCATCAAAATTACACAAATGTATCAAATATATGCATTAAGGCTATTCCTATTCAAAACTGACAAATAAGGATCCTTTAAAATTTTAAAAAATAACCCAATCTACTAATGGGGACCAACCACAATCATACTTGGAAGACCATACTATTATTACTCCATCACAACCCATTATAATAGCTCAGATGCACAAATATGAGGTAGGTGAATTGGGTATATAAAAAGACAATGAATCAATTATTATAAACCAATCCATTATAAAAAAGGAACCAAATGTTAATCTAAAACACCACAACCTATTCTCAAACTTCCTTTACTATTGAACTTAGAATATTACTATGGCATGGTTACATACTATTATGACAATGATGATGAAGATATCAACATGGAAAATATGATAGATAATCAGATACACAATTTAAACTTCAATCCTTTGGAAAAATAATTATCTCATACCTATTCACACATGTTAAATTTGGATCATATTGATATGATTCATATATAATAAATAAAGACAAATCAGAAACTCCTATAGAGACATAATCTTCTAGGGGAAAAGAAAAGGCACCAGTGATAGACCATGAGTATATACTAAATGCCAAGAGTTGTTGTGATATTATCATATACCAAGCACAACAAAAATTAAAGACCAACAAACTTTGGACAAAGAAGGAATCATATGCTTCAGTGAATGATGTGGAGATTGAAGATTATAAGACTCCAACACCACTACAAGTAACAAATCTTCAGGATGCACTAAGCACAATATTTTAATTACTATTTAATAATAATATTATTACATTACCATCCACTTAACATCGATCTATAGGGTGCATTTTAAATAAAAAAGGCAAGTCATATTGTGGTTATCATATAATCATGGGACATGACACTAATCATTCTGAAGCATTGTAAAAATAGATTTATAAATACAAGGATGAAGACATTATTAGTATTTTATATCATCATCAGGGAAAAAACAACATCAAGACCCATTAAGGTTCCATCTAAAACAACAACCAAAAAGTGTCCTTGACAAGAGACATTGACTATTATTATCTTTATGGAAGGTGAATGCTATAAAAATATTCAAATTGATGATAACATACATGCCATATGCAATCTCAAAGGTTTAAAACATTTGGGACATGCCATTACAAAGATATAATATAACACACAATGGTCAAGACCCATTAAATATATCATTTTATAGTAGCCTTTATGCCAAAATTTGTCAACACATGCATATAGGTCATGCCTCCCATATATAAAGCACCCTTCACATTAGGATAATATTGATTGCCTTAGATGAAAGTTACAATAGATTCGACCAATCATTATCTCACTTTCTCACATGGATAAATAATAATCATGATTTGACAATACAATGATGTTTACCATCAAATAATAAAGTCCTTGGAGATGACATAAGGCACAACATTATAACAATAAAAAATATAAGAAGAATAAGAAGTAATATGATTAGATAATTTTAAAGACAAACTAGGATATGACAATTTAAATCATAATGAAGATAACCTAATTAAGGATACATGAGCCTAAATTTCAAATATTTAAAAAATGCAAAAAAGAATAATTAATAAATACAAAAACATTTGAATATTCACAAAAATCTAAAATTAAGACCTGGGCATGACATGATGATTAGTTTACACTATTTTACATTGTTAATTATCACATGTTTGGTAAGGGCATATTCTTTACATACACATGCATTTTATGGTATTTGAGTGCTATAAAGGACATATAAGTTAAAAATAGACATACAGATGTTGATTTTCCCTCTACCTAGTGGCCATGCCAATACTGGGGGCATCTTATTCTACGTGTTTTAATATTAAAGGTTATATCTTTCTATGAAATTTGAACCATGTTGAGCTACTTATACTTCTTACACAAGTCTTTTTATCTACAATTTTATTACACAATGATACATGATATGCCATTATATCTCAATGTGAAATTGATATATATGGATGGCATATATTGGTTGATTTTTATGCTCCATTTATTGTTACTATTTTACATGATAGGTTACTTTGTGTGTGACTATTGTGTTTATCCCTTGGCCTTGTTTGATGTGACATCTTTGATGTTCCTTATTTGATATTTTCTTAATGTCCTCTTGCATGTGGACCTTTGCCTTATTTGTTGTGACATTTTATGTCCCTTGTATGTGTCCTTTAGTCTTATGTGTAATACTAACACTTGCACTTATCAAGTTTGTTGACTTTAAACGGTGCCATGATCTATGCCATGCAATGTTACTATGTAGTCTTATTCAATTACACTTCTATTACATGTTTCATTGATATATATATGCATACATGATACTTATATTGCCAACATTCCATATATTACATACATTTGTTGGTCTATATATATATATATATATATTAATATGATAACATATTCTCCACATGACCAAATAATATTAGATGATGTTATCTTTAAACATGATATGATACAATTAAATCTTATTTTGAGATGAGTGACTTACATGATACATCCATCATCCCAAAAATTCGGTATTATAGTAGTCTTGTTAGAGAGACATAAGCCTCAAAACAAAAAATGAGAGTAGAGTATAGATTTCAAAGGTTTACATGGTTTAGATATCATATTGGTTTAGATAAATGACATATATTAACACATTAATACATGATATAGGGGCATACACCATACGTATGTATTTAATCTACAAACACTTAAGCACATATTTATACACACTTTGGTGTATATGCATGGGTATATGCACAAGAATATATAGGTACATTATTATAGGTTTTTACATACATATACATTTGAGTTATAGGTTCTCAAATTTAGAATATACATGCATAACATCCTATATCAATTGGTATAGATTAATGGGGCATGATATTGGTTCATGCACATACATAACAACATGGTCATAGTTGAATGGAAAATGGTTATCATTCCACTTCAAACTTATCATACCTATGGTCATGATGGTGGCATGGACATGGTCTATTCTATGCCAATCGTGAATTCTATTCTACATTGAGTGAAACTGCATAATCAAAACCTATGTTCATGATGGGTACATGAAGACTGATCATTCCTTTTGGTCACCCTTTTTTGATTTTACATGGATCAAACTTGTTCAAACTAGAGAAAAACATTATAATTGAATCGTAAGCCACTATAATGGTTGAATTGTTTTCTTTGAGTGCACCTTGCTTAATGGTTCTCCTATTTAACTGCATAGTTATTTATTTGAGTGAACCAATCCTCATGATTCTCTCTTTTTACTGCATAGTTATTTGGGTTAGTACATTGTGACCTTTTCAACACATTCATGAGGGTTGGGTCATGTTACCTTCCCAAATTAGGATCATGCATAGTTACATACATTTGGGCATTTGGGGCATGATCACCCCAAATATTCATATAATTTAACAAGGAAGTGGATTCTCCAATGTTTCAACATAAAATCATTATCTCTAATGAGTTATAGGGAAACATGGTTTAATCACATACAAGTGTACTCATTGCTCTTAATTTTTTCTCATTTCAATTTCATATTTTAGATTTCACATATGGACATTGACTAATTCATTTTCAATGTAATTTTGCATGGAACAAGATGTACATATGGAGCCATCTCCCAAAATTCAAAGTGTGTATTATACACTCAACTGCATTTTTTCATTTTACTATAGAAATTCAATTACTACAATAAAGGAAGAGTTTGTAGATGCTAAAATTATATATTTAGTACTTGACAATGACAAGCTTGACATGGATTTACCATACATGGCTTGAGCACTAAAACAAGGTCTTAATTACCATCCTCTCATACTTACATGCTATATTCTGAGTCAACACTTCCATTGTGATATTGTACACCTACATGTTTCCCATTATTTATTACAAGCCTATTAAATATCATGCACATACATCTCCAAACTCTCAATTTAGTACACATTTATATGGGTCAGTTTTACAAGGGAAAGTCAATATCACCAGTTGCTATTGACTTGCTCTAGTTAGTACCAACCAACTCCTAAATAAGATTATTTTATAAAATCCATCCTTGTATTTATCCCATTAGCCTAGCATGTTAGGGGCATGAGTAATTATTCAGTTGGATCCATATACAAACAAATTAAGGTCTCATTCAAAAGGGACTTTACATGTATATACTATTGCACATAGAAATTTTCTCCTACTCTTCCTAAATTTTAAACCTATTACTAGGAGGAGTTAAAATCCAAGTTTGAATTAATCAAAATCCTATCATAAATGAGAATGATTCTCATATGTCTAGGATGTTTCCTACATGCTATTACCATAATGTTAAGACTATTACGCACACATAATACTCAACAACATGCACAATATAGTCTCCATATTATTATCTCTCAATAATAAATATACAATTTGCATATTCCTCTCTCTCTCAACCACCAAGGGGAAACACAAGGAGTGCCTAATAAATAGGCTTGTGGTTTTGTTTCATAATAACCTTGAGTGGTTTTTTTGAGCACCTCACAAATAGGAAAATCCACTATATTTGTGCACTACACAAATTATACATACATAATTAGTTTCAACTCAACAATAAATAAGTAAACTCTTAATTACGCTTAACTCTATGAGAGTGAACGCTCACTCCAACACCCTTCATTAAGTGCATAATAGGGAGTGATAAAAGTGAAAATAAAAATATTGAATGGGTCCCAATGATTAGGATTGATTAGGTAAACATGTACAAAATCATAGTGAATTACAAAGTGTCCCTAAGGTAACCAATCTATCTTACCATAATATATGGATGTTGATTCACTATAATTTCCAAGTCAAATAGGATATGGTATTCGTTATGAAGCTTACTCCATAAAAAACACTAATCACAAGACTAGGTATTTTTTTACCATGGACGAAATATGTCACCGCAAAGTACCCAAAAATAATATAACTATAATAAAATTAGATAAGAGGACTTATGCTTCAAGTCATACCAAGCACAAATCAAAATCTCAACACAATGTTGTAGTGGGTGCAATTGATGGAGTGAATCCCATTGAACAAAAGTACACCCAATCAACTACCTCTAAAATAAAATGTGGTACACCAAGGACTAGTAAGGATCATGAGACCTAAATTAGTATGTTCACACAACCAAAGATATCACTAAGTGATGGAATAAACTACAAATGTTATCGTAGACACAATCTATGAAATGAGAGATGCAAGATAAAAAAACACATCTACATAACAAGGATCTCAAACAAAATAAGAACATAAAAAATTAGGAGTAATGTGCGGTTGAAGAAGTTGAGTGGTGGAGGAACCTGCCATGTAGAGTCCTCTCAAGTAATGTTATTGACACTGCCAATATAAATCATAAATCCACCCTAAATGAACATGAATGGTGGATGAAGATTCATGCATATGAGTGGGTTTAAAGTCCATAGTAGAATAATGTGAAGTAACATCCAAAAAAGTTTCAGTGGATCATGTTTGACCACTGTAATCTTAGGTCTCCTAGGCCTAAGTGAAGGTGTTAAAGAGTTCGTATTCATCTCACTATCCTCATGAATTATGTAGTGAAAAAAATATGGATATCAAAATATCCTAATGAAAATTTTGGGTCATAAATAATGCCATGCTAAGTGTTTTAATAATTAGGACTTAGTAGATGTAAATGTTTTAACTATTTGGGCCATCAAATGATGGGAAGGCTGAATTAGGTCTATAAATTAGTCTAAAGTCCTTCCATTTTTGAAGTAGAGATGAAACTAATTTTAGATAGTAGTGAAATTAAAGGAACAATAGTGCACTAAACTAGTGTCATTTTAGAGATAGGGGTCCCAAGACTCCTACGGCTATTACAAGGAGACTTGAGGGTTTTGTAGGTATGCTCAAAGAATTCTAATCATTATTTTATGTCACTATTTAGCTATTTCTTCTTTTAAACCCTAATGATCACCTACACACATGAAATAACAATGAGATCAAATGCAAAAGGGAAGGAAAAATATGGATTGTGGGATGTTACAATCATGTGAGATAAAACCCTTGCTATCCTAATCGCTACCTACATTAAATCCAATGATAGGGGTATTAGATTACATGTAGGTCTCCCTTAGGGAATGTGCATAATCAACACACACACAATGCTATAATGCCTTTCACTTAGTCCCTTATTGGATCAACCATGAAGGTCTATGTGTATTACTATGCAAAGTGCTGAGTTATATTATTAACTAATTTTTAAGTAATTATATGCTAAAGTAGTAAGTGTTAGATATAAAATGCCTTGTGAGGCTCTTTATATAGAAGAAAATTTAATTTAAATGTGAGACCCTTATTTTTTGGCTAAAAAAGTGGAAAAGAAAGACCAAATAATAAGAAGAGACTCGAAGAAGGGTAAAGACCCGAGCAAGCTGAAAATGTGACTATAGGACATTAGCACTGAGGTGGACACTAGCACATTGTGCTATTGTCTAGGATTGAGCTAGTGTCTTGAGACCAAAAACTAAGTACTAATTATGGAAAATAGGCCAGGGGACCCCTATGACTGGGGTATCATGACATAGGACCATTAGAAGTGCAATAATTAGGAAAAACAAGTCATAAAAAAGCTTAAAAGACCCAAATGACCACATGAACAAGACTCACATTCATTGTTAAATCCTTCCCATGAAAGAGCAACAAAAGACATACATATTATGTTTTCT
This sequence comes from Torreya grandis, assembly GCA_037957365.1. Lineage (NCBI taxonomy): Eukaryota > Viridiplantae > Streptophyta > Pinopsida > Cupressales > Taxaceae > Torreya > Torreya grandis. The sequence goes on along the minus strand of JARHVA010001670.1, from coordinate 1,507,864 downwards.
TAACCAAATCAGGGTGTGTACATTTCCCCCATTTTATTTTAGTAATGTAATGGAAATGAAAGTACTAGATTAAAATTAAAAGAAAATCGATACATGTACTTACCTGTGAGGATGTATATTGGACCTAGCCCACTTCTTAGCCAAAGAAGTGGACATGCATTTGGAATGATGTATGTGAAAGGGGAATCCCTAATGTGGGTGCCCCTTGTATATTAAATCTAAGTAATGAACTGAACTATGAGGAATAAAACTCTATTTTGCCCTCATCCTGATATGTGAATTGAGTTTGAGAAGTATCTGTAAATGTGGAGAAACAAGCCCTGATTTCTCCCACTATGATGTGTGAATTGAGTCTAAAAATTATATGTAAATATGGAGAAATAATCCATGCTTTCCCCCACTATGATGTGTGAACTAAGTTTGAGAAGTAATATATTCAGAGGTTGAAACTTTCAATTAACCTTAATAATCTGGGTTTGGTGATAATTATGGATCAACTGTTGTAGTTGGCTATATGATCTAATGTGGTGAAATCTTGGTGACATCTTGGTGATAATATTTATGTGATGTGATAGTCTATGCATAGAGAATGGTATAATTTTCTATTCCATCCATATAATCTAGTAGAATCCTATGGGATCGAGGATACATGCCGTGGATCATGCCTTTGAACCTTATATCTGAGTAATGTAACTACATATCTTGTGTATAAAACTATGTATATATAGGGATGGTGTAACATGTATATGCAACCATAGTCATAATCAAATTTTGGAACTATGTTGAATTCCTATATAAAATTTGAGAATCTAAACTAATATCTGATAAGATCAAGAAACCTTATAAATCTGAGTCAACTTATGCATCTAAATATCTGAGCCAATATGTGTATTTGAATTAACTTGTGTACTTGAGTGTCTATGCATCTAAACCATTACATATCTGAGTATCTAAATTCAGAAGTCTAAGTCAAACTATGTGTCTGAGTAGAATTGTATTAGTGTATATATGCCCCCCTTTTGGTGAGAGAGTTTAAACTCAAGTAAAGATGTTGAACCAAAAGTGATATCAATATGCATTTTAGTGATAGTCAAAGTTGATAATAGGAATGTAAGATCAATTATTTTGGTGATTGTAGAGGAATCATTTATAATTTGAATCTAGGATAGCCCTATGGTCTATATTGAGTTTGTTAAGGAAATATGACTTTTGTCATTTATAGAGTCAAATCAATTGAGATAGAAGTGTAAATGATATGATGCAGGTGATATCATCATCAAGCCTCACACACAATAATGGATTGAAACTTAGATTTAGGTTTTTTATGATATTTTGATTGGAATATTTTGGTATTAGTTGGTGAAATTTGAATGCAGCGCCAACCTTAGGTAAGTAGCATAGTTAAAGCATAGCTTAAATAGGTTGATTGATTGATTTTTAAATTCATTTGAACCTTTTGACCTAAGTGAATTTTTTCTCTAAGTCTAGCAAATATGTTGAGGAGGCAAGGAGCAAATGTGACCCACTATGAGGAGGTGGAGGCACTCAACCATGCCAATGAAGAGGTTTCCTTGGTAAATAACATATTGCTTTTTGCATTTTTAAAAAATGTTTTTAAATTTTTATCATTTTTAAAGAAATTTAGGTAGTATAGGGCCCTTTTTAGGAGGGCCACGCTAATGTCCCAAGGACTATGCTAGTGTTTTGGGCTATTGCACTACCATCTAAGGGCTGTGTTACTATCGAATACTAGTGTCTTGGTAATAGTGCTAGTGTCTTGGTAATAGTGCTAATGTCTTGATGACATTATTAGTTTCTAATGGAGTAAAAATTGTAATTTTTTTATTTTAATTTATGTTTAATCATCATTTATTCATGTTTATATGTCATTTGGAGATGTTAATGTCATATTTTGTTTTGTTTTATAAGAGGATGTATGCATGAAGGGGTTCCATACTGGTTAGATGATGGATTGCTTATGCAGACTACCCTTGATAGATGATGATATGGTAGTGATTGATAGGGCTGGTTTGGGTTATGTGGCATCACTTGCATCGATGCACTGAGATTGCCATATGATGATTGCCTTATGCAAGCAGTGAAATGCTGATACCTGTACATTTTGGCTACCCACCTGGGAGATCACTATGACTCTAAAGGATGTATATAGTATTTATAGAGTGCCCATTATTTTTTAGTGAAATATATTATAGGCTTATTAGAGATAGAGCTATAAATTGAGCCTTTAGGTAGTTTATGGGCATAAACATGGGGACCCATCATCGAGGGATTTATAGTAATGTTTTATTATCAATGATCATTAAGACTAATTTTCTATAATTATGAAAGTTTCTTGTAGCATTATTAGCTTCATTTATCATGATGAATGGTAGTGGTGTGTCTATTTCATATAAGATGTATAGGATTATGTAGGATGTAGAGGAACACGAGATCATATAATCATGGGGTCATACCATGCCAACCCACTTATATCAGGATTTGTACCATTTTACTTAGGAGTTGTATGCTAGAGGTTTTGGATCGTCAACATTATTACATTGTTGGGCTTATGAGCACATTATAGTGGCTAGACCTGAGGGGTTTCTACATACAGACTGGGTCTAACCATAAGTATTTATAGATAGATGGATTGGCACAACTCATGTGTAATCAAGGATCACTATGCACTATCATCAGGTATTAGATTAGGTGATAATTAGAGATTTTATTTAGAGACCCTATAGGGCATTTCATGGATGACCCAAGGATGGGATTCAACTAAGACATGTTCAAGTGAGTTGTTGGTTACATGACCATTGGGTCAATATTTTTAAGAGATTTTAGTATGAGTGAGTGATACAACATTTTAGTGTCACTCAGGATGTGCCACCCACACCATGGGTGTGGTTGAGGAGTTCTCAAGCCCCAAGATGCCAGGTAATAGACCAAGACTATTTGCAATTGAGTTGGCTCTAATTTTGATGATAGAATGTGATCTTGTGCTAGAGTACATGATGTAGATGATGTGTGGGAAAATGATGCCTTCATATTATGGTGGAGGCAACATAGATGGCCACCACTATATTTGGGAGATGGGGGTTATCATGGAGGATGTACTAGATCTAGAGTTTATTAGGGCAGTTGAGGGTATGTTTTTGTTGTAGATTTATATGCTTAGTTTAGTTTAGTATCTAAATTATTAAGTAAATTTATAATTCATTGCTTTGGTGTGCATAATTCTAGGATACAACGAGTATTAGGAGACCATTATTGAGGACGCATTATGATAACTAACATTACACATCCTTCATGATGTCATGAATGATGAGCTAGTGGAGAGGTCCATAGGAGTTATAAGCATTCATGCCCACCTTTTTGATCAAGCAACCATTACCACTATTGTATATAGGTGAGCAAATACTGATAGAGATGAGGCACATTCTGAACTATAGAGGTGAGTTATTCCCATACTCGATGTTTTGGGTGAGACAAGTAGTAGGATTATGGATGAATATATTTGTTTATAGTGAGAACATGGAGAGTTATTAGCTGAGGTGGCCATATTATGGGATAAAACATGAAGACATAAGTCTTGGTCTAGATTTATAGGGGGTACATAAGCATCTGGATCTAGTGTGTATGTATCTAAGAGTGAGAATGAAGAGGCTGGTCCTGTTGACCAAGCTATGATTATTATGTGACTTTTTATTATTATACTAAAACTTGTTTTAAGTTATATATATATATATATATATATATATATATATATATATATATATATATATATATATATATATATATATATATATATATATATATATGGACATTTTTTATGTGGGTATTGTGTTATTTGACATTTTGATTTGGGGCATTATTTACTTGATTAAGTGTTTGATTGTATGTATTGCTCATGTGTTGAGATAGAAATGTGTTTATTTAGCTAAGGAAAGGTAATTGGTTTCTCATATGTATATGGATGCTTGAGTAGATATTAATATTGGATTATGAATGTTAGTTATTACTGTAGTTATTTTAGAAGTATTAGAGTATATCTAAGTGCTGATTAAGGCACTTTATCTTGCATTATCTAAACCTTGAAGGTAGAGTAAACACATGACCATATTGCTCATATTGTGTAGATGTAGTCGTAGACTCTAACACTGATACTACTTGTAGTACACTGCTAGTAGTTAGATGTGTATATTTTGTAGCAAATAGAGTAATTGGTTGTCATATTGAATGTGTGTCCTAATCTCTATGATCTATGGCAAATATCTTAATTAGTTATCATAATAAAATTGTGTTTTGATCTTTGTGATTTTTGGAAAATATCTTAATTGGTTATTGTACTAAAACTATGTTATGATCTCTTTGATTTCTATCAAATATCTTAATTGGTTGTCTTACTAAAACTATGTTTTGATCTTTATGGTATCTAAAAAATATCTTAATTAGTTATCATATTAAGACTTGTGGTTGAGTTGCTTTCCATTTTTTTACCATGTTTTCTATAATTAGGTTGAGCTATGTGAATTGGTTGCCATCTCTGTTGAATTTGTGGTGAATGAGATCTCGCATAAGAAGGTGTCCTAGAAACCACATGGCTCGTATGATGAGTAACCAATTTCTCCTTGAAAAGAACATCTTGGGATAACTCACTCATAGAGGAGTGTGATATAAGAGAGTGTGGAGAAGGAGATATTGATGCCCCCTATGTGAATGCTATAATTCCTTTGTCAACACATTGGTCAATACAATCTCTAAGTGCATAACAATGATTGTCGCAATGTCCATTGATTTTGTCATAATTGTAATATGGTTGATTTCTTATTCTTTGAAAATGTTTTATTGGATGATGTTAAGTAGGAGGAAGGGTGATCATCACTCACCCTAGTAATTTCAATAATAAATCATGAGGCCTATCTCTATCTGAGAAATGTATGGCCCTGCTACTATTGTTCTATGCTTTGTTCACTATAGGAGATGCTCTATAAAGTGGCTCTTTGCCTTTGTCAAGTATCTTGATTGGTGGTTTATATTCCAATTTTTCCTTAGGCATCTGTATATTAGGTGTTTGTACCATATAGGTTAACTATGCCTATAAGAGACCTAAATCCAAGTCTACCTTTGAATGTGTATCAACTAGTCCCAAATTCTTCTCTAATACCATAGCTATGTTACATAGATACTAGAATTATTTGGATGTATCATATAATGATTTCTCATTAAGAGGGAAAATTATACCTCTAGTAAAGATGTATTGTACCTCTAAATCTATCAGCTAGTAGATCAACTGTTGTAGGCAGGATTTGAATCATATAACATAATCATTTATTATTTTAGACTCACCCTGGTGTAGTGAAGGTAACCTCACATATGTGACTTGAGGTCTCTTATTTTGAATATAATGCATTATAAATATTTCTTCTAATTCATTGTATGGAGTGAACCACTAGGGAGTGAATGATGAAACCAATTTAATGCCTCACCTTATAACATTTGAGGAAATATTTGTAAAAGGATCAAACTACCAATGGCATGTGCCATGGCCTTTCTGTAATCTTTGAGGTGCACATATGGATCTCTATGTCTATTAAACTTCAGTAATATTGGTATCTAAAATTGCTTTGGTAAATTTTTAGTGAAGACTCTATGTGGGATAGGATTTCCATGGATGGCATTAGAATCAACCCAAGAGTGATATGCTTTCCTTTCCAAAGTGAAGTTAATTTAATTCCTAAATCTTATTATTAATTTTAGCCATTGGTATATTGCATCAAGGACCTTTTGTTTTTATCATAATAACCTTTGGAGGGGTGATAGCTTGGACCTGGTGAGATGTAAATTTGCTATCACCCTCACGGAGGTTAGGATGAGAAATGAGTTCTAGTGTAGTAGGGGGGTGTTCATTGGTATAATGTATATTGTTAGTTAGTAATGTAGTATCACATGTTAATGGAATAGAAGACACATTTTTATCATTTGAATGTAAATCATGTAAAAGATGAACATAAGTATAAGTTCATGTGTGTTTATCTGAAGACATATTATCATTTGAACTAACATTTAACAGGCAATCAATTTCTATATGAGATATGGGTGAAGTAGAGAGAGGACTAGATTCAATATCTTCTTCACTAAAGTCATAGTAGTCATTTTTTTTCCAAGTTTCATCAAAATCAGAATTTAATTCACTTATAGAGGTGAGAGAAGAAGACCTATCATTTTCAAACTCAGAAAGAGGAGTAGAAGAATATTTTATCTTTTTACTACTATGTAATATATCATCATGTGTAGGTGAAATGTAATGTGTATCCTCGCTAGCTATGAGTGGAATGACCATGTTATGGTTACGTTAAATAATGGAGTGAAGGGTATAAAAAGTAGCAACCATGTTTTCATTTTGCATATTATGACATGTAGTAGGAGAGTTAGAGAGATTTTAATTTCTATTTTTTGCATACAATCACTATGTTGAGCTTGAAATGCAAAAGAAGGTGACAAAATAATATCATCTACTTTAGATTGTGAATCTCTAGAAGGTGTAATATCATTTGTACTTGATTTTTAAAATTGAATAGAGAAAGGTAATGAATGTGCATTTTTATTTTCTATGCTATGAACCTCATTTATAATTTTAATTGAACCATGCAAAGGTAAATTGATTTTATTAATCTTGTATTGATTTAATTTGAATAAGGATGTAGAAAAAGTGGTTGAAAAACTAGGATCACATTCAAACAAAGCACTACCTATAAGGGGCTCTTTCAGCCTTATGTTGTTAATGTGATTTTTATAAGTAGGGGAAGAGAGAGGATAAGGACAAGAAGGTGAATATAATCTATCCTCATCCACACTTACATTGTCATGATCAGAGTAATCATCATATCCATCATTAAAACAATAATAATAATCACCATCATTATAAATGTAATCATGCTCATTATCATGTGCTAATGTACAATTCTAAAAATTGGTCCATCTATTTATATAATTATGTGAAAAGTTTAGAAATTAATCAACTAGGTGAGGGGTAAGAGATTTCCTAGAAGTCATTTAAAACTTGCCATAGAAGAGAAATGTAAAAAATGAACAATAGTTAAACAATGGGGAAAATAGAATCTAACATGGATATATTTGAAAATATGCTATATATTCAACCCAAAGTACATGAAAATCAAAAATTTATTTGAAACCCTAAGGGCTGATTTTTGAGTGTATGAGGACCTAATATGTGGATCTAGGGTTTGGAGGGTCTATAAAAAAAAATTAAGATATGTTAAATTAATGAAACCCTAATCGAGGAATTGATATGGATCAATTAGGATGTATAAAAAAATTAAGAAAAAATTAGAATTTAATAAGCCCTAATTTAGTGCACAAAAATGGAAAAGGCAAATCCTAGGGTGGAACTAAGGTTGTTAAGAAATATTCGAAGTAAGTTAGGTCAATCAAATGTTTTAAATTATTTATGACTCATTAGATATAAATAATATGTTGTTAAAGGGTTGGGTACAAAGAGTAAATACATATAAATATTATAAATAGATCTATCAAATTGTTTTACCCAAAATGGTAAGTGTAATGATAAGATAAATTTATCTAGAGTGAAACAAGTGTCACTAGATGATGGGAAGGTTGAAATAAGTACATAAATAAGTCTGAAGTCCTATTTTAGAACTAAAGTTATAACTACTTTTAGATAGTAACGTAGTCAAAGGGATAATAACGCAATGTGCTACTGTCCAAGGCACTACATTAGTGTCTTTTTAGAGATAGGGGTCTTGAGACTTCTAGGGATACTATAAGGAAGCTCTAGGGTTATATAGGTATGTTTAGGGGATTTTGATCCATTTTTTGTGTCACTATTTAGCTATTTTTTATTCAAAACCCTAATGAACACCTACACACATGAAACAATAATGGGATCAAATGTAAAGGGCAAAGATGGGTTGTGGGATGTTATGATCATGTGATACTGAACCCTTGTTATCTAAGCCACTGCCTACATAAACCTAATGGTAGGGGTCTTAGATTGCATATAGTTCTCCCTTAAGGAACACACATAATTAACATGCATAGAATGCTAAAATGTCTTTCACTTAGGCCCTTCATTGATTAAGCATGAAGGTATATCTATGTTGTTGAGTAATATACAGAGTGTTAAGCTATATTATGACTAATTTTTAAGTAATTGTGTGCCAAAGTAGTAAGTGATAGATGTAAAATACCTTGTGAAGCTCTTTATATAGAAGGAACTTTAATTTAAATGTGAGACCCTTGTTTACTAGCCAACAAGGTAGAAAAGAAAGACCAAATCATAAGAAGAGACTCAAATAAGGGTAAGGAATTGCAACAAATTGAAAATGTGACCGTTGGACACTAGCACTAAGGTGGACACCAATGCACCACACTAGTGTCTAGGACCACATTAGTGTCCTGAGACCAAAAAATTGAGTATTGATTATGGAAAATAGGCTAAGGGGCTCTTATGACTTGGATAACATGACATAAGACCATTAAAGGTGTAATAAATAGGAAAAATAAGTCATAAGAAATATTAAAAGACCAAAATGACCATGCAAACAAGACTCACATTCATTGTTATGACCCTCCCATGAAAAATCAATAAAAGACATAGTACTTATGTTTGCTCAACCAAATTAACATGTGTACATTGAACAATACACACAAAAATGTATATATGGGTAGCAATACCCTATATATACTTACCAATGCCCATAAGTCTAGTAGTGTGACCCATGAAACAAAGCATATGAGAGGCAAAAGTAGTGGTATGTTTATCAAAATAAGCAAACATATATGTAGGTGGAACTGAAGTGGGATGTGCAAAGTGTTTAACAATAATAGGCCTAAAATCATTATATACAATAATAAGAACAACATAAATAATGGGTTACTCAAGCTTTGGTAGGTCACATTATAAAAGTGCATCAATTAGATGCATACCAAATTCAATATTACATTATGGACTAGGAACATGAGCATAAATGCCCAACATATCACTCTAATGTTATATGTCAACTAATTTATTCTACATGGAGCATATGATGGCATATTTCTCATGAATTAGGGAGCATAATTTTTTTTGTTTCATTAGTTTCCTATTTGCTTCTTATAGTGATAAGTAAGAGGACATAGGATTAATGGGTTGCTCAGGGTCTAGCATGGTACTATCAATAATCAAACTAGAATCAATAATAAGAGCAATAATCACAAAATTAGAATGTGCATCAGTATGTGGAGGAAAATGTGAATGTACCTCATTTAAGGGACCATCGATAAACAAATATGTAGCATGATCATTAGGAAGAGGTGGTATAATTGTATCATCCTCAAGAAACAAGTCCTCACTAAAAAATGGAGGACAAAAACCAATGAAATAAGGAGATGCCAAAGGTTCCTTATGCATATCACTATCAAAAATTACATTCTCACAAATAGGAGAAGATGGTGGAGGAATAAAAACAATGTCACTGTTGACAATTTTGACCCCACAGGTCAAATTGCAACCCTTATCATTCAAAACTTGCATAACCATGCATTTTGTCTAAGTGTCAGGAATTGGTCTTTGCAATTTTCCCAAAAGGGTTGTCTTCAACAAATCTGAAGGAATTGGGCTTTTCCAAAAGTCTGAAGGAATTTCCCATTGCAAAAAAAAACCCGAAGACCTAATTTCCTTCATATTTTTTGTCTAATTTCCTTCAAATTTTTTATCCAAAGGAATTGTTCAAGGTGAAAGAGATAAAAACTCTGCAAGAAAAGGTCCTTGTCAAAAATCCCGAAGGGAATTTTAATAAAGCTAAAGGGGCATTTACATGAATTCCTTTGGACAAATTGGCTGAAGGAAAAGTGCATAAAAAGAAAAGCTTCAGATAAATTATCTAAAGGGATAGTCTGAAGTAAAGAAAGAAATAATTCTTGCAGGCAAATTGCCCAAAAGAAAGAAAAGTCCAAGAGTGAAGCCACATATATTTTGTTTGAAGAAAAGGATAAAAGAAAGAAAATTAGAGAGGAGGAATTTAAAAAGAGTTAAAAAAAAAGCCCATAGTAATTGGCCAAAATAGAGAAGGGTAAAGAAAAAATAAAGTTACCTAGTATAAATTTGAAGGACCAATTAGTCAAGGACAAGTGGCATAAGTGCATTTAACTAGTGGGATTTCAATAGCCAATCAATAAAGACAATGAGGAATTACCTTTTTGACTTTGATGATGCAATCTATAGCTCACATTCAGAGCATGCAAAGTGGCCCAAGCAAGATTAGACTACAGTAAGGAACACATTGAGTTTTTAATATAATAATCAAATTATTCAAACTTAGAAAAGACATGCAACTGCCTTCAAGCACAACTCTCTCAATTCTAAAAGGGAGACTCAAATATGTGAAGGGATCGAAGAGTTTAACATTAGATGGCTGTTCAATGAGAGCTTAACCTAGAGTTTCATGCATGCACTCTTGTCTATCTTGTTAATCAAAGCCTTTTTAAACACTTCCAACTTAGCTTCAAGTGGAGTTTTCTCTTTGAATATTGGTGTAGCATCATGCATGAAGAGAATTGAATTACCAAAGATCCATGCACATTTGAAGAATTTAACCTTTATTCTAAATAAGGATTATGAAATGGGCTCACCATTATTTTTAATGCCAAAGAGCTTTTCATGCAAGGTATAAGACAAAAGATATTATTTGAAGGCTTGGTTATCTTGGCATAGCTAGATTTGGACTTGGGGTGATGTGGGAGTTGATATCCTCTTCTATTTTCAGGGCCAATCTCTTGGGTTTTGTATTCTTTTTCTATATAAGTTAGCTTTCTCAACCATTTTAAGGATCCCTCTTTTGGCAAGACCAGACTCTACCAAAATTTGAGTTTTGTAACCTTTTTTAGATAAATAGAAGGACTACTTTTAGATTCTAGGGTTATGATTTAGTGTATTTATGTCAATGATTTGCATATGTGATAGAATTTTCTTCCTTGTCATGACCTGATTATTACCTAGTGGTATACTTGATCAGATTATGCAGGTCATGTTCTGTGTTTGATGTCTTTTGGCTGAGTTCATAGTGGATATAAGTGGTTAGTTAGTGCCTTGAATCAAGTCTATTCCATAATTTCCCTCAAGTTTTGATCATCAGATAAAAACCTTTTCATGAAATACTAATGCATAAGAGTCAATTGGAGTTGAAATTTCCATCTTTTTCTTGTCTAATCAGTGTTTTTAGAAGCTCAAATTGAGTAGATGAACCAAAGTATAGGTGTATCACCATCATTAGATAAGATTTCATTTCAATTTTATTTCTTACCTTTTTCTTGATAGTTTGTAGCATAGAGTAGAGATCCTAATTGATACACCAAAGGGAGATAGCCCTTAGAATCTAGAGATTCAATCTGTTGATTAGGCCACCCACAGCCTAGGATTGTTTCCATGTTTCAACAGACTATGAAGACCTGAAACTACCTTCTAAAGGGTGTGAGTCTAATTAAAAATGGTTTTTGGCATGCTCGGTGGGACATCAAAGAAATTATTTACATATATAAATAAGTTTGAAGCTGAGGAGAAGCAGTTGTAGTAGATGAATCTATTAATCTTCATCACAAGCTAAAGATTCTTCAGGTTGCAAGGTTCATAACACCATTTAGGCAATCCTTTCATGCCAAAGGTTACTAAAAGGTCAGATATTAAAGGTATTCCTTTTGAATTTATATCATATAAGAGATCAAGTTTTAGGAGGGCAAATCCGTATCCTCAAAAGAAATATTTGTCTCTTAGTTATCTTATTTTTCTAAGCACTATAATCCCCACTATCCAAATGGCTAGTAGAAATCAGGTGTTTATTCCATTCAATAGAGGTAGCCCATTGAATCTATCCCAATTTGATGATATTCTTGTATCTTCCCTCAAGAGCATCCCATTCTTCTCAGGAGAAAACCAAACAACCCCTATTGAGCATATCCAAAATGTAACTACTCTATGTTCAGTCCATAATGTTGTTGAGGATATTGTTACTACTAGATTACTTGCTACTTCCTTCAAAGGAAAAACATTGCATTGGTATAGAAAACTCCCACTAAACTCCATTTCTACCTAGGATGAATTGGGTGTGACCTTAGTCAAGCAATTTGAGGACAAATCTGATCACTTATCTTTAGTTGAGCAATTAACTACCATAAATAGAGCTCTTCATGAGTTTATGTCTGATTTTAACCTCAAATTCCAAAAGACATGGACTAGGATACCTGTGTTGATTAGACCATCTCTTGAATATGCATTTCTATATTATTTAAAATCCCTTAACTCTGACATTAGTGTGATGATATAGTTAATGGGTGGTACTACTTTGCTAGATGCTTATGAGGTTGCAATTAGGGTAGAAAACATTTTGATACAAGTTGGTAAGCTTTCTCTAAGATCTCTAATCCCTATATTCCTAGAATTAAATTCTATACCAGCCCCTTAAGTTCCTCAAATTATTAAAATTCCATCCTTAGCTCCTATTCCATCACCTCAAGCTCAAATTACAGCCCTTACTAGTCAAGCTAGTGAGATAGGAGAGTTGAAAAGCTTGTTACAATCCTTTGAGAATTAAATAGTGAAACTTGAGAGACAACAATATTATTATAATAAACCCTATCAACAACAAAATTAGACCACCTATCAGTGCTTCAAAGATCATAGGCCTCCTTATCAAGGTTTCAGAGAGAATAGACTACCTTATCAAACAAAGGGATCCATAACTCCAGCTAAACCATATGATGCCCTTGATATTAATGCTCCCTCCACTTCAAAGGCCATTATTACCACTCCACCTCAAAACAACTTGATGCAATATTCAGATTGGTAGTCCTCAACTCTCAATGATGCTCAAAACTAAGCCTTGGTATCACAAAACATCACTAGAACACAAATGATACAAGAAGAGTTTTATTTTAAAGGAAGTTAGTACCAAGATATAATTTTGGCATCACAAGGAGAGACTTAACAATTTCAAGGGCAGCCTGAATCCATTAATGTAAATTGGCAAGTGGATGACATGTTGCTTTTACTCAAGGTGTTGAAACTAATAGTACGAGTGGTCAGGTTGTAGCTATAATTAAAGCTAAAGTAAAAGCCATTGATAAAATGTAGGAGGTGAAAAATGTTTCAAGTACTCCTAATATTTTTTTAAGAGTAAAAAATAACAACTTTCTACCCCTACAACAAAAAAAATTAGAATATAGAGGTTAGTAAAGTTCATTAAATACCCCTAGTTCGTGAGTATCTAGTTCTTTAGAAAGTGCAACCTAAGGTTGGTGGATCTCAGTTTAGTATAGTGGATCATATGAAGAAGTATAATATCAGCATTAACATATGGAATTATCTTTCCATTTTAGGATAAAAAGATATGCTCATCCAAGAGCTCTCAGCTCTCAAATTGTCTCCAAAATTGGTTGACAAAGAAGTTGTCTTAACTAATTCAGATCAACCAACTAAGCAACAAGTATAACAAGTAAATAAGATGGAAAAGGTAGATAGAACTGATATAGAAAAAATAAAACTCCTCCTTTCTACCTTTCTTTGATAGTAGGTGATGCTTTGGTTCATAACTATAAGGTGGATAGTCAAGATAGTAGTATAGTCATGCCTAAACAGATTATAGACAAGCTCAACCTTGTTTATGAGCCAAACACTAAGGGGCTATTGAAACTAGATGGGCCACCAAAAAAGATGGTAGGCATCATCAAAGATCTGAAATTGACATTACATGCTTGTCCTAATGTTACTATTCAACATGATGTTGTTGTGGTAGACTTGCCTCCTTACTTTGTTATGTGCCTTTCAAGGGACTTCACCTCAAAGATTGGGGGATATTTGTCAGTTTATTAGACTTATTTTTTGTTTAGAACCAGGTATGGTACCAAGGTAATGATTCATTATGAACCTATTACATGTTTCTATATAGAGCCATAGATTCCAAGTGTTGTAAACACTAACTGTATCATCTCAGATGATGTGCTAGAAATTAGTGAAGTAGCAAATAGATCACCTTTGGATGGAGTTCTAAATTTGTTTCTTGATGAGAAGGATTCTAATTTTCATGAGCATGATCCTTATAAGCTGATTAAAGAAGAAGGACTTGGTGTGTATTGCCTTCATGAGAACAATATACCACTTCTAGTGATGGTTAAGGATGATGAATCTAGTGAAGGTTTGTGGCAATTGTACTTTGATGGATCAAGGAATAAACATGGTACTAGGAATAGAATGATTTTGGTTTCTCTAATAAAGTAAAGGTATTTATCTTCTATTAAGTTTCAATTTGGTTATTCAAATAATGTTGTAGAGTATGAGGCACTAGTTCATGGTTTTTAGTGGTATAGGAAGATGAAAATCAATTCTTTGCAAGTGTTTGGTGATAGTGAGCTTGTATTCCACCAAGTAAGAGGTTTGAATGTATGTAAAAAATTGTTGATTAAATCTTACAAGCATATAACATGGGACTTGATTATTTTCAAGATTTTAACATTCAAGCAATACCAAGAGGCAAAAATAAACACGCAGATAGGTAGGTTGCCATTGGGTCACAATTTAGTATCCTAGCTGATATAAAAAATGAAAAAATTCAATCACATATAAAGGTGGTTTTAAGGCCTTCCATTCTAGATAATCATGAGAATTAGCAAGAGTTCGAAGATGACAATCAAATTATGCGATTCTTGCAAGAGGAGGCTGAGTTTTCTTCAAGAAACCAATAAAAGCACCTATAGCAGTATGGTGATCAAATTGTGCAACTAAAAACAAATAATTTTCCCAAGGGATTGGTCACACTTGAAAAAAAATTTAGTCGTGATGATGAGTTAAGGAAGGAAAAGTCATCCTTGTTAACAAAAGAAGAGCACTATGCTAATGTAGAGATTAAAACTGGTAAGCTTTTAAAGTTGGGTAAGGTATGCACTCCTTCAAAAAAAGAAGCTTTCATTGAGTTATGCATAAGTTTTGCTGATGTGTTTGCATGGTAATATAGTGATCTCAAGGGATTTGCTCCAAGTTTAGCTCAACACACCATTGAGTTAGAGGCTAAAACTAAACCAATAAGACAAAGACAAAGGCCCATTAATCTTAAGACTGAGCTTTTGATGAGAGTTGAGCTTCACAAGCTCATAGAGTCAGATATTATATTTCCAATCAAACACTCAACTTGGGTGGAAAATCTTGTTCCATAATGGAAGAAGAACGACGAGATTAGATTGTGTGTTGACTTCAATGATTTGAACATGGCTTCACTTAAATATCATTATCCATTGCCATCAATGAATTTTTTTTAATAGCTTATTGCAAGTTTAGAGAGGTTTTCTTTGTTGGATGGATATAGTGGCTACAATCAAATTTTGGTTAAATAAGAGGACCAATTCAAGACAACCTTCCCAACCAAGTGGGGGACATTTGCATATAGACAGATGCGATTTGTATTATCTAATGTTGGAAAAGCCTTTTAGAGAGCTATGGATATGGAATTCCAAGGCCTTCTTAAAAAGTTTGTACTTGTTTATTTGGATGAGATAATAATGTTTTCAAAGATTGTAAAAGATCACATGGTTCATCTCAACCAAGTGTTCGAAAGGTGTAGGCAATTTGGGGTATCTCTCAACCCTAAAACATGTGTCTTCTTAGTTCATGAAGGTAAGCTTATTGGACATGTTGTTTCAAATCATGGTTTAAGAATATATTTTGAAAGGGTAGACTCCATTCTTGCACTTTCCTTGCCTAAGCACAAAAAGGCTATCCAAAGCTTTTTTGGGAAAACCAACTTCATAAGGAGATATATTTCATATTTTTCCATTTTAGCTAGGCCATTTACAACCATGCCAAAGAATAATAAGAGCTTCAACTAGTCCAAAGAATGAATTAAAAGTTTTGAAGATATTAAGAAGGCCATAACTAGTGCTCCTACACTTATAAATCTATATTTCACAAAATATTTCATTTTATATACATATGCTAACATGGACACCATTTCAGGCATTTTTATGCAACAAAATCACAAGGCTTTAGAGCAGCCAATAGCTTTATTTAGTCAAGGCTTGGAAGACTATGAAATAAGGTACTCTTTTGTTGAAAAACATGTACTTTTAGTTATAAAGTCTCTTAAAAAGTTTAGATACTTGTTGTCTAACAATAAAATACACCTAATGGTCTCTCATCATCAAAGAGTTCTTTTTGAAAAAAGATATAAATGAGAAGAGAGTTGGTTGGATAACCAAGGTAATGAAACATGATGTGAAAATTAAGGTCGCAAAGCTGATTAGAGGTAAAGGACTTTGTGAGCATTTAGCTCAAGACTTGTAAGAGACTAATGAGGTTGTTTTGGTGTCAAATGATGAAGATGTTGCAGCTATTCATACCTCACCTTCCAACTAGTTTCATGACTTGGTAAGCTATCTCCAAGATGGTATTTATCCATCTCATCTAAGTGCTTTAAAAATAAGATATTTTAGGTTGCAATCAATTTCATTCTTGTGTATTGATGGTGTTTTGTTCAAGAAAGATATTAATGGCATGTTCCTAAGATGTATAGAGCCAAGCCAAACTCAGAGATTGCTTATATAATTCCATGATGGACATGGTGGATGACATTTTTCTACAAGAATTACATCTCTTAAGATCATGAGAGGTGGGTACTATTGGCCTAGTTTATTTGGTGATTGTCATGCATGGGTTAGGAAGTGAAAATAGTGTGTTATGTTTATAGGAAAGGTGAAACTTTTAGCCTTACCTCTTCAACAAATTGTGGTGGACTATCCATTTGTATAATGAGGGTTGGAATTTATTGGTCTCATAAATCCTTCTTCATGTTCAAGACACAAATGGATTTTAACTGCTACAAATTCTTTCACACGTTGGATAGAAGTAGTGGCATTAAAAGAAGCAAACGAAACCAATGTTATAGATTTCTATGAAGGTTTCCTTACTAGATTTGGAGTTCTTTCAACTATTATTTTTGATAATATAATAGCTTTTATGAGAACTAGGAACAACCAATGGGCTGTTCAACATGGAATTTATCTTAGCACTTCATCAAACTATTATCCACAAGGCAATCACCTTACTAAATCTATGAATAAGAACCTATTGAAGATCATAACGACTATTGAAGATAATCAGAGGTAATGTCATCTCAAGTTGAAGTAAGCTCTGTCGGTTGATAGGATCACCTATAAAAAGTCAATAGCCAACTCTCCTTACAAGATGGTATATGGTAAGGAAGCGAGGCTACACATTTTTCTTGAGTTTTCTATTTTAGAACTAATGCATCAGCTTGAATTATTAGAGAATGAGCCTATGGAGATCAGGTATGCTAAGCTTATGGAGTTAGAATAAATAAGAAATCAGTCTATGCTAGCCATGGAAATTCATCAAGCACAAGTGAAGAGAGCATTTGACAAAGGAGCTTCTTTATGAAGTTTTAAAGAAGGAGACATGGTCCTCAAGTGGGATGAGGATAGAGATAAAATAGGAAGACACATGAAGTTTGACTCCCTTTGGAGTGTCCCATGCACAATCACTAGTTAAAAATCCCACAATGCCTTCCAACTTGCAAAGATGGATGATGAGGATCTTCCAATCCCAGTCAATGGGATGCATCTAAAATATTGCTACTAAAGAGTTTGGCTCCTTGTACATAGTTAGTTTATTTTACTCTAAGTGTTGTTTAAGAACTGTTAGGTTATGGAGCTAAAAGCTTCAAACCTTTGCAAACTGAAGGAACAATGGTTGCTGAGATCCAGGAGCATCGGCATCGGTAGCAGGACCGACGTCGGTAGAGACCAGTGCAGAAGGCCACCGGCGACGGCAGAAAGTCGGCCAACGTCGGTAGAACCAGACAAGTAGGGACCGACATCGGTCGCCTGTGTGTTCCAAAACTGTTCGTTGCATGGATAGTTAGTTAAGTGAACGAAGAGTTTGCATGTTAAGACCAGTTAGAGTCTTGGGCTGCGAGGATAATTGTCCAAATTAAGAGTCTAAGTTATTGTTTAAGTTAGGGATCTATTTATAGACCCATTGGCATGTATTGTATAACGCATGAGATAGAAAGGAAGAGTTCCTTCTAGTTGTAAGATCTGTGAGTTGCAGGTTGTTGCAAGCTCATTGGGGATCTACATGTAAGTTTGGTCTTTGAATTGCAGGTTGCAGGTTCATGAGAGACCAACTTGAAGTGTTATAGAGTGCTTGGTGTACCGGCAGGGTTATTACTGACTGGTTGGTGAGGTGAACACCAATTCTGTGTGTGAGTTGGTTGTTGGGAGCATTTTTTTGTGTAGGAGAGTGTGTGTGAGAAGAATTACTGTACACTTGAGGTGTGGTGAACCTCTGTAAGCTGAAAGAGTGTGGCGGCTCTTTGATTGTATTATTTTCTGTATAGTGTTAATACAAGATAGTGTATTGTCTCTCATATTCTGTGCTATTGGTGAATTTTAGTTACTTGTGTTTCTGGTTATTTCCGCATATTCAATTGCTTATATTTGGTAATCATACTGTGCTCTTTCTGAGGAGCAAGATCCTAACAGGTGGAATTAGAACAGGTGTGTTTGTTCTTGGATTACCTCCACCTCCTAACAAGTGGTATCAGAGCTTTTGGTTGGGATACTAATAGATTGGTGTAGATCTGGGTAGTGTGTTTTGATTACAGGTTACTCACAGGGTTTTTGTTTGAGTGGGAGTTGAGCAATGGCAGAAAACAGTCAGCTACGAATGGAAAAGTTTAATGGCAAGAACTACCAATTATGGAGGATGCAGATTGAGGACTATCTGTATCAGAAAGATTTGTACTTACCGTTGGGTGGGGTTGCTAGCAAACCCTCGGATATGAAAGATGAAGAATGGGAGGTTCTTGATCGGAAGGCTCTGGGATCTATTAGATTGAGTCTTGAATCATCTGTGATTTCCAGCTTATCACAGTGTAAGACAACGGTGGAGTTGATGAAATCTTTGGCAAATTTGTATGAAAAACCCTCGGCTTCTAATAAGGTATTTCTTATGAAGCATTTATTTAATTTGCAAATGTTGGAAGGTGGATCTGTTCATAGCCATCTTAGTGATTTCCATGGTTTGGTAAACCAGTTAAGTTCAGTCAATATTGTATTTGATGATGAAATTAGAGCTCTCTTAATCTTGTGTTCATTACCTGAAAGTTGGGAAGGTTTGGTAATGGCAGTTTCTAATACTGTGTCTCCTTCAAAAGTCTTAAAAGTGGATGATGTTGTGAGTGTGATCTTGAATGAAGAGATACGCAGGAAAAGCATAGGTGAATCATCTGGAGATGCTTTGAGTGTTGAAGGAAGAGGAAGGCCAAGAGAGAAGATAGAGCGTGGGAGATCAAGGTCGAAGATGGGTAGAAGATCCAAGTCCAGGTATGGCAGAATAACCTGCTGGAAATGTGGAAAGCAAGGGCACTTAAAGAGAGATTGCAGATCAGGTGAAGATCAGCATGAAAGACATGGAGAAGAAGCAGATGTTGCGGATTACGTTGCACAGGATGCTCTGGTATGTTCTTTGGATAAAGTAGAATCTTGGGTTTTAGATTTTGGTGCCTCTTTTCATGCATCCCCACATAGGGAATTTTTTCATGAGTATGTCCAAGGAGACTTTGGATAAATTTGTGTAGGGGATGGTAAGCCTTGTCAGATTGTTGGCAAAGGCAAAGTGAAGCTGAAATTGTAGACAGGTGACACATGGGTGTTAAACGAGGTCATGCATGTCCCAGTTCTGAAGCAGAATCTGATTTCTATTAGAAGTTTGGGTGATGAGGGTTGCACAGTAACTCTCACAGTGGACTCTTGGAAGGTTACCAAGGGTACACTTGTTGTAGCTAGAGGTAAGAAAGTAGGTACCCTTTATCTATCTACTTGTTTTACTAATTCTCTTTCTGGGTTATCTACTTCAGCTGTAGATTCAGAGATGTGGCTTAATAGGCTTGGTCACATAGATAAGAAGGAGATGCTGGTTCTTGAGTCAAAGAGTATGCTTTCGAATTTGGAAGGCATGGATCGTGGTTTATGTATGCAGAAGAAGAAGGTGAGGTTTCTTGAGGAATCTGATGTTAGTGACAAGAATAGGAAAGCCTTGGTTTTCAAGGAGAAAGTGACAGACAGAGTTCAACACAAGGTGTAGAGGAATTCTGAGCAGAGCAAGGGTGATTTGGACAAGGGTTTGATCCAAAAGGAGCTCGCGAGAAAAAGTTAGGTCTCACTAGAAAAACACAGAGACCGACATCGGCAAGAAAACCGGCGTCGGTGTCCAGACAGGGCTCGATGTCGGTGACTCAGGGCAGATAAGGACCGGCGTCAGCTAGGGAAAACCAGCGTCGGCAAGGAGGCAGTCGCAGGGAATCGACATCGGTCGGCTGTAGACTGAGATGTGACCGGCATCGGTTACTGAGACAAATTTTGGGTGGACAGCGAGTTGTTATGGAGTCTCAAGTGCCCATATGGAGGACTGAAGGTGTAAGTAAGTTCTTAAATTCATCATTTCCCTTCTTTACACTACTTGTTGCTCACTTATGGTATAGAACCAGGAAGTTGTTGAAGAAGCAGAACAGGTAGATCCAGGAAATAGTGAGAGCTTGGCATGGATGAGGATGTGATTCCTTGGAGGAGAACCAAACAGGTGCTTTGGGTAGAGTTGCCAGCTGGAAGTAAGCACTGAGAGATGAATGGATGTTCAGGATGAAGAAGAGTGGAAATGGATACGTGAGATGGAAGATCAGGGTATATGATCTTGTATTAGTTGCAGGGCAATGGAGGTTTGATCATTGTGTTTCTCTTTACCAGGTTGGATAATATTAGCTACATTATCCTATTTCTGTATGATGTGCTTGTTGCAGGGTTACATATATAGGTATTGCTGAACTAAAGGTAAAGCTAGTTCAGGTGTATGTCATGGAGAATCTGGGAGCAACAAGATTCTTTGGCATGAGTGTGTTCTAGAGACATGGAGGTCTTGTTGACTTTGTTTCAGGATGATTGTGTGAGACCGGTTAGCACGCCGATGGTTAGACAGTTCATAGAACAGGTGTCTTGATTCACATAATGAGGTTGAGTGCATGGTATGTACTAAACCTAAGTTTTCCCAAGCAGTGGAGTTATCACAAGTTTGGAGTCAATCCAGGAGAGTAATACTGAAGGGCAGTTCAGTGGGACCAGCAACAGGTGCACATGCTATGCAGGGTCAAGTTCTTTATCTACATGGTTGTAGATGCGGATGTGGCAGGTAATTTGGATGACAGGTTTTGCACCATGGATTTTGTGGTGGTTGGTCTTCAAGAGTGATCTTGAGGAGGGATACATAGCCAAGGGAACAAACTAGATGAAGTACAGGTACAGGTACAAGTTGCAGCTGTTTATCTCCAAGTGGGAGATTGTTAGGTTGTGGAGCTAAAAGCTTCAACCCTTTGCAAACTGAAGGAACAATGGTTGCTGAGATCCAGGAGCACCGGCATCGGCAGCAGGACCGACGTCGGTAGAGACCAGTGCAGAAGGCCACCGGCGACGGCAGGAAGTCGGCTGACGTCGACAGAACTAGACAAGCAGGGACTGACGTCGGTTGCCTGTGTGTTCCAAAACTGTTCGTTGCACAGACAGTTAGTTAAGTGAACGAAGAGTTTGCATGTTAAGACCAGCTAGAGTCTTGGGCTGTGAGGATAATTGTCCAAATTAAGAGTCTAAGTTATTGTTTAAGTTAGGGATCTATTTATAGACCCATTGGCATGTATTGTATAACGCATGAGATAGAAAGGAAGAGTTCCTTCTAGTTGTAAGATCTGTGAGTTGCAGGTTGTTGCAAGCTCATTGGGGATCTACATGTAAGTTTGGTCTTTGAATTGCAGGTTGTAGGTTCATGAGAGATCAGCTTGAAGTGCTATAGAGTGCTTGGTGTACCGGCAGGGTTATTACTGACTGGTTGGTGAGGTGAACACCAATTCTGTGTGTGAGTTGGTTGTTGGGACCATTTTTTTGTGTAGGAGAGTGTGTGTGAGAAGAATTACTGTACACTTGAAGTGTGGCGAACCTCTGTAAGGTGAAAGAGTGTGGTGGCTCTTTGATTGTATTCTTTTCTGTATAGTGTTAATACAAGATAGTGTATTGTCTCTCATATTCTGTGCTATTGGTGAATTCTAGTTACTTGTGTTTCTGGTTATTTCCGCATATTCAATTGCTTATATTTGGTAATCATACTGTGCTCTTTCTAAGGAGCAAGATCCTAACAGGTGGAATTAGAATAGGTGTGTTTGTTCTTGGATTACCTCCACCTCCTAACAAGAACATTAGTTTAGTTCTGTTCTATCCCAAATAAGTGCTTTGTTTACATATTTGCTTTGTTTAGTTAGTTTTCCTATTTTATGTGTTTCCCTTCTTATTTTGGAGGATGAAGGTTGTCTTTTTCAAGTCAAAAGAGAATTTGCAGTCATGGAATAGAATTGACATTGTTTTATGAGTTTAAATATCATGTATATGGTCTGAGGTCTCAAGCTTAGCATGCATGCTTCCTATTTGAGTCACCAAAATATTGACAAATTTGACCCCACAAGTCAAATTCAAACCCTTATCATTCAAAACTTGCATAACCATGCCTTTTGTCTAAGTGTCAGGAATTGGTCTTTGAATTTTTTTTGAAAGGCTTATCTTCAAAAAATTCAAAGGAATTGGGCTTTTCCAAAAGTTTGAAGGAATTATCCATTGCAAAAAAAACCCAAAGACCTAATTTCCTTCAGACTTTTTATTCAAAGGAATTATTCAAGGTGAAGAGACCAAAACTCCGTAAGAAAAGGTCCTTATCAAAAAGCCCGAAGGGCATTTTTATAAAGCCGAAGAGGCATTTACATGAATTCCTTTAGACAAATTGTTCAAAGGAAAAGTGCATAAAGGGAAAAGCTTCAAACAAATTGTCTAAAGGGAAAGTCTGAAGGAAAGAAAGAAACAATTATTTTGGACAAATTGCCCGAAAGAAAGAAAAGTCCAAGAGTGAAGCCATGGACATTTTATCCAAAAAAAAGGATGAAAGAAGAAAAGATAAGAGGAAGACTTTAAAAAGACCTTGAATAAAAAGTCCACAGTAATTAGCCAAAATAGAGAAGGGTAAAGGAAATATAAAGTTACCCAGTGCAAATCTGAAGGACCAATTAGTTGGGGATAAGTGGCATAAGCGCATTAAACTAGTGGGATTTCAATAGCCAATCAGTAGAAGACAATGAGGACTTCCCATTTTGACTTTGATGATGTGATCTACATCACACATTCAAAACATGCAAAGTAGCCCAAGTAAGATTAGACTACAGTAAGGAGCACACCAATTCTTTAATTCAATAATCTAATTATTCAGACTTGGAAAAGACATGCAACTGCCTTCAAGTGTGGCTCTCTCAGTTACAAAAGGGAGACTTGAATGCATGAAGGGCTTAAAGAGTTTAACATTAGATTACTGTTTAAGGAGATTTTAACATATAATTTCATGCATGCACTCTTGTCTATCTTGTTAATCAAAGCCTTTTCAAACACTTCCAATTTAGCTTCAAGTGGAGTTTTCTCTTTAAATATTGACATAATATCATGGATGAATAGAATTAAATTACCAAATATCCATGCATATTTGAAGAATTTAATCTTTATTCTAAATAAGAATTATGAAATGGTTTCACCATCATTTTCAATGCCAAAGAGCTTTTCATGCAAGGCATAACACAAAAGATATTATTTAAAGGCTTGGTTATCTTGGCATAGTTGGAGTTAGACTTGGGGTGATGTGGGAGTTGATCTCCTCTTCTATTTTCAACACTAATCTCATAGCTTTTGTATGATTTTTCTATATAGGTTGGCTTTTTTAGCCATTTTAAGGATCCCTCTTTTGGCAAGACCAGACTCTGCCAAAATTTGAGTTTTGTAACCTTTTTCAGATAAATAGAAGGACTAATTTTAGATTTTAGGGTGCTGGTATAGTGTATTTATGTTAGTGATTTGCATATGTGATATAATTTTCTTCCTTGTCAAGTCTTGATTCTTACCTAGCAGTATAGTTGATTAGATTATGTAAGTCATGTTCTGTGTTTGATGTCTTTTTGTTGAGTTCACAGTGGATATAAGTGGTTGGTTAGTGACTTGAATCAGGCCTATTCCATCATTTCCTCAAGATTTGATCATCAAATAAAAACATTTTCATGAAATAATGATGTATAGGAGTCAATTAGATTTGAAAGTTCAATCTTTTTCTTATTTAATCAATGTTTTTAGAAGCTCAAATTGAGTGGATGAACCAAAACATAGGTGTATCACCATCATTAAATAGGGTTTCCTTTCATTTTATTTCTTACCTTTTTCTCGACAGTTTGTAGCGTAGAGTAGAGATCCTAATTGATACACCAAAGGGAGCTAGCCTTTAGAATCTAGAGATTCAATCCACTGATTAGGCCACCCACAACCTAGGATTGTTTCTAAGTTTCAGTAGATTGTAAAGGCCTAAAACTACCTTCACAAGGGTCTGAGTCTGATTGACAATAGTCACCAACAAAAAAATTCTCAGTACAAAAGGGAGGATAAGGAAAAGGAACAATGGGAGATGAAGTGACCTCTATAAACAATGTTGAAATAACATCTTGGGCTTCCTTAGCTGACATGGCATGTACAATGTGAGAATGCAATCTATCCAAAACATGGAGGTGATTGAAATAAAATGCCTTATTTTTCAAGGATGCAAGCCACACAATATCTTCTTCATCTATAAAATTAGGAAAGTCACAAATCACAACTCTTCATAATCCTTTCATCTACAAGTGAATCTACATCTTGGTTTTCCATGTGGTGTAGTTGGAAGAACTGAGGGGCTCAAATATACAAGAATCCATACCTGAAGACTTGGAAAACAATAATGGTGAAAAATTGCCAAATGAGAACAAAAAATGAGCCCATAAAATGGACATCAGTTGCCACAAAAATATGTCTGTGAGTTCAAAAATTGGCACAAAAATTACAATGCACATTCAAAATGAGATATCAGACTCTAAAAAAAATGTGTTCATGAGTAGATGAGAAGGACAATAGTATGGGCCAAGAGGGTAAAAGTGCAATAACTATGACCTCCAGGAAATGAGGGTGAATAGGAACAAAAATAGATTTGTGTTTATCTATGAGAGGGTCTGACCTCTTGCCAGACCGGACCTCACCCTCCATATTTGACTAGTGAGAGAAGGTAGGTTGAAAATAAAAATATAGTTCCCTTGTTTTAAAATAACCTTTTACAAGGAATTAAAATGAAATGATTTCTCACAAGCATATACTAACCACCTCATAAAAGTGATGTCTCCCACTATGTCCACCACTAAAAAAATGGGCCCTCCATAATAATATACCCCAAATCATAATAAATCCCACCTCATTTTTAAAAAAAAATCCACATTAATAATCAACCTCCTTACTTGACCAAAAAAACCTCCTCATTTCCGAATGTCTTTACAAAAAGTTTCATGGCATAATTTCAATGTGTTAAATTATTTTTCCTTTTATAAGGTTGTGAATAAATATATTGGTCTTTTTTTGTTCTGCACTGCTATATATATGAAAATATCATAAGTTCAAGGTCTTCATTTTCACTTTGTGTAAAAGAAAATTGGTGGTGGGGTTAAACTCAAGACTCCCCACTCTCACAAGTTCTTAACAAAATTTAAATAGACGATGTGATAAACATATGTATTTAATGCATATATGTTCTAATATGGACTTAAAACCTTGAAAAATATTGTTATTAAAAAAAACACCTTTGTTAAGTCAAGTTTGGTTGATGACCTATGGACATGGATTAGAACAACTATGGTTAGTGGGTGGCACATTGACTGGTGATGGAGATATTATTTCCATGTGGTGGAGAGACTAGAAAAACTACCAATGCCTTTTTAAAAAAAATGCTAACAAAGAAAAAACAAGGTAGGTGGACTTGGCATGGGTTGTGGGGAAACCAATCGAATACAAAAAATCTAATGCTTCAACCTAGTGGTATGCCAACACCAAACACCATGACCATTACGATAAGGCCACAAGTAGAGAGAAGATTGTTAAGGCCGATAATGGCATAAAATGGTGGGTAGGATATCACTCCTAACTCAATACCTCCACTTATAAGATGGAACTCACCAACTTTTGGTCAAATGATAGCCATATATATGGAAACTATAATGGCCAAGAATAGGAAGATCAGGGGAAATACATATACATTATCCATGATGTAGATTTCCAAGTGGAGGAGAATTTCATGAAGGAATTTTAGTTACAATAGAGTTTGGTGGATTTTAAGGGTGTAATTTATGTGCCTATTCAAAGGGGATCTCAAAATTTTACTCACTTGATTGACGGTAGTAGTTGGATAGTGCCTTGAGAAGGATAGAACATGATACATACAACAAGGAAGGCTACAAAGGTTGTTGGTGACTATGATGATCGGTAAGGACTAATGTATGTCTGATAAAATAAATGAAAAGGCTTATCAAATAATGAATGGCCAAGGCATACAAAATGTGAAATTTTTTGACAATTGATAAAGTATCAAAAAATAACACAAAGAAATATAATGAAGTAAAATAATGCCATTAACAAAGTAGATGTTTGTGCAATAATATGACCCCTCCAAAATAAGTCACAAAAAACCTCAATTTCTTGTAAATGCCTACAAAAAAATTATGTTTATAAATTCAGGTCTTAGAACATCTATATAGCCTTGACTCAATGCTGAGCAAAAATAATTGACTGAGTAATGGATGCACAAGGAGGCTCAGATACCACGTTAGAATTGAGAATGCTTCTCATCCATCTAGGATCTCTCTCACACACCATCACCACAATGTTAAGACTATTACAACACATAATACACAACATCATGAACAATATAGTCTCCATATTATTGTCTCTTAACAATCAATATACAATCCATATATTCCTCTCTCTTGACCACTAAGTTGAAGAATAAGGAGTGCCTAATAAATAGGCTTGTGAGTTTATTTCATAATAACTAAGTGATTTTTGTGATCACTTCACAAATGGGAGAATCCACTATATTTTTGCACCACACAAATTATATGTGCACAGTTAGTTTAAACTCAACAATAAAAAAACAAACTCCTAATTAAAATTAACTCCAAGAATGAGTGTGAATATTCACTCTAACAAATCTAAGTTTAAGCAAGCATTTTCAACATTTAAATCCACATAATTAGCTACATATATATAACAAAGAACCAAAATTTCATAATCAAACTACATGATTAAACTGCGTGTGGCTTAATTTCTCTCATTTGGAGTAATATATATGTAGGGCATAGTAAATCATCATATAGGTGTGACTGGGCTCAGCTTAGCCCATTAATCTTCCCACATTTTTGAAGGTTTCCATCCCTCATATACATGCTTGGAGTTTCAAGGAAAAGAAGATGGATATTTTGAGGGTTTGGGATCATAAACATAGAGAAAGTAAAGACAATTATAGGTGACTGTACTTTTGTTGTACTCTAATTACGCAGATTGATATCAACTGTTGATATTGACCCGATCCTATGAAACTAACCCAATATAGATAGTAAATTAGATTTAGAATCAAATGAACCACATGCCTATTTATATATAATTTTCACTTCCATAATAAAATCATAATTATAAAATCAACTAGAAAAGCTAAGTATCTTAATATTCTTAGTATTTTCTATATTTAACATATGCCCTTTCAAATCAGAAAAAATAATCTCAATCTTTTACATTCAAATGTATGCTCGAATGACATAGCTTTTGATTCAAATATAACTTAGGGTAAAATAGATGAATAGAGTATGAGAACCTGGTTACATAATCATGTTAGTTAGTTCAACATGGCATCATGAAGTTAAGAATTTTTTTTTGAATGGCCACCAAATCTATTATCATGATAACACATCAGATTAAGTACATATTCATGCATCTTAACCTTTTTTAAGTGAGGAATTTTGAACATATCTTGACATACATTTAAAAAATTAGGAAATATCATGATGAGTAAAATTAAACTACCAATTAAACTGACGTAAACCAATATATATACATAAAACCTTATCAATTAATAAGGAAGCCACTTGGTTTATGAACTCTGATTACTTAACTAATTCTCAACCTAGGATGCATTAATCTTGACAAGATGTCATCACTATATACGCAACACTCATTTGTTCATTTAGATGTATTGATTGATGATAGGTAACACACTCTTGGATAAAGTAAATTGCATAAATTGAAATTACAATAAAGTAAATCACACTTTAAAAGAATTGAATGAATGAAATTAATTGACATAATTATGTGGATGCTTCCCTTAATAAATAAATAGCATTCTGATCTAGGCAATAATTTAGGTGACAATTCGAGTGACGGTTTTACCCTAATTGATGACGGGACTTTCGAGAGCCATAACTTTTGCACCATAGCTCTAATTGACTCGCTGTTTGAACTGTTGGAAAGCTAATAATGAGGAGAATGTCATGAGATGGCATGGAGATCTACTTGATGGTTTTTGACCCATTAAAACCCAATGGAAGTTCCCCAAATTTCAATTTTAGTGGTGCAGTCTAAAAATAGTAAGTTTATAAAAATAGTAATTCCTCAAATTCTATATTGTTTTAAATTGTAGAAGTCAAACCACTTAATCTCCCTTGAGATTTGTGACCTTCCACATCCTCATCCTAATTTCAAAATGTGTATAAATGAAGATGTAACCTGAAATGGAAATGAGACATCTCTTCCCAGAGATAATCATATAGTTGTATTGTGATCTTGAGTAATAAAACATCTCTTCTCAGAGAATTCATTATTACTATGTTATTTTTGTGTTATTGAAATATCTATCAATCAAAACTTATGAGTTTTGGATTAGTGGTATCAGAGCGGTTTGTCTTGAGAGTGTATGATCAAAAGGATGAGGTCAGGCTATAAGAAGCTTGGGTGGGAAATAACAGAGCTTCCAAACTATCCACTTATTCACTGTAAATGAATTCAAATGGTAGATGACACTAAGACATCTGATCCTTTTAAATAAATGGTGACTGAATCCCTCTAATGGAAATAAGCACATATGTTGTAACAATTTTCCCAAAATTTCCAACAACTCTTGATGAGAAATTCTAGCTCCTCATCTGCACTTCTTGGCTCTTCATCCATGGAACATCCTTTTAATGCCTCAACACCCTTCAAGGTTCAGGTGAATTTTGATATTCTTTCATTTGAAGGAAAAATCAATGTTGATGTAGTAGAAAATTGGTTGGATCAATTTTCTTCCTACTTTTCTGTAAATAAACTCATCGATGAAAAATTGGTGAGAAGTGTACAAAAAGAGGTTCAATATAGATGGCATTGGCCTTGAAGTGGAACCTACCTAGGATGATTTCATGGAAGCGGTAAAGGAAGAATATTATCCCATTGGAGCATATGTTGATCTATACATACAATGACAGCAAATTCACCAAGGTAAGGACCAATCTGTTCAAGATTACATAGACATTTTTCATTCTCTGTCTGCAAGATCGGACATCCAAGAAAGTGAGAAACATAAGACTCTCAAATATTGTGGTGGACTACAATGGTACATATGGGGGGAAATGGAACTCTTCAATTTGGAAACCCTTGATGAGGCATACAAGTTTTAAGTGAAGATTGAGTAGAAGCATGGAAGAAAGAATATGAAGAGTCAACCTTCAAAATGAAATAGTGATAAGGAAGGTCAAATACGAGGCCAAAATTGGAAGTAAAAGGAGTTTTAAGATAATAAACCCCAGAAAGGGAAGACTAGAAAATGGTGTGATTACCACAAAATTGGAACTCACTCCAAAGAAGAACATCGAGCCATCAAGTCACTACTGTTTGAGTCATAATACTCAACATCTACTACTCTATCTCATACACAACCTACAGTTGAAGAGGATGAAGAAGAGATTGTAGATGATGAAGCCAATACCATCGTCACTTCATCACAGAACCATGAGGAAAGTCTAAATGATAAGGAAAGATTCTTTCACTCCAAATTATGGGTAAAAGGCAAGCCTCTGCATTTCATTATTGATAGTGGGAGTCAAAAGAATTTAATCTTTGCTAAAGTTGTGAAAAGTCTAAATCTATCCATGAAGCCTCACCCAAAGCCATATAGTATTGGATGGTTGAGCCTAGGGAGAGACCTCTATGTCACCCATCAGTATCTTCTTTCACATGCAATAAAACATTTCCAAGATGAAGTCTTGTATGATGTGGTCAATATAGATGTTTGTGATGTACTCCTTGGTCAACCATTCATGTATGATCGACATGGCATCTATGAATCATGAACCCAAAGAATCACCCTTACTCTTGGAATACATTGCTACAAGGTACCAAAGGTGCCACCTCCCACATCTGTCTCCCTGATCAATGCCAAGCAATGTAAGAGAATGGTGAAGACTACAAAGAAATTTGTTCTCATGGTGGTCAAACCATAGAAATCCAAGAAGGCTAATGTTGCAGTCTTAACTACAAAATTAACACAACAATAGAAGTAGATGGGACAAATCACAAGAGAATATGATGAATTATTCAAGTCACCCACAGGAGTTCCACTGCATTGCCAGGTAAAACATTCTATCGATTTGATCCCACGATCACCTTTGCCTAACAGTCTTATGTATCACATATTAGTTTTGGAGAATGATGAGATAAAAAGATAGATTCAAGAATTGATCCAAAAGGGTCACATTAGGCTAAGTTCTTCACCTTGTGGCAACCCAATTACCCTGGCACCAAAGAAAGATGGAACATGGAGGCTTTGCATTGACTATCAAGCCCTAAATAAAATCACTGTGAATAATCACTACCCCTTCCCTAGGATTGATGACCTATTGGACCAACTCTATGGTGTGAAGTTATTCACCAAAATTGATCTCAAATTTGGCTATCACCAAATTCCCATCATTCCCATCGATGTCTATAAGATTGCATTCAAATCTAAGGAGGGGCTCTTTGAATGGTTGGTTATGCCTTTTGGCTTAAATAACACACCTATAACCTTCATGAGGATGATGGATGACATCCTACAACCCTTCACCAACTCATTCATGGTTGTCTACCTGGATGACATACTCATCTATAGAAAAACATGGGAGGAACATCTGCAACATGTTTATAAGGTTCTTCAAACTCTTCGGGAGCACAAGTTGTATGCAAATCTTGACAAATGCACATTCAAGATGAAAATAATTAGTAACTCAGGTACATTGTGAATGAGGAAGGGGTCCATATTGATCCAAAAAATATTTGGGTTATTCAAGAATGGCCTACACCAAAGACCCTCACAAAACTTTGTAGCTTCTTGGGTCTTGCAAATTTCTATCATAGGTTTGTTCTTGGATTTCCACATATTGCTTGGTCACTAACCCAAGTGAATAAAGGAGGAGCTAAAGCTACATTTTAGTGGGGTGAAATACAACAAAGGGCATTTGAAAATTTGAATAAAAAACTTTGCTCAGCCCTTGTTCTTGCCTTGTCAGATTTGTATCAACCTTTTGAGTTGATAAAGATGCATATGAATATGCCATGGGAGCTGTCATCATGCAACATGGCCATCCTATTACATATCACAGTGAAACTTTCACTAATATATTCAAGAAATATTTGACATATGATAAAGATCTCTATGCCATTGTGTAAGCCTTGAAATAATGGAAACACTACATCTTAAGGAAGGAGACACTCATCCACACTGACCACAGACCATTGGAATTCATCCAAACATAAAGTAAACTATGAAATGAGAGGCACCAAAAGTGGTTCACATATCTATAGTAATTTCATCTTATAATCAAACATAAAAAGGGGAGATCAAATATAGTCATAGATTATTTGAGCTACCCACCAATTACTATACTCATAATAGTTCTTAACCTGTGCAGACATGAGACTACCACTTGGGGTGCTCTGTATGAAGTAGATCCAGCCTTTGCTGATACATATCAGGTGCTTCAAAAAGGTAAAAATGTTTCTAATTTATATTTTTAAGATAATGTCCTCTATCATATGGGGCACATCTATGTTTCAACTACAAAGCAACAAAAGATGATATGGGAAGCACATTTTAGTAGGACAATTGGACACTTTGGTGTAGAAAAGACATTGGCAGTTCTTCAAAAACACTTCTACTTGCCCCATATGTGAAAGGATTTGAAAATGTATCTCAAATATTGCACCCCATATATGATAACCAAGCCAACAAATAAGAAGCAAGGATTATACACGCCATTACCAGAACCAACCAGGCTTTGGGAATCTATCTCAATGGATTTTCTCTCAGGTTTTCCCACTTCAAAACATGATAAGGACTATATTTTTGTTGTAGTAGATCATTTTTCAAAAATGGCTATCATGATTGCTTGAAATAAAAATATATCTGCTAAATAAACTGCTCAACTATATTTTAGTCATGTATGGCTCTATTTTGGTCTCCCTAAGTCCATTGTCTCATATCGAGATAGCAGGCTCCTGAGCATCTTCTGGTCCACTCTATGGAAGATGATGGATAGCAAGCTGATGAAGTCCATAGCCTTCCATCCACAAATTGATGGTCAGATAGAGGTGGTGAACCCCTTGATTGTTCACATGATTCAGATGTATCACTCCAAACATCCATGCACATGGGATGAGGGGCTTCTTTTCATACAACATGGATATAATTAGGCCCTGCACATCTCGACCAAGCACAATCCATTCCAAGTATTATTTAGGCTCCAACCCATGGCACCAATTGATATATCCATTCCATTCTCCACCATGGAATACACACCTCATGAAATATCTGAGGTAGTAAAAACAAAAAAGTTCATTGAACAAATGCAACACATCCAACAACAAGTTCATGACATCTTGGAGAAGATGAATCAGAAGTATAAATAATGCCATGACAAACATAGGATTACACACCATTTTGATGTGGGTGATAAGGTTTGGTTATGAATTTAGAAGGAACAACTTTTAGGCCCACACAATGGTCCCTACACCATCACCAAAAAAGTTGGATAAAATGCTTTTGAGTTGAACCTACCAGCCTACCTTAGTATGCATCCAATATTCAATGAGGAGCTGCTCAAGCTATATCATCCACCTCTATTGGAAACTTCAGTTGTAGTAGAATAACTAGACATTGACAAGCTTGATTCATAGATTTTTTCTCTAGTGGAGGAGGATTAAATTATGGACACCTGGATGAAGACAACAAGAGGATGCTCTATTTTGCTTTATCAAGTGGTCAAAAGGGGCCAGCTTAGCCACCAAGGTGAGTGGCTCACAGAGAATCAAATTAAGACAAAACTGCCATACCTGATGAGGAATATTAATTCAATGGGGACCATTGCTTTTTAAGGAGGGAGGAATGATCTGGGCAATAATTCAGGTGATAATTTGGGTGATGGTTCTACCCCAATTGATGATAGAACTTTTGGGAGCCATAACTTTTGCACCATAGATCCAATTGACTCGTCATTTGAACCATTAGAAAGCTAAGAATGAAGATAACATGGTGAGATGGCATGGATATTTTATCTATGGTTTTTTACCCCTAAAAACTCAATGGAAGTGCCCTAAATTTCAATTTTAGTAGTGCAGTCTAAAAATAGTAACTTTCTAAAAATAGTAATTCATTGAATTTTGTATAGTTTTAAATCATGGAAGTCAAGCCACTTAATCTCCCTTGAGATTGGTCACCTTCCACATCTTCCTCATACTTGAAAAATGTGTATAAATGAATATGCAACTTGAAATAAAAATGAGACATCTCTTCCTAGAGATTAGCATATAGTTGTATTGCGATCTTGAGTGATAAAACATCTCTTCTCAGATAATTCATTATTACTATGTTATTTTTGTGTTCTTAAAATATCTGTCAATCAAAACTTCTAAGTTTTGGATCAAATTCACACCAATCACTATTATGCATAAATCAACCACATGTTGTTCATGGTCCTAAATTGTGAGATTCATTCTTTAACTCCATCAATTGCTTAGCAATAACCAAAGATGTTACAACTACTATAAGATGGAACAATTTTCCAAAAATTACTATGGGCTAGTCATGATAACCTATGGGATTTTATGACCTAGTCATTACATGTTGTATTACTCCATTCACTATGAATTAGCTTTGCCCAATTACTACAAGTTGGCACTTCATAGTTGCTATAGCCTAGTACTTAGTCTTGTTTGTTCATGATCTTAAACACATGATAATAGAATTAAACCGATATAGCAAAGATAATCCATTATGCATCTTAATCACAAAATCAACCATTTTATCCATATAGACATAAACAACATATGCATCATGTTCATTAGTGTTATTTATAGGTGGAATACACAAAATATAGCTTTTATGTCTATGTAGTTGTTAATAAAAGGTTTCAAGGAAAGGTATTAGGGGATTATATTAGACTAATTCTACAGCTCATCACACCCCCTAACTTAATGGGTTTCTTATCCTTGATCAATTGATAATTTATACATCTCATGGGCACATGGAAACCTAAAGTCAAAATATTTTGATGATGTGCAACCCTACTTTCCATAAAATCCTTGATGTTCCTCCAAATTCTTCCATTTCTTGTCTTCTACATTCGTATCAACCTATATTTGTCCTGTCTAGTTAGGAATGGGAAACCAAAACAATGGGGTTTGAAAAGTAATGCCTATCTAGTTTAATTTCTCCCTCCTTGAAATTTATATATATGCATGGATTATTTTGAGGGCTGCTTTGTAATTATATCTAGAAAATGGCTCCTTACTTATCAATTTAGGTGTTAGCTCTTACCATCTAGATATACAAACATTAAATTCCTTTTGACCAATCTCAATCAACAATTTAAGGTACTAATTTTGGACTTCAATCTATTCTTTTAAAACCCATTCAACTACTTCTCTCTTTCTCATCAGTGAGACCTAGTCTTCCTCTATTAAATCAGACCTGGTGGCCTCCCCTCTCATTATCAAGGTAATTTCCTTTTATTTTTCTTAGTATTCCATCAATTCCTAACCTCTTTTTTTTTCATTCAATAAATATGAGGAAAAATCTTTCAGTAGAACATCACCCACATATAGGTTTGGGTTCCACTCTACATCATGAGGAACAACTTAGTTATGTTTATAAAACTCACATAATTAATTTTAATCTTTAGGGGTTCAAGTAATATACAACTCAAAGAATGATGTGCAATCAATCACCAAGTGGGGAAAATCATAGTAAACCCTCATGAATTGAAAATTTAACCATTGTTCCTTGATATTAATAGAGTAAACTTGTGTAGGCAGCCTACAATCCAAAAGTTGCTCAGTCATTTTTCCTATATCCTCCACTTTTTCTTTTAGTCTCATTATTTTTAAATCATCCTCTTACAATTTCTCTTTCAATACCTTATTTTATTCCTTTAATTGGCTGTAATGTCTATACCACTAAATTTTTTCATCTCTCTTCAAATACATTTCAATAAAAAGTAGTGCTTGGTTAGGGTTATTTTTTTGGGTTGAATTAGATGCAACATATTTCTCAACAATTTTGGAAGTGAAATGATATTATTTTGTTATAAGGATGCTTAAGGTTGTATGATAAATTATGTCATAAGTTGTGTTATGGGTTATGCTACAAAAACTTGTAAGTGTGCACTCTCTGATTTTGCCACCCTTGCCAGTGTGTCTAATCCATTTTATTGTTTTAATTCTTTGACCTAACCCCTAAGGAATTGAATTTACCTAAGATCTTGATCTAGGGTTTGAATTTATATTTGGTGTGGAATTTTAGGCTTCTCTTGGTCTACCTGCTCCCCTATATTATCAAACTTCTCAAACATATCCTCATATTATTATCTTTCTTCCCTTAAATATGCTTTTATTGATTGTGAAAAAGTGGCTTCATGCTCCAATTCTTTAGAACCTAAATATTTAGAACTATGTAAAGTGGAATAATCTTAATCATTACTAGTAGTTGTTGGAATTATTTGTTTTCAAGCCCTTCTCTCTGCTTCAAATGAATATTCACTGATGTGAACTAGGGATGGGGTTCCTAAAGTATGTTTTGTAATCATTTTCCCTTTTAACTAGTATAATATTATTCCATAAACATACAAGGGTTAAGCATTTTTTTTCAAGTTTTGAATTTGAGGGAACATCTTCTTTCCCTTGCTCTAGTGCCCTCTCTTCTTCTTGTGATTCTGATGGAGAGGGTGGAATGATCAATTTTTTTTCTCCTTGTTACACCATAATTTATTATACTATAGGTTCTATTGATGGGTCAAAAGTTACCTCTTATCTTTCCAATGTAACTTCCTCTCATACAAATATATCTACTTCCTTTTTTTCTCATTCTCATCTTCTGCTTCCTCTTCTATGTCCTCTTCTTCACTCCCTTCTGCTACCTCATCTTTTGATTGAATTTGTAAAAAAAATCTCAAGCTAACCTAGGTCTACTATCTATTACACACCATTGAACAATTAATTGAATCATGTAGTGGTGAGATAAATATTTGTGTTTAACCTTTTGATATTTTTCTGCCATCACTATTAATAAATTTAGTAAAACACTTGGCACATTAACCCTTCTATCATGCCTTAGATGATTAAGGAATATGAAATGAGTTCGTTAGATCATGGAGTGTCTACCCCCAAAGGTCAAATATTTGAAAATAAAGAACAAATTATACCCATACTTGGGGTAAAGAGGAATGGAGTATGCCTTGTTTTGAAGCTTCCAATTGCTTATATCCTATGCATAATATCTCCCTTACTATTAAGACACTAGGTTTTCTATCCCATAGCTCCCCTATCCTTATAATACCATTTATTTGACTTATCAAGTCTTTATTGACTCTTATTCTCAACCCCTTGACAGTAGCTTCCTCATTGACAAAGGTGATATAAATTTATTCTGCAATGTGGTCATTGTACCCAACCAATATTTCAAAATATTTCATCCATCCTACATTTTGGAAGATATTGGTAACATCTTGATTCGTCTGCAATGGTGTGAGGTCTATAGGTTCTCTCTAAACATCATATCTTCCCATGGTTACTATGTTCTTACTTGAAACAAAAACAACAACAGGGTCTTTTTAGGGTTTGTTGGAGTAATAGTGCATTTTTCATGTTTAGTGACTGTTATTATCTTGGCTTTCCCTACTTACAATTGTATTAATTATTTCTTTTACTATGTGTGCCTAAAATCATGTAGTATATCAATGTAATCAAATCTCCCCCCAAACTACCATGTTACTCATCCATGAGTGGAAGACAATATAATGTCAAATGTGTGGCAAAAATGTATGTCATGTAGAGGATTTTTAATGATAATGTATCAATTATGATGGGATAAGTTGTCAAAAATGGAAATGAATTTACATAGGCTAAGATTGTAGAAATTAATTAACACTCATAATCATATGATGACATAG
Source organism: Torreya grandis (assembly GCA_037957365.1). Classification (NCBI taxonomy): domain Eukaryota; kingdom Viridiplantae; phylum Streptophyta; class Pinopsida; order Cupressales; family Taxaceae; genus Torreya; species Torreya grandis. Next base: position 1,470,368 of record JARHVA010001670.1, on the reverse strand, counting down.
TTATAAATATCCACATGAAATAAAATATTATTATTTTGGAAGAAGAAGACATTATTACATTAATTGATTTGGTTACCAATTATGTGGATCTATACAGTCATCTCAAGTGAGTTTTGGTAGTAGTAGGACATGTAAAAAGTTGATGGAGTAATGATGAGGTGGAAAGTGTATGGAAATAGGATGATTCTATTTTTGGAATGGTCATGTGTTTGGCAATGTTGTAGGCATGCTAATCAAAGTTTTGATGTGATGATCTCTATGGATTTTGATTGTTGATAGGAGTGCTACTTAGATAGATAAGTGCTTGTAGGAGAAGGATGTTAAGGAATTATTGAAATGCTAAGTGGTGCCTTATAGTAGTTGCAATCAAGTAGGGACAAAAATAGTATATTTAACTACCCATCTCAATTGGCATCAAAGATTTGATGCTTCTTAAGATAACCCCATCATCATGTGACAACTTCATGTATCTATATATCAAAGGTGTCCAACTATGATTGATCCTAGATCAACTACATCACATCGTTATGTCGTTAGTGTCCATCCTGCAACATCTTATATTATTTATCATTTATTCTGTGTAAATTTCCAAATTTTTCCATCAATTCCTAACTTCCTGAAGCATATAATACTCATTTTATATCATTCACTACTCAACCCATACTAAATGCTTCCAACCTGTAGTAACTAAATTTGCAACCTATAGTAAGCAAGATGTAAGTTATAGTTGTCTAGGATGAGATTTAGCAATTGATCAAGTCTTAGGAAGAGGTGGCGAGAAAAGAGGAGAATGGAGAGCACATTTTTATTACTTATTTTTCTCCCACATTTTTTAATCCCTTGGATGGTCAGCAAGCTGATTTATCATCAAGGCTTTTTATACAAACATTGGTCAGCCAGTGACTAGTTTTCTAACCAAATCCATCAACAATGCCTAAATGTTTTCATTGTTAATTTTTTTATGTTATATATATTGATCATGATTTTTCAAAAAAATAATTAATTAGGCATAATGTTTATTCAGTTCATAGTCAGCCAAATAGATGTGTGATTGGACTAGATTGTGATATAATCCTCACCCTTTATCCATGAATAGGAAGGGTAGGATGCAATATATTTCTAATGTTTGAACAAGGTCCCTTGTGGAATGAGTGGAAGGAAGAGTATGCTCATCCAGAAGCTGTCATGTGAAGTTTTCTTTGTAAAGTGGATTTTTGTATAATTTCAACCAATGAACATTGAATAATAAGCAAAATCATTCCATGTAAATTGTGTGTAACTTGACATCTCCATTATCAAAAACTTCCTCTATCTAATAATGACCAAGCCATCTATTATAAAACTTACCTTTGTGGTTCTTATACTTAGAATCAAAAAGTAAGCCCAATCTCTCGACTAGAATTATCTTGTCTTGATATACTTAACATGCCATCTAATCCACTTTTGTTGTACCACTTTTGTATGATGTAATGCTTATCTTCAGAGTTCATCTAAAGAATTCAGGTACATGATTATGTTCTTTTGTGCATGTGACAAGTCTATGCCAAGTTGCAAAGTTATCCATAAGATTTTATGCTCAAATTCTATATGGAGAATAGTGTATCCTTGTTTCAACATAATATTCTTTTTGCTTCCCTCACAATGTCTTATTCAATTTTTTTTCTATTTATTGTTAAGTGTTGATGTATTTATAAAGGTAGAGGTTTATCCTAAACTTGTTTCTAATGATAGGGACCAATGGTTACCTTATGTAATTATTTTTATAACAATGAAAAGGGTAAGGAACCATCCAACCCTATTTTACCTCACACACACATGCACACACATAAAATGAAAGCCAATAATTTTTAAATTCTTTAATTACAACAATAAATATACAACATTCTATATGTATAAAAATATATAGATAAAAATAAATAAATTAATTGAAATGGTGTTTATGAATAAATCAATTTGAATAAACACATAATAACATTAACTAGATTTTCATATTTACATTTAAAAAAAAATATATTAATAATTAAAATTTTTAATGTGCATTATTTTTTTATTTGATAAGGTAAAAATTACAGGTTTTGAAGATCCCAAAAATTAATACAAAAGAGAGGAAGATGAAACATTTACATGCAAAAGGGATACCTCTACCAATGGTAATGGGACAAGCATAACAACAACATGCCAAACACAACTAACAAGATAAAATAGATAGTGGTTCTAACCATCCACTTTTCATATATTTTCAATGATCTTTTGATTTCTTTCTACCTTTAGTAACTATCTTTTGTGAATCTGTTTAGAGTCCCTCCAAGCAAGGAGTTTTCACCTGAATTTCCCCTGAGTGGATGATCATACAAGAGGGCTATAGCATTTATTATGTACCTTTTTTATTTTTTTAAACCTTAGTCTAGCCTTCCTTATCTTCTACAACAACACAAGGCTAGGATTTGTCTTCTACTGGTGGGTCCTCGAATATTTATGCCCTAAATAATTTCATTCCTAGGTTTTTATTAGAGGACGAGACTGGAGCAGAGGGGACTACCATGTTCGTGGTTTTCATTGGAGCTATTAGATATATCAATAGGACATATTTAGATTGAGGGGGACTATTAATGTCCTCATTTAGATCAGAGGGTTTAGGATCTTTCAAAGGTGATGAAGAATTTCTATCAGAACCATCTGAATCTTCTTCAACATCTACCTGTAGATGGTCAAGGTTGTAGTCTTTCCACCAAGAGGATTCCATCTTTTTTTCTTGAGGTAACTATAATTTTTGGTAAAATGGTTTGTATTAAAACAACTATGAGAATGAAATAGTAAAAATTCATAATCCAGGGGTTGGGACCAAGAGTGGTCCCCAACTTATAAACTGATATTTTTAGGTAGATTATTAGAAGTATCAATATTCACCAAAATTTTGGCAAAAGTAGTGTGATAAAAATGATTAGTATTACCTAGTGAATCACCAATAGCCTTTGGACTAGATTCAGTCTAAAAATGAAGAGGAAGATGAGGCAGGTCAACCCAAATAGGATTTACATTAAGTGGTTTTGTGAGGGGGTTGAGGTAGGGGACCATGGTTTGATGACTAGGGGTGGTGATTCAAGCATCGTAAATTGTTTTGAACTTCTTCCTTGTCTTCAATATTGTGAAAGATAATAATAAAGAATTTTTTTGCATAAAGTTAAATATCAAGTGTACCTATTAGGAGGTGTTTTCAATGATTCAAGATCCAAGCATGCAACTCTCAAAGTTTTGGTTAATAATCCATGAATCTGTAGATGAGACCTTTGGCTGAGAAGAATTATTTTGATCTAATCGCTTATCTAATCTCATCCTCATCAAAGATCAAAATAGGGCTATAAGATGTAGGTTTGAGAGATATGGGATCTACTTTTGGATTTATCTTACAAGATTCTACCTCAGTGAAGGATATATGCTTTTGAGGGTCCACAACAACTTCTAGTTCCATGACATTTATGACTCTATTGGCAGTAGGGGTTCTGCCTTTGGATGGGAGGGGGAAAGGGAAAGAATTTTAACAACTATGTTATTTGCACCTTATGAAATAATCTTTCACATGGGGTCCATGTTATGCATAGTGTCTATATTCTGTGTAGTGATAACCTTATACCCTAAATCGCCAGACATAGGGGAGCTTCTACCATGAAACAACATCAGTCTTCCACTTAACAATGGCCTTATTCCCAAAAATACTAGACATAGGGAAGCTTCTGCCATGAGTGTGAAGGGAAGCAAAGTCAGTCTTCCATGTAGTGATGACCTTCTCTATAAAATCATTAGACATATGAGAGCTTATACCATGAGTATGAAGGAAAGCAACATTAATAATCTTTTACACAACAATGACCTTCTGCCTAGGATTGCCAAACATAGGAGAGCTTCTGCCATGAATGTAAAGGGAAGTAGTGTCAATCTTCCATTCAATGATGACCTTATATCTAGAATCATCAAACATAGGATAAATTCTATCATGGGTGGGAGGAACGGGAGAAGCAAGAGAACCCATGTCTAGATTCATTTAATGTGCATTATTGAAATGATCGTATAAATTATTTTTCTCTCTAATACTTTCATTTGACAACATGTAAATTTTTTCAGCTTCAATTTTGTCATAAATTTCATTAAAAATCTCATTGAAACATGTCACACATATTTCTCATGCCTCATTGTCAACAAAATAAAATCTAAACAATCTTCCATGATTTTTTATTATCATAATCTCAAAGAGCAGTTTGTACAAATACTTGTCCCTTTATCGACCAAATATTTTTTCCACCTTTTAACTGTTTTATAGGTAAAATAGTTCTTTCAATATCTTTTCCATGGTAGGCATTACAATAGGTGTTTTCATATAAGATTCAATTTTCAAAAAGGTATTAGTTGATGATGAGCCTAATTATAATTGATTATTTCATGTCTTTGTTATTATGATCTTGTCATGTTTAGACACAATAATTTATAAGTCTAATATAAGAATAGTCTTGTATGAATAAAAGTTAAATGAATATGTGATATGAAAAACAGGAGAAAAGGTAACAACTTACACCTCATCTTCAACCAACTTACATATAAAGTTGGTAAGTTGTCCAATGGATCCTTCTTGCAGCTCATCCAACATATTGTGGGCACTAAATTTTATTGGAAAAGATGATGTTTGATAAAGAATTCAATTTCAATGCCTCCTTCAACAAATGACATTTTATATTAAATTTACACTCATATGTTGAACTCCATGCATTAAAAATAAACACTAAAAAAAAAAATGAAATTCATAAAAAACTATATTAAAAAATGAACATTATTTAAATATAACCAACAAAAGTAATTTTATTAACATGGAAAAGACAGATGATAGGAGGAATATGTTAGGCAAGGAAAAAAATGGATATATATTTCAAAATGCAACCCTTTAAGAAAATGTAAATTCACTTCAATATATAATTACTACCATCCACATACCATTAAATATATGCACTTTATAATTTTGCATTACATTTTTTCAATTATATATATATATATATAATAATTGATAAAAATTTGAATATATATAATCAACATATAATTTTGGCTCAAGAAAAGTTTCTTTAATTTTTTTTAAAAAAATTAAAGAAACTTTCATTGCCTTTGGATTTGGAATTGTAGTCTCTATTTTTTTCAATTAATATGCAATCTCATACTTTATTGTATAATAGGCACTATAATACAAAAGGCTAAAACCTATTGAAGATGACCCACCAATATGAAATATAAACCATTAAATGAAACTTATTTTTAAAAACCTTAGTTAAGTTTTAAACATAGCATTCATCTCCTAAGCTATAGGGTTAGGAATCCTAAGATGCAAAATATTTTGAAATTTTTCTCTCTCATGAAATGTGTGTTGTCAATATTGTGCCATTGAGTGGTTTTTCATTCTCTATACATGTTTTCATATATTTTTTTAATTGAGGCACGTTATAAAATATATAAATATTAAGTATAATTATTTTGTATTATTTAAAATAAAAGAACATATTAAGCAAAATCAATGTTGACATGGAAAAAAATGAAGCCATGATTTGTTTTGAATATTTTATGAGCATTAATCTAGCAAGTATTATCAAATAAAGAACCAAAGTTATTCTTTAAAATTTATCAAAACATGAACATAAAATTTTACATTCAACAATAAAAAATAATATCTCAATGAAAGGAAAAATTTACAAAAAGTAACTAATCAATGTTTTATTATAAACAATACAAAACAATATCTTAAGCCATAATTATATGTATAATTCATTTTTAAAAACAATTTTAAATTATAAAATACAATTTCAAATGTGATGGTTATAAATTATAATATGAAAGGTGATCATTTTGCAATCAACTTTTTTTTTAATTTCATAAATATTATGAATATTCTTTTTCATTTTAAATAAAATTATTGCAACCTAAAAATCAAATTAAAAAATAATACATTTAAGAAACAATCATATTTAACAAAATGGTATATTTTTCTTAGGAAAAATATGAAATAAAGAAAACAATGAATTTAAAAAACAACTCATAGTTAAAAAAATTATATACTTTATTACCTCAAAACAACATCATATGTAACGATTATATATGCACCATAATTTCAATTCTATATACCTTTCATTTTATAAAATTATATATTTTATTTTGTCAAAAGAAAAGAAAAAATTCAAAAAATTACATCACTTGAAACACTATAAATGTGTAGTAAATTCAATGTTATATAACTTTAATGAGCTCTTAAATTTAAACTTGAAAAATCTGAATAATAATATCAAAAATTAATCAAACTTTAAATCTATATTCTAAAATACAATTTATTAGTTTGCTAATTGAAAACTTAATTTGTAATGGCTCTCAAATCCAAATGTCACAAATTTGGAAAAACATGTAATGAAAACTGAATGCAAATAAAATACACCCCCAAAATGACCTTACATCCTTATATCTCAAAAAAATGAAAATATAAAATATAAAATAAAATTATCAAACGAAAAAATGACTTCCATCCACATCAACCAATGCAATCTATTATCATGGAATGCAAGTTTTTATCAACAAAGGCAATCAAACTAATACTAAGCATCTTATCACAAATTAATGTCTCATATATAAGTTCAAACTATTCATACCACAATGGAAAAAAAAAAAAAATAGATACAAAAATTAAAAAATTAAAAAAAATAAAAATAAATAAATAAATATATATATATATATATATATATATATATATATATATATATATATATATAAACAAATCAAAATAAAAACTACACAGTCATAGATACAAAGAAATTTACCACTTCAATGTAATAATAAACTTATTTTCTAAAATTGATATCTTATATATAAACTCATACTTTTAAAACCAATGGTGAAATTTAAAAAAAATATGAAATGATGAAAACTAACTCATACAATGAACCTTCATCTATGTATCATAATAAAAGAGCAAATCAAATATGAAAAATAAAATTATTTACACAACAAGATGTTTTTCAATGGAGACATTCCAACTAATATTAAATTCATTCCACTATGGAATAAAAAAAAGAACACATAAACAAAAAATTATTTTTCATTAAGCAAACCAAAATAAAAACTATATATTTTCAGGTACAAATAACTTTACCAGTTTAATATATTATTAAAATTCCTCTCGAGAATTGATATCTCATATATAAGCTCACATTAATTAAATAAATCATAAATTAAAGGAAAAAAAAATAACATAAACAATGAATCCAGATACCTGTATCATAATAAAAGAGCAAAGCAGATATAGAAAATAAAATTACCTACATAGCAAGATATTTTTCATATGGGAGATTTTAGACCAATACTACAAAGTTTTACCAATGGGAGATTTTAGACCAATATTAAACTTATACCACCATGGAAATAAAAAGAAGCAAGACCCATGTGTGTGTATGTGTGTATACATAAATCTAAAAAATTACATATTCACAAGTATAAAGAAATTTACCAATTTAATGTAATATTTAACTTCTTATTGGGAATTAATATCTCATATATAAACTCAGACTATCAAAACCACTGGTGAAATAAAAGAAAAACATGCAATACAAACTAACTTAAACAACAAATCCACATCTTTGTATGCCAATAAAAGAGCATAGAAAATATAGAACATAAAATCTCCTACACAATAAGATAATTTTCATATGCACAAATAAATTTAATCTACAATGTTGGATTACAAATTTTTACCAATGGATGAATTCAAACTAGTATTAAACTTTCTTTGATAAATTAAAAGAGAAAAGTAACACAACAAAAAAATTCATAGCCGTAAATTAAAAAATTAAATATTTGCAGACACAAATAACTCTATCAATTCAAGAAGACTCATGTCTAACTCAACAAATTTTAAAGAATTGTGATTTTTTACCAACATGGGTATTAAATTAAATATTACACTACCTCATACAAATTGATGTCATATATAAACTCAAACTATTAATACCAACGGTAAAAAACACTTCATTAAAAAAAATGATATGCACTGAAAATTGGTTAAAAAAATAAACTCGAATCTTTGTATCATAAAATAATCAAATCAAACATGGAAAATAAGATTACAAACATGACAGGATGATTTCCATATGTTCAAATAAATTGAATCTACTCTTTTGGACTATAAATTTTTACCGACATATTCATTCAAATTAGTTATAAACTTTCCATCAGAAATGAAAAGAGTAAAGCAACACAATAAATGGATTTTAATATGCACAAACCAAAATAAAAACTAAATATTCACATCCCTATGAAAAAAAACATAAATAAAGGAACCTGCATCTTTTATTACAAAATGCATTGTTGAACAAACATGGAAAATAACCTTACCAACACAACAAGATGACATTCATGCATACAAACCAAAATAGAAACTATACATTCACAATAAAAAATAACTTTTAATATATACTCTTAGACTGTAAGCTCTTGCCAACAAAGGTTTCAATGCAATATTAAACTTTCACTAAAAAATAATATTTCATATATATATGCTTAGATTATTGATGTGACCGTCCATTCACCTTATTAAAACATCACATTAAGATTTATCTCTGGAATTGATATCCTATATATAAACTCAGACTAATAAAACCATAGGAGAAATAAAAGAAAAATTATGCAATGAAAAATAGTTCAAATAATGAACCCAAATCTCTATGTTTCAACAAAAGATAAAAATAGACATGAAAAATAAAATTACCCGCACAACAAGATGCTTTTTATAGGTAAAAACTAACTAAATCTACTTTCATGGATTGCAATTTTTTATCAACAAAGGCATTAAAACTAGTATCAAACTTCCTTTAAGAAATTTAAAGATCAAAGAAATAGAAAAAAATGTTTTTCTTATTCACAAATAAAAAGCTAATCATTTGTAGGCACAAATAACTCTACAAGCTCAAGAAGACCCATGTCCAATTCAACCAATTTTTTAAAACTGTATTTTTTTACCAACATAGATATTCAATGCAATATTACATGACCTCACATAAATTGATATCTCATACATAAGTTCAAACTATTGATGCCATTGATAAAAAAATACATAAATTAAAAAAAACACATTATGCACTAAACACCAAATAAAAAATAAACTCACATCTCTATATCACAAAAAAATCTAAACAAACATAGAAAATAAGATTACCATTACACAAAATAATTTTCATACGTGCAATGACCTAAATATAATCTCCTAGATTATAAATTTTTACTAACATAGACATTCAAACTAGTATTAAACTTCTTGTTAAAAATTAATAGAGTAAAGTTGCACAACAAATTGCTTTTCATATGTACAAATCAAAATAAAAATTATTAATTCGAAGCCCAATGGGAAAAAAATAAAGAAATACATGCAAAATATCCTTTCAACATAAAAAATTGACTTTCATGTGCGTAAACCAAAATAAAAACTATATATTCACAAGTGAAAATAATTTCAATATGCTTCCCTAGACTGCAAGCTTTTTCTAAAGGGTTCTCAATGCAATATTAAATTTTCTTGCAAAAATTGATAACTCATATATAAGCTTAGATTATTATTGCCACCATTTTTTTACGTTAATAAAATATCACACCAAGTTTTGTATCCTTATGCATGATTAATATCAATCATGCACTTGTAGATAAAAACTATTATCCATAAAAAAAACTATTAATGTCATTTAATAGCACAACATTCTATATATTTTAGCGTATCACCAACAATCATTTCTCAAACTGAAACATTTCTAAGGCTTATTCATGTTAGTATAGATTTTTTATTTCATTTTATGGTTTTTCTCACACATATATTTAGGTTGTTTAGGTGTAATATTAAGGTCATTTAGGTGTAATATTAAGCAATTAAATTGTACATGCACATGTCTAAATTATAATCAAATTAATTGGTGTGAATGCACTTAACATTTAACAACTAATATTGACATCTTGCACATGGTGCTCACTATTCATTTGAAAATTATCTTCTGTTCACATTACCAAATGTAGGTGGCTCTATGCCTCTCTTCTACCTATTTATATACATCTCCTCAAAGCTTACACATGATGTTAACTATTCATTTAGAAATTATGTTTATTCACATTGCCAAATGTAGGTGGCTTTATGCCTCTCCTCTACCTATTTGTGTACCTCTCCTCAAATCTATTTTTATTGATTCTAAATACAAGTTATTTTGTTCATGTTTAGTTCCTCTTTTACTAAAATGAACACCTTTGTTTTGTTTTAATGCATTTTATAATCTCAAATAACTGAGTTTTCTTGTTATAGACTCTTTATTTTCTAAGTATATTCTTCCCCTATGTCCTTGGATAATCAGGGGAATTAGAAAAGAAAGAGGGATATGATATTTATATAAGAGAATTTTTCAAGTATCCTAAATTGCAACATTGACTCCAGAGGCCTCAAATTCTCAGGATCACCTATTAATTCATTGAAAATAGATTTTTTTAAAAAAATATTTTTTTCCATGTTTTGGGCTATTCGAATTGCTATTTTGAGATATCTATAGACCTACATGACCTCAATTTACATGCATCAATATACTATGTGTTTCTGTGTTATGGATTGCATGAGGGTTTCTATGCTTTATCTTTAAGGCCTTCATTGGTCACTCTACTACTATGCATATTATGTAATGGTGGATATGTCATTGTATTATGCATTGTATTACCTCTTTTGATCACCTTAATGTTATGTGTATTACATGATAGTGGATACTACATTGTACTATGTGAGTTGATTATCTTGACTATTTGCACCATATATCTATGTTGTTTATTGTGATGGTATATACCTCATGCACATTGTATGCATCATCTGTACCTACAACTCCCCTGCACTATTTGAACTTGTATGAGCTGATATTCTACTCGTACCTCCAACCATCTTACAGCTACACATATGAACTATGGATGGTGTGTATTTGCAAATGGCCTATAGTAGTAATGCATAGATATGCATGCAATGACATATAGATCTCTATTCATATGTATATGATGTGCATGGTATACTGTTCTATCAGAGTTAAGGCATGTGTTCAAGTCAAGCTAACTATGCAGGGATGTCAATATAACTGTAGTTAACCTTGTATAATCCCTAAACAATTTTCCCCACTCACGACATCATCTTTGGCATGTTTAGAAGAAAAATTAAAGGGCAACACCACCAATTTTTAAAAATTTAACCCTTGGTCACATTGGATTTTACCCAATAGTCATAGCCAACCCAAAAGGGCTAAACATGTTTGGTAGGTTTTATTGTAAAAACAAAAAAAATGCAAAATTGTAAAAGCTTAAATTTATTTTTTTGCAAGAATTAAGAAAATGTTGATTGAAATAATTTGGAAAGCACATAATTTTCTATATGTAGATCCTTTTGAGGTGCCAGTTTTTTTTAAAATGTGTATTTTTTTATTTCTTTGCATTGGTGTTATTTTCATATTCCTATTTTGATGTTACGAGGTAATTTCAACCCTTATGAAATTATATATGTACTAAATATAAAATGTTGATTGTATACACACTAAAAAGTATCAATTATATATGCACTAAAAATAAAGTGCCAAATCTCCGTAATCTAGAGGGTTATTATTTATAGTTTCATGGGGGGTTATTTTATGCTTTGATTTCTCTCTTACACTTCTATTTTTGAAAATATATATTTTTCATTGCATTATGGATTATAATTTAGTTATGTTTCTCACTCCATATAATTATCACGAGTGGAAAACTAAAGTACAAATATTTTTGAGGATTAGAGGTTTCCACATAATAACTATGGGTATGGAAACTAAACAGACACTAGATGTAGAAAATATTAAATGGTTTAATCTATATGATGAGGCTTATGGTCTGCAATGTTTGTCTATATCATCTTACTTAGTTTTTCACATTGAATATGTAAAATCACCAAATGAGGTCTAGATCATTCTGGAAGAACTTTTAGGGAAGTAGGATGTAATGATGGGTCATGAGCTAGAGAATAAGATCATTAGTTTGAGTTCAGGTAACTTTGACACAATACAATATTTTCTCATCAAATTTAAGTCACTGAGGTTGCATCTGAAATTGTGTGGCATAGAGAAAAAAGATGACCAATTGATCATTTCAAATTTATGCCAAGTTAGGTCCTTACTATTTTGTTTTTGTCTCTATCTTCTATGCTACTAAGAGTGCCCTAAGAGATGTAGACATCTAATTCCTATCACCATTGCATTGAAATTGTCAATCTTACTCAAAATTATGCAACAATGCACAATTTGGTCAAAAATCACTAAAATGCATTAAAAGGTTCGTGCTTGTCATATATAAGTTCCGATTTAGGCTAATGTATCCCTGAATAGGGTAATACATTTTATGTGATTATTAACTTTTATCAAATCATTTCGAGTCAAAATGGAAAAAATGCAATTTGATGCTCTAGATCATTAAATTCTTCTAATTCAGAAGCACACGACATGTGCATATGTTATTTTGAGTCCACAATGCTCTAAATGGATCATTGGTCCATACGCAACTAACACCTTCTTCTAATTATACTCCAGTCAAATTAAGACTTAGTAAATTGACATTTCAACCAATTTGATTAAGTGAACAACCAGTTTCCAAAGAATTGTAGAAAATTAATTAAACTCACTTCAGAAAATTAAACCAAATCAAGAGCTTAAGTGAAAAATCCGTAGAAGATATTAAATGTCTATTAATTAGAAATTCATTTTTAATATCTGCATAAACTAATGATATCATTAGTGGGGTAGCATCCATAAGCCATAAATGGAACAAATATCTCGTTTAAGCCCTCTTATGCCTCATTAATGCCCCTTTATTCTAAATATAAATGGAGATATTTATAGATTGAGCCTCTAAAATTGAATTGATCTAAGGCCACACATTTTGATCTCAAGATGAACGGTCATGGTTGATTCTGATCATTTCTAAAAATCTATAAATACAAGGGTCCTCACTCATTCCTTTATGTTATTTTTATGTAATGTTTTTATGTTGAATTTGCAATAGGATTGCTTCAATCATTGGCATACATTGATCAATTTTCATGATCCTAGTTCATTGGTGCATTGATATATTATGGAGGAGCAAGCCACTCATCATTGACAAAGACTTGGAGTACCAAATTAGGGGAAAATCACGTTTTTGAGTTGCACTTGGAGGAGAGATGCTCTTGGAAAGGTTTGATGTTGTGTTTCTTCTTTCAATAGCTCTTAGTTTTCATTTACAAAACCTTATGAAGGAGTTGGCTTTGTGAGTTATATTCATTATGTTTATTTTGAGTTTTCATTACTAATGCATGATCTAACTCAGTTTGGTTTCCTACTCTATAGGAAGTACATAGACAATGTCATCTTTAGGTGAACTTTCTAAAGACTTAAATATGGAGTAAGACAAGCTTATTTAGATGGGTATAGTTAAGTTCTCTAAGTCTCATGCCCTAATTGTTAGTCATGAAAAATAGAAGGCTTCAAGTAGTAAGGATAAGAAACAAAATAAGGATTATGAGCAAAAGAAGTGTCATAAAATTTATGCTACTTCCAAAACAACAACTAAGACCTCCTATTCAAATGATAAACCTAAGATAAAGAAGGTCAAATATGTATATTGTAAGAGAACTGAGCACGATAAACATAAATGTATGAAGAAAAAGATAGATCACTTAACAATAATTCTTGATAAGAATAATATAAGTGTCCCTGATTCCATCACACAAAGTTCATCAACTCAAGAGTCCTCTAAGAAAAAGTACAATGGTAAGGGGAAAGGAAAGGGCAAGGCACTTATTTTAGTTTCATCTGATCCTTCCACATGGGTGATTGATTATAGTGATTTGCATCACATGGATTCATCACATGACTTTCTTTCATCCTTAGAGCCATGTTTTATGCCTTCCATATTGATGGGTGATGATACTTCTGTAGAATTTTGTGGGAGAGGGTTTATTGAAGTGAGTGATGAAACATTCAAAGATGTTTTATATGTTCCTTCACTGTCAACTAATCTCATATCTATTTATCAGATTACCTACATTAGATCAAGTAAGAGAGTTGAGTTTACCCCATATTATATGGTCATTAGGGAGTTGCACAATGATTCTATAGTGGTAGTTGAAAAATCAAATCACCAATCATAGTTGTACATCTATTTACACTTTACTCTCGATCACCCTTCTATTGCACTACTCACTCACACAAATGAAGTAAGCTATGGCATGAGAGATTTGACCATCTTAACTATTGCTACTTGAAACAACTTAGTCAACATGATATGGTTATAGGATTTCTTCGTGTCTAATTTTTTTATGGTGTTTGCTAGGGTTACATAATTGGTAAACATCCTAAAGAGAAGTATGACAAAGGCATATCATGGAGAGCTACATAGATTTTAGAGCTTGTTCACAGTGATATTTCTAATCTATTTGCACAACCTTATTTATTTAGACCAAACATATGCTTACATTCATTAATGATTTTTTAAGGTATAATTGGGTGTACTTTCTTAAATAGAAGTCTGAGTTTTTTGAACATTTTGAAGACTTCAAGGCTCTTGTGGATTAAAAAACCATTAGGGTTTTGCATATAGATAATAGTGGTGAGTATGTAAACCAGTAGTTTGAGCACTTCTACACTTCAAAAGAGACTAATTTACAACATACATTTCCATGCAATCCTCAACAAATTGGTGTTGTAGGCAAGAACAAGGCCTTAAAGGAAATGGTAAATTGTATGACACAATCTAAATATATTTCACTCAATCCTAGGCAGAGGACATTAACTATGTGTGTTGCATCCAAAACTGTGTTCCTCATTGAGCCTTAAAAAGAATTACCCCTTTCGAAGTTTGGAGAATTCAGAAACCCATAGTCAAGCACTTTAGAGTGTTTGGATCTCTAGCTATAGCCTACATTCCTAATAAGAAACATAAGGAATAGATCCATAGAGTAGGCCTTGAATCTTTGTTTGGTATCCAAATGCTGTTAATGGATACAAGCTTATTCATCTACCATACACAATTTGATAATTGAGAGGAGCGTTTACTTCTAAGAGGGTCTTTCGGAGTCCACACTTGACACTTCTGCCTCCTTGGACTCCGTATGATTCGATGATAATTTTGATGATTCAGATCACCTTGAGAAGATTCATAATGCTAGGTTTTATTCTTCTAGTTTAGATAATGATATAAGAGATATAGATTCACATCCCACTTATCCCAGTCACTTTTCATAGGTTGAGGAATCTCCTCTTAACTCTTCAACTTTAGGGCCTCTACGAGCTAGACAAACACTGCAAATTATAAGTGATTGGGATCCATTAGATACTAGGTAGACACATTCATAGTTCTAAGGTGTTCCACGTGTCTTCATCACCTTTGCCTCTAATCGATAATAATTTCATGATGCATCTAGCACTCTTGAATGGGATACAATCATGCATGAAGAGTATAGCTCTTTCATTAGAAACCACTCTTGCAATTCGGTTCCCCTTCCTGAGGGAAGAAAATATGTTTGATGTAGATGGATCTATCGAAAAAAAATTGTAGTAGATGGGTCAATGGATAAATTCAAAGCATGAATAGTAAAAAACATTTTTTTACAGCTTCTTGGCATTGACTACACCAAGACGTTTGCACCATTTGCAAAGATGAACTCTATTTGACTCATTGACTCACTCTTGCCATTATTGCAGATCATCATTGGGATGTTCATTAGATGGATGTGAATAACACATTTTTTCATGAAGACCTTGAGGGGGAAATATATAAGAAGCATCTACAAGGTTTTGTGTAGAATTCTTCCTTAGTTTGCAAACTTCATAAATATATATGGCCTCAAATAAGCCCTTTGGGCTTGGTATGCTAAGATGGATTGACTTCTTATCACAATTGAGTTCACTAAATGTCATTCGAATCTGAATTTTTATATTTTATGGTAGGATGACTCCCTCGTGATTCTAGTTCTATATGTTAATGACATATTAATTACAGGGAGTTCTTCATCCTCTATTACAATAGTGAAAACTGATTTTCATGATAAATTCTCCATGACTGACTTGAGGTTTTTGCACTACTTCCTTGGGATTGATATTTCATAGTTTAACCTAGTGATCACCATTGCACAATCTAAGTATGCTCTTGATTTTCTTACACGATTTCACATGGTTGACTGCAAGCTAGCTTTGATTCACTTTCTTTTTAGAGTGCAAATTGAAGTTAAATGTTCTTCGCCATTGATTAAAGCTATATTGTATCGATGACTTGTTGGGAGTCTCATTTATCCGACTCACACTAGACCTGATATTTCATATGTAGTGGGCATGGTCTTCAGGTTTATGTAGACACTTTATGAACTACACTGAAAGGCAATGAAATAGATTCTCCATTACATTTAGGGTACTCACAGTTTTAAGCTTCGCTATGGAGTAGGCATTGATATTGACTTGATTGAGTACACATAATCACACTACGCTAGCAATATTCAACATCACAAGTCCACTTTAGAATATAGTTTCTCACTTGGTTTAGGTCTAATTAGTTGGTCTAGCAAGAAACAAAATATTATTGCTTTATCATCTACTAACGCTGAATATAGAGGAACTGTTAATGTTAGTACTGAGGTTATTTAGCTTTAGGAGATTCCTATTGAGTTTGGTATACATTTCAAGACTCACAATAATCTCTTGTGAAAACCAAAACACTTCATATTGTAAGAATCGGTCATACAATAATGGACCAAACACATCGAGATTCATATGCACTTCATTCGGAAGCTCATTAATAGACAGGACATTGTTCTCATATTTTTTTAGACTACAGAGTAGATTGCTAATATCTTCATCAAACCCTTCATTGAGAGCAAGCATATTCATTTTTCGAGCTCTTCTTGCAATGTAGATTGCTTCAACATCGTCATTTGGGGGTGATTTTTATTCCTCTATTCTTCTACCCACTTAAGCTACGCTTAAGGGAGGGTGTTAGTGTAGGTTTTTTAATTTCATTCCATAATTTTTACTATACATGTATTTAATTTCTTTATGTGTAATATTGAGGTCATTGAGTTGTACATACACATGTTTAAATTGTAGTCAAATTAATTGTTATGGATGCACTCGACATTTATCAACTAATATTGACATCTTGTATATGGTATTCACTATTCATTTAAAAATTGCCTTTGTGTTCACATTGTCAAATGGAGCTGATTTTATGCCTCTCCTCTACTTATTTATGTACCTATCTTCAAAATATTTTTATTGATTTTGAATATGTAAATTATTATTTTAGTCATGTTTGGTTTCTCTTTTATTACAATTTTTTTTCTTTTTACATGTTAAAAATCTATTGTATTTGAATCTCACCAATTTTCGATCGTGATCCATTTTGAGAGAGCATGATTGATTCTAACAATATATCAACACAAATAACAAGCACATGACACTATTTGAGAGACCCAATTGTCTAATAACATAGAAATTTTATCCCTTTATATAATTCCTATAAAGCAAAAGGTATTCCCACTTTAAAAAGCAAAAGGTATTCGTCTAATTTATACAGAGAAGATAACAATGACAAATGCTTTATAAAAAATTATGAAAAATAATTATCATTTCTCATAATTAAGTATTAGACATGATAATGCCTTTGGGGCCCATTCATTCATACCGATAAAGTTGAAGAACATTATTAAATCACAATATTCTTATGATGGCGCATTTCCCAAGGTATAATGATGTGCTGAGAATTATAAAGAAGAGGGGACGGCGATATTATTAGGTGGTTATTTAGTTGGGATGATATTTTATTCCTTTGAAGATAATTTTTATTAGTAATTATTATTTTAATGTTTTGGTTTGTTTTTTTTAATTTTCTTTTGGTTGTTTGTTTGTTTTTATTTTTATTTATTTTTTATATTTTTATAATAATTAGAAAGTAAAGGAATTTTTTGTGTATAAATATTATACAAAGTTGATCTATTTATTAGTAAGGAGGAATATCAATGAATATGATTAATACTTTTGGATTTTTTCTCTGGTATAAAAAATGTTAGGTTGGATTGAAACCATTTTTTTTAATTTTTATATTAATATAATATTATATTTATGTCGGAGGTGTTTTATATAAGAAATTATATCAAGATTTGTTTCATATTTGTTATATATTGTTAGATGTGTCTTGTTTTATTAAAGTTTTTTCCTCCATTCTTCGTGTACATTATTTTAGTTATTAACCGATAAAATAGATGGTCAAAGTTTCTGAATGTTTTTTCTACCCGTCATTTAGTGACATGTGTTAGGGGAGGCATTACCTAGTTTTTATTTTTTCTGTTTTTATTTTCCGAGCACAATCGACAACAACGTGATGGACATAAATGTTCGACAGGCGGTTACAGGTATGAAATAGGTGGCCACAACCATGATGCCACGTAAGCTAGGGGTATTTTGTGTACACCCAACATAGCAGGGCGTATTGGTGGTGTGGCGCCTCACCTTATTTTATTTTAATGTTTGCCATATCTAGCATCCATTATGAGTGAGTTGAGTAAGCATGGCATACGTGTCAACACCCCCTTTACGTTGTAGGGGCTTAGGTTGTTGTGTCTGGAGTCCCCTGATGATGACATGGATACATTATTTAAATATTATGGGGCGTGTTAGGTTGTGGAGCTAAAAGCTTCAACCCTTTGCAAACTGAGGAACATAAGGTCGCTAAGATCCAGGAGCACCGGCGTCGGCAGCAGGACCGACGTCGGCCGAGACCAGTGCAGAAGGCCATCGGCGACGGCAGGAAGTCGGCCGACGTCGGCAGAACCAGACAAGCAGGGACCGACGTCGGTCGCCTGTGTGTTCCAGAACTGCTCGTTTCATGGACAGTTAGTTAAGTGAACGAAGATTTTGCATGTTGAGACCAGTTAGAGTCTTGGGCTGCGAGGATAATTGTCTAAATTAAGAGTCTAAGTTATTGTTTGAGTTAGGGATCTATTTATAGACCCATTGGCATGTATTGTTTAAGGCATGAGATAGAAAGGAAGAGTTCCTTCTAGTTGTAAGATCTGTGAGTTGCAGGTTGTTGCAAGCTCATTGGGGATCTACATGTAAGTTTGGTCTTTGAATTGCAGGTTGCAGGTTCATGAGAGATCAGCTTGAAGTGCTATAGAGTGCTTGGTGTACCGGCAGGGTTATTACTGACTGGTTGGTGAGGTGAACACCAATTCTGTGTGTGAGTTGGTTGTTGGGACCCTTTTTTGTGTAGGAGAGTGTGTGTGAGAAGAATTACTGTACACTTGAGGTGTGGCGAACCTCTGTAAGGTGAAAGAGTGTGGCGGCTCTTTGTTGTATTCTTTTCTGTATAGTGTTAATACAAGATAGTGTATTGTCTCTCATATTCTGTGCTATTGGTGAATTCTAGTTACTTGTGTTTCTGGTTATTTTTGCATATTCAATTGCTTATATTTGGTAATCATACTGTGCTCTTTCTGAGGAGCAAGATCCTAACGGGTGGAATTAGAACATGTGTGTTTGTTCTTGGATTTACCTCCACCCCTCCCAACAGGGCGTTGAAAGAAGTGAGTTTCAAGATGAAGAGCATAGCAATGGCCATTCTTTATCTTTCTTCTGATGCACTCCAGGTGACTTGGATACCTTTCAAAAATCCTTCAAATGCACTCCTGCCAAAAGATTACGAATTGAAGGACTTCACAACAACCTAGAGGGAATAACCACCAAAAATAGAGGCAAGGCTTATAGACAAAAAAAACTATTTCAGAAATCACAAGGTTGTAGCATGCAAAGGTATGAAACTCACTTCAGTGTTGCTTTCCCTTCATTGTAAGATGTTGGTTTCTCTAGCCTACAGGTGAGATCCATCACAAAAACATTATGTGTTAGAACACGGGATGCAATTCCAGTTACCTTCCCATTCAACTCTGGAAGAACCTTTTCGACTGCCTGCAAAATACGTAAGTGCAGAAAAAATGCCAATGTCAATATCATCTTACTAAATATATAATAATAATATATAAAGTAACAATAATTTACATATTGAACAATAATATTTAAAGTTATAAATATATAATATAATTATCTTTATAATATATAATATAATCTTATAATATATAATCTTTATGTTAGAGGTTTTTCTTTGGCAAGGTCATTGCATAGATTCTCAACATATAAATATGTCAATCTTATCAAGGGATACAAAGATGCCTCCAATGTGATAACTATCGTTCTTATGAGGCTTGTGAAACAATGATGGGGCGAAGCCTATTCTCTGGACAAGGCCTTGAAAAGGTCTCAAGTGGCAATGCTCATGGGAAGTACGACCTTGGTGGAGAACATCAACAACACAATGTACTTGGTGCTTACCTTGGTAGATGTGGGTGTGGAGAGTGAAAGATCCCAAACTAGGATTGAAAGCAATTAAAATTGATTTCCACTACTTGCAGCATTCAATCAATTGGACAAAGATATAAAACTGAATGTAACTGATACTATAGCCCAGATGTCATAAAATTATTACAGATTGGTCTCAAAACCCAATTATTATAACAACTACCAAACTGGAAAATAAAAACCTGGGACTGCGCGCTCGGCCTACTGTGTCTAGAAAAACACAGTCGCCGACGTCGGTCGCTGATGATGCCGACGTCGATCGATACCCTACCGCCGTCAGTCGTCTGGGGGCGATCTCTGCCTGCCTGTGACTGCCTGTGACTGCCTGGCTGCCGGCGTCGGTCGTTGATCGGCCGATGTCGGTCTATATGCCGATGCCGGTCTCAGTAAAACCCTGCGGCCGAACTGTGCCCCTTCCTTTCTCTGACCCTGCTGGTACGGCCTGGTGCCGCTCTTGTACGGATTCTGTACTGAACCTGATATGCAAATAAAATATATAAATCTGGAACCTAAACAATGAATAAATACCTAGAACCCTTTTGCATAGGCTGAACCCTGGTATACTCCGTGAATGACCTCTGAAGCTCCAGATCTGATCAATATGCCCAATCTGGATTCCGTCATGAATCCACCTCTGAAAAGGGCTGGGTTTTCGTCCAACTCTTCTCCAATCTACTGAAGGTTTCCGTCCTCAGAGATTTCAGCTGAATCACAGATTCAAGCTTCTCAGAATAAGGTTTGCAAATAGAAGATATTAGATCATGCAAATGCTTTGCTTTCCCCTTCTTTTAAAGCCTTCCAAGGAAACTTCTAGAAGAAGTCAATTTTATTTTATTAAGCTATTTTATTTATTTCCATAATAATTAAATCAATTAATTAAAGTTATCATTTTTGAATAAAATCTTAATTTTTGGACAACTAAAATTAATTAAATTAATTAAACCATATTAACGGAAATTTGGGGACATTACAGTCCTCCCTTCCTGGAGATTGCTTGTCCCAAGCAATCTCAGAACAATGAACCACTCGATCCTCCTGAATCCCAAATGTAGTTATGCTCTGCACTGCTGTAAATCAATGTAAGTACCTGCAATATCATCAGAAGTAAAACAAAGAGCAACCCATAATCAAATTGGCGAACACAACTCAACCCATCTCTGAAATCACAACGGCCCTAGATGCGTCGATACTGTAATCTGTGTAATTGGTAACTGCAAATTCCATCTACAAAAGATGGTGTTAATCCATCCCATAACTGCTCAGAATCAGGTACTCCCAAGTCTTGAATATGTGTGTGAGCCTCAACCACATGCTCCTCATAAGCAGCTATAGAAACATACTCATCACCAACACTCAGTGTACTAACATCTGGGTATACCTCCACACTCTGAATGCA
This sequence comes from Torreya grandis, assembly GCA_037957365.1. Classification (NCBI taxonomy): domain Eukaryota; kingdom Viridiplantae; phylum Streptophyta; class Pinopsida; order Cupressales; family Taxaceae; genus Torreya; species Torreya grandis. The sequence continues at coordinate 1,448,495 of JARHVA010001670.1, read as the reverse complement.
AGCATCAGACTCATCCTCACTGTCTAACTCCTGTAGATCTCGCTGTAAACCGTCACAAGATGATCCTATTGTGACTCCTTTTTGTCTCTCCATGTTCTGAAGATGTTTTCTCGCATTGGCAGCCGCTGTTCTAGCCTCTTTGGCTTTTTGTAACCATTCTTCATTAAGTTTTTTGGACTTATTTACTTCATCACTGCCAAAATATACAAAATCAGTCCTCTTATCCTCGATATCTTCATGTCTACCAAATGGTGTAGCGCTGCCATCAATGGGTGATATCATATCATTGGCTTTCTCATGATCACAAGCTGTTATGTCACCAGAATGAGGGGATATAATGCTGATGTCCTCAAAACCATTAGTGATGACATCATGCCCTTGTAAAATGTCTCCTTCATCATGTGTATTCAAAATATTAGTGGCTGCTCCACTAAGCACAGGATCAACTTTCATAACACATGATTCTTGCCCATTCAAAGAGGCTGCAATAGAACACTGGTGTCTATGCTGACTTCCCACCACAGATATTGATCTGCTCTGTCTGCCTCTGTGTCTATTCACCTCCAACCACTCCAAGGAATACTGTAATCGGTCTAAGGCTTGAACAATCAGGGGCTGAGTAGTGATGAGAGTTTTCATTATTTCTATCTCTTCATTAGATTTATCTTTTGGAGGGATGTTGGGTGGTGTAAGCCCAAACATCTTGTAGAGTTTTCCCATTGTGAAACAATCTGATAACAAAATAGTTTCACTAGGAATTCCACAACACAAAACCTCATAGGCTGGCAGGAACACGGCTCTGATACCACTGAAAGATCCCAAACTAGGATTGAAAGCAATTAAAATTGATTTCCACTACTTGCAGCATTCAATCAATTGGACAAAGATATAAAACTGAATGTAACTGATACTATAGCCCAGATGTCATAAAATTATTACAGATTGGTCTCAAAACCCAATTATTATAACAACTACCAAACTGGAAAATAAAAACCTGGGACTGCGCGCTCGGCCTACTGTGTCCATAAAAACACAGTCGCCGACATCGGTCGTTGATGATGCCGACGTCGGTCGATACCCTGCCGCCGTCGGTCATCTGGGGGCGATCTCTGCCTGCCTGTGACTGCCTGGCTGCCGGCGTTGGTTGCTGATCGGCCGATGTCGGTCTATATGCCGATGCTGGTCTCAGTAAAACCCTGCGGTCGAACTGTGCCCCTTCCTTTCTCTGACCCTGCTGGTACGGCCTGGTGCCGCTCTTGTACGGATTTCGTACTGAACCTGATATGCAAATAAAATATATAAATCTGGAACCTAAACAATGAATAAATACCTGGAACCCTTTTGCATAGGCTGAACCCTGGTATACTCCGTGAATGGCCTCTGAAGCTCCAGATCTGATCAATATGCCCAATCTGGATTCCGTCACGAATCCACCTCTGAAAAGGGCTGGGTTTTCGTCCAACTCTTCTCCAATCTACTGAAGGTTTCCGTCCTCAGAGATTTCAGCTGAATCACAGATTCAAGCTTCTTAGAATAAGGTTTGCAAATAGAAGATATTAGATCATGCAAATGCTTTGCTTTCCCCTTCTTTTAAAGCCTTCCAAGGAAACTTCTAGAAGAAGTCAATTTTATTTTATTAAGCTATTTTATTTATTTCCATAATAATTAAATCAATTAATTAAAGTTATCCTTTTTGAAGAAAATCTTAATTTTTGGACAACTAAAATTAATTAAATTAATTAAACCATATTAACGGAAATTTGGGGACATTACAGAGAGGTTCTGTATGAGCTCCTATTGGGTCCATGCCACGGTGGCATATGGCAAGAAGCTTGTGTTGTATGCACAGGAAGGAAATATAGAAAATCATTATTGGTGCCATACAAAAGATAAAAAAAGTTTCTCTGATTAACAAACCACCCATTGAGGTCCCATAAGCCATTTCTTAGCTTTTGTTCATCCATGCTACTGATATATTGACACTTAAGAGTAGTTAACATGAGGGTTAAGAACATACAAAAATTCCATACTCAAAGCTTTAAAAGAAAGGGTAAGGCCATATAGAATATGTAAATACTAAAAGATTTCATGTTGAGATGCGTAGTGATGGTGAGGGGCAATGACAAGGTCTTTCAAGTGATATTGTCAAACCAAGGTAGTAACATATTTGAATGGATATTTTCTATTATTAAGGGTGGATGAGGATGTCATGAGAGCTGATTTGATTGTGACAGAGCATGACATCTCATGTGTAGCTTGAATCAATGATGCAATGCCACTGATGTTGGAATAACACATTAAGGTCCTAGAGTCGATCTTGTAGCTTCCATTCATTCACAATGCTAATATATTAACACTTATAGCAATTACATTAGCATTAAGAACATATGAAAACACCATAATCAAACTGATGGAAGAAATGGCAAGGCCATACAAAACATATTGGTCATTTTTTATTGTCAAGGGTGAACAAAGACATCATGAGAGTCAATTTAATTGTGGCAAGGCTCCACGTCTCATGTGCAACTCAAATCAATGATGCAATGTTGTTAATCCTAGGATAATACAATGAGGTCCCAAAGTTTATCTTGTAGGTTCCATGTCATGAGAGTTGATTTGATTGCAACAAGGATCCACGTCTAGTGTGCCACTCAAATCAATAATGTAATGCCATTGATGTGGGGAGAAGACAATGAGGTCTTGCAACGTATCTTATAGCTTCCATTTGTCCATACTACAGATTGCACTAAAAGATGTGAAATGTCACTAAAATTTGAATGTGAATCTTCTAAATGTCTAAATTTTGGCTCAAAGCCTAATAGACACAAATGTAATCTATCACAAAATTTGGGTAACACATTTCACATGAAGGTTTGGAATTGGGATGCAAATGATTGTTGGCACAGATTAGCTTAAGTACAGTATGGAAATGATTTTCCATCAACCACGTCATATCATGTCTGACCACCCTAGTGGATGGCCTAAAAAAATGATCATAAATGATTGGAGTGTTTACAACTTCAATCCTGACACTGATTATATGTACCCATGTCCACTTCAAATTTTTATCCAAATTTCAAATTGCTCTTGGTTGCTTCTAATTTTTCCATAGCCATTGTAACGAAAATAATTTCTTCATTACAATCACAAAGACAAAGGCGGACAAATTATTTGGAAATATAAATGGGTTATGTCCATATTTCCTCATGAAACCCGATCACCCACAATTACCCTGACCCCTACATGTTGGGCGCTTCAAACAACCAATACAAATGTCACCTGATCGAAACTAGGGGATTACAGTTTTGACATAGTGATTGGGCAAAAATGCTATCTCTTTGTACAAAGAATGCAAGCCATTGTGTAAACAAAATCCTTGCATGGTGATTCAGATCCCAATCGGTCTACCCCCACAATTAATTTACATAAACTTGTTTTGACATCCAAATATATTCCTATAATTAACAGATCTATCATTTGAGAAGCCAGACAAAAAGTTCTCCATTCATTGGTGATGGGATTACAAATGTAATAGATGTTGAAGAATTTAAATCTATGCATTTATGTTGTAAACACTTTTTAGGTTGATTTTCTCAGTGTCAAGAGACGTAAACTACCTCAAATCGATGCTATTAAATTCAAACTCAACTACCACCATCATATTCTTGGATTGGACATTTGGTATTGCCAAGGGTCGATAAGGATGACATGATGTTGATTTGATTGTGAGAAGGCTTCACATTTGATGTGCATCTCAAATTAGTGTTGTACTGCCACTGATATGGAGACAAGACATTGAGGTTCCAAAGTCTAAATTGTAGCTTGTGTTCATCTTTACTTCCAATATGTTGACAACCAAAGAAATTACATCAGGTTTATTTCAAATTGAGATGGGCAATGATGAGGAGGGGAAATGATAATATTTTAGGTGATATCCTACATCAAAGGACCCATACCATACACATGCCTCAAATTCAGATTAGTTTTTATATTTACATACCTTGCACCCATTACAAAGGGGTTCTTAGCTTGTAAGGTGGTGGCATCTTTTATTGACTATTTTTTATTTGATTACAAAAAGGACTCCACGTCCAATATGTAGGGGGAATACATTGAGGTTATGGAGTCTATATTGTTGCTTTCAATGCAATTGAAGTGAGTACTGAAGCATTTACAAATTGCATGTAACATGGGTGCATAAGGGGGCATCATTGGTGATACAATGTGAATGCCCTAGTAGAGGAGTCACTGGTTGAGAGAAAAGGTGATTGATTGGTGATTGGTCCCAGGTGGTAGGTAGAGTTGGTAGGTTTAATTCTCATCCATTAGGGTGTGCCTACATCATACACTTAAAAAGGGGAATATGCTCCAACAATGAAAATAAAACACTCACCAAAAAAAGTCTCAAAAATTAAATATACATTCCTTCCAGTGTAACTTGCACCTTTGGGACAACTGCTAGTATAAAATTATTTGCATAAAAAATGAGTGGAAAGATCACAATCCAATATTACATCATCTAGTGTTAAGAAGCTACAAGTTTAATTTAAAAATAATAATTAAAAATTGGTGAAAATAATGAAAACAAGTCAATAAAAAGTTACACCAAAGTAAAAGAGAAACTAATAATTGAAGCAACCATAATTAGTGAAGGAGGAGGTGGCAGGTCGTTTGGGTTGTTCCCCAACCCTGTAACTACTCCCAGTTGGTTGGTCAATCATATCAAGTATTGGCTCCCAAATATCCTTATCTTTTTTTTAATCCTCATCAACCTCTTCCTTGAAGGGAGAAATAACAAGTGCAAGTTGAGGGAACTTCCCTTGGGGAGGTACAAACCACCCTTGTTCATCAAACACAATTGGACCAACTGGGAGAATGGAAAATTTTTGGTAAGGGGAGCCACAATGGGCTGTAATTCAATACAGATCTATACCACACTACCTATAGCCATAGTTCCTTACCTGACTAAAAGCATATGGGGCACTCCCTAATGATTCAAAAGAGTTTGGAGGTGCTCTACCTCAAGAGGCACTTTCTCTGCTTGCACTTGAATCTGAAACATGACATTAAAAATAACATTAACTCCGTTAGCAGTAGAGAAATAGTATTATGGTCCCATATAGAGAGATACTTTGGCCTATCTATATATGCGCCCCCCTCTCCCCCCCTCTCTATATATATTCTATGCCACCCCGCCCCCCCCCCCTCCGCCTCTCTATCTATAGCGGAGAGAATTCTCCCCATAGATATATTCTCAATAAAAATATGCAAAAAATAAGCATCATTTTTTATTTTCCATAGCTCAAATAGAATTTGAGCTAAAAAAAATATGCTAAATTTGTGTGAATTTTGTAGGAATCATGACCAAGTCCACTAAGATCACCATATTCCATGTAAATATTTCTAGATAGAAGTGTTTAAAAAGGGTGTGAGTTGAAATCCATGCTAATTTGGCATATTTTCAAAACCAAAACACATGCTTGAGAATTTTAGGGTGGTTACAAACTGAGCAGACATGATGAGCAAAGTCCATGTGAACTAACTAGGTTCCAATAAAAATTCCATGGTGTAAAATACACTAGAGAAAGTGTGCTTATTTGGGATCAATTATGGCCACCCACACCTGATCAAACCTTTTTTTTCTAGAATTGCTTAGTGGAATTGACTCTATACTTGATATTAAGAACTAATTTGGATGTGTTGAGTGGAAAGAAGTTGAAAACCTAATCGAGATTGGTACCAAAGTAAAGGTGTATAAACTAGGCATTTCTAATTGATCCACCACATATAAGGAGATTAAACACTAATTTTGTGAAGGTGCACATTAGATATATAGTTCATAATTTCCAAGATGGAATCTTGGTCAAAGGCCTATAAGTTGAATTGAGCCCTAAGAGCATTCTAAGGAATCTAGCCCCTTGTTTGTTTACAAAATAGGTCACATATGACCTTGATGCCTTTTATGAAAATATGAAGGCTCATGATCCACAATGCAAGAGCAAAAGACACTTCATAAAAATTAAGCACAAGATACCACCATGGTAAGTGGAAGTTTAGAGAGAGCTCAGACCTAAAACCATCTCTATCCAATCTTAATTTTTTTTTGAGCAATTCCCATGCCTTCCAAATACTCATAGCAACAAATGTAACCTCAATAGTCACTGACACCTGAGCGATTACAAGGGTCTGAATATTTAAACCATTTCGTGTTCTCTTTCCCATAGGCTTTCTTTGAGTGATATAACTATAAAACAAGATTTTATGTGCTTCATCTCCTTCTAAGGTTTGGATGATCCAATTTGTACACAAGGCATGGCCTTGAATTTTGGTGTCAAGAAGACCAAGACCACCAAGGGATTTTGGTTTACAACAAATATCCCAAGTAACTCTATGGAACCATGGTGGCTTTGGAATTATCCCACAAAAAATCCTACAAAATTATATCACGCTTGTCATAAGTGGCTTTGGAGGGATCCTGACAAGAAGAGTAATACACATTCGTAACAACCAACAATTTAGAGTAGATTTGAAACTTTCATTTAGGAGAGAGGGGTTTAGAAATAAAAAAACCAACTTTTTAATCTACCCATTGAACCACATATCCCCATAAGTCTGAGGGAATAACTTGGAAAGCAAAGGGATCCCCATAAACCTAAATTATTCTCTTGGTTGAATCCAAGGCTACTTATTTTCGAGAAGACATTGAGGTATGGGGGAGATAGATTGTTTTTAGCATTGGGTTTTCCTCTATGGAATGGAAGATCGTGAAGCTATACAACATATATCTAAACATTTTGTAGAATTTGAGATATTTTTTTCTTCTTCATAAAGGGTCAATAATAAATCCCTAATAAAGTGCCCATTAACCATTTTATTAGGTGAGTAGGGAAGAAAGATACCTTTAACCAAACCTTTGAAAGTATAGTCAACCAAATGATAATTGATCCCTTTGGTAGCCAATACCTATATGTAAGAGGGAAGAGGACATCCTTGAAAAATAAGGTGAAATAGGACAAATTTTTATATTTAATGCCATTGATGGTGATATATACTTTGACATCTTGAAAAAAAATATATTTAACAATGTTAACAAAATTTGAGCCAAGTCCAAAAGCTTGAAGCATGGCTAATATGAAAGGCCACTCAATTTTATCATAGGATTTTTCACAATAAATTTTAACAACTAAGGCCTTTTGTTGAGATTTACTGACCCAATTCATTCCATCCCATACAACAATGATGTTTTCAAGAATGTATTTTTATGGATAAATAGAGTTTGTTCAAGCCGAGTGATGAGGGGTTAAAAATACCTGATCTAGAGACTAAGAGCCTTGCCAATGATCTTGTAGGTTATATTGAGAATGGTAATATGAAACCAATTGGGAATGAGCTCAACCTATGTTTTCCTTGGTTAATCAAATTATCAATCCAATTACTTTGAATGGCTTCCTAATACATCTAATGAAGATCAAGCTCAACAATGTCCCATAACTCTTGATAGAACTCATATGGAAATCCATCGATACTAGGATCTTTGTCAATGGCCATTTACATAGTATCTTATTGAAATTAATCGATGGAAATATGTCTATCACATGGCACTCTTTGAGCTTCAATGAGACTGAAAAGCACTAATTGAAGGCATTGAGACATAACATGTTCTCTCTCTAGGGATAAGGTTTGAGTAGTAAAGACCTTGTGGTAATGAGAGACAAAATCTTTCAAGACATCAAGAAGATCATTTAGGTGGGATCCAAATTCATTGATAACATTGATACAATCATATGCCTATTTATAGTGGAGAAGATAAAATAACTCTTTTGAAGCTTTGTCTCTAATCTTCAACCAATGCATCCTTACATGAGTTTGAAATCCCCTAGCTTGATGATGCTCTTCAATTTAACTTACAATTGTAACTCCTCATTGAAATGAGATAAATAAAACTCATGTGAAATTCGAATGAATTCATGGTGTGAATCCTCATGATCATTACGATAGAAAAGAGTTGCTAGTCTACCATAGATGTGCAGAAAATCAATTGTCTGACTTATGGTATTTTCCCATCACTCAATCTTCCAAGAAATCCCTAAAAGTGGGGTGCCATATTATAGATTATAATAATGTCCCTTTTTGTCCAAGAATGATAAAGATAGGAGGTATTAAGATAAATGTATGTCTTAGAGATCATTGGGGAGAGGAGGAATTTAAATTCAAACTTGATAAGAAGGTGATCAAAAAGCAACACATCTAAAATGATATCCACATGGCAGTCAAAATTATTATAAAATTAAAAATTGATCTGCTTAGTTGGCATAGTTATGTCAATCTATTTGGAAACTCGATCATTGCCCTACCGAATAGTAGACCATATGAACCAAGGAGAGGTGATAGTGAAGCAGTGATAGTGGTTGGGGTTAAAGAGCATGAGCTTATTTCACATGTAACACCACACATCTCTTTCATTAACAAAAAAATGCATGGGTATCAACCCCTCCTTCTCTTCCTAGGATTTAATTATGTTAAAGTCACCACATAGGATCCAATTAGTGTCAGGGAGGAAATATGCTAACCATCACCAAAATTCCATACTATCCACTAAATCATTCAATGCATAAATGTTTGCAATACCAAGAAGATGATTTTCAAAATTGAAAAGGGTCCACATATCCCAGTGAGTATGATCTAATTCCTAAATAATGATTTTAGGTGAAAGAAAGGAAGAAATTAAAGTGAAAAATTACCCATGTCTCTTATCATGCTCAAACATCTAGTAGATGTAACACAACCATATCATTTTGGTGACACCTAGCCATATCATGAGAGAGAAACTTGAAATTTTAACTTCTTGCAAACAAATAATTTTCATGTTGGAAATAAACTGACATGTATCCTGAACAATATACTTAGGGGTTATGTCAATGACATTTCATACATTCTAAGAGTACACAGTCATTGATAAATCTTTATTAGTATGTTGGTTTCCTTATAAATCTTAGCTAAAGCAAAAAAAAAAAAATTAACTAGGTAGAATTGATGGTTACCCTTCATAAAATATCATAACTAAAAAGAATGCTGTTTTTCTTGAGCATAGTTTCCACCTTCCAGAGGTGGTGAGGGGATGGACTCATGGCAATACATTGATTTTTAATAAAGCATCATTGGGTTACCATCCATACCTGAGTTACTCACATTTAAATGAGGTTGTGATAGTTGGGAGGCCTCTAACTAGATTGATGTTATTAAAAACATGGTTTCAATGTGAGGGTGCAAACTAGTAGTTTGAACCATCGACTTAATGGTGAAAATTATATGCAATAAAATAACACACATTAAATTATGCAATCAAATTCCTCAAGTCAAGCTAATACATTTGGCATAATGGATGGATGATGGGTGGAGTTACGGATTAGGGTAATCATTAGGTGGAATGGGATTTGGGATTATGAGAGGTAAGGGGTTCTTGTGATGGAACCAAAAGACTTATGCATCATCACCTTGCTCATTAAAAGTGTCCAATTGTGTGGAACTATAACTCCAAGGTCTTTTGGTGTATGAGATAACAAAGAGGTGAAGCCCCTGATCAATGCTAGGATAGGTGAAATGGGGATGGTTAGGCTAAATGACTCAAGGGATGAGATAAAATATATCAGGTTGACTACACCATGTCAATGTCATACATGAGTGTGAATGACATATTATGAGGCTAGACCTGAGAAGAAGAAAAGAGGGTGAGGGTGAGGATCTAGATCTTAATCACGTTGTATTAACAACCTCATCTTTTTTTGGGGGGGGGGGATGAAGATTAGTGGATTAATACTTTTCTCTTTTTCTCTAGGGAACTAAGAGCATTGATGATGAGGTGGGGAATGTATGTATCATGGAAAACCTCAAGTCTCAATTTGGCATTAATAATTGATTGTGTGTTGATTGTAGGACTATGTGCTCTGACCCTAAATAAAAAACCTTCTCTGACAAGAATAAATGTCTCAGAAAGTGTCATCCAAAGGAGAATAATAAAAATATAAATGTATGAGCTTATTTTTGAAATATTTTATGAAAGTAATTACTGCATTTTTGAAGCAAGGTTTTAGTATTCTTATGCTTGGCTTGATAAGGCTTTGACAATTTGACTGTTTATATTTTTTTTTGAGAATATTTGACTGAAATGAAAGCTAGTTACTTGCTAAAAATAAATAATTGAAAGTAAATAATGATAAATAACTAAAATTTAAATGAAATAATGCTTATTTTTTAAATTTTTGATTCATTTTTCAAAGCATACATGACAACGAAACAAAATCTAATTTAAAAATGCAAGTGCTGATTTTAATTTTCGTAGATGCAAGCTAAATGTAGTTATTTTTGTGATTTTATTAAATGATATATGGATGAATCTATTATGAAAATTATGATTTTACCAACATTTAAGTAAGACAAAATAATATTTGTTTCTTAAACAACAAATACTACTAAACACCTAATAGTTCTTTTGCATATGCAAAGTAAAACACGTTTTAGTGTTTCTGGATGAATGCACTCTAGTTTGAATGATTTCTTTTGAATAAAAGTGAATAATTGAATTCTAATTTTTTTTAATCAATAAGCTAAAAAAATAACATTTCTAATTTACTTAAAAAAATAAAATCATAAGCAAGACAACACCTTGTGATTACCTAGGTTTAACTAGGGATTTGCTCTTTGCTAGTGTGTAAGTTTGTGTAAGAAAGAACTTGTTTAAAACTCAAATTTGACAATGGTTACAGCTTAAAGTGTTTTTTTTTCAATATTTACCTAGGGTTTGGAATCAAATTTATATGATTTGAAATAATTTACTAAACGGGTTCAAGCAAAATAAAGAAACTAACTAATATTTTTGTGCAAAGATGGGAGAGAGAATAATTATTTTTCCTATCAAATTTATCTTTTTCAATATAAAGATGTAAGCTAGAACAATAAAGTAAACTAATATAATCTAATCTACTAAATAAATAAAATAACATATAACTAGAAACCCCCACAAGATGTATATCATTTGGAAGCAAGAGAAGTATTTTTTGTGTGGTCCTCAACGTGCTAGCTTCTTTGATCAAGAAATGATTGAAATAACTCTATAACTAAAATGATGATCAAATGCTAGTAAAAAAATGGATAAAAGAGGGAGACATAACTCTAAACAAAGAATAATTTATTGTGAATAGTTAATAACATCGTTTACAAATATATGGTTGCAAAAAAAATCACTCTCATTGCTTGAAATTATTTAGTTGAAATAGAAAATGATAAAAACAAAGATCTAAAGTAATGGTAAGCAGGTTATGGATATAGAAAGCTTAAAAAATCTAGGTATTAATTCAAATATTTGGATCAAAATATAATCTACAATTGGCTTACTTGTAGAAGAGTAATAGAGGTTTCCTGAACGAGTTTAACTAAGTTTAACTAAGAGTCAAACTTAGAAGGGACTCAAAATGATTAAAAATAGAAGAGGGAGTGAGTTGGGCTAGCATGGAAGCAAACACAAGGTGGAAAGATCAATAAATATGACAATAAGCATACAAAATACATCAAAACTTGAGTTTTTGAAGCTAGATTTGGAAGACAGATGGAAGGTGACAAAACCATCCATTTTTACAGGGGCAACTATGAAACTATCACTCATAACATAACCAACTTGTATGGTTACAGAACCATGGCATAGTAATGCAGAGCTTCCCTATCAAGAATTGTTATGTTAGGGTATATTAACAAACCACTGGGGTGGTTATATAACCCATATGGTAGTTTTGTAACAGACCATGGCAGTTCCATCTTGGAAAAGGGAAGTTTCACCCTTAAATTTTATTTAAAAACAAGCTAAAAGGGAGCTATAAAGGCCAAAAAATGAGGAGTTTTAGGGGCCTAAGAGAGAGAAATGGAGGTAAAAGGTATAGGTTTTTATAAAAACATTGTTTGAGCATAAATCATGATATAATTGCATAATCATTAGACATTGAACTGAGAATATCACATTGTATAAATTTTGGGTGCATACGTATTATCCCCTTGGGAAGACACATTATCATGAATTGATGTGGGTGTGGTCCCAAGTAGTTGCACATGGTTAGAAATACTTAACTTTATTACCTTAGTGGCATAATGAAGCCAATCGAAACTTTGTGTAATTTACAAATAAAAGATGAGAATTAAGTGTAATTTTAATGAAAGAGTAAAAAATGTACTACATAATCAAATAATAGACAGTCGTACATACAATACATGTTGGGAAGATCATACTAATTAAACCATCTCATTGGGGGATTAAATCTAGTGCTAAGTTGTCATGTACCTATAAAACGAAAAAATATGCTACAAAAGATAGAAATATCATTAGATTGTCAACTTTGAAACAAGAATCATAAAACCTAGCAATAAAAATGACCCTTAAACATGAAAATATGTGCTAAATGTGAAAATATGCCAAAATTATAAAGATTTCAAACAAAACAACTAGTTTGGGGCTTATTATATTAAAAAAAACAAATTCATTTATGCTAATTCATTTGAAACATTTTTGAGCTATGGGTTTCCTATGATGAATTTGATGAGATGAGCACAAGATGATTGATGAGCCCCAGAAATGTCATGTTCTTATCCTCATCTATCACACTCATCCTTCTTTTTTACCATGATTTTGAGAACTTTCCCATAAATTTTCCTTCCTTGAATAACCATAAGCTTATAAATAGCATTATGTTTCCATAATCTTTGAATAGTTAGATTTGTGTATTAAAATCAAGTATATAATAGTTATCTTCTGTGGTAAAGGATGTTTTTTCTATAATGTGTTTTAAAGATGTTTTGGATTAATAGGTATATATCATAGAACATCCTACATCAAAAGGATCTCATCATGCAGACACATCCTACAACCACAGCATGACCAAAGTTACAGAGAAACAAAATTTGACTCCAGTTCAACTGACTCACAGAAATGACCAAAATCTCCTGGGAGCACAATAAGGATGTGGTTGAAGAATGAAACAACCTTGTTTGTCACAAGACAATATCACAGGGTTCACATGAATGGTAACTTTAGCATACGGATCTAATTTTTGTTCACTTAAGTCAAATGTTTCTTAGATTAGAATATATATTATTTTGTATAAATCAATCTCCCCTGATGTGCGTGCGTGCGTGCGTGCGTGTGTGTGTGTGTGTGTGTGTGTGTGTGTGTGTGTGTGTGTGTGTGTGTGTGTGTGTGTGTGTGTGTGTGTGTGTGTGTGTGTGTGTGTGTGCGTGCGTGTGTGTGTGTGTGTCCATATATATATGTATATATAGGTAACAACAGGGTTGAGAAGTAGTAGATATCAATTAGAGAATGATCAAAAGTACATTTTGTCAAGCATATGTTATTGTAATTTCCTATAGCAAGTCATTACTGCATTTTTGATTAATATAAACAAAATTTTATAAGTCCATTTTATTTTTGTAAGAGGAAGGATTGAAGATGGATTCAGAAGGAGGAAGGGGCCCCTTTTGAAGGCTTGCAACAAAAATCCAACCCATTAAATAACTAAGCATAATTTTTTAGTTTCTTTATGTGTTGTGTATTTTATTTCTAAATTGTGTGATTTACATTCTTGCATAGAATTATTTAAGGAAGCTTACAATAGTTTAAAAGTTTAACTCATAGTATTATGTTCATGTTTAATTCCAACATTCTATTTACTGCATGGCTTTAGCATCTTAGATTTCAATCAGCAAAAGGTCAAATTAGAAGATTGAGTGTGCACATATAGTGACAACATCCTATCAAGTCTACATCCTCAGTTGACATTTAAATGAAGTAGAAGGTACAAGTCTATGGTAACTCTCTTTGTTAATTTTGATCAAGAGAAGTATATCTTATTATGAATTAAATTCTCATCATTTTTGGCATCGTTATTAGAGAAGGTGTCACACACTTATAATCTTCAATCTTGATAGTGATTGTTTTTGGATGTTTATTATTTTTAATTCCAGAGCTTGTTGTTTAGATTAAATATTTCTTTATTTTATAGTTTAGATTTCCCTTTTTGCAAGTAGGATAGTGGAAATTTAAAAAAAAACCCATATTACTAACCCTGTGTAGGCAGGGTGGGCAATTTATTTTTTAAAAAGAGAGAAAAGTGGTTGATGTACATGCAAAGCGAAGGGGACTATATAGGAATATTTTTTCTTAAATCATCAACCATTGATTCAAGATCATAAATTCATCTTACAAATTCGAGGAGCATGAATAAATTCATGAAGATCACTCACAATTATCAATAGAAGAGGTAGAAAAGGAATAATTTTTGGTTGGATTGGTTGCACAAGTTGGAGACTTTGAAGAGGTTCATACCCCTGGAAGAGACCCACATGTACATCCTTGAGGATTCCCACCTTATCACCTCATACTCAAGACTTTGAAGTTCACTTATCTCTATCACCCAAATTTCTTATTAAGGAGGCATTCAAGGTTATTCTTGCTCTTAGAAGAAATACCAGGTCAATAGAATCTTCCAATTTAGAAAGACTCTTTACTAAGACACAAGCTAAATCTTTCGAGCTCTCTACACCATCCCCATTGTATAGGAAGCCATATATTCTTAAGAAAAAATATAGTCTCTGTCTTCTACACCCCAAGAAATAAAAAAATTGATAATAAATTTGAGTATGGGTAGCAATAATTTCTAGTTTATCAATAGAAAATACTATTCATGGAGGATCCTCGAGAAGAAAACACTACCAATGAGTCTTGTAGTCTCAATTTTTTTATCCTTACTCTTGACATAAATGCACCCATGAATAAATATCCTCACTTTACCCTTATACCTTTAGGGTAAAATCATCTGAGGATCCATACACATTTCTTTTTAAGTTTGACATCTTATGCTACAGCTATGATTATAATTAAGACAGTCAAAAACTCAAATTGTTTCTAACAACACTCAAAGATGAAACACTTAGATGGTTCATGGGACTTGGAAAGGATTCCATTTATTCTTGGGAAGAAATGAAGGAGAGGAATCTAAAAACACCAAGATAATTTTAGGGGCAGAAACTATAGGAGAGATCACATATTCTGAATGACATAAGTTTGTTGTCCCCCAAAAATATCACTCATTTTTGGGACAACATTTGAAATATTTTGATCCTACAGACCAAAATCCTCTCTTCCCTTTTCAAAAATTATTTTGTGCATTCAAATTCTCCATTCTTCAAGCTTTTTAGAAATCTATGGACTCTGCAGGCTTGAATCTACAGACTCTACAGCCTTAAATCTACGAACTTTGCAAGCTCATTTCTACAGACTCTGTAGGTTCATTTCTATAGACTTAGTTTCTATGGACTTCAAGGCCTCAAATCTATAAACTTTGTATGAAAGAAACAAGCTCTCAACACTTAGGTGATTTCAAGGCTGGTTCAATGATAAGGTTCAACCAAAAGGTTCATCGGCAAGCTTCTAAGCAAGGAATGAACCATTGAACCATTGAACTGTTGAACCTTGAACCATTTTGGTTCAATAGGTTCAATGGGTTCGAAGGTTCAACGTCATCAGCAAGAGTTAAGTGCTTCGGCAAAGGTTCAACAAGTTCAACTGCTTCTAGGTTCAACGGCTTCAAAACACTTATCAAAGAGAAGAAGTCTTGAACCATTGAACCGTTGAACCATTGAACCACTTTGGTTGAAAGGTTCAATGGGTTCAATGGTTCAACAAGTTCAATGGCCATATGGTTTAACACGTTTCGTTTGAGTGATCAAAAGACTTAGCCAAATAAAGAGATTGAACCGATTGAACCATTGAATCGTTGAACCAAAGTTGGTTCAATTGGTCGGTTCAAGGGGTTGCCCCAAAGCCAAAGAAAAAATATACCCTTGCAGAGGGAAATGAACCAAGTTAAGTGCCCTTGCAGAGGGAAACAAGCAAAAGCTTCTCAAAAATCCCACGAAAAGTGCCAAGTGGCAATAGCAGAAAGTTTGTAATTTATTTCTAAGAAGCTACGAAAGTTACCACGTGTCCTTGGTAGAACTTGATGGAAGTCGCCAAGTGTTGACATCTACAGCTATTGAGTAAGGACCATGATGAGCCCCAGGTAAGTCACAAAAATAAGTGGAATGTGACAAGTGTCATCATTTGCATGAATCCAAAATGAATCTCGAATGTTTCCACAGTGTTTTTAAGAAGCTACGAAAGTCGCCACGTGTCATCTTCTGCAAGACTCTCAAAAGGTATCTAAAGCTTCACAGAACATGCCATGTGTCCTATTAAAACTCAATGAAGCACGACAAATGTCTGCATCCACATTTCAAGTTTCTTATAAATTTTTTTTCAATAAGCTGCTCTCATATTTTTGTGGAGGGCACCACATGGAAACTACGAAAGGTTTTAATGTGTTTCTAAAAAGTAGTGGAAAATGCCACATGTCACTTGTTGAGATTAGTGGAAAGCAACCAAATCAAGAGGGAAAGACATGAAGGAATTTCTAAGGAGGATGACAGACTCAAAGACGTCAAATTTGTGGTAATAAAATAGCTGTTGATCTTTACAGGCTTGAGTGCGGGCTCGAATGCATTCAAAGGCCAAAACACCAAAGGGAAGAACCACTGATGGAAGAGCATAAAGAGCCAACAAATCCAAGGATATAGCCCTGAGAGCTCAAATGCCAGGAAAAGACAAAACTAGTAAGGGAAAAGATAGCCTAAGGGCTCAAATCATAGCAAAAAGAGGGAAAGGCCAAAATATCTTCAAAGGAGTTATTTCTAGTAGGTGAAACAATGGATCAAGCAAACTTCTGAGCACGCCAAACCAAGGATGCAACCTATTTTTTTTCCATGAAGTAAAGGCAAAGGGAAAACTATGTAGGCACCAGGAAAAGGACCAGACAGTCCATACTAAGGAAGAGACATATTAGATGAATTAGAACACCATAGTTAAGGCAGCTGCCTTGTTCTAGGATGGCCCTCCTGGACAAAACTGAAAATGCATTCAAGGCATTGACTATAGCATGGGCCATTCCATGGAACAAAGTGTCAGACCTTTCTTGACTGCTATTTAATGTAATCTCTGATTTGATACAAGGGAGATCTTCCCGTTACCATAAGCAAAACTCTACCCAAATTGAAAGGCAAATACTGAGACTTTGAGCTCAGATTGTTGTTCATATCATTTTATCTGAATGAGAAAGCAAGTTATTTGTAGACATTGTGCTGTTATAGCTTGTATCATTTTAGGAGATTGTTCTTATGTCTATCTTCTGAATGTGTTCTTGTTTATTTAATTTGGCAAGCAAAACTAGTGAAAGTAATCAGGAAGGTGTCCCGAAGCCAACTGTGGAGAGACTTTGTGGCCCCCACAATTGCCTTTAGTGTGTTTTCTTTCTGTTTCTATGTAAAGAACCTTGGGATGACTTTGTGCCCTCATCATTCTTTGTATTTCACTCTTGGGTAGTCGAGGTGGAGACTTTGTGCTACATCTTAGTCTGCTAGTTCCAACACCTTTGGTTACCAGTTACTTGTCACTACCTGAAATAAATCCTGTTGTTCCCTACAAGAACACTTCTAAAAGAAGAGAAGTGCCTTCAATGTTTTCAACAAGATTATCTCCTTTGTTTATGAGCATCATCTCTGAAAGAAGAGAGATGGATGGTGTATCCTACCCCTGAGTGTTATTTTTTGCTTATATATATAGTATATAGCTCCATATTTATAGGGAACCTCCCCTTGATGAGAGGAGAGATTTTTCCCCTGCTGATGTAGTAAACCTACACATCTAGCCGACCAATCTCCCTATGTTGTGGTTGAAGAGACCTATTTTGCTCCCCAGTTAGCTGGTTGACAAAATATTCACGCAATAGTTTTTAGCGACTCCGCTGGAAAATTACATGCAATCTAAAGCCTCAAGTTTCAGATTGAAGCAGTCCCTACCCTTATCCATTATAGACTCTAGTGAATCCATTTCGTGTCTTACCCATTATCATTATAGCCTTATCTATTCCAATTATATAATATGTTCTGCAAACTAGATCTGCTAGAGAAGAACAACAATTTGAAGTCTCAAGCTTCAAGCTGAAGCAGGACCAATTTTTTCTTATTTTTGTCTTACAATCTGGTATCTCCATGCTATATAAGAAGCCAAAAATCTCAAGGTGTTATTGACCCTATTTTTGAGTTGGTGCAACAAAGCAATTTTGATTTGTTTCCTCCATAACCTAACCTTCAACGAATTAGGAGTCTTCCTCCTATCCATACCAGGTCTCCAATACAAGACAAAGCTTCTTTTTATGTTGTTAGTAGAGCTTTGCCTATCCATACTCCACCCATATTTTTGATCCCATTTCTACATAATCAAATCATGGCTCAACGCCCTCGGGGTAACTCTTTTGGTCCACTAAATTTGACCCCACCTCTACATGAGCTTCCACGTAGTTCAAAGAAGAATTTTCCCAAATTCTTTAGTGATGGGAAAGTTAATCCTAATGAACACATTACAACCTTTAGCATTGCCTGTGATGTTATAGGTGTGAAATTTAAAGACATAACAGTCAAGCTATTCATGGAGACACTACAAGGCACTACTGCAGACTGGTTCTACCATCTGTAAACTCGATCAGTGACTGACTAGGACACACTCAAAGCCAAATTTGAAGTAAGGTTCAAGCCTGAAAAAGATGCACATGCTTTTTTGGCTCAACTCACACATATGAAGAAGGAACCCCATGAACCTATGAGGGAATTCATTACCAAGTTAGACGAGTTGAGGAACATGATTCCCATGATCGCCCAACTGACACCTAAGAATCTCAAGTGTTTTTTCATCAACTCACAGCTACCTGAAGTGAGTTTTTTTGCTAAGACAGGCTAGACACATGGACCTTGCTACTACTCAAGACTTGGCTAAGTTAGAAGATGACCTTATCTTGGCAGGGAAGATAAGGAGAGACCCAAATAGAGGTAAATCTTCTTCATTTTTTGAATATTCATCTACAGGTACCATGGATCAAATAGTGTAAAAGCTAGCAAATGAACTGCTAGCCTTGAAAAATCAAATGGCATAAGGTATGTCTGCTCCTCCTAATCGGGATATGCCAAGGAGGACATTTCAGAACCAGTCATATCAAGGCAATGCTACTAAGAATCAAGGGTAGCCAAATCATCTTCCTCCCCCATAGAGGAACCTTACCCTTAAAGTGCCCCCAACCAACTTAGCAGTTGGATATTTGGAAACTAAACATGACTTCTCTTTCTAACCTGAGTTTGATCAAGAAAATGATGTTGATCTCTTCATGGAGGACCAATAAGAATCAGCTGGAGACTCCCACATTGGTTTTCTGAATTACCATGATGAACCCAGAAGTGAAGGTAAAATAGATGAAGGATCATA
The DNA here is from genome assembly GCA_037957365.1 of Torreya grandis. Classification (NCBI taxonomy): domain Eukaryota; kingdom Viridiplantae; phylum Streptophyta; class Pinopsida; order Cupressales; family Taxaceae; genus Torreya; species Torreya grandis. Next base: position 1,429,111 of record JARHVA010001670.1, on the reverse strand, counting down.
TGTTGTCTTCACCTGGTCCAAGAATTAGTCAGCCCAACAAGCTAATGAAGAGAAGATAGAGGAGTGACCTTAACCAATAATTTCAATTACCAAATGAGGAACCACTTTACCTTTCCAGCCAAAGGACCCAGTGGTTGCTAAAAAAGTAAGTACCCCAAACATTTTTGCACTTTCAACTTTAACTTCGTAGATCAGTCTGCCCCCCATAAAAACCAAAAGGATGAAATCCCATCCTCTCTTCCTAGTCCATTTCAATCATTTGACATAATCGGCCATGTCCAGAAAACTAAAATTCAAATGACTAAATTTGAATTCCTACAAGCCAACCTTGAGTAGTTGGATAGGTTGGTGGAGTGTGTGAAGAATACAGTCATCCTTGCAAGACAAAAGATTAGAAAGGTAACTCATGATCCCCAAAGGAACATGTCCATCCCAAATAATCTTGTCATTACGCCTCTTGCTACCCCTAGAAAAATAGGGCCTTTCTATGTTTCCCTGTTGATAAACGGTCACAAGTTGAGCAACTACATCATTGATTCTAGTGCTTAGGGAATGTCATGCCTACCAAAGTGGCAAAATATCTTGGTCTCACATTGACCAAAACATTTGGGAGATGTTTCTCCATGGAGAACATGCAAGTACCACTACTAGGATAAATCAAAGATGCCCAATTTGCATTTGTGACATTCCCAGACAAGAGAATCAAGATGATAGTTTTGGTGGCCGACGTCCCAGCATCCTATGGCATTCTACTTGGAAAATTTTTATGCAAAGATGTGGGAGGAGAACTAAGCATGGACCTATCTGAGGCAAGGATCCCTGTCAAAGGCATAATGAAGAGATTGCTCCCTAAAAAGGAAGCAAAATACGTGGTCACCCAAACATTGGCCCCTACAGCTCAAATTCTATTTGAGTCTTCAGTCAGGGGTAATTACTTTTTGACCACAAAGGGTGTTAATGTTTTTTTAGATGAAATTACTATAGGTGGCAATCTGAAAATTGATTCAAACAAGACATCAAAGGAATTGGTAGGGTGCAGTACAGATGAAAAAGGATCTTCCCTCTCTAATAAAGAAAAATCTGATAGAAGATCAGTTTTTGATGATGTTTAGATCCAAGAATTTGATGGCATCAATTCCTCTACTGGTGCTAGAGTTGGGATGGTGTTGATATCTCCTCAAGGAGATATTCTTCCTCCTTCACATGAGTTGTAGTTTAGTAACACCAATAATACAGAGTTTGATGCTGACAATCAAATCATGTGCTGGACTGAACTAGAAGAACATCAAGCTATGGTAGTGGACCATATTGTTGCATGCCAAAGTTAGAAAGAGGAAATCTTCACTAAAAGAGTGAATATTTATGGTTTTTGGATTGGCGACCATGTCTTGCCATGGCTCAAGAAGAGAGAACCAAAAGGAGTGCATAGAAAATGTGATTCCTGGTAGAGAGTTCCATTCACCCGTCACCGATTTTTGGGACAAAATGGTTTCTTGTTGATTTATCATGATAGAATGCCATTTTCATTATCTCACAATGGGCAACATCTGAATCACTTCAATTCTTGAAGTATTAGATAAGTTCACTTATACATATGTATATTTGTATAGTCTTTTGTTCTGGTTTGTGTTGTTCATTTTCATTTTTTGGAGCCTTTCTTTTTGGGTAAGATGACTCCATAGCCCAATGGCATACTTCAAGGCACTAGAGATTCAATTTTCTACTCCCCTCAGCTATTCTAAGTTTTCAACTGAAGGAAGTTCCCCAACTGGAGCTAGCTATTGTCCCCCAAAAATATCACTCATTTTTAGGACAACATTTGAACTATTTTGGTCCTACAAACCAAAATCCTCTCTTCCCTTTTCAAAAATTGTTCTGTGCATTCAAATTCTCCATTATTCAAGCTTTTCAGAAATCTACAGACTCTGCAGGCTTGAATCTAAGGACTCTACAGGCTTGAATCTATGGACTCTGCAGGCTTAAATTTATGAACTTCACAGGCTCATTTCTATAGACTCTGCAGGTTAATTTCTATAGACTCAGTTTCTACAGAATTCAAGGCCTCAAATCTACAAACTTGAATCTACGGACTCTGTAGGAAAGAAACAAGATCTCAACACTTAGGTGATTTCAAGGTTGGTTCAACAAGGTTCAACCAAAAGATTCATCAACAAGCTTCTAAGTAAGGAATGAGCCATTGAACCATTGAACCATTAAACCTTGAACCATTTTGGTTCAACAAGTTCAATGGGTTCAAAGTTTTAATGTCATTGGCAAGAGTTAAGTGCTTCGGCAAAGGTTTAACAAGTTCAACCGCTTCTAGGTTCAACAGCTTCAAAACACTTATCAAAGAAAAGAAGGCTTGAACCATTGAATCGTTGAACCATTGAACCACTTTGGTTCAAAGGTTCAATGGGTTTAATGGTTCAACAGGTTCAATATCTATATGGTTCAATGCATTTTGATCAAGTGATCAAAAGACTTAGCCAAATAAAAAGATTGAACCAATTGAACCATTGAACCATTGAACCAAAGTTGGTTCAATTGGTCAGTTCAATCGACAGGTTCAAGGGGCTGCCCCAAAGCCAAAGAAAAAAGATACCCTTGCAGAGGGAAATGAACCAAGCTGAGTGCCCTTATGGAGGGAAGTGAGCAAAAGCTTCTCACAAAATCCCATAGAAAGTGCCAAGTGGCAATAGCAAAAAGTTTGTAATTTGTTTCTAAGAAGCTATGAAAGTTGCCATGTGTCCCTGGTAAAACTCAACGGAAGCTGCCAAGTGTCGACATCCATAGCTATTGAGTAAGGACCATGATGAGCCTCGGGTAAGTCACAAAACCAAGTGGAATGTGACAAGTGTCATCATCTGCATGAATCCAAAATGAATCTTGAATGTTTCTAAGAAGCTATGGAAGCTGCCATGTGTCATCTTTTGTAGGAATCTCAAAAGGTATCTAAAGCTTCGTGGAACATGCCACATGTCTCGTTAAAACTGAACGGAGCATGAAAAGTGTCTGTGTCTACATTTCAAGTTTCTTATAAAGCTTCTTTCAATAAGATTCTCTCAAATTTTTGTGGAGGGCGCCACGTGGCAACTATGGAAGGTTTCAATGTGTTTCTAAAAAGTAGTAGAAAATGTCATGTCTCACTTGTTGAGATCAGTAGAAAGTGGTCAAAGCAAGTGGGAAAGACACGAAGGAATTGCTAAGGAGGATGACAGACCTGAAGACGTCAAATTTGTGGCAATAAAATAGTTTTTGATCTTTGCAAGATTGAGCGTGGGCTCAAATGTATTCAAAGGCCAAAATGCCAAAGGGAAGAACCATTGATGGAAGAGCTTAAAGAGCCAACAAACCTGAGGATATAGCCCTGAGAGCTCTAATGCTAGGAAAAAACAAAACCAGCAAGGGAAAAGATAGTTTGAGGGCTCAAATCATAGCAGAAATAGGGAAAGGCTAAAATATCTTCAAGGGAGTTATTTCTAGTAGGTGAAATAGTGGATCAAGCAAACTTTTGAGCACACCAAACAAGGACGCGACCTATTTTTTCTTCCATGAAGTAAAGGCAAAGGGACAACTATGTAGACACCAAGAAATGGACTAGACAATCCATACTAAGGAAGAGACATATTAGATGAATTAGCACGCCATAGTGAAGATAACCGCCCTGTTCTAGGATGGCTCTCTTTGACAAAACTGAAAATGCATTTAAGGCATTGAATGCAACATGGGCCATTCCATGGTACAAAGAACCAAACCTTTCTTGGCTGCTATATAATGTAATCTTTGATTTGATATAAGGGAGATCTTCCCATTACCAGAAGCAAAACTTTGCCCAAATTGAAAGGCGAATACTGAGACTTTGAGCTTAGATTATTGTTCATATCATTTTATCTGAATGAGAAAGCAAGTTGTTTACAGACTTTGTGTTGTTATAGATTGTATCATTTTAGGAGATTGTTCTTATGTTTATCTTCTGAATGTGTTCTTGTTTATTTAATTTGGCAAGTAGAACTAGTGAAAGTAATCAGGAAGGTGTCTTAAAGCCAACTGTGGAGAGACTTTGTGCCCCCCATAATTGCCTTTAGTGTGTTTTCTTTTTGTTCTTGTGTAAAGGACCTTGGGATGACTTTGTGCCCTCATTGTTCTTCATATTTCACTCTTGGGTAGTCGAGGTGGAGACTTTGTGCTACATCTCAGTCTATTGGTTCCTACACCTTTGGTTACCGGTTACTTATCACTACCTGAAAGAACTCCTGTTGTTCCCTGCAAGAACACTTCTGAAAGAAGAGAAGTGCCTTCAATGTTTTCACCAGGATTTTCTCTTTTGTTTGTGAGCATCATCTCTGAAAGAAGAGAGATGGATGGTGTATCCTACCCCTGAGTGTTAAATTATGCTTATATATAGTATATAGCTCCTTCATACTTATAGGGAACCTCCCCTTGATGAGAGGAGAGATTTGTCCCCTATTGACGTAGAAAACCTGCACATTTGGCCGACCAATCTCCCTATGCTATGGTTGAATAGACCTATTTTTCTCATCAGTTATCTGGTTGACAAAATATTCATTCAATAAAGTTGATGATGAGTCATTAGAAAAATATATGGAAAGATTTTTGTTCAGCTTGAAAAAATTCACACAGACTACAATGGATAAAGAATCAATCAACCTGATATTCTTAAAAAGTATTAGAGATGATGTTCTAGAGGCACTAGATATAATATCTGGTGGTGATGTTTCTACATTATCCTTTAATGAACTAACAGTTCTATGTACAAACTACTCTAGATCAACCATGAAAAAAAGTAGGGGTAGAACCCTTCCTACAACATCTACAATAAGACTGTCTAAAGGTAAATTTAGCAACTTGCTCCAAGACATGAAGCAAGAAATTATTAGCCACCTAGCTATTTAAATTGATACATTACATACATGAAGGAAGCAAGAATAAACTAAGAAAGCCTTAGCTGCCTATTACCTTGAATGCAAAAAAAAGAAGGCGAATTGCACATGCCATTCTATGAAAGCTTGGGCAACTAACATAGCTAAGGAGAATCCTGAAAAATGGAGCTACATGCTATAGGAGAAGATGAGAATCAAGTGTTTTTCATGGCTTAATGTAAACCATGGTTACAAATATCAGGTATGCCATCAAACTCTATGTTTATAAATTCTCAATTCTCAAATAATACTCAATATGGTTCTTGGATGAATATATCTAACCAAAATTGGACCCAAATAAAGTAGAAGCTACCCCAAAATCAATTATGGATGGAACATAATGGACAATAAACTCAACTTGGGCAATTCCAAAACCAATAATGGTTCTTTCCCTCTAATCCATGGCAGAAGCAATGGAGAGGTAATCAAGGCTTTCCCCAGTAAATGCAATAACCACAACAACAATAGGCCTTTATTCCAAACACTTAGAAAACTATTATAACCACTCAATTACCCACCCAACCCATCCCCAATCCTACCAATAAGTTGGTTTAACCAACACAATCCACTAAAATAATGCGATATCCAAAATACACCTTGGTTATTAATCAAGTCCAACTTTGCTTAAGACATGTTCTTCCACAACCCACCTCACCCATAATATTAGAACACTTTGAAGAATTAAATCCACTCCATACTAATCCAAAACCACCCATGGCCAATCCTGAGCCAAGTCCATCAAAAAATCATAAACAATATGACATTCCTTCTTTTCTGGAGAGATTGAACATATCATGTCCTGAACTAGATCTCAAATTCAATATCCTAGGATAAGTCAAGAATGTGTGCATAAAAATCCCACTCTTTTAAGAAATAAAATATGTTATTATATATAATAAGGTTTTTAGAGAGCTATGTTTGAAACAACCAGGAAAAAAAGATTGTAAAATAGTCCAAGTCATTAGCCAACTAATGGATATTATGTTGGGAAATATAGTTCTCCCAAAATATTCTAATCTTGGAAGTCTTGTAGTTAATGTTAGTATCCATGGCCAACCCATCTCCAATATCTTAATTGACTTAGGTGCAACCATCAATTTGATGACCATGGCGACAATGCAACAACTGAAACTTATGACTCTTCATCCAACACCCACCATCCTTTAGATGGTTGATAAATCAACTGTTAAGCATGAGGGGATTGTTGAAGACTTGGTTATCACTATGGAATCCTAGAAAATCAAATAGAATTTATTGTTTTGTATCCAAAAAATAACTTGGGAGGTTATCCTCTTATCCTTGGCCACTCATGGTTGGCCACCGTTGATGCTTTTATTGGTTATAGGTTCGAAAAAATGTTAATTTCCAATGAAAATGATACCAAAAAACTAGTTCTTTATCTACTAGCCCAACCTTCTTATAATGATATCCCAACACCTTGGATTGATTACTTTGAGGAATCTATCTCCTTGAAAACTCTCTGCAAAGCTGGACGGCACAAGCAAAAGACACTATCCTTATTAGTATCTTGCAAAATACCTAACGACAAGATCTTGTAGCCACAAACATGCTAGAATGTACAGCATGCCCTCTTCAACATACATTTACTGAGAATGATCTTGCTAAAACTACAAGAGACATTTGGACATTATATCAATTGCTTCCCCATCAATGCAGTTATGCTTTAATCTCCAACATAGAAACAATGCTTTCTTTAAAAAATCAACTAGACATTCTACCAAATAAACCTCTCAAACATCAGCACCTCCTTAACACCCTAGCAAGGAAGTTAGTTACTTACAAAGCTGAGAAACAACACAATAAAATTTGCCTAAGATTACCATGCCATGAGAGGAATACCCCCAGATTTATGCATGCATCACATTTACATTAAAGAAGAATGCAAACCTATTCACCAACCCCAATGATGAATGAATCTTGTAGTTAAAGACATTGTCAAAATTGAGTTACAAAAACTCTTGGATATAGGATTTATTTATTTGTTTCAGATATCCAGTGGGTATCTCCCCTAGTTATTGTCCCTAAGAAAGGGGGTAAATGGCATATTTGTGTTGACTATCAAGATTTGAATGTTGCTACCAAGAAGGATCACTTTCCCCTTCTATTTATTGATCAAGTGTTGGATAAATTAGTAGGGAAAAAGTATTTTTCTTTCTTAGATGGCTATAGTGGTTATAATTAGATATAAATTACTCCACAAGATCAAGATAAAACTACTTTTACTTGCCCTTGGAAAACCTATGCCTATGCCATCTTGCCATTTGGTCTTTGCAATGCCCCATCTACTTTTGAAAGGGTTGTTTTGAGCATATTTTTTGATCTCTACCATGACTGTGTTGAAATATATATAGATTATTTCACTATCTATGGGTAGATATTTGAATAATCACTTACCAACCTAAAAAATGTTCTTCAATGCTGCTAAGACCACAAATTGTCTCTAAGTAATTAAAAGTGTTATATGCTTATGAATGAAGGGATTGTGTTGGGGCATCACATATCCCCTACTGAAATTCAAGTTGACCCAACAAAGATAAGTATCATTAAGGATCTACCCACACCAAATAAGTAAAAATATGTTAGAAGCTTCTTAGGACATGCTGGTTATTATAGATGATTCATCAAAGATTTTAGTAAAATTATCACCCCATTATTTGGATTGTTTACAAAGGATGTTGAATATAGGTGGACTAATGATTTTCAAATTGTTTTTTAGCAACTCAAAGACCTTATAACAACTCCTATTTTGAGAGGGCCTGATTGGAAGAAGCCTTTTCACATGCACATAGATGCATCTGATACCACTTTAGGAGCTGTCCTTGGTCAAAAAGATGAATCTTTGAGTTATGCAATCTATTTTATTAGCAATAATATTCATTATCAAGAATATTCAAGGGGATGAACTCAACTACACTATAATAGAGTAGGAATTTACTACCGTCATCTATGCCATCAACAAATTTTGACACTATATTATAGGATACCAAATATTCATCACATAGATCATGTAGTAATCAAGTATTTAATGAACAAACCTATTGTAATAGGCAAGATAATTTGATGGTTGATTTTGTTGTAGGAGTTTGATATTACCATTATGGATAAACTAGGTAAGGATAATGTAGTAGCAAATTTTCTATCTCGATTAGAAAATGATGAGCATAGTCTTATTGTTGATAATTCTTTTCTTAATGAGCATTTATTTGTAGTAACTATTCAATATCCTTAGTTCATAGATATCTCTAACTATTTTGTTGCAGGATCACTACCACAACATTTCTTACCTAGGGAAAAATAACATCTGATCCAAAAGAATAGACATTATTCTTGGATTGTAAGATATCTCTTTATCACTGGACCAGATTTAGTTATGAGAAGATGAAGCTTACAACATTCTTAAAGCATGCCATGATGAATCCTATGGGGGTCATTTTTCTACCAAATGGACTGCTATGAAATTACTTACTTCTAGATATAATTGGCCTTCTTTGCATAAGGATGTCATGTATGTATACCCTCAAATGTGATCAATGCCAATGTATGGGTAAACCCACTCATTCTAATGAAATTCCATTACAACCAAAATTAGTTCTAGAACCCTTTGACAAATGGGGACTAGAATTTGTAGGTCCCATTGATCGTAAATCCAACAATAAGGAATATATACTGGTGTGTACTAATTATATCATAAAATAGACTGAGGTCAAGGCCTTAACCCATGCCCAATATGAGGAAGTAGCTAATTTCTTGTATAAATAAATCTACACCCCCTATGGAGTACCAAAATAAATAGTCACAGACTAAGGCCCACAGTTCACATTAGACCTCACAACTGCCTTGGTAAAAGAATATGAAATCAGACACAAAAATTCTACCCCTTACTATCCTCAGTCAAATGGTTAGGTAGAAGTTACCAACAAAGAATTAGAAAATATCCTCACTATGACTATTAGCTTACATAGAAAATATTGGTCAACTCATCTTTTAGAAGTAGTTTGGGCTTACAAAATCACTTGGAAAACCATAACTGGTTTCACACCATATGAACTAGTTTATGTTAACAATCCTATTCTACCTATTGAGTTTGAGTATAAAACATTAAAGAGAACACTTGATTTGGTCTTGAAACTTTCCCAAGTTCAACAAGACAGGATCATACAATTGAATGCACTTGATGAACTAACAAAGGAAACACTTCAACACACTAAAATAGTGCAAAGACAACATGTAGGTTGGCATGATAGGAACATCAAGACTAAGAATTTTCAACTCGGTGACTGGATAATACTTTTTGACTAAAAAATACAAGGATCATAAAGGAAAGTTGCATTCCATATGGCTTGGGCCTTATGAGATTGAACAAGTTTTTGATAATGGAGTTGTAAAGCTCATGACCATTGACTCTGTTTGATTCTAATTGCTTGTTAATGGCCACAACCTCAAGCTATATAAGAAACCATTTTTCAAGGAAACTCTCACTTGCAAACCTCTTGAAGAATAATATCCATCCCTTCTTCATGAAGAAAGTCAACCTATTCCTATAGCCAAATGGTATTTCTGTCAACCCTTCTCTAATATTTTTCAAGAGCAGTAAAGCTTCCTACAGCCTCAAACAAGCCATTCACAATGGATTAGTTCAAGCTGAATAAAATCCTACCTCTTGGATTTATACAATTCTAGTTGAGTTAAGACCATAAAATTTATAAAAAAATCAGAAAATTCAGTAACAAAAAGCTTCATTTGTTGTGGACAGATGTTGTCTTAGAAAACCAGGTCACTAGCTTATCAACATTCGTTATAAAAAAATCTACAATAATAAAACTTTTGTTTTCATCTGATTTTACTTGCAGATTCATTCCCTTAGAGCATAAATACACTTTCCTCTTTGGTGCAGGATGAAATTCTTACTACTACATTATATTTATTATTATTGTAGGACATTTTTTGTTGCTACAGAACACTTTTTGCTGCTGCAAGACACTTTTTCTTGCTGTAGGAAATATTTCTTGTTACTAGATGAATTCTTATCACTCCATCATACATTACATTCTCACAAAATATTTTTGCTCCAAATCAAATGACAACACATGCCAGTACACCTCACGTCGCCACTTTGAATCATCATTTATGCATTAATGAAAGGTATTCCTACAAGTACTAAAGTAATTATCTTATATTCATTTCATGTCATAGGTATTAATTATTACTAAGATGATGGGTCTTAATTCTACTAACATGCTACCATATCTTCTCCTTATCATGCCATCTCATGATATCCTCTCCTCCATCAATTGATGTGACCATTGATGCATTGTTTCCACTGCCCTTGATTTTTCCATGAATTGTTTGTGCATGTTAGCTTCATCCCTTGAGGACAAGCAACATTTTTAGTTGGGGTGATTTCCCATAATTCAAACAAATTATCTCACTCCCAAAGCAAAAATCATGAACATTCTACCCAAAGCTACAAAACCCTTGCTGCAAAAGCATAGACCCTACAACTAAAATCCACCCTATAATATGGGAGGGGACTTAAACATGATCCCCTTGATATGTTTCCTCTAACCAATATCTCAGACATCCTGGTCCTATTGAAGAATGTAGGATGGGCACAATATTTGAAAGGATACATGATTTGGATCAAGGCATTATAGAAGAATTCATTGACTCATTATATAACAACCTGGTAATAGTAAAAGGAATGAAAATAAAGCTAATGGGAATTGTCATCAGTAGAGTAATTGGATTGCCATGAACAAGGGATTCATGGAAAGAAAAAATTGATACTATGGTAGAGAGGAAAACATTCATCAGAGGAAATGAAAGCTTGAAAACTTTAAAACAGGGCACTACATAATTATCTTTACTAGGAAGATGGGCCAAGGTTGCTAAGTTGATTTGTAGATATTTCACCTGTGAAGGAAGGTATTCTATGCTGCATGGATTTCACTTAAAATTCATGAATCATTTATGACATGGTATTGAGATAAATGTCCCCAATTTCTTAACATAATCACAAAAATGGCATAGGCATTTTAAAGAGGCAATTTCAAAGCTATTTCTCATCATTGTTTAGTCTAGTTGATTGTTCAAGACTATTTGCAAAAGACTAGACCCAATATAATTTGGGAAAATTTTCTCCAAGTACCAAGAAATGTAGAAATTGATAGTGAAGGAAATAAATAAGTAAAAGAAATGGAGGTAAAATAATAGATGATAATAGAAGACCTTCCTATAGCTCCACAAGAACCTGTAGAAGGAGACCTTCCTATAACCACACAAGAACCTACATAAGAAGATTTTCTTGCAGTCACACAAGAACCTATAGTAGAGATAAATCTTGAAGAAGGGACTTCCACAAGTAAGGAATCTAGAAGAATAAAGAAGAAACTCATTCTCTAGCCTGATTCTAAGGAATCTGAGGAGGAAATTCTACCTTCTCTAAAAAAGGCTAAGGTAACATATACTCCTTGTAGATCCCATAGATTAAGAAGGAATATGAAAGGTAAACCAAGAATTAAACCTTCTTCTATTATTGAAATTAATGAGGAATCTAGAGAAAAACAAATTACCAGTAGTAACAAATCACTAGAGGCATTTAGTTTTGAGACTAATAAGGAAGAATGTTCTCAATAAGAAAATAAGGAGGTAGATCAAGTAAAACACATTCCTGAGGAATTATAACAAGATCCAATGCATGAAGAAGTGGAATAAATGGAACAACTTTCCATACAAGTGGAATTTTCTACTCTAGAACAAGCCCTGTAATGAATGATGGAATGAGATCACTCTTGAGCTAAGAATGAAAGATCCATATTCCCATTTTAACTTAAAGGCAACATTTACTAGAGTTAAAAGATATATTTTACTTGTAGGTGAAATGGGATATCAATTATTGAGCCTCAAATTCTAGCCCTCTCTGTTTTGGTATCCTATTTCATATTGGTAGGATAAATCCCCATTAGATGAATTTATGGGGGTCAGATATCGATAAACAACATGGATTTTATGCTCACCTTGAAAATGGTGCCATAGACCTTATGGATTGCAAAACTATATTTGAAATGGAAATGAACAAGTTTATTGCTCGTGGTCGATCAAGGTCATATGTTGGGGGGTGTGATGAGCCCCATAAATGCCATGTTCTCATCCTCATTTGTCACACTCATCCTTTTTGTTTTCCATGCTTTTGAGTACTTTCCCATAAAGTTTCCTTCTATGAATAACCATAATCCTATAAATAACACTATGTTTTCATACTCTTTGAATAGTTAAAACTGTGCATTGAAATCAAGTATATAGTAGTCATCTTATACTATAGGATGTTTTTTATATAATGTGTTTTAAAGATGTTTTAGAGTAATAGGTATATAGCATAGAACATTCTATAACAAAATGATCTCATCATGCAGACACATCCTGTAGCCACTACATGACCAAAGTCGTGGATGAACATAATTTGATTCTAGTTGAACTGACTCAAAGAAATGATTCAAATCTCTTAGAAGCACAATAAGGATGTAGTTGAAGAATGAAATAACCTTTTTTTAAGGCAATATCATAGGGTTCACATAAATGGTGACTTTAGTAGAAGGATCCAATTTATGTTGCCTTAACTTGAATGTTTCTTAGATTAATATATATATATTGTTTTGTATAAAAAAATATTCCCTATTGTTTGTGTGTGTATATAGGTAACATCAGGGTTCAGAAGTAGTAGATATTGATTAGAGAATTATCAGAAGTACATTTTTTCAAGTAGCTATTATTGTAATTTCCTGTAGTAATTCATTTCTATATTTTTGATTAATATGATCAAAAAAATTTGAGTCCATTTTATTGTTGTAAGAGGAAGGATTGAATATGGAGTTAGAAGGAGGAAAGGCCCCCTTTGGAAGCCTTAAAACAACAATCCAACCCATTAAATAACTAAGCATAATTAATTAGTTTCTTTATGTGCTGTGTGTTTTATTTATGAATTGTGTCATTTACATTCTTGCATATAATTATTTAAAAAAATTTCCAATAGTGTAAACGTTTAATTCACATTATTATGTTCATGTTTAATTCTAGCATTCCATTTACTACATGGCTTTATCATCTTAGATTACTATCAATAGAATGTCAAATTAAAATATTGAGTGTGCACATATAGTGACATCATCCTATCAAGTCTACATCCTTGGGTTGACATTTAAATAAAGTAAAAAGTACATGTCTATGGTAACTCTCCTTGTTCATTCTTATCAAGAGAAGTATATCTAATTATGAATCAACTGCTAGTCAATGATAATGGTGAATCTACCACTAGGAGGTGGAGCTAGGTAGGGACATGTAGGTTTTTTTATTCTTTTTCATTTTTCCCCCTATTTGAAATTTGGTTCAAAGCACATTAGAAATTCAATAAAATATTAAATTTTCAAAGTCAAAATGTTTATGGGAGGGGGGTTAATAATGTGTTAAAATTTAGGTATTTTAGGTAAAGTTTTGCAAGATTTGGGGGAGGGGGGGTTGAGAGGTAATGGTTGACTAATGGAACCACCACTTGGGAATGGAACCGTCAATCTTCATAGACTGGGGGTTACATAACCACCATGGTTTACAAGTTGATGATGACACAAACACCACTAAATGATAGTTGTATAATCATAAATGGTAGTTATGTAACCCCCTACAGTGGTTACATAACTTCCCTATAGTGATTACATAACCACTTTTTGTTATTTGCATAACCACTGCCTTTAAACAGGCATAGTTCTGTTCCTTGGAACCAAGAGGGAGAATTAGATTTTTGGATGGTAAAATTAGTTTTTGAGATAATTTGGGATATTTTATTATTTTGAGGAGATTATATCCATTGGATACTAGACTAAGAGAAGGAATGGCTCCTCATAGGGATGAAACTTTTGATAATAGATGACTTGGTCATTCTTAATCAAGCTATAATTCTACGAGTGGCACAAGTGGGGATCATCCTACCTCGAGTAGGTTTTTGTGTGACTTGATCACCTAATGGGATCCTAAATAAAACACTTTCATGTTCTTTTAGGCCCTAGGAGAGTGGATCATTACCTTGGTTGATGTGTATAAGAGTATAAGTTTATCAATAATAGGTCAGTTGGTGGCTGCCATGAGTAAGGATGAGGTAGTGGGATGGGCTAGTCATTTTAGAGATGTGGGCACACTCAACATGGGTGTGAGGCTTTTTGGGATTGAGGGATTATTGATCCTTAATTTTTATAAGGTGATTATTAGTATTATTTCCTACCAAGTGGTGGGGGATAAGGGTATTGGTAGGTTATTATACATATCATCCCCAATCATCCTTTAGATAGAGAAGAGGGGAGCTCATTTTTAGTAGAGTTAGGAGATCTTGGGTCATACTTATAGGGATTTATACCATCTAGATAAACTAAGAGTGATATTGATTAATCACCCCATGCTCCTCATGAGTTGGGTATATGAGAGGATGATCCTCTACTAGAAGGGAGTATCCATTTAGGATGTAGGGGCCATCAGGGTCTCGATGTGGATAAATGTGGCATATTTTCAAGATTTTCCTTAGGTAGTCAGGACTTTGATAGTTACCAAATTGATAACCCTACCTTACTAGGGAATGATTAAATAGTGGGATGGGGAGGATACCTATCTCGTGATGGGCCACATAGGTATGAGACATTATACCACAAGTTGAGGTACACCCAATGGAAAGGGTGCCTTAATAATTTAGCATGCCTTACATAAGAAACCTTCCCATACCAAAATTTGTATATAATGACATGCAAGAGGCATGGGTAGAGAGACTAGGGTGTGTTGGGTGAATATTTGTCAACCAGCTAACTGGTGAGCAAAATAGTTCCTATCACCATAGCATAGGGAGATTGGTCATCCAGGTGTGCAGTTTTACTACATCAGTAGGGGAAAAATCTCTCCTCTCATCAAGTGGAGGTTCCCTATTAAATATATGGAGGCTATATACTATATATAAGCAGAAAGTAAGACACAGGGGTGGGATAAGCCATCCATCTCTCTTTTTTTAGAGATAATGTTAACAAATAGAGGAGAAATCCTAGGTGATTGGTGAAGGTACTTCTCTTCTTTCAAAAGAAACATTCAACCAAGAGCTAGATTCCTTCCTAGATAGTAGAAATCATGGTGAAGCAATAAAAGGCACTTCTCTTCTTTCAGAAATGCTTGTTCTTATAGGCAACAAGAATCTTTTTGATAAAAAGTGACTGGTAACAGAGTACAGAGTAACCAACAATCTAAGATGTAGCACAAAGTCTCCACCTTGATTGCCCAAGAGTGAGATATGAAGAAAAATGGGGGCACAAAGTCATCCCAAGGTCATTTACATAGAAAGAAATTAAAAACACACACTGAAAACAATTATGTTAGCACAAAGTCTGAAAGTAATTGGTTTCAGGACACCTTCCTTATCACTTCTACTAGCTCTGCTTGTTAAATTAAATAAACAAGAACACATTCAGAAGACATACATAAGAATAATCTCCTAAAATGATACAAGATATATATCACAAATTCTGTGAATCACTTACTTTCTCATTCAGATAAAATAATATGAAATACAATCTGAGCTCAAAGTCTCAGTATTCGCCTTTCAATTTGGATAGAGTTCTACTTCTGTGGTAAAAAAGATCTCCTTTAAAATGATAAAAGAGATGACATTATATAGAGGCTAAGGGAGGCTTGGCACTTAGTCCCATGGAGTGACCCATGTGGCGCATTAATGCCTTGGATGCATTTTTGGTTCTATTAGGGAGAGTCATGATGGAGCAGGGCAGCTGCCTTAATTGTGGCATGTTGATTCATCTCTAGTGCCTCCTCTTGAGCCTAAATCACTCATTCTATCACCTACTATTAGGACCTTATAGCACAATTGATTACTCTTGTGTAAGCAACTAAACACAGAATTAAACCAGAATCACAAGTAACTAGAAATCAGAATCAACAAAGAATAAGAGATACAAGAAACAATGAAAACTTGTATTAAACTCTTCCAGAAAGAAATATAATTGAAGAAATATCTCTTTCTTCCACATCTCTCAGATGTACAAATCTCTTTCCTTCAAGAGTTCTCTCTCACAATTACAAGCACAATTCAGCTACTTGAATTGTGTACCCTTTTCTCATACACAGTTACAAGCTATGAATATCTATCCCTATTATATAGAATTAGGGATCATGAGCTAAGCATTCTCCACTGTTAGATGCACCTCTTAATCAAGGGTTCAAATTAGTCATGCTAAAGATAGATACGCAGACTCAAGACTAACACTTATACTTATCATGCAAACAATTTGTTATCCCATGAAAATAGACTTCTGGAATGCACAGGTGACTGACGTCAGTCCCTGTCTGCCTGCACATGACCGATGTTGGCTGATCCATAACTGACGTTGGTAGCCTCTAGTCGATCCTTGACCGACGTCGATGACTGTGTAGTCCAACAACTTCTGCATTCACTCATCTGGGTGAAGATTTTAGCTCTACAACTCAACAATCTCCCACTTGGAGATAAATAGTTGCACCTGTACCTGTATAGAAACATCTTCTAGCTTCTCCATCTTCAAGTTCAATCTTGAAGACCAACAAAATTTGAATGAAGATTCAACTTCTCCTTTGTTACTGGCTTTGTTAACATATTAGTGGGGTTCTCATCTGTATGGATCTTTTCCAGCTTCAACTCACCATCCTCCAATACCTATCTAATGAAGTGGTACCTAAGCTGTATATGTTTGGTTCTTGAATGAAAGGATGAATTCTTTGCCAAATGAATTGCACTTTGACTATCACTGTACAATATGCAACTCTCTTGCTCCTTTTCCAACTCTTCCATGAATCAAGTCAACCATATCATCTCTTTGCTAGCCTTTATGACTGTAATATATTTTGCCTCTATAGTAGACAAGGCAACAACCTTCTGCAACTTTGAAATCCAGCTAAATGCCATTCCACCAATAGTGAACACATACCCTATTGTGCTTCTCCTACCATCCAAGTCACCTGACATATCCACATCTACATATCTATGTAGAGAAGTGTTTGACCCTCCATAGCATAAATGCCTACTGCTGGTCCCTCTCAAATATCTGAGAATCCACTAAACTACTTTCCAGTGTTCCCTGGATTGGCCATAAACTTACTGACAACTCCCACTGCTTGGGCAATATCAGGTCTGATACATACCATTGCATACATTAAGCTCCCAACTGTGGAAGCATATGGAACTCTACTCATGTACTCAACCTCCTCATGTGATTTAGGACATGGTTCTTTGCTCAACTTGAAGTGTCTAGCCATAGGTGTGCTTATCGGCTTTGCATTCTGCATATTGAACCTCTCCAACACCTTGTTCACATAATCCTCTTGAGACAAAATCAACCTGTGATTTTTCCTGTCTCTCTTAATACTCATGCCAAGGATTTTCTTTGCTGCTCCCAAATCCTTTATGGCAAATGTGTGAGCTAATTTCACCTTAAGCTCATTAATATCCTACATGTGTGAACCTGCAACAAGCATATCATCTACATACAGTAACATGATAATATATCTACCATTATCCAATCTCTTAAAATAAACACAATGGTCAGATTGACACCTACTGAAGCCATGCTCAGTCATAAACCTATCAAATCTCAAATACCATTGTCTTGGAGCCTGCTTAAGACCATATAAGCTTTTCTTCAACCTGCACACAAGATTCTCCTTTCCTTTGACCTCAAAACCTTCCAATTGTTCCATATATATTTTTTCATCCAAATCTCCATGAAGAAACACTGTCTTAACATCAAGATGCTCAAGATGCAAATCCTCAATAGCAACTAAAGATAATGCAGTCTGAATAGAAGTCATTTTTACTACAGGAGAAAAAATTTCACCAAAATCAATACCTGGTTTCTGTGCAAATCTCTTTACTACCAGCCTAGACTTATGTCTCATTTGTCCATCCTCACCTTCCTTTAATCTGTAAACCCATTTTTTTGACAGTGCTTTCTTTCCCACTGGCAACTCAACCAAATCCCACGTTTGGTTCTTCTCCAAGGAATCAATCTCCTCATTCATGCCACGGTTCCACTATTTTTGGGTTTCTACCTACATTGCCTCATCAAAACTTTTTGGTTCTCCACCATCTATGAGAAACAAGTAGAATAAAGAAGGGGAATATCGAATTGGAGGTTTAATTACCCTTTCTAACCTCCTTATGGGCATTTGAGACTCATTCACTGCTTGCAATCTGCCCAAATTCTTTGTCAGTGACCAATCCCAGTCATCTCCAAGTCTGTACCTGACTGACGTCAGTTCGACCTGATCGACGTCGATTCCTTCTGACTGACATCAATTTTTGTTTGATTGACATCAGTTACTATCTGACCTGTCTGATCAACGTCAGTTCCTACATGACCGACGTCGATGTCTATGTTTTTCTGGATCACAATCTCATCCAAAATCTCCATTACCCTGCTCAGAATTATTCAGCTTATTGAGCTGATCATTGTACATCACTTTTTCATTGAAAACAACATCATGGCTTCTAATAATTTTGTTAGTTTCTAAATTCCACAACCAGAATCTGAAATCTCCAGAGCCATAACCAATAAAAGTGCACTTCATAGACTTAACATCTAGCTTCTTTCTATTTTTCTTATCAATGTGCACAAAAGCTTCAGAACCAAAAACTCTAAGATGTGAAAGATCTACCTTTTTACCTGTCCATGCCTCTTCTAGAATTCCACCATCTAGAGTAGTAAAGGGTCCTCTATTAATTAGGTAAACCACAGTGTTTACAGCTTCTACCCAAAACTTTAAGGACAAACCAACATGCAACCTCATACTCCGTGCACACTCTATTATTGTTCTGTTCATCCTTTCAGCAACTCCATTTTGCTGAGATGTCCTTGAAACCATCATTTCCTTGCGTATTCCATTCATAAAATAGTAACTTTCAAACTTATAGCTGCAGTACTCACCACCATTGTCAGATCTAAGGCACTTAAATCTCAAACCTGTTTCATTCTCAACCAAAGCTTTCCATTTCTTAAACGTGTCAAAAACATCAGATTTCTTCTTTATGCAATAAACCCATACCTTTCTTGTAGAATCATCAATGAAAGTAACATAATACTATGATCCTCCAATAGAAGCTACCTGAGCTGGTCCTCACACGTCTGTGTGAACAAGCTCCAACTTGTGCTTCTTCTTTGTTGACCCAGTTTTGAGAAACCTAACTCTCTTCTGTTTTCCAAAAATACAATGCTCACAAAAATCTAGATTTATGCTTTTCAAATCTGAAAGCTTACCTTTTGACTTAAGAATTTTCATTCCCTTCTCACTCATGTGGCCAAGCCTATAGTGCCAAAAATTTGCATCTACATATGAAGTAGATAAAATAGAAGGAAAATAATCAGTAATACAATTACATAAATAGAGAGTACCTACTCTCTTACCTCTGGCTATTACAAGTGCTCCCTTGGTAACCTTCCAAGATTCAGCTGTGAGAGTTACTGTGCAACCCTCATCACCCAGCTTTCCAACATAAATCAGATTCCGATTCAAGACTGGGACATGCAGACATCCTTCAACACCCATGTGTTGCCATTCTACAATTTTAGTTGCACTTTTCTTTTGCAAACAATTTTACAAGGCTCATCATCCCCTAAATAAACTTTTCCAAAATCTCCCTAGACATAATTAGTGAAAAATTTTCTATTTGGGGTAGCATGGAAAGAGGCCCCAGAATCTAAAACCCTAGATTCTGTTTTATTATCCAAAGAAAGTGTAAGAGCATCTTATGCAACAATACCTGCAACTTTTGCTTCTTCATTACCTTTATGCTGATTCTCTTCTTTAACCTTCAACCATCAATCTTTCTTTGCATGTCCTCTCTTTCCACAATTTCAGTAGGTTATTCTTCTTCCATTTCTAGATTTGGATCTATTGCTCATCTTTGACTTTGACCTTGATCTCCCTTGCTTGCTTTTCTCTCTTTTCCTTCCCCTGCTTTCAATACTTAAAGCATTACTTGATGATTCCCCTGTGCTTTTCCTGCGAGTCTCTTCATTCAGGATTACACTAACAACATCATCAACTTTCAAGCTATTTGAAGTAGATGTAGTATTAATAACTGCCATTACCAAGCTATGCCAACTTTTAGGTAAAGAGCATAAAATTAAGAGATCCTTAATTTCATCATCAAAAACTATTTTGACTAAATTTAACTGATTTACTATTGCATGGAAATCATTAAAATGACTAGATATATATCCACCTTCCTGCATTTGCAAATTAAATAATTGCTTCATAAGATATACCTTATTTGAAGTTGAGGGCTTTTCATATAAATTTGCCAAAGTATCCATCAACTCTACCATTGTCATTGCCTGTGACAAGTTAAAAATCACAGAATATGCCAGGCTCAACCTTATGGATCCCAGAGCCTTTCTATCAAGAACATTCCATTCTTCATCTTGCATATCTGTGGGCTTGCATGAAACCCCACCCAACGATAAGTGCAGATCTTTCTGATACAGATAATCTTCTATCTGCATCCTCCATAATTGATAATTATTGTTGTTAAACTTCTCCATTCTTAGTTTACTTTCTTTTGCCATGGCTATACTCCCACTCAATCAAAAACCCTTGTGAGTGAATTGTAATCAATAAACACTTAACACACTATGAAACCAAGGTGTTAGTGAACCAAGCTCTGATACCACTTATTGGGACCTTAAAACACAATTGATTACTCTTGTGTAAGCAACTAAACACATAATTAAACTAGAATCACAAGTAACTAGAAATCAAAATCAGCAAAGAATAAGAGATACAAAAAATAATGAAAACTTGTATTAAACTCATCTAGAAGGAAATACAATTGAAGAAATCTCTCTTTCTTCCACACCTCTCAGATGTACAGTTCTCTTTCCCTCAAGAGTTCTCTCTCACAATTACAAGCACAATTCAACTACCTGAATTGTCTACCCTTTTCTCATACACAGTTACAAGCTATGAAGATCTATCCCTATTATATAGAATTAGGGATCATGAGCTAAGCATTCTCCACTGTTAGATGCACCTCTTAATCAAGGGTTCAAATCAGTCCTGCTAAAGATAGATACGTGGACTCAAGAATAACACTTAAACTTATCATGCCAACAATCTATTATCCCATGAAAATAGACTTCTAGAACGCACAGGTGACCGACGTCAGTCCCTATCTGCCTGCACATGACCGACATCAGCTGATCCATAATCGACATCGGTAACCTCTAGTCGATCCCTGATCGACGTCGGCGATTGTGTAGTCCAACAACTTTTGCATTCACTCATTTGGGTGAATATTTTAGCTCCACAACTCAACACCTACTAGTTGCACAACTGTCTACTCGACTTTTATTCCAAATGGGACAAACAAGCTATGCTTTCAATGTTGGCAGGCCCCAAATATCCACCTAGTGAACCGCTTCATCTATTGGAAATAACTCTGGCTGAATTTCCCTCTGTCTCTTCCTTATCTTGGCCTTGGCCTTAGGTTCTTTGAATGCATTCGGGTCTGCATTTTAAGCCTGCAAAGATCAATAGACACTTCATTGTAGCCAATTTGACATTAGTGGGTCTTTCCTCTTTTGAAGGATAACAGTGAGCCAATCACCCCAAATTTGATGTTTATGGGATCGTCATTCTCTTGTGACGTGGGTGAGGACACATGATGGCATCCACAGCTTTGAAACTTGTTAGAGACTGTCTTGACTCGTGACACTTGGTAGCTTCCACTGTGCTTTGAGGCTTGACCCTTCTTAAAGGGAACTTGCTATTTAGGGTCTTGACTAGGGTCTATTTCTAAGTGTTGTGTGTCCCCCCACAAGGGTATCTACTCTTCAAGAGCCTCTGGGTGGCCTTCAGGGTTTGATCCTTTCAGAAGGCTATTGTCTCTTTTATTTCCTTTAGACAAAATGTCTGAAGGAAACCTTTCCTTGGATCTATGCCTCTGTGCTTGAGGGTGCTCCTTCTTTGACACATGTTAGCTTCTGTCAATTCTCACCAAGGACGCGTGCATCTTCTGTTGCATCGTATTGAAACCCTTCACCGTTGATACATGGCACTTTCCACTTTTAGGCTTTTGTAACACCATAAAAACATTTCGGGCTCCTTTGGGTTCTCTTGAATGATAACACTTGTCACATCCCATTTATTTTAGTCACTCGCCCAAGACCCACCACGGTCCTTGCTCAAAATAGTGGAAAGAAAGGAAGGGACTACAAATTTCGACACTTAGAGGCTTTCGACAAGCTTTACAAGGGACACATGTCAGTACTTGCTAATTTTTTAGAAACAAAGTGTAATGTGTCTCAGTAGGTGACACTTGGCAGCTTTTGATCATCATTTTCCTTTTGTGCGCACTTCAGTTGAACCATCTATTTCACTGTTTCTTTCTTTGGTTGAGGCTACCTTTGAACCTTTAAACCTGTGAACCATTGAACTTTGAAGCGGTTCAAGGTTCAACGGTTCAATTAGTTCATTCCTTTTATTTGGCTAAGTCCATTTGATATATTTTTGAACCAAATGCATTGAACCTTTTGAATGTTGAACCCATTGAACCGATGAACCAAAATGGTTCAAAGTTCAATGATTCAACGATTCAAGCCTTTGAAAAATTTTAAGTGTTCAAAGCCATGGAACCTTGAATGGTTGAAATTTTAACCTGTCAATCCCTTTATTGAGAAAGCTTTGAAAAATGAGGAATTTGAAAGCTCAAAAAAAAATTTGAGAAGGGAAGAGATAATTTTGTCCCTACAAGACCAAAGATAGCTCATACGTTATTCCAAAAATGAGTGACATTTTTGGGGAACAATAGCTGGCTCCAATTGGGAAACTTCCTTTAGATGGAAACTTGAAACAACTGAGGGGAGTAGAAACTAGAATCTCTAGTGCCTTGAAGTGTGTCATTGGGCTACGGAGTCATGCTACTCAAAAAGAAAGGCTCCAAAAAATGAAAACAAACAACACACATCAAAAACAAAAACTATACAAATATACATATGTACAAGTGAACTTATTTGATACTTCAAGAATTGAAGTACTTCAGATGCTGCTCATCATGGGACAAAGAAAATGGGATGCCATCCTGGTAAACCAGCAGGAAACCATTTTGCCTCTAAAAATGGTGATGGGCGAATGGAGCTCTCCACCAAGAAACCAATTTTTTGCATCTTCCTCTTGGCTCTTTCTTCTTCTTGCTCCATGGTGGGATGTGGTCTTCTCTCTAAAAATTGTAACTCCTTGCTCTCCCTACGAAGAGTTCCTTTTGATAACTTTGGAGTATAGTAGTATGGTCCACCACCATAGCTTGTTGTTCTGTTGGTTCAACCCAGCACATATTGTGATTGTCAGCATCAAACTCTTAAAAAAACATCAGCTCGACATCTCCTTTGGTGTGAAGGAGTTTGATATCTTCATCTTGAGTAATTTTCAATCCAAGCAATAGAGATCTGCATCCAGCATGAGTGGAAGAATTGTTGCCATTGGATTCCAGGATCAAAGCATCATCAGAAGCTAATCTTTTATCAGGTTTCTCTTCATCAGATATGGAATATCCTTCTTGATTTGTAATGTGCCCTACTAATCCTTCTGATGCCTTGTTTGGATCAAATCTTGGACTGCCAGCTATAAGAATTTCATTAGCTGAGACCTGAGCATCCTCTATAGTCAAGAAGTAATTACCCCTGCTTGACAGCTCAAACAAAATTTGAGCTGTAGAGGCTGACATTTGGGTGACCACAAATTTTGCCTCAGATAGGTCCATACTTAGTTCTCCATCAATGTTTAATCGCTCAATATTGGCTTGCAGGGATTTGAACTCAGTCATTTGAATTTTGGATTTCTTGACATGATCAATCATGTAAAATGACTAGAATGGACTTGGAAGAGAGGATGGGAGTTCATCCTTTTGGTTTTTGGGAGGGGGAGGACTGATCTGTGAAGTTAAAGTAGAAGGTGCAGAGATGTTTGGGGTACTTACTTTTTAAGCAGTCATTGGGTCCTTTGGTTAAAAGGGCAGAGTGGTTCCCTGCTTAGCAATTGAAATTATAGGTTGAGTTTGTTCCTCTATTCTTTCTTTATTAGCTTGCTAGGCTGACTGATTCTCAGACCTGGTGAATACTACGTATGATCTTTTGCTTCACCTTCACTTTTGGGTTCATCCTAGTAATTCAGGAAACCAATGTGGGAGTCACCAATTGATTCTTATTGATCCTCCATGAATATACCACCACCATTTTATTGATCAAACTCAGGTTGGAGAGAGGAAACATGTTCTATTTCCAGATATCCAACTACTGAGATGGTTAGAGGTGCTTCAAGGGCAAGGTTCCTCAGTGGGGGAGGAAGATGATTTAGTTGCCCTTGACTTCTAGTAGTGTTGCCTTGATATGGCTGATTGGAGAATGTCCTCCTTGGTACATCTCTATATAGAGGAGCATAAGACATACTTTTTGCCATTTGCCTTTTCAAGGTTAGCAATTCATTTACCAGCTTTTGTACCATTGGGTCAGTGGTGGCTGTGGGTGAGTATTCAGAAGATGAAGAGGGTTTGCCTCTATTAGGATCTCTCCTTATCTTTCCTACCAAGATAAGGTCATCTTCTACCTTAGTATCCAAGTCCTGAGTAGCAGCAAGGTCTATGTGGCTAACTCATCTCAGAAGAAAACTCACTTCAGGCAGGTGTGAGTTAATGAAGAAGCATTTGAGGTTTTCAAGTGTTAGCTGAGCAATTACAGGAATATTATTCCTCAGCTTGTCAAACTTGGAAATAAAATCCCTCATAGGCTCATGAGGCTCTTTATTTATCTGAGTGAGCTGGTCCAACAAAGCATGTGCATCCTTTGCAGGCTTTAATCTGGCTTCAAACTCTGCTTTGAGTGTATCCCAGTCAGTCACTGATCTAGCTTGCAGATGGTAGAACCAGTCTGTAGCAGCACCTTGTAGTGTCTCTACAAAAATCCTGACTGCCATGTCTTCAAATTCCACCTCTATCATACCATAGGCTATGTTAAAGGCTATAATGTGTTCATCATGGTGAACTATCCCATCACCAAAGAATTTGGGGAATTTCTTTCTTGAACTACGTGGAAGTTCATGCAGAGGTGGAGTCAAGTTAAGTGGGCCAAAAGAGTTACCCTAGGGGCCTCAAACTGCCATGATTTAATTATAAAAAAATAGGGACAACAAATCTAGGTGGAGTGGCCAAATTGCAAAACAAAAATGGGAAAGAACTAGCCCTGCATCAGCTTGAAGCTTGAGGTTTCAAACTGCGTACTCTTTCCCAATTGGCGTGGGGGTGGAGGAAGATGGTAAGGCTATAAATGGATAATGAGTAAGACATAGAATGGAGTTTCTAGAGTTTGTATAATGGATAAAGGTAGTGATTACTTCAATCTAAACCTTGAGGCTTTAGACTACACGTTCATCCCCAGTGGAGTTGCCAAAAACTGTTGGGTGAATATTTTGTCGACCAGTTAACTGGTGAGCAAAATAGTTCCTATCACCACAACATAGGGAGATTGGTCATCTAGGTGTGTAGTTTTACTACATCAATAGGGGACAAATCTCTCCTCTCATCAAGGGGAGGTTCCCTATTAAATATACGGAGGCTATATACTATATATATAAGCATAAAGTAAGATACAAGGGTGGGATAAGCCATCCATCTCTCTTTTTTCAGAGATGATGTTAAAAAATAGAGGAGAAATCCTAGGTGATTAGTGAAGGTACTTCTCTTCTTTCAGAAGTAACATTCAACCAAGAGCTAGATTCCTTCTTGGATAGTAGAAATCCTAGTGAAACAATAGAAGGCACTTCTCTTCTTTCAAAAATGCTTGTTCTTGCAGGGAACATGAATCTTTTTGGTAACAGAGTAAAAAGTAACCAACAATCTAAGATGTAGCACAAAGTCTCCACCTTGACTACCCAAGAGTAAGATACAAAGAATAATGGGGGCACAAAGTCGTCCCAAGGTCCTTTACACAAAAAGAAACTAAAAACACACACTGAAAACAATTATGTCAGCACAAAGTCTGAAAGTAACTAGTTTCAGGACACCTTCCTTATCACTTCCACTAGATCTGCTTGTTAAATTAAATAAACAAGAACACATTCAAAAGATAGACATAATAAAAATATCCTAAAATGATACAAGCTATACAACATAAAGTTTGCGAATCACTTGCTTTTTCATTCAGATAAAATAATATGAAATACAATATGAGCTCAAAGTCTCAGTATTCGCCTTTCAATTTAGGTAGAGTTTTGCTTCTATGGTCAAAAATATCTCCTTTAAAATGATACAAGATATGACATTATATAGAGGCCAAGGGAGGCTTGGCACTTAGTCCCATAGAGCGACCCATGTGGTGCATTAATGCCTTGGATGCATTTTTGGTTCTGTCAGGGAGAGTCATGATGGAGCAGGGTGGCTGCCTTAACTGTGGCATGTTGATTCATCTGTAGTGTCTCCTCTCAACCCTGAATCACTCATTCTATCACCTGCTATCCACACAATTGTCTACTCTACCTTTATTCTAAAGGGGATAAATAGGCTGCGCTTTCAATGTTGGCAGGCCCCAAATATCTACCTAATGAACCACTTCATCTATTGGAAATAACTCTGGTTGAGTTTCCCTCTTTGTCTCTTCCTTCTCTTGGCCTTGGCCTTAGGTTCTTTGTATGCATTCGGGTCTATGTTTTAAGCCTACAAAGATCAACAGACACTTCATTGCAGCCAATTTGATGTTAGCAGGTCTTTCCTCTTTTGAAGGTTAATAGCTAGCCAATCGCCCCAAATTTGACATTTTCAAGCCCATCATTCTATTGCGACGTGGGTGAGGACACATGGTAGCATCCACGGCTTTGAAACTTGTTAGAGATTGTCTCAGCTCATGACACTTGGTAGCTTCCACTATGCTTTGAGGCTTGACCCTTCCCAAAGGGAACTTACCCTTTGTGGTCTTGAATAGGGTCCATTTCTGAGTGTCATGTGTCCCCTCGCAAGGGTATCTGCCCTTCGAGAGCCTCCAGGTGGCCTTCGAGCTTTGATCCTTTTGGAAGGTTGTTGTCTCTTTTATTTCCTTTGGATAATTTGTTTGAAAGAAACCTTTCCTTGGATCTGTGCCTCTGTGCTTGAGGGTTCTCCTTCTTTGACACTTGTCAGCTTCCACCGATTCTCATAGGGATGCGTGGTGTCTTCCACTGCATCGTATTGAAACCTCCACCATTGACACATGGCACTTTCTAATTTTAGGCTTTTGTAACACTGTAGAAATGTTTGGGGCTCCTTTGGGTTCTCTCAGATGATGACACTTATCGCATCCCATTTGTTTTAGTCACTCGCCTAGGACCCACCACAGTCCTTGCTCAAAATAGTGGAAAGAAAGGAAGGGACTACAAATTTTGACACTTGGAGGCTTCTGACAAGATTTAAAAGGGACACGTGTTAGTACCTACAAATTTTTTAGAAACAAAGCATAATGTGTCTCGGCAGGTGACACTTGGTAGCTTTCGCTCATCCTTTTCCTTTTGCACGTGCTTCGATTGAACCATTTGTTTCACTATTTCTTTCTTTGACTGAGGCTGCCTTTGAACCTTTGAACCTATGAACCATTGAACTTTGAAGTGGTTCAAGGTTCAATAGTTTAATCGGTTCATTCTTTTTATTTGGATAAGTCCCTTTGATATCTTTTTGAACCAAACGTGTTGAACCTTTTAAACATTGAACCTGTTGAACCGATGAACCAAAATGGTTCAAGGTTCAACGGTTCAAGCCTTTGAAACTCATTAAGTGTTGGGCGCTGTGGAACCTTGAATGGTTGAACTTTGAACTTTTCAATCCCTTTATTGAGAAAGCTTTGAAAAATGAGGAATTTGAAAGCTTAGAATAAATTTTTGAGAAGGGAAGAGATAATTTTATCCTTGCATGACCAAAGATAGCTCATATGTTGTTCCAAAAATGAGTGACATTTTTGGGGAACAACAGGGTGGATAACATGGAACCCACTTGTAGAAGAGGTTTTTATCACTCAATTGATTTAGGAAGAAGTTGCACAACAAGAAGACCTCGATAGAGTAGTAGTAGGTAGCTTTACCACCACCACCACCACTACAATAAGATCTTAGTGAGTAGGATATAATGTAGCAACAATAATAGATAGGAGGAAATGGTGTAGGTCGATACTAAATTTATATTGATGAGGACCTCAATGTAGATGAGGATAAGGATTTTTTCTATAAATCTGATCTAGATTAACATA
Source organism: Torreya grandis (assembly GCA_037957365.1). Taxonomy (NCBI): domain Eukaryota; kingdom Viridiplantae; phylum Streptophyta; class Pinopsida; order Cupressales; family Taxaceae; genus Torreya; species Torreya grandis. The sequence continues at coordinate 1,400,829 of JARHVA010001670.1, read as the reverse complement.
AGGATAAACCAGGTGAGCTATTAATTTGTGTATTTCAACTTATTACTTGATACTTCACTTTTAGGCTTGATTACTTAGCTGATTTATTGCTTTATTTTTTATATGACTAAATATAACATCAATTATTATAATTTATGATTACAAATACCTTAACCAGATGGGATACCAAGATTAGGGACACCATGATCATTATTTACTAGATGGGCATGGATATGACTAGAGATGAGCTACTAGTGGATCCCAAATTGCCTGTCAATATAGGTAGACATAATAATGTCTTTGCTCTACCCTACCATGCATGTATGAAATTGACTAGGTTAAAAGTGGAGAAAAACATTCTTGAGGTGAGAGATAAGAGAGCAGAGGCCATGGTAGACATGATGGTTTTTGGTCAAGGTCAAGATTCTTCTAGCTGTTGGGCATCAAGCACGACCTCATAAGGGGTACTAGGGAGAGGAGAGACAGGATCCCTCAAGCTAGAGAGATAATTTATTAGGGTGGTACTAGTAGGAGGAAACATATGAGACACAACCCCCATCATTATTATGCATCAAGACCCTCCTAGAAGGGGTTGGGATCTTGAGTTCTTATACCTATTAATGTACACCTTTATTTTTGATTTTTTGAGGTTTTGAGACACATTGACACTCTATGAAGGTGATTGTATTGGAAACTTATGTTGTAAAAACTTGAAATTATTATGACATATATAAAGAGACATTTTGGTCTACCTTCTAGTGAATCATCATTATGTTTTATGGGATTTTAATTTCCATGTTTTCTTCTTAGTTTATCCAATTTATATGACTAGGCATGTGATGATATACCATGCATTTCTTTATTTATGATAAAATGCTATGGATAATGCTTATGTATGTGAAAAATAATATATGAAAATGATGTAATATAATGGATATATATGAATTTGAAGTAACTAAAAGTAACAAAGGAGTAGGTGGTAGGTCATCTAACTTATCGCCCCAACCCCCTAGCTGCTTTTAATTGGTTGGTCAATCGTATCAAGTATTAGCTCCCAATCATCCTTATCCTTATATTTTTATTTATCTTCCTCAACCTCTTGCTTGGAAGGTGAAATAACAAGTGCAAGTTGAGGGAACATACCTTGGGGAGGTACATACCACCCTTGTCCATCAAATGCAATTGGAATAACTAGGGAGTGGGAACATTTTGGCAAGGGGAGTCAAAATGGGGTCTACTTCGATAGTGAGTTATACTACACTACCTATATCCATGATCACTTGGGGGTAATCATCTATGAGTAAAGTCACGTGGAACCTAACTAAAAGCATATAAGGCACTCCCCTAATTATCCAGAAGAGTTTAGACGTGATCCACCATAAGATGTGCTTTCTCCACTTGTACTTGAATCTAAAGCATGGCATTAGAAATAATATTAAATATATTACCAGTACAAAAATAGTATTCAAGATTAGTATGCAAAAAATAACATTTTTTTAATTTTTTCATAACTCAAATAGAATATGAGCTCAAAAAATATGCCAAATTTATGTGAATTATACAAGAATCATGATCAAGTCCCGTAAAAGCACCATATTCCATGTGAATATTTTTAGATAGAAGGGATTAAAAAGGGTGTGAGTTGAATTCCATAATGATTGGGCATGTTTGTAGAACCAAAACACATGCTTGAGAATTTTAGGGTGCTTATAGATTGAGCAAATAGGATGAGCCAAGCCCATGTGAACTAACTAGGTTCCAATAATGTAGAATACACCAGATAAAGTGCACCTATTTAGGCTCAATGATTGTTTCCCAAACCCACTCAAACCTTATTTTATATAATTATTTAGTGGAATTGACTCTACACTTGACATTGAGAGCATTAATTTAGATGTTTTGAGGGGAAAGAAGTTGAAAACCTAATCAAGGTTGGTAACAAAGTAAATGTGTCTCAACTAGGCATTTCCAATCAATACACCACCTAAGAGGAGACCAAACACAAATTTTTTGAAGGTGCACATCAGATATAGAGTTCCTAATTTCCAATATGGAATCTTGGTCAAAAGCCTGCATGTTGAAGTGAGCCTTGAGAGCATTCCAAGGAATCTAGTCCCTTGCTTGTTTACAAAAGAGGTCAAATATGACCTTGACGCCTTTTTTGAAAATATAGAGGCTCTTGATCCATAATTCAAGATAAAAAGAAACTTCATAAAAATTAAACACATGATACCACCACAATAAGTGGAATTTTAGAGAGAGCCCAAACTTGAAACCATATCTATGCCATCTTAAATTTTTTTTGAGCAATTTCCAGGCCTTCCAAATGCTCCTAGTAACAAACATAACCTCAATAGTCATTAACACCTAAGTGATTTAAAGGGTCTAAATAGTTAACCCCTTTCATGCTCACTTTCCCATAGGCTTGTTTTGAATGATATAGTTATGCTACAAAATTTTCTATGCTTCATCTCCTTTCAATGCTTGGGTGATCCAATATGCACACAAGGCATGGCCTTGGATTTTGGTGTCAAGAAGACCAAGACCACCATACAAAAAATATCCCAAGCAACTCAGTGGAAATATTTGGTGGCTTTAAAATAAACCCACAAAAAATCCTTTAAAATTCTATCAATCTTGGCATGAGTGGCTTTGGAGGGATACCACCAAGAAGAGTAATACAAATTCATGACGGCCATCATTTTAAAGTATATTTGAAACTTTCATGTAAGAGAGAGGGGTTTAGAAACTAAAAAACCAGCTTTTATCTCCACCCATTAAACCACATATTCCCATAAGTCTGAGGGAGTAGCTTGGAAAGCAAAGGGATGCCCATAATCTTGAATTATTCTCCTAGTTGAATCCAAAGCCACTTATACTTTAGAAGATATTAAGGTGTGGGGGAGATAGATTTTCTGTAGCATTGGGTTTTTCTCCATTTAATGGAAGATTTTGAAGCTAGACAACATATATTTAAGCATTCTTTAGCATTAGAGATAAATTTTTCTTCTTCAAAAATGGTTAGGAATAAATCATCAATAAAGTGCCCATTAAACTTTTGCTTAGGTGAGTGGGCAAGAAAGATACCCTTAACCAAAACTCTGAAAGTATAGTCATCCAAATTATAATTGAACCCTTTAGTAGTTAACACCTATAGGGAAGGGGTAAAAAGACATCCTTGACAAATAAAGTGAAAGAATCCAAATTTTTCATATTGAACACCATTGATGGTGATAAATTCTCTAACGTATTGAAAACTAAAATTTAATAGTGCAAACAAAATTAGATCCAAATCCTAAAACCTAAAGCATGTTTAGTATGAAATGCCATTAAATTTTATGATCATAAGATTTTTCAAAGATAATTTTAACAAATAAGGCCTTACATTGAGATTTCATGACCCATTTCATTCCCTACCATACAACAATGATGTTGTTAAGAATGTATTTTTTATGGATAAACTAAGTTTATTCTAGCCAAATGATGAGGGGTAAAAAATACTTAATCCAAAGAGTAGAAACCTTGTCAATGATCTTATAGGATACATTGAGAAGGTTAATGAGTCACAAATTGGTAATGAGCTCACCTTGATGTTGTCTTGGTTAATCAAATTACCTAAACAATTAATCTAAATGGATTCCTAATACACCCAATGAAGATTAATCCTAAAAATGTCCCATAACTCTTGATAGAAATCATGTGGAAGTCCATGAATTAGGATCTTTGTCAATGGAAATTTGCATAATAGCCTTTTGAATCTCATCGATGGAAAGAAGTCTATCACATTCCACTCTTTGAGCTTTGGTGAGCTTGAAAGGCACCAACTGAAGGCATTGAGACATAACATGTTCTCTCTAGGGATGAGGTTGAAGTAAAAAATACCTTGTGATAATGAGAGGTAAATGATTTTAAGATAAAATTAAGATGATTTAGGAGGGATATAGCTTCCTTTATAACATTTATGTAATCATATATTTATTTAGAGTGAAGAAGTTAAAATAAATCTTTTGAAGCCTTGTCTCCAATCTTCACCCAATGCATCCTTGCATGAGTTTGAGCTCCCCTAACTAAAAAATTCAATGAATGTAATATGATATCCATAGGGGATCTAAGATGAAAAATAATTAACAAAGCACACAAATAACACAACATAGAGATTTTAAGGTGGGAAAACCTCAAAGAGGTGAAAAACACACAAGACAATTATTCAAATATGAGAAACTATGCACCCAATACATTAACTTATAATTCTCACTTATTCATGCAATGCTTCACAAAAATCACAAATTGAATATGATCAAATAATTTCATATTCATGATATGATTTCAAAATAGGGGTGAACCCCTATTTACAGTGAAATACAAATGGGAGGTGACTGTTGCAAAAATAATGGGTCCATCCATCCTGAAATCACATTTAATAAAATTTGGTAAGAATAAAATAGATATATAATAATTATTTATTTAACCAAGGGATTTTGGGTTAATAAATAATATATTATTCATTATTTAATAAACACCAAGGTGAGCTAAGGGTTAATGAAACACCACTTATTTATTAAATGTTCTAACACTCCCCATTAATGCTAAATGGAGATAAATGTCACAGTCACCTTTAAAAAAGGAATTATACTATGTACATAATTGAAGAATTTAAAAACCTTCATCATGTCAAACATCACCTTTGAAACAAAAGGAATCATTGTTCACAAACTACTCAAAATTAAGTTTAGGCTAGCATGATTGTGAGACTACATCTCATAGTTTATCTTGAATAAACATCTAAGCATATTTGGAGCCTTTTATAACACAAGGACCTCCATTAAAAAGTATGATTTTAATATATTGAGTACAAATTTAAAACTTACACATGAAGTTTACTCAAATCACATAACTTCCAAATGAAGTTTACAATGCTTTATATTGAGAACAACTATAGAGAAGAAGAAGTAACACATGGCCATTAGGAAGTGGTATTATCATGCACACTTCCTCTTAATGGCAACTCTGAGAGTCCCAACATTACATGAAATTGACAAAACTTGGTATCACTAAGGGTTTTGTGAAAATATATGCCACTTTTTCATCCATAGGAAAGAACTATAGATCAATATCACCATTGAGGACTTTCTCTTGGATAAAATGCACATGAAATTCAATATGATTAAATTTTTGGTGCTTTGCACCTACATAAAAATTAAACAAATATACAAAAATAGTTTCATGATAGAATAGTATGGTTAGCATCACAATAACCAAGTACATAAAAATATGACATATGTTTTTCTATGGTAAAACACATTTAAAACAATTTGGTAAGAATTATGTAGCTATACTATTATTATCTATTTAACCAAAGTTTTTATCTTAGGTTAATAAATAATATATTATTCATTATTTAATTAACACCAAGGTGAGCTAAGGCTTAATGAAAAACCACTTAGTCATTAAATGTTCTAACACTAACTTGATGATGCTTTCCAATTTTGAGTCTGTGCCTACATATGGTATCCTATAATTGTAACTCCTCATTGATATGAGAGAAATCCACCTCAGGTGAAATTTGAATGAATTTAAGTGTGAATCCTTCATGAGAATTATGAAAAAAATAGTTATTTGTATTCCATATATGTGAAGAAATTCAAATGTCTAATTTATGACATTTTCCCACTACTCAATCCATCCAAGAGATCCCCAAGGGTAGGGCACCAAATTCCAGATTCTAATAATGTGCCTTTTTTGTCCAAGAATGAGAAAGATAGGAAGTATCAAGATAAAATTGTGTCTTGTATATCCTTAGGGGGGAGGAGGAATTTAAATTTAAACTTGATAAGAAGGTGATAAAAAATTAACACATCTGAAATGATAGCCACATGGCAATCAAATTTATTGGAAAAGGTAAAATTGCTTTGCTTAGTTAGCATAGTTATGTCAAGTTATTTGGAAACAAATTATTATCTTCCTAGAGAATAGACCACATGAACTAAGGAGGGGTGACAATGAAGTGACATTTTTGGTTGGTGTAAAAAAGCATGAGCTTAATACAAATGCAAAACCATGCATATATTTCATTGACACAAAAATGCATGGGGAATATCCCCTCCTTTTCTTCCTAGGATTCAATCATGATAAAGTCACCGCATAGGATACAATTGGTGTCAGGGAGGAAACATGATACCATCATCAAAACTCCACCCTATCCACTGTGTCATTAGATGCATAAATGTTTTTAATACCAATAAGATGGTTTTTGAAATAAAAAAGAGTCCACACAACATGGTGAGTATGATCTAATTCCCAACTATGATTTGAGGTGAAAGAGAGGGAGCAATTTAATTGACAACTCCACAATGTCCCTTATCATGTTAATCATCTGGTATATAGCACCCAACCATATCATTCTGATGACACCTAGCCATATTGTGAGAGATAAACTTGAGATTTAAATTCTTGCAAAAAAATAATTTTCATGTTAGTAAAAATTAGACACGTATCCCAAAATATATACTTACAGGTTGTGTCAATGAGGAGTCATACATTCCAAGAGTACATAATCATTGATCAACCTCAATTAACATGTTGTTTTCCTTATAAATCTTAGTTAAAGCTAAAAATATGTTAATGAGGTAGGATTGATAGTTACCCTTCATGAAATCTCCCAACTGAAAAGAATGTTGTTTTTATTGAGCATAGTTTCCACCTTCCAAAGGTGGTGAGGGGATGTGCTCATGGTAGTACATTAATTTGAATTAAAGCACCATTGGGTTACCAACCACACCATAGTTAATTACATCTCAATGAGATTGTGATATTTTGGAGGCTACCAGATGGATTGACATTACTAAAAGCATGGTTTTAGATTGAGGGGTATGAAATAGCGATTATATAATTGATTGAGTGGTCAAAACTATATGCACATAAATAAAACACACTAAACTATGTATTTAATTCTTGAAGTCAGGCTGAGATAACTAATGTAATGGATGGATTATGGGTGGAGCTTAGATTAGGTTGATTTTTAGGTGGAATAGGATTTTAGATGATGAGAGGCAAGGATTTCTCATGATGGAACCAAAATAATTTCACAATGTCATGTTTCTCATTAAGAGCGTCCAACTTTGCAAAAATAAAACTCAAAGGTCCTTCAGTGTCTAAGATAATAGGGAAGAAAAACTCGTGATCAATGTTAGAACTAGTGAAATGGGGATGGTCAAGCCAAATGACTCAAGGGATGAGATTAACTCTATCAAGTTGACTACACCTTGTCAATGTCATACATAAATATGAATGATATATGATGAGGCTAGACTCGAGGAGAATAAAAATGGGGTAAGGGTGATGATTTAGGCCTATATCACATTGTATTGAAGGCCTTAGTTTTGGGAGAAGATTATGATTGGTGGATCAAAAATTTAATCTTGTTCCTCTAGGGAACTAAGAGTGTTGACAATGAGGTGGGGAATGGGTGTAGCATGTAAAATCTCAAGTCTCAATTTGACACTAATATTTGATTATGTTTATTGTAGGACCATGTGTTATGACCCTAGGAAAAATACATTCTTTGACAAGACCAAGTCTCAGAAAGTGTTATCCAAAGAAAACTATGAAATGTATAAGCATACAAACTTGTTTTGAAAATGTTTTATGAAATGGCAAGTTTTACTTTTGAAACCATGTTTTAGGATGCTTTTGCTTGGTTTGAAAGACTTTAGCAGTTTGATTGTTTTTCTTTATTTTTAGGAGTATTTGGTTGAAATAAAAGATAATTACTTGAGAAAAAAAATAATTACAAGTAAATAATGATAGATAAATTAAATTTAAATGAAAGAGTGATTCTTTTTGGTTTTTTTAATTCATTTTAAAATGCATGCAAGACAAAGAAACAAAATCTACTTTAACAATACAAGCGCTGATTTTACTTTTCTTAGATGCAAGCTAAATGTAATTGTTTTTATGATTTTATTGAATGATATATGGATGAATATAGTATTAAAACTATTTTTTTACCAACATTAAAGTAGCACAAAATTATATTTGTATCTTAAACAACAAATACTACTAAACACCCAATAGTTCTTATGCATATGCAAACTAAAACAAGTTTTAGTGTTTTTGGATGAGTGCACACTAGTTTTAATGATTTGTTTTGAATGAAAGTGAATAATTGAATTCTGATTTTATGAATTAGTAATCTAAAAAATTAATGTTTCTAATTTATTGAAACAAATAAAATTAGAAGCAAGACAACACCTTGTGATTACCTAGGTTTGACTAGGGATTTGCTATTTACTGGTGTGTCAATTTGTGTAAGAAATAATTTGTTTTAAAACTAAAATTTAATAATGGTTATAGGTAAAAGTTCTTATTTTATTTTTTTAATATTTACTGAGGGTTTGAATCAAATCTACATGCTCTAAAAGAATTTACTATACGACTACAAGCAAAATGAAAAAACTAACTAATATTTTTGTACAAAGACAGGAGAGCGAAGAATAATTTTTCCTATCAAATTTATATTTTTAAAAATAAATATGTAAGCTATCACAATAAATGAAACTAGTCAAATCAAATCAACTAAAAAAAATAAAATAATAATAACTAAAAACTTTAACCTAATCAAGATGTAGATTAGCTGGAAATAAGAGAAGTATCTGTTGTGTGGTCCTCAATGTGTTATCTCCTTTTCTCAAGAAATGATTGAATAAACTATTTAATTAGGAGGATGATAAAATGGTAGTATAAAATTTGAGAAAAGAGGGAGACACAAATCCAAACAAAGAACATCTGACTAAGGCTAGTTATAACACTGTTTGTAAATATCTAGTTGCAAAAATAATGACTTTCATTGTTTGTAATTGTGTAGTCAACACAAAAATGATCATAGATAAAATAAAATAAATAGTAAGTAGGTTGTGATTGTATAAATCTTCAAAACTCTAGGTTTTAATTAAATTTTGGGATCTAAAAGCAAACCAAAATTGACTTACTTGCAGAAGAGCAATGAAGGTTGCATGAAGGAGTTTAACTAAGTTGAAATCATATTCAAACTTAGGAGGGACACAAAATGATTAAAATATAAGGAGGACTGAGCTAGCCTAACATTGAAGTGAACATAAGGTGGTAATATTAATAAACATGACAATAAGCATGAAAAACATGTCAAAGATTGAGTTTCAGAAGTTAAATTTGGAAGACAAATGGAAGGTAACAAAACCACCCATTTTTGTAGGGGCAATTATGAAACCATCAAATCCCGTGATGGAACCACCCTATTTGGTTATAGAACTGCCACATAGTAATATGAAACCCTATCAGAAACAATTATGCAAGGGCATTATATAACCCATGTGATGATTCTATAATAGACTATGGCGATTTTGTCCTGGAGAAGGGCGGTTCTATACTTAAAGAAAGGATTTCAAAACAAGATAAAAGGGAGTTAAAAATTCCCAAAAAATATGAGTTTGAGAGGCTTGGGAGAGAGAAAGTGAGGTAAATGGATAGGGTGTTAGAGATAACCCATTTGATAATAAATTATATCATTACATCATCATTGGACATTAAACCAATAATGTCACAATGAACAAATTTTGGTACATAAATATTTCCCCCTCAGGAGGATGCTTTGTCATGAATTTATGAGGGTGTGCTTCTGAGCATTGGCATATGAAAAGGGTAATAAAGGATTAGAAATAATTACCCTACCTTAAAGGTATAATGAACCCAATCAAGACTCCATGCAACCTACAAATATAAGATGAGAATCAAGTACAATTTTTAAAAAAGAGTGGAAAATGCAATACATAATTTAATCATGAACAAGAGTACATACCATATATGTGGGGAATATCATATTTCCTAAATCATCCCATTAGGGGACTGAATCTGGTGCCAAGTCATCGTGCACCTATAAAATTAAAAAACATGATACAAAAGATATAAATGTCATTAAATTTTTATCTTTGAAACATGAATGATAAAACCTAACAATAAAATGACTGTAAACACAAAAATATATGTTAAATGCAAAAATATGTCAAAATTGGAAAAATTTCAAATAAAAAAACTAGTTTGCGGCCTATTCTATTCAAAAACTTATTAAAATAAATTCATTTATGCCAATTTATTTGAGATATTTTTGAGCTCTAGATTGCCTATGATGGATTTGAGCAAACGAGTAGTCAATGAGATAAACACGAAATAAGGATGGTGAATCTACCATCAAGAGGTGGATTTGAGTAGGGATAGATTGGTTTTTATACATTTTCCCATTTTGTGCCAATTTTGAAATTTCATTCAAAACACACTAAAAGTCTAGTAAAATCTTAAATTTTTAATGTCAGAATGTTTGTGGGAGGGGGGTTTAGGATTATGTTAAAATTTGGGTAGTTTATATGAAATTTTGAAAGATGGGGGGGTTGAGAAGACATGGAAAACTAACATAATTATTGATCGGGGATGGAACCATCACTATTCTTAGACTGATGGTTATATAACTGCTATGAAAGAACCATAACTACCACAATAAAACTATAACTATTCCAGTCTTTAGGTTGAAAATGGTGCAACTACAAATAGACATCAGTTGTGTAATCTTCAATGGTGGTTTGTAACCACCTAAAATAGTTACATACCCACTTATGCAACTTATAAAATGTTGTCTCAATCAAGAATGACCAATTCATATTCTATTAGAAGCATCATCACTCGAGGGAGCCACTCCTACTCTCAGGCTTGGTTTCAATAGATATAAGCTCTCTGATGCAAGAAAATATCCTAATTTATCTCTAAAACCAATTTTTACTTCTAAAAATCCAATTTTTCCTCTTGGTTCCAAGGAATGGAACCAACTTGGGTTAGTTGTGTAACCACCTCTTATAGACAGGGGTGATTTCATTCCTTGGAATTGAGAGGGAAAATTAGATTTTTGGAAGGCAGAATTGATTTTTGAGCTGACTAGGGATATATTCTTATTGTATGGAACTTATATCTACTATAGCCAAGCTTGGGAGTAGGAGTGGATCCCTTGAGTGATGGTGCTTCCAAAGGCATATGAGATGTCCATTCTTAATCAATATGAAATTATATGATTGATAGAGGTAGGGATCATCCCTACCTCAAGTAAGTTATTATGTGACCTACTCACTTATTGGGATCTTGAATAAAACATTTTAATGTTCCCTTAGGCCCTAAGAGAGTGGACCATCACCTTGGTTGATGTGTAAAATATCATGAGTTTATTAATGATATGTCAATTAGTGTCCCTCAAAAAATCCATGAGTAGGATTGAGGTAGTATGATGGGTTAGTCATTTTGGATATGTGGATGTACTTGATGTGGGTGTGAAGTTTAGAATGAGGCTTTCTTAGATTGAGGGATCAATGACCCCCAATATTTAGAAGGTGATTATTTGTATTCTTTCCTCTCAATTAGTGGGGGACAAGGGTACTAAGCTACTATATATATATGGTCCCTGATTGTCTACCAAATAAAGTAGAGGGGAGCTTAGTTTTCTTAGAACTAGGAGATATTGGCTTGTAATTACATGGATTTTCACCATGTAGATAGATGAGGAGCACTCTCGATTAGTCACCCTATGCTCCTCATGAGTTGGGTATATGAGAGGATGATCCCCTACTAGAGGGGAATAGCCATTAGTGATAAAAGGTCCATTAGGGCCTCGAGGTGAACAAATGTGGCACATTTTTAAGGCTTACCCCAGGTAGTCAAGACTAAGATAATTACCAATTTGATAGTCTTATCTTACTGGGGAATGATTGGATAATGGGATGGGTAGGCTACCTATCTTGTGGTGGTTTATGGGGCCTCCAAAATATGACACAACATACTAAAATTTGAGGTACACCCAGTGAATAGGGTACCTCAAATATTTAACATGCCCTATGCAACCAACCTTCCCATACAAATAGTTGTATACCGAGGCATGTAAGAGGCATGGGTGGAGAGAATAGATCAGTTTACATGGAACCAACTTATACAATGGGTGGCTATTACTCAATTGATTTAGGTGGGAGTTACATAGGGGTTAGACCCTGATAGGGCAGAAAAATGCAACTCCACCACCAACACTACCATAACAGAACCCTAGTGAGTAGGATCCAACACAACAACAACAAGAAAAGGCAAGAGAAGATGATAGGGGTCTAGATTAATTTGAGATGGATGAGGACCTCCATGTGGATGAGTAAGAAGATTCTAACTATGAATCTAATCTAGATTAGCATGAAGATCACCCAGGTGAACTATTAATTTATGTATTTCAACTTATTACTTGATACTTCCTTTTAGGCTTGATTACTTAGTTGATTTATTGCAAAGCCAAAATGATAGTAAAAGTATATAATGCAAGCTTAATTCATGAAACAATAGTTTTAACCATAAAACATAAAGAGATGTACATTATATTCATTAAGTACTAATTGGTAAATAAAGTACAAAGGCCAACTTTGCATGCTTATAAATAGTATCAGGAGGTAAATAAAAAGGGTTTATAATAGGTATAAAAAGGCTCATTTCCATGGGTCATCAAGTATAATGCAATATGAAAGTTTCCAACAATATTTTTTTCCACAATAATATTATCAACAGATAGATACATCAAATTCTAATTTGCCATAACTTCATACAATGCACTATTATATAACATTCAAGTATATCATTTATAGAAGATGATAATCTAATCACCATAGTTTATTTGTATGCTTTACCTTCCTAAAAGACTACTAGCCTAGCATATATATTTTCCATCATATCATGCTACATGTTTACTATAAGAGATATCAATTAACAACATACCACATAGTCTCTACATTGAAAAAAAAGCATACTACCTTCAATTTAATTGTTATCGATTTTTTATAATGAGACCTAGAGGAATAGAGATAAGATACAACTTGCTTAAAGACATTTACAAAAATCTAAATTTAGAATATGAAACATATCATAAACCCTAGTATTTGTTCATCAGATGTTATCCATCATCAACAAAAACTACAAATGAGATAATTAACAACTATCAAGAGACATATTAGAAACATCACACATATCTTGGTGTTCCTCCTCATTATTTTTCATGACTACATCCTGCTACTCTAATCCCTTCTTATCTCCCATATCATTGTGCTCTTGTTAATGAACTTAAAGTTTTGATCCTACTTGTTTTTTCTCTAGATATCTCAAAATGCTTTGGATGTGAACCAAAATATTTTGAAACATGTGAATGCATTAGAATGGACAAATCAATATTACCTTACATGTCCACATTTGAATGCTATGATTTTATTAAATCTATAATTTGTGCATTAATTTGGGTAAGATAAAACACAACATTATCAATATTATAGTTTCCATTCAATAATTCAAGTTCCTCCATTATTTTCATGGCTTCCTCTTTTAATGACAAGGTATGTGAATGAATTAACTAAATCTAACAACTTCACATTTAATGCCTTGTAAGATGTCACATTGATAACAACTCTTTCTCTCACACAAGACTATTTTGCAACCTTGTTTTCCAATGCATTATTTTTTCTCAAATAATTATTTATTATAAATCTATCATTTATTTTCTTCAAATCTATATTCTCCATCTCAATAATTTTAAGGTTCTCATGAATAAATGTAGCATAATTTTTATGTTCCTTCACTTATATATACAAATTTTGGATAACCATTGATGATTCATTCATTTTTTTGGGGGGTTATGATGTGATCACTATGCCATAAATAAGGTATATTAAACATATTTTGGTGTAATTTTAACCCATCACATCTAGCATTTAAAGATTTAATTCTACCTGAAGTCCTTTCACTAGTAAGCTATATAAAATGAACTAACAAATTGTTTTTTCTTTCCCATGTTTAGTGTTATGATTATGAATGGCACATTTTAACCTCAACACATTATTAACCATTTATTTTTCATATGATTCTAATAAATTTGAGCTATGGATACCAACATCAATGTCAAAATTAATTTTATCAGACTTTATGACTACTCTGGTTTTAATTCTAGCAGGGTTAACTTCCAATAAATTAGGCCATTTATTAGTCCATAAATTAACATGTTTTCCTTTAGATTGACTTGCAATAACTAGCTCTTGGTTCAGTAAAAAATATTGTCTTTTCCTACTATTCAATGTTTGTGTAGGAACATTAACATCCTTCTCCAAATCAAAAAATGAAAAGTCACCCAAATCATGTAGGAAATATCCAAGAGGATTTTCATCTCCACTGATACTTTTTGCCTATGGACTCCTAGAACATCCATGACTACAATCTACTTCTATAGAGGAATCTGGTATATTTTTGGTAAACTCTACCTCTAGTTATTTGTCAAAATGACTCAATTTATTAACTTATATCTTTAACAATGCCCTCATCTTCATTACTTGATGATTCATCATCAAAAACTACTTTTCTATTTCTTTGCAAAGAAATGTTTTTCATCTTCCATTGTACCAATGGTTCATCAAGTGAAGTTTCACATTCATCCTCAACATTAGCAAAGATACTCCTATTGACTCTTCTCACATTCCTTTCTTCAAAAAAAATTTTCAATTATTCATATGTAAGCATTCCAACATTTTATTTTAGCCTAAACATTGAAGTTTGTTTAAGGTTTTCTCTCTCTATCAATTGATTTTGAAGTAAATAGTTTAATACCATTGCATAAAGAGAAAAAGTAAAAATCCCATGGTCCTGGTGTTAAATTTTATGCAATTATTGAGTGAGTCTTTTACACACATAAGATGCCCAGTTTAACCATTCCCCTTCTATAAGTTTGACAATATATGCAAGCAACTACTTTAAAAATTTTATATTTATTTTTGTCAAAAATAATCTATAAAGTGAAAACTCAGAAGCTGATTTTACTATGTCACTTTTTAAATACTCAATATTATACCCTTTATCTATATTCATTTCATCAGGTAAACAAACAAAAGATTTTTCCCTAATAGTTTCCATACTAATGGTACTCACATGGACCTCCACAACCTCCTCTCCTTGACTGGGTAAACCTTCTCTCCTTGACTGGGTAAACCAAATACCTTATTAGACAATGTAGGGGTAAATTATAGAGTAATACCTTAATATTTTATAGTGCATGGTCTCAGAATTAATTATCTACCATCTTCTTTAATCTCTAATCATAAAGGATGCATACATGTTTATCATTTGAGCAATCCCAACAAGAATTATACCTAAAAGTGTGTGGTCTTTCTTCTAGTCTGGGCAAACTAAAGCATAGCATTTAAGCATATATAAATCTTGACATTTCCATTATATTATTGGATTATTCTCTTGATGAGTGAAAACAATTTTTAGGTTCCTTGCATTTTTCACATTTATTTCCTCTCCCACTGACTTCTTTTGATTCTTTACTTGCCTAGAGTTGCCCCTAAATCCTTTTAGTGGAACTTTTTTAGAGTGAATCAATCTATGAATCCATTTGCATCCTTGAAAGTAGTAATGAATACAATAGCTTTCTTCAACATAATAATGGCTATAGTGCCTTATTTCCTACCTTTTTAGTCCTTAACAATGATGATGACCTACTAAGATAGATATTTTTAATCACATAACATAATGATAGTGACATCCTTAATTATTTATTATGACTAATGATTAAAAAAATCACATGTAATTATTATCACTCAACATAAATAAATATAAAGTTATAATGATTACACTTACTTACACTATAGTAGGCTTGAATGTATCATACTATAAAATGTATTCACCACTAGGCAAATACATATTTTGATATATTACTTATGATTTCACCTATTGGATAACATTTATTGTTACCCAATGCTTATGTGTTCACCTACCAACAACATTTATAGTAGTATCTGGTAAGCAAATAAATTTTGTGGTCTGATACATTCATTGAATCCTACTAATATAATTAAAGTATGTATGTGAAATCATGTGTATGTAAATATTAGCCAACCAATGAATATAAATAATAAATGTATGTTGTATGGTAAAATATAAATTAAATCACATAAATAATTTACCTTATCACACAAATATATTATAAATCTATATGCCAAGATATTAGGTAAACATCTAACATATTTTCATGAGATCAAAATTAGCCTTTATTTTATAGAGAATCCAATCAATGGGAAGAGGGAAGGGGAAGAATAAGCAGGTGGAGGAAAACACCCAAGAAGTGCAACCAATGAACTAAATAAGTTTTGGGAAAAGGAAAATAGGGTTTCCTCCAATTTGAAAGGAAGAAGATGGTAGGGTACTAATTCATAGTTCCAAAGAGTTAAAGAATGTGTTAATCAGGGTCAAGTTTTTATGAGTTTTGCATGATGGTTGTGGATGCCAATAAAAAAGAGGTGCAATAATTTGTGGAAAAACACATCCCTATTGGAAAGTAAGACTTTTTAAATTATCCATGTGTAGCTTTTGTATAATTGAATACACTCCTCATTTGTTCTTATGTGTAGAGCTCACATCCCTCATGTAATCATGTGCACTCCTTTCCCTGAAGTTGTCCAAAAAACTTACACATAATTCCCATGACTTCTCATAGACTTCTATGCAATGTTCACCTCATATCATAGCCTCTACACACCACTATGCACTTCACAACTTGAAATCCTATGCACCTCATGACAATTTGAACACAAACTCATTAGATCCTTTGGGCCCCAATTTAGTACAACCACATGTACACCTTCCCCAACTGCATGGCACAACAAGTGATCCAACTAGCCTTTAACCACTAATCAAGGATCAAGAGATTGGGAATCATTTAAGATAGCCTGGATATTAACTATTTATACCATTTCCAACTACCACATCTCGTAATCAGATTCAAACACTCTCCTTGGTAGTTGTGCAGGTGATCAATGTGAAATAATAATTTGACATAGAGGGGAGGTTAGTCTCATGTTAGTCTCATAAAACAAATGAAATGAACACACTAAAATCCTAACACCTCTAAACTAGGCACTAGGGAGAGATTGGATAACAAAAATAAATGAAATCATAATAAAAACATAAAAGGAACAACTCTTTTACCTTCCTTAGAGCCTCCAAATGGCTTAATCAGCTTATGCATCAAGAATTATTTGTCAATGGAGGTTGTTTGGCTCCTTCTCTCCTTGAAACCTTGGCTTTGATGTTGCTTGGATTGAGATTTGGGCATGATAAGACTACTTGCATGAGTCTTATGGAGTAAATCATGCATAATAACTCTATAATATCCAAGCTTAGAAATGAAGGGGTATTGCCTTGTATTTATAGCCTTAGGAATTAACTCTCATCCAAGGTGAGTTAAGATTGAGTTTAGGCTTGGAATGGGTTCAAACTAAACCTAGGTGAGTTAAAAATAACTCTAGTTGAATTAATAGTTGTCATGTAATTATGATTTATAATTATTAGGCATGTCTCTAAAATTAGATATTTTAAGATATTTTCAAAGAGCTTGAAAACTCATAAAGGCAATGATGAAGGGCTTGAATATTTAGAATTTTAGAATTTTTGTTTTTAGATATTCATTAATTTTAAATGGATAATTCAACTAGGCATTTAATCTTGTTTAGCCATTTAATTGATTTTGATTAGCATTTTATCTCTTTTAAGCTTTGATATTTATTCAAGTGCTCCACTTAATAGCTCCATAGGCCAAATTGATAGTTGTGATGTTGCAAGGTGATTAGGGATAAATCCATGAGAGGTTATTGTTGTATATGATAAAATACACCAATTAAGGATGCATCAACATGATTATGAGCTTTGATGAATAAAACACAATTAAATTTGGGATGTTTAATTATTCCCAAGCTTAAATTTGCAATGGTTGGTAGGAATCAATTTGAATTCTGATCGAAATCTAGTTGTGGCCAGTTTTAGGTGTCTATAGTTTGCTCCTATTTGGGAAGGAGTTATAGGCTATAGGCACAACAATGTCTTCTCAAAGAATTAAAAGGTCCTTTATGCCATGACTTCACTAAAAATAGATGAGCTATGGATGCCCCCTCAAGGGAGTGGTCAACAAAGATGGTTGATGATCGGTCTCTCAAAATAAGGAAAATGATGGGACCAAAAGATAAAATAGTGGAAAACACTGATTTTCCCATAGGAGGTTATAATTAGTGGCATGGTAAGCTGCCCCAATTGGGTAGATAAATAAGATGATTTGCCTAAAGGTGGTTATAATCATTGGCATAGATGGGACAAAAAGATGAATATTTTCCCATAGGTGATTATAATCGTTGAAAAAAGGATAAGGGTAATAAGAGAATGATTTGTCCAAAGGTGATTATAATCATTAGAAGGGAAAATAATGATTTTACCATAGGTGGTTATAGTCATTGGAAAGATAAAAACATGCCTAGTTGGGAAAATAAATATAATGGTTTGCTCAAAGGTAGTTATAAGCATTATCACAATGAAAACATGCCCCAATTGGGTAGAAGAATGATAAGGATTTGCCCATAGGTAGTTATAGTCTATAACATCCAAAAAAATTGAAACACAATGATTTGCTTAAAGGTGGTTATAATTATTGGCTCTATGGGAGGGATGATACAAAAATATTTTCCTAGAGGTGGTTATAATCATTGATCATGTAAGTGAGATGGTACACAATGATTTGCACATAGGTGGTTATAATTATTGGTAGAATGATGAGAGTAATATGGAAAATTGGAACAGGGGGATTAAGTACTAAATCCATACCCATGGAGGAAGAGTAAGTTATTATAAAGAAGAAAGATGAATTTGGGCAACTTGCTACTATGGAGATGTACGTACTAACTAGCAAAGATTAAAATTCTTTCATGATTTAATTACTTTTTATGTGGTCAATGATTTAGCTTATATCATGAATTTGTTTAGGTGCCAAGGAAAAGTAATGAAACCTCATTGCTTGTAAGATTTCTTGAGCTGATTCTTGTTATAGCATGTGATGGTAGGCATCATGGTACAAAACACCATGAGGACTTAACCAAAATATGCATAAAGACTGACATGTGATCCAATAAACATTTGAAACAATACACTAATGATAGAAACCATGATGACAATGTGAACATATGAATATGGATGGATTCAAGAATAATGCACAAGGAATCACCCATGAATGAACATAGACTAAATCAAGGCATAACAAGAAAGCAAAAAAATAGGCAAACAAGCAAAGAAGAAAAAAGACAAACTAAGAAGAAATAAAAAGGCACAAAATAAAATAATGAGAACAAAATAAAAAAGACATATCACAATGTTAATCAACATTCTAGTGCAAATAAAGAATAAACAATACGACAAACATTTCCCCTGGGTTATAAGAGATAACTGAAAAAACAAAAAAAAATGGGGGGAATAGAATAAAAGTAAGGGGGTAGCCGAGCTGACTCTAGATGCACTAGGAAAGTGGACATTGCCTACATAATTCTAGAAATGTAAGGTTTAACATAAACTTCAGGCCAAATATAGTTCTCTTAGGAGATGGGATAGAAGAAAAATGATGATAAGAAAACATGATTGATGTAGTAGAGGAATATGGGAAGGGTCTCAAAAAACAATGAGCATGTGGGATGTTAGGCCAATAAGGATGGGGAAACTAAATGACAAGTGGTTTCTTATGAAATAGTTAGGGATCCTAGAATCCTTAAGGCAAAGAAGTAGTCGGTGTGGTGTGTTTAGGATTTTTTAGATCATTTTCAAATGTCTTTGGAAATTTCTAGGTATCTCAACTTGAAGGAGAATGATGAGATACTAATTGGTCCAACTCGTAAAATGGTGAGAGCGTTCAAACTTAAAATTTCTCATAAAATAATGAGAGCATAGAAAAGGGTGACTGAGCTGACCTCAACATGAATTGAGCTCTACCTACATAGTCTCAAGATGGGACCTCAAGTCACTGTAGTTCTAACTTATAGTGGAGGAACCTGACTAGTTAACAGCTAATTTATAAAATAGGCAAAGTAGGCAAATGGCATAATACAACATAAGAATGGCAAGGTGGGACTTCAAGGCATGAAAAAAGGTGTTGTTCTTAAGTTTCCCATAAGTGGTTATAATTAAGAAGTAATGATAGAGGTTAATGATACTAATTTACCTAGAGGCAGTTATAATTAATAGCATGATGGTGGCACTCTGATTTTCCCAAAGGTGTTTATAATCAGTAGTACTTAAATGGAATGAAATAAGGAATGAATGATGCAAATACTAAACCATTTTCATATTATTCCAAAATATGGCATTTATTTAGAATATTGAATCAACTGCTTAAACTTAATTAGAATCCCCTTGTTGAAAGTGCCCAAAGAACCAATAAAACATAACCAAGGTCAAAGGGGTTGGGTAAGGAAAGTGAAAATAATTCTAGTTAAATAGGAAATGTATGGTAGAAAGGTATATAGTATGGTATAAAGACGAGTTTCGATATCATAGTATAATGAAAATGGGCCTCGTAGATAATACTTTGGGTCTCTCAAGTGAAGTAATGCTTGAAGTGTAAAATGTTCATTGGCTCATCAAGTTCATCCCCATTTAGTGTAACGAGCCTATATGCTCTAGATCCATAATTTTAAATAATGATATAGGGTCCTATCCATTTGGGTTGAACTTGTGCTTGTGCTTCTTTTCAAACATGGTATTCTATTGGTTTTATTTAAGAACAAGATCACCAAGCTCAAATTCTCTATGTTTGACCCACCAATTATAGTGGCCATGGAGTTTTTTCTAGTATGATTGAAGGTCTTTGATAGTAACTATATCTCTTATAGGTGAGATACTTTATGGTCTTCATCATCCAAGACATGCTTCAATGAGATACACAAAGAAGGTAATATGACCTCAATGGGAAGAATGGAATCAGTGCCATAAAATAGGGAATATGGAATGGCTCTAGTTGGGGTACAGTAATTAGTGCAATATGCCTAGAGGGTGAAAAATATTTAGAGGTGTTAATCATGACCTACATCATTGATAATATTTTTAAGGATATTGACAATGGTTTTATTAGATGCTTTTGCTTGGCTGTTACCTTGTGGGTAATATGTGGTAGAAAAATGTTGTACTTGACATAGAGATATTTAACATCCTTGTTCTTGAATGATCTACCATTATCAGATATAATGTTGGATGGGATACCATAATGCCAAATGATATAGTTAAAGATGAACTTGTAAATTTGTTTTCCAATCATGTAAGTGAGGGGTATAGCTTCAACCCACTTAGTGAAATATTATGTAGTGAAAATTATGTGTTTATGGCCATCAAATGAGGTAGGGTTTATCTTCTCAATGATATTGAAGCCCCATGTAGAAAATAACTATGGTGTAAGCATTGGTTTGATTTTTTTGGCCAAGGCATGAATTAGATTGACATGCTTTTGACATTTTTCATACTTTTTAACATACACAGTTGTATCTGCATCAATAGTTGGACAATAATACCTAATACGTAGGATATCTTTGTTGAGGATGGATCCACTAGTGTGGGATACACATACTCATTCATAAACTTAATGTAACACTAATGTTGATTCTACTAAATTTAAATAATGAAGTAGAGTTCCATCAAAACTACGACGGTAAAGGGTTAGTCCAAGTAAGGTATATCATGTGATTTAGTGGGCAAAGGATTTTTGTTATTTGCATGATAGGTCATGTGGCATAATATGGTCATTAAGGTAGGTAAAAGGGTCTGAATGCCATATAGAGCTAGGACCAACAATATCATAGATCATTGGGATGTTTAAAGGTTCATAACCTGACACTAGAAGATTTTCAATGATAAATTGATATTCTTTTGCCTTTTTGGATGATGGATCAAAGAGCCAATGGTGTCCATGGCATCCATTTTTATGTTATTGGATCTTGGTTATGTGATCAAACTATACATTGCCAATTTGATTTTTGAGAGTATCAATCATGGCCTTGTATGGCACTGGCTTGTCATCCTTAGTTTGAAAATGGTTTGTAACCTGGTTGATAATTAATTAAGAATTACCATAAACCTTGAGATGTTGGATATCTAATTATATTATTTGATGAAACCCTAAAATTAGTGATTTGTATTCATCCATGTTGTTAGTACAAGGAAATCTGATATAGAATTATTTAGGGATGTGATCCCCCTATGGTGTAATAAATAATAAACCTACCCCCGATCCATGTGTTATGAATGATCCATCAAAATATAGCTTCCAGTGCTTCTCCTCAAGAGGTGATGGTCATAATGGACTCATATAGGAATTGAAATGTTAGTGGTTCAATATCTACAAGGTGAGATTCAACAAGTTGGTCTACAAGTACTTATCCCTTGATAAATTTTTGATTGATGCATTCTATCTCAAACTCACTTAGAAGCATGATCCATTTGGCCATGTAACCTTGTAAAGCTATCTTGGATACTATATACTTAAGTGGATCTACTTTGGAAATAACTATGGTCTTATTGTTTAGCATGTAATGCCATAGTTTTTGGGCTATAAAAACCATAGCTAAATACGCTTTTTCAATAGGTGTATAGTTGTGTTCATACATGACTAGTGTACAACTGAGATAGTACACAACATATTATTTTCCATTATCATCATGTTGAGCTAGAAGTGCCCCCAAGGATTTCTTGGTTGTAGACATATACAGTAAGAATGGCTTTCCTGACATAGGTGGTAATAAAATAGGTAGATTGGCAAGATAGTCCTTTAAGTGCTAAAAGGCTTTCTGCCATTCCTCATCCCAATGAAATGTGACACCTTTCTTCATTAATTGTGTAAATGGATGGCATTTATTTGCCAACTAAGAAATGAAATGTCTGATAGATTAAATCTTTCCCTATAAACTATGGAGTTACTTCAAATTAGAAGGTGGTGGCATATTTGTAATGGCTTGTACTTTGGCTAGATCAACTTCAATGCCTCGATGGGACACAATGAAGCCTATTAATTTGCCTAAAGTAACTCCAAAAACACACTTTTTAGGATTGAGTTTAAATTTGTATTCATGAAACCTCTCAAATATCCATCATAATACAACTAGCTGATCAACATAGGTCTTTGATTTACCTAATATGTTGTCAATGTAGTCTTCAATGTCATGCATCATATTGTGAAATATGATGGTCATGAATCTTTGGTATGTGGACCCAACATTCTTAAGACCAAACAACATAACTTGATAAAAAAATGTTTCCCATGGAGTCGTGAACACTATTTTATGTTGGTCTTCTGACATAATCTAGATCTGATTGTATCCTAAAAATCCATCCTTTAGTGAAATCATTTTGTACCCCACAGTGGAGTCAACTAGCATGTCAATGTTTGGTAGAGTTAAGTCATCCTTAGGAAATGATTTATTTATATCTCTAAAATTAGTGCAAATTTTGATTCTTTTTTGTTTGTTACCTCATGGTACAACATTCAGTATCCACTCCAAGTAGTCTATCGATCAAATACATCTCACTTCTAAGAGTTTTTCCAACTCTTTCTTTGTTAATATAACAATGCGAGGATTTATCTTGCATAATTTTTGCTTCATAGGTTTGGAATCAATATGTATAATGAGATGGTGTATAACTAAGGTGGGATCCAAACCTAGCATGTCAAAATAGGCCCAAACAAATATGTCAATAAATTCACTCAAAAGGGTTGTAAAGATGTCACATTCCTCCTCAATGAGGGACATGCCTAATTTGATCCATTTTGGGTCTCCTAGAGTCTCGATGTTGACTTTTATAGTGTCTTATACAAGAAAAGTTGAACCATCTTCTAAAATAATTGGCAAAGATTTGAATTTTCCTGCAACTGCAAAGTCCTCTATTTGGATTGGCTCTTCAAGTTCTCCTAAATGGGATGAATCAAAACCTCCCAATGGTAGTGATGGTCATGTTATAAACACTGTCAGAAACTCTTAGATGATTTGGTCAAAGGCATGATTTTATTCAAAATTGGACTCAGATTCAAAATCAAATTTATCATTGGTGGTCTCTTGAGCTATGTATGGGGAAAGATGAACACCACCATCTAATGGCACCTGAAATAGGTTTTTACCAAAAGATTATCCTTTATATTGAATTTTACCCTAGTCCAAAATCACATCAAAGAGGTTTTCATGTTGGGACATCAATGTTTTATTTAATTGTTTATGGATAAGGGTGTTCACCTATTCTCCAGAATAGGCTACAAGATCCAGTTTGATTGAGAACCCTTGTTTGTGGTCTCCCAATGAAACATTGTCTCTTAGGCCTAGAAAATTACAAATGGTCTCATCATTATCAAGCTCATCTATAGACACTATGGATTCTTGTTGGTCCCAAGATATAAGTTGAGGATGATATAAAGGAAGTGGATTATGATGGCTTGTAGAGGTAAGAGTAAAAATGGTATGGGTATCAAATAGATTGGTATTGGTTAGGTATTCATAAAGGTTGTGATCAGACTCTACTTCATTACCAACATCATCATCACTAGTCATTAGCATTGGAACACGAATAAGATATATGGGGTCACCCCCAGGTGGTTTAAATCTAATACCATAGGTACCTTTGTACTAAGTTATAGAGATTGGCTCAAGTGTACCCTGCTGATTTGGCCTAAAGCCTCCTACTTCATAGGATTGATTCTCTATGATCCTATTAGGAATGGGGTACTTGGATTTTTTATAAAAATTGGCCAGTTTGTCATTATATAACTAGGTTTTATCATTTACAAGTGGGTCCTCTTTTTGGCCAGTGTAAAAATTATAGGAGCTAACTATGCATTTTTCCCTTTCCTTTTTGTTTCCATTTCATGCAATGTGGCTTAGATTTAGGTTTTTCATAGGACTTTGGGTTATGTGGAAGCTTGTCAATGTGAAACATGCCATGGGTTAGATACTCTCTTGGGCCATTGGCTATGATGGTAAAATGATTGGACAAATCAATAGGTGGCATATAGGAGGATGAATCAAGGGTATTTGGGTTAATACAATTAGCCTCTAGTAAATCAAAAATTATTTCTTTTCCTTGATCCTTTTTGGGAACTAAATCTAAGCCAAAATAGTAGTTATAGCTTTCATACTCAGCCTCCAAATGTTTGCAATGTTTGTAAGGATACAAATCTCCATTGATGGTGATTTCCATGCTAGAATGACAGAAATTAAGGCACTGATGCAATGTGGAAGGAATTTCATGAATCTCATGTATCAAAGGTATACCCATAAGAAAATTTTATGACAAATCTAGGTTTAACACATGGCAGAGTGTATCATGGATCAAGGTCCTAATGATAACTAACAAGTTGATGGTGCCTTATGGTTCCACTCTTCATTGTCATAGGATTTGATAATGATTATATTCAATTGGAGATCAATTGTGGTGTATCTAAGATGTTTGATGAGCTTCAAAGACATAAGATTTAGGCCTGATCCATTGTCTATGAGGGCGTGCTTCACTTTGTGTTGCACTATGATAACTTCAATGTATAATGGATTATTATGGAGAAGGCCAAGGGATGATATATGAATTTGGTCAAAGGTTGATTACTGGCCTAGGGTTATATGTCCATCAAATCTTGGAATTTGTCTAGGCTTATGTCATTTAAAACTTGGGATTGGCATAATAATTCTATCAAGATGTTCTTCTGGATTGTATATATACTCAAAAAATCCAAAATGGAAATTTATGTAGGCATCTTTTAAAGTTGTTCCACAATGTCAAAAATCTTTTCCCTTACAATAATATATGTCTTGTTCTTTACCAAAATGGTGGGTTGGATGGGTTCGGTGAAAGGTGGTTGTGGGCATAGAATGCTAATCTTTGACCATCGAGTTGTGATTGCACACTCAAGATTAGATATAAGACCATTGTTTTTGACAAATGATGGTGGTGAGGGGCCAGATATTATAAGTCTCAATTATCGATGCACTTGTATGTGGTCATAGGGAAAAGATGAGTTATCATTACAAGGTCCAAAAGTAGTAATCCATTCTTATTAGTGTGCTTACATGTAGTCTTAAGTCAAGGAAGTATCACTGACATAGGTTGGTTGGTTGGAATTGTTTAGAAATGGTCCTATTTAGTTAAAAATTGGTCTTGGATTGATGGAGATAGTGGAAACACAACCTCCCATAAGATGTCCTACAACTTTTTTGTAGTGTGCAACTGCATGGTAAGTCTATCAGGTATTGGCGTTGTTCTAGCCTTGGTTTTGTCCATTCAGTTGATGTTATTATTATTGTTTCTGATAGTATTGTTATTTTTATCTTAGTTGTTGATATTATTGCTTCTATTTCCCTAGCCTTTATTTTTGTTATTATTATTATTATTATTATTATTATTTTATTATTATGATGTTGTTGTGGAAAAGGGTTTTGGTAGATACCCAAGTTCTGATTGGATGTATAAGCTCTATTATCCAATGTAATCTCCCTATTTTCCAACATATTTTTGATGAGATGTTTGATTTTCACACAACAATGTAGATTATGTCCATAAAAACTATGGTATTCACATAACTCAGTTTCTTGTTACCAGTCTGGGTAAGGAATGCCCTCAAAATAGTGATTTGGTATTGGCCAACTAATCATATTAGTGACATCTAGTTTGCAAAACATGGCTTCGATGGGCTTTCCAAGGTCACTAAAAACTTGATGAGTAGGCACATTTCTCCTTAGAGGAAGGGTTTGCAAAAGTAAAGGTTGATATGTTTTTTGAGCTAGTCTAGGTTGTTATGAAGGTTATGCTTATTAAATGGGTTGTTGGTGAGGAGTAATAGACATTTGTGGTATAGGATGAGCAGATAGTGTTTTCACCATTTAGACATGGTATGACTCAGTTACTCCATTTCCAACAACATTCTTATTGTAGTTGAATTGCTTGGATTTTTCATAATTACTCACTTGGGCTAGTGTTGATGCTTGTGCTTAAACTTGGTTCTAGCTCTGATTTTGGTTATTTCCTTGGTTGTGATTCTTATTTTGGTTTGACAAGGTGAGATTGATAATCCCTTTGTTAATAAGGGTCTTTTCAATGAGTAAACCTTGGTCGTTGATCTCTTTAAATGTATGTGCACATTGCAACTCCAGATGGTAGGATATCTCATTTGTGTAATTTTTTGGCAAACATAATGGCTAATTATTTATCTAGTAAGTTATGGGTGAAATGGCTAGCAAATGTTCTCCATCACTATAGATAGCTTGCAAATATTTCATTGCATTTTTTCTTGGATTGATTCAAATCTACCAACAAAATCTCATACTCCAGATTATAGGAGAAATGTTGCACAAACTTGTTTGAAAGGTCATCAAAATCAGATACTAAGTTATTTTACAATTTGAGGAACCATTCCAAGGCCTGTCCTACTAGACTCTAAGGGAATAATAGTAGGAGGTATATTTCATTGTAAGCCACTAGTTTGTAAACAATAAATAATTAGGTTAAATGTGCCTTAAGTTCTCCTTTACCCTTATATTTGTCAAACTTTGGTGGTTTATACCCTTGAGGAAATGGTATTTATAGATACTCCATGTTGAATGGGTAGGAACACATGTCATCCAACTTAAGCTTCTTGGTCTGTTTCCTAGATTGAATGGCGATAATTGCATCCTTCATTTTTTGTATTTCTTGTGCCTAAAAACTAGATAGAACATTGGCTTGAGGTGGAGGCTAGGTAGGCAAAGGTGGATTACCTTGATCAGGGTATAATAGAGGCATGGTTTATAGTGGAGTGTTGGTTTGGTTATGGAATTGACCAAGAATATGCATACATGGATTATGATGAGATTATTGAAATTGCATATGTTGTAGTGCAATATTCTGGTAGGGATTTGGTATATAGGCATGGATTTGAGGGAATTATATCTAGGATGGAAGAACAATGCTTTGAGTAAATTACTATGCCTGTTGAGGTTGAATAAGGACTTACTATCAACTATTCAAACATGGATGAATAAGGGGAACTTATTGTGAATCAATTCCCTATCATTGGATTTGTGGCACATTTGGAATGAAAGGCAATTATTTCTTGATTAACACTTGTTAAACAATAGTACCTATTTATTGTGTGAACACTTGTTTTGAAGTAGAATCTTGTAGAGTGTTTAACATCTATTGTTGACCAATGGAATTTTTTTTTGATTAGATAATGTTTTTGAAGGCATGTTGGTCTATGCCTATTTGGGTATACTTGTCACTACCTGATGGGGTGGACCATTCATTGCCCCTTATTGAGGTGGCTGAATGTGCAATATTTGTTGTGTTAGTATATTGGATTGTGCCTATTGTTGTGGAATGTTAGTCATAGCCTATTTTGGTATAGTAACATTCATCATGTTTTGTTGAGGCAAGTCATTGGTTAGCATTTGACTGCCTAGTCTTTACAATTGTGTACTCGATGAAATAACTAGTTGAGAATTAGAGGTAGCTTGTTGTAGTTCAGAGGTAGAATTTCCTACCCCCTATTGTTATGAACCACTTGTGGTATTAACTAAAGGTACTTGTTTTGGACTAGTGGTTTGTGTAGTTAAACCACTTTGGCTTGGATTGGATGACACTTGCATGTTATCCACTATGTTTGGCACACTTGTCTGTGTAAAAGTAGTGGATACTTATTCAATAGCTAGGGCATTAAACATGTCTCCAACGGAAGTGCTTTGCATAAATGGGTCTATACCCTAATTTTATTGGCTTATCAATTTGGTTAACACCACTATTGAAGGAGATAATTCGATGATAGGAGCATTTGACATGGCCATGTTATTAAAGTTACATGCTAAGTTTAAATAAGTCTGATATGTTGTTTATATTTGTAAAAAATGGTCCTCCATGAGACCTTTACCTATGAGAAACATATGTGGGTCTTGGTATGACATTGGCACAAGTGCTTGAGGATTTATAGAAGAGACATGTTTAATTGTTTGGTTATAAGACATGTTTAAAGGCACTCTAACTAGGTTAGGAAAATTTTTGTGGGGGAAGTCTGATGGAAACTTGTCCCCTACCTTTGTGGCTCTTATTAAAAATTCATCCTTATTTGAAAACAAGTGATGATAAAATAAATAGGGATTGTATGTCAATGGCATTGTAACGTAATATGGTTGTTGTTGAACTTGGTCCATAATCAATGGTATGTTAGCTAGATACTATGCTATTTGCTCTTGGTCTTGCTTTTAGTATGGAGTGTGTTAACCAAATTATGGGATAAAGGATCTTGGATTTGTTCCCCAAGTTGCATATTGTAAGAAGGATAAGGATCCATCTCACAAACTACATCATCACAATAAGGGTCTTAAACAAAGTCATATTGTGAAACCACATTATCATATACTAGATTATACTTGGCTCTGTTATGAGTATAGCAAGACATATTCAAATCAATGATGAATGTTTCATGATAAAAGGCTTAGAGTTTTATAAACTCTGAAAAAAATGTCTAAAAAGACAAATGGTCCAAACTTGGTCTAAAAGTGGAGTTGTATCTCCAAAAATGGTTTGTGATAAAAATTGGTATAAAATATTCTAACATCAAATGTATTAAATAAATAGTCAAGTGGATCAAATAAAACTAAAATTCCAAACTTAGGTACAAATCATTCAAACAATTCCTATCTAAAGAAAACAAAAAGTTGTCTGGTCTTTTAGAGAAGGCACAAAATCTAGGCCAAAAATAGATATTTCTAGGTCTTTTGGAAAAGGCACAAATCCTAGACTTTAAACAAAACAAGATATAACCTCTCCTTGAATTGATTATGCATCAAAACACACAACTAAACCCAATCAAATATTTATGCAAGGGTCAAGCTTATGAACTATTCAAAAGTTTTCCTTTTAATATATGATGCAAGCAACCATAGGGATACATTGGTTCCTATGACATGGTGTATTTTGCATGATTTTTCCACATCATGGATGTGGTCTATGATAGATATAGAACCATCCCATTTAAAAACTAGGAGTACCTTGAGAGCTAACTTGGGAATATGATTCCATTAATGCAGGTGTAAATGCCCACCTAGAACAAATCAAAAAAGTCTTAAATCTAGGATTTTCCATTATACCTTCTTTTGTTGCTTATTTTATACATTAACATAGTTTTCTATGGCTCAAGCTAAACTATTTTCAAATAAAATTCATGGTATTCTAAAAACAAAGGTGGATTTGTATTCAATAGAGTCGTTAGGTGGATGATAGAGTACTCTAAATAATTTTTTAAATGATTTTCCACCACAATCATGAAATATAAAACAATATGGTGGTACTAAGTACTTGTAATAAATAGGAATGTATGTCCAATTTAAAAATAAGATAATAATAATAATGTAGACTGATTTTTTAATTTTGATTCTTTGCTCCTATGAGCTGATTTCCCCATATTCCACAACAAAAATGAAAAATATATAAAATGAAAATAAAAAATCAAGTGGAATTATCACAAATAAAAAATCTAAATATTTTCATCCAGTTAGCATCAGACATGAAAAAAATTTCTTGATGTTCAAAAATGAAGGTTACACTAAGTGTATCAATAAACACAATAGTTATGGAGTCTTAATGCATGAGATGTGACATCAAAACCTTATAAATTGAGAGATTATCTCCTCCTACATTGATATTGTAAATATGTTGGGGGTGAAAAGAAATAAAAATAAGATCAAAAGCATTAAATTAAAAAATGGGGGATACACCAAAGTATCTCTAACCTCCACCCATCTAAAGGAATGATGCAAAAAATAATTGCTACAAATTCAAATGAAAGATTTTAGAATATATTGCAAGAGGTAAATAACTAGATTCAGACACATAAATTAAGACTTAGGGATAAAATAAGCCTCATAATCTTTATAAAGTGTTGTAAAAAACTACACAATTGCATGCATAATGTTGGAAATGAACATAAAAATGAATAAACAACTACCAAGGAAAATATTTTCATAGTTAAATTGTTAAAATAGTTCAAATATCCATGGGCTAAGATAACACAACAATAGAGAGAATCTCTCTATTAATACAAAAATAGATAAGAAGAAAAGATAAAATGGTATCGATTGTGTAGTAGCATGTCACAATTTGTAGCCACCATCAATGTAAAAATCTATCTTATATTTTTATCCTTTATTTTCTTGGGAATGCCTCTATGAACTAAAAATATGAGTGGATCCAAATTAAAGCAAAATATATTTTTTAATTTGCATGTTTTTCAATGTTTCAATATTTAAAAGATAAAAACTTTTAATAGGTAATCTCCACCTTTTAGCCTAGGCACTCCCATATCTTTTCAAATTTAAAAAAACTTAAAAGCTTTTAAATAAAGGTGGCCCCTTAAATTTTAATTTAGCCTTCTCTCTCCATGCTCTTATGGGTTTTAATTTATAACCTTGGTTTATATGGTAGATATTTTAAATGAAAGGTGGGCTATTGCATATAAATAAAATGGAATTAACGATGGGGATATTCCAAGAAAATTATCAATGGTAGATAATTTAAAACTTAGTAGAGAAATCAACAATTATTCTAAGGAGTTGAATTTTACAACTATTCTTAAAATTTTCATTATTCTACTAGACAAAGTTTGAATGTTAGAGGGCTAGTTAGTGGGTACTAACCACCTAAAACCTAATGTATTCCCCTAATCTATTTTTCTTGACACACTTTGAATTAATATAAGTGAAAAAAAGTTACAACACATAAAATGAGGATAGTTAACAAAGCAAAGTGAAAGGTTTGAAGAAATGGGTTGAACCCCAAGCAATTGAAGGGAGGGGGAGGCTAAGGAGCCTCCACTATCTATGAACCTCAAAGAAAAGTAATTGGAGGTTAGGATATCTATCTTGGAGGACATGATAATTCAATAAATTGGCACATGGAAGGAGCTAAATTTTTAGACTAGAGGAATCAGGGAGGATTTATAGAAGCTTCAGATCACTAGGTTGGGTGTGGTAGTGGTATATAGAAGGCCCATTAGTATTATTTTCCAACCTTAAAGGAAGTTATATAATTAGAACATGCCAAAATAAAAAATGAAGAGGAGCAAAGACAATTCACCCTATCCATCTCAAATGGTGGAAAGAACATGAGAAAAGGAAATAAGGCCAATTCAAAGAAGAGGGACAAGGAATAAAGTAACGAGGAGATGAGAAAATGAACCAATGGATGCCTTAATAAAGTTATGGACATGGAAAATTTGAGTAAAGACATTATGAAGACTAAAAATGAATCTATGATCGAAGCATAGGTAGATTATTCTATTTTTGAGAACTCCTTTATTTAGTTTTTGATATGTCTTTAGAGTTATATTTTGGTGGGTTTTACATTCGAGAGTTTTTGTTGAAATTTGGTGGAAATTTGGCAACTTCTTGGGGGGTGTTTACCTTTTATTAATTTTTATTTGGGATAAAATATTATATCTTTTCTTATTGTAAAGGTTACGTGACCCTTTAAGACCCACGTTTTTACAAATATCAAATAAATAAATATGGGATAGTAAATCAAAGATAAAAATCAAGAAAATGAACTTAAAAAGTTATATTATAGTTGAAAACATCTTACCAGGGAAAGAAATTAACTCTAAACACCTATGAAAAATGTTTTTTATTGTCCTAGAAACCTTCTTCAATTAGATCCAAATTTTAGGGCAATAGTGATTATCACTGAATTTGCATATTTTTAAGTTCAAATTTCTGCAACAAATATTCAAAAATGATCTACATTATTACATTTATTAACTAGAAACTATTAGTGTGTATTGTGATGTTAATTTAAATTCACTTCATTTATTTAAATTAAAAATGGGAAGCTTGCCAAAAGATAATTTTCTTGGTCTATCAATTGTGAATTTTATTTAATCCCAAACTATCCATCCACCTAGACTCAATGCATTCTAATGAGGGTTATTGTGTCCTCTTAATTTAGATGAATATGTCATGTATTCATTTAGGTGAATATGTCATGTATTCATTTAGATGAATATGTCATTTCAATATGGGTAGTGTCCAATGGTAATAAACAATAAGGTATGTAAAATGGTGATTAACAATTGTCTATTTGGAATGAGTTGTGAATCATTTACTTATAAGGTTATAATCTACTTTATTAAATTTAAATATAATCTATTAATTGTGAAAGCAAACACACTTAGTGAATTAAAAGTACTGGTAGTGGAAACACACTTGTCGGAATTGAAATTGCATTGAAGTGAACACACCTTTAGTCTATTTTCTGAAATGTAAATTGCATGAAATGAAAACACACAACTAATCTATTTTTTTGAAAGGAAAATTCTTTGGAAGATAAATGTTGAAAATGATCTTGATTGAAACACACACGTTAACATGGAGGGGGAGGTTCCATGGTGGCGCAGGGTGTGGAACAGCTTTGGATGGCCGAAGTGCAATTGCTTTGCCTGGGTGCTAGCATGGAATCGTTTCCTGACGTGGGAGAACATCAGGAAGCATGGTTTTGTTGGCCCCTCGAAATGTGTTTTGTGTGGGGAAGAGGAAGAGAATACAACTCACCTATTCTTCCGTTGCCAGTATACCAACCAACTGTGGCATGCCTGGTGGGGCGTTTGGTGCAGCGGGTGTGTCCATGACTCCTCTCTGGTTAAGTTCTGGATGAAGCAGGGGAAGCCTATAGCTATTTTGCATTTTTTGATGGATGCCTGGTATGCAGGCCCAATTTTCTTATTCTGGCAGGTTTGGCTAGAGAGAAATCAGAGAATTTTTGCTGAGGTTAAGCTGGGGGTGCAGCAGGTTTAGAACCAAATTTTGAGAATGATTTAGGAAAATATTAAGGCCAAAAGTGAGATTGTCCTTCCCTTGAAGAAGGAGGACACTAAGGTGGTTGGCAGGATGGGTTTGAAGGAGGTAGCGCCAACTTCGGCCTGTGTGAGAAGAGGTGTTGGAGGTAAGAAGAGGATTCAGAGAGATGGTAGATGGCTGCCCCCCCTGAGAATTTCTTGAAAATTAATACTGATGGTTCTTCGAGGGGAAATTCGGGTCTGGCTGGAATTAGAGGCATTGGACATGAGGCTTCGGGGGCAGTTGTTTTCCTTTTCTCAGCCTATATGGGAGAGCAGATGGTAAACAGGATGGAGGGCCTGGCGATTTTATATGCCCTGAGGAAGGCTTATGAGCTTGGTTGGCACAGAGTGATTTGCAAAGTAGATTCCTAGATTTTAATTGACATGATTGTGGAGAGGAGACTAACAAACGTTAGTTGGCAGCTTTCCATGATTGTTCAGTAGGTGTTTCAGATTTGCTCTCTCATGGAGTCGGTGAGTTTTGTCCACAATCTGAGAGAGCGGAATGGGGTAGCGAATTGTTTGGCTAAGTTGGCCTCCGAAGGTATGGCTGGGCGTGTTGTAGAGTTGTGGGAATAGATACCCGAGGAGATTAGATAGAGACTGGATAGGATTCTGAGAGAAGACAGGAGTGGCACGGGATTGTGATGGTTTGTGGCTGTTGTTGCTTTTTTTCTTGGTTTTGTTTGGGCGTTGGCCTTTGCTAGTTATGTATCTTGGTTTTTTGTGATTAATAAAGTTTTTACCCCTTCTTATTTTAAAAAAACACACATGTTAACACATAGTCCTACAAGTGAAGTACATAACATAATAATTTTCATAAGAGAGTATATGACAAACTTTAAGACACACCACAATATGAAATAGACATATAAATACCAAAATAAGTCATGTTTCTTAAGTTGAGTGGGCCCTTTATCTCCCTTAGAATAGGATTGCAACACTATTATATTTATAGGAACTTCATGAAATTAATTTCTCATTACTTATATGCTTATAAAGCTGGGAATGAAAATCCAAACTTGAGCTTACTATACTTTCCTTGTGTCTTTATCTACTACCCTCTACTCAAATGGACTTTGTTTATTTATCATAATATTTTAAAATAGCTGATTAAAAATAGATAAAACTTAACAAGATAAAATATAACTAGGATCTTGCTTATTTTAAAATAATATCATAACAACATCCTTTCCAATTTCTAAGGATAACTGATGAAAAACATTGGATTTAGTTTCTTTCATGATCCATGATCTGCTACTAGTTGTAAATTATTTATCAGTTATAACCATTTGATCTTAGCCAGGTAGTAGATCAAAGCATAGTACTTACATTCTCTCATAAGAAAACTTTTATGAATACCATGGTTATAAATAGATATTACTATTTTTAGAAAGTCTATATATAGATTTTATAATTATTCCCCAAAAATATACTAGATTACTTCTTATCAAGTGCATATATCCATGCATCAATGTAAAATCCTTAAGAGTTCTTTGTTAGGCTTTCAGGAAGTCTTTGGAACCAATCTAGGCATCTTTAGAGCTAGACTAGTGATCTCTAGAGCTAGACTATTGATCTCTAGAGCTAGTTTGGGGATCTTTGGACCTAGTCTGAACTAGTCCTTAGGAATCTTCTACTTATAAAAACATGTTCTTTGACTATATTACATTATTATGACCTATACATGTGAAATTGGTGTATTTCACATGAAATTATTATAACAAAGTGGTTTAAATAGGTAACAATAACTTACATAGAATACATAAGATAAAATACTCATTTGCTACTTTGAAATAGTAATGAGTTCTATTATGCACATCTAAATCCTCTTAAAAAGAAGAATTTTAGGTGGGAAATGAGGTAATTAATTGGATATAATGAACCATTTTATGGGCTCATCATTTCCCCCACATTTTATTTCTTGTAAAAGGCTAGGGTCTCCTATGTTCTATGTTAAACACTGTGTCTCCTAGTTTCTTACTAAGGCATATGTGTCACAGTATGTATCCCAGTGAAATTTTATTGGGTTGATATAGCCTTTATATGCTCTGCCCTGGGCCTTCCATCTTCCAAATTATTCTTCTCCTTGAGCTATTGTGTTTTTTCATGGAGACATAGGGCTAAGTATTAATGGTGGTACATACTTCATTCCAATATATTCTCCCCCATATGTTTGTCTAAATTGATGTATCATCTCTATAATGGCGCTATCTCTTCTAAAACACCATTTGATATTATTGGGAGAAATTACCTCAATTATTTTGAAGGGGGAACTCAATGTATCCCACCTCTAACCATAGGTAGCAAGGGTTGCATTGAAATTATTTTGAGTGTACTCCTCAAAATTAGAATATATTTTTTCACGATGTTTGGATGTTGCTCCCTAATCCTTAGATTATATATAATATTTCATAAAGTTTTTATTTGTTTTTATTGATTAGGTGATTTAGGCCTCATATAGAGTCCAACAATTTTGATTTGTACAAAATAATATTTTGTTCTATCTCTCTAGGGAATATGACTTTGTAGAGTAGATATGAAATCACTAATATGAGATTCTCCCACAAACAAATTAATCAATAAGGAGGACATGTGTCCAATGATAAAGTTACACACGTAAAATTAATTCAAAAGATTTTATTGCTCAGGGTTACTAGCATGATAGGATTCCATGAATTATTTGTCATCTTTTAAGTCATGAGGCAACCCACATTAAAACTTCAACAACTTCCATATATAAATTTTTTCTTGTATAAAGATCCCATACCCATATACAGGTCTTTTACAAGCAAGGAGATTTTCTTGTAGTTCACAAGTTGTCTACAATATGGATTCTACTGTTTCCTTTTATTTCCTCTCTTCCTCAAGATCCTTCTTTAACTTCTTATTTTCTACATTAACCTCCCTTATGGTTTTACATGTCTCCTCCCAAGTATTCATGATGTCATTCTATGACAATTGGATTTACACACAATGGTCTACTTGGTATACATGTGTTGGTGTCTTCTCTTGTAACTAGGTTATTTCACTATTTTTTCTAAGAGACTAGGTTTTAGTTTCTTCTAAATCTTGTTGTAAATATAAAATATCTTCTTCATTACCTCTTAATTTTTACTTGAGGAATGTTATTTCCTCCTCTTGTTGTCTCATGGTTGCTTGTGTTCTTCCATATATTGTTGCATCTACTCTTCCTCATCATGACTGAAAGGTTGTTCTTTTTCTTCCATAATTGGAGCTTTCCTTTGTCCACTAGTGGCTTAGATGAATAAGGTTGAGGGAGATATCCTATTGATTCCTTAGTTGTAAAATATTTTTTCATGTATTTAAGCTCCTATGTACCTATGGATGGATCCTTCGCGCAAACATTTCTTCTTCTGAAATCTTCTCCAATTATTTCAAAACTTTAACATATTACTCTTGGTTGAGACTTATAAATATTTCTACAACATTTTATATTTTATCAATATCATCCTCCTCATAAATGCCGAGTCTCCTTCATATTCATGGTAGAGTTTATGGTGGTGACTTATCAATTGGAGTCTTTATCCTCCTTACATTTCTTCTCAAGACCCTACGATGAGAGATGTATGGAGCTTCATGTTCATCATTTGGTATCTCCATGATTGGTATGTTTAAATTATCAGGATTTAAATCTTCATTAGAGATAGCTTCAAAGTTTTTTTTTCTTTGTTTTCTCTTCTTTGTTGGTTCTAAAGATGGCTTCTCACTTGAATTTTCTTCTCTTAATCCATATCTGGGTGTAAGAGAAGAATGCAATGGTATTCTTTTCATCTATGTGTTTTTATTTACCTTGCCTTACAAAAATGCCTCTCAATTTGATTCCCCATATGCCTTATTCAATAAACGGTGTTGGCATATCAAATTTATGAACCCATGGTGTCTAACATATGCCACAACCTAAACATATATTTATTCCATGTACCATAAATAAAGTAAGGCATTTTATCCTCCATTCAGGTTTCTCTCATCCATGTTTGAGATGATTGAAAATATTCATTACAACTTCTCCTAATGAGCCATATTTTCCATCACATGTGAAAAACTTGATGACTTAGTAGGCTATGGTTTTCCAATGTTGTATAAAAATATCTATCTATCTCTCTTAATTCCCTTGGTTATCCCTTGTGTACTAATGAATAACTTAGATATGAGTTCCTATGATTCATGAAAATTTTGGATATGATTCTTGAATGAACATTTACCTAATATTTGCATTCATGTCTTAGGAGTCCTAGATAGTTGGCTGATGATAGAGTTGCCTACCAAAATTTTGGTTCCTCTCATTTTGGAATACTCCCCTTTTAGGTTTGTAAAAAACTCTTCAACTAGTTGCTCATCATATATGTGAAATTTTTTAATAAATTATAACCAACCTTGTTCTTCAAACACCATAGCCACAACTTCATCCTGCAATAGGACCTTTGTTGATTCTAGCTCATATTTATTTTACTGCCCCATCTACATAGTTTTTCAAAGATCCTCAAGGTTGTGAATAATCCTTCACAGGAAAATGAGAGTGTAATTATCAAGGTTTTGGAAAAATTAAGAGTGTTTTTGCAAGCAAGAGAGTACACAATTAACTTGAGGAAGAATATAAGGTAAAAGTTGAAAAGTCTACAATTATCATTATGGCTATCAAAATATCCTAGAGTTAAGTCCATTATGAGATTGGACATTTTAAATTAAAATAAATGATTATTATAGTGTGTGGAAATATTTTAGGTGGATCTACAAGTTGAAAAGTCTACAATTAACATTCTGGGTATCAAAATATCCTGGAGTTGAGTCCATTATGAGATTGGACATTTTTAAGCAAAAGAAATGATTATTATAGTATGTGAAAAGATTTGAGGTGGCTCAAATTCATCTTATCTCCTCCCCCTTTTGTTAATTATGCCTCCATTCTTTCCTTTAATCACCATTATGACCCTTTTTTGAACCAAAAATGATCTTTGTCATTATGAACCTTGCAAGTACCTTTTTACTATGAATAATATTGAGTGCATCATCATTATGACATTGTGTCCCTATAATTATGTGTGGATTTTTGAAAGGATGTTTTAATGGTATTCCACTTTAATTAATTTAAAAAAAAACTTTTTAAATATCCCTTTTTTAGGAAATCCCCTTTTGACATATCCTCATTTGGAAAATTCCTTTTTGAAAAGTAGATATTAAATGACACTTTAAAACTCAAAATTAATCTTATTCATAAAAAAATGAAATATATATAGCTTGAATTACCTAGGTTTTCCTTGTTCCTAGTTTTACCACGTGTCTTGGGATGAGAAACACACAAAATTCAATCCAGATTACTATACATGTCAATTAGGAATACTATTTATATTTCTTTGTTTCCTAAAAAAATTGTCATTTGTTGGTTTTCACCTTTTTATTTTTCATTTTTATATTTTTTGGGGAAGAGGATATCCATTTCTTGGTTTTCAATCCTCTTCCTTTATTGGACTCAAAATCTCATCTTTTGGTTATGATGGAAGAACAAGGTTATTTCGTATAACCAAATTTTATTTGAGATTGAATCTACTTGTATAACTTCTCCTTGCTAGGAGGTTGATGGTATAACCTCAATCTATGTCTATTTTCCAAAATATCATTCATGTTGACATCAATTGGTAGTAGCTAAATAAATCCATTTTCAAAAATATTTTCAACCTGGTAAGGAGATAACCATATCGTGTAGAGTTTACCT
The DNA here is from genome assembly GCA_037957365.1 of Torreya grandis. Classification (NCBI taxonomy): domain Eukaryota; kingdom Viridiplantae; phylum Streptophyta; class Pinopsida; order Cupressales; family Taxaceae; genus Torreya; species Torreya grandis. The sequence goes on along the minus strand of JARHVA010001670.1, from coordinate 1,361,347 downwards.
TTAAAATGTTGGTATTTTAAATCAAACAATAAGGCCCTAGATATTTCTTTGAATGCCCTTTACTTGACATGATGGTCATGCCATGTGATTTAAATTTTTAGGGTTATGGAGTTTAATCCCTAAATTTTTAAAGGGTTTTAGAATAGTAAATCAGGGTAGAAATATGCAATAAATATAACCACTTATTTGTAATAGAATTGACCTAGTTTGATATTTCTAAAATTAGAAATAAATAAGGTAAACAAGTACTTAGCTATAAATTGGATGAGATGGGATCTTTGAAGGTTGAAAAATGGAACAAAGGTTAATATGAGTGTCACAAAAAATATCTAGTTGCTAAAACCCTTCCTAGATAGTAATGCCCTAACTAGATAGTAGCATTATGTGGCACTAGTGTCCCTATTTTGGTGCTAGTGTCCTCTGTGTAAAACTATTTTGAGCCTTTGGGTGCACATGTGTTTGGGATTACCAAGCCTATTACCATGTACATGAGTTTTGGATCTATGTAGATGACTTATTTTGACTCATTTTATATACAAACCTTAAACTTCCATGTTAATAGGGTATATGTTGATACAAGTAGCAAAGTGTGTTGTTAGTGGGGTAAGATGGACATCCTCAACACCCCGCTATGATGAGATTTACCTATATACCAATACTTTGAAGAGGGATCAATCCTGATGTAATTATCCCCACCCAAGTATTGGTGTAAGTACAAGTGAAGCTAGTATGGATGCTAGTTTGAGTGATTTGAATTTTCTTGAGACTGGAAATATGAGTAATCTAAGCTTAAGAATGTTGAAGATGGTTATATGTAGAAGTAGGGTGGAATAGGGATTGATAACCTTGATTGTGCACAAATTATTTTGACTTTGTTTATGTAATTTGTATATGATTTCCATCTAATGGATAAAATGATAAAAGTCATGTAGATATATTATTCTAGTGCTTATACAAGTATTAAAAGAGGTGGTTACTCATTTGAAAAGATATCCATTGGAGATAAAAGGTAGGAAAAGGAAAATAGCATAGAAACTGAAATGCTAACATCATAAGGCACTATTTTCCAAATTATGGTGATAGTGTCCATGTGGCAGACTCTAAGGCACTAGGGGACAAGATGTTAAAGTGAGGGTCTAAGACTACTTTAGGGATGTTTAGGGATGCGTGTGGCCTGCACAAAGGTTGGATACGTGTCTAAATAATCTATATCATAGGTATAGGGATAAGCTAAGGATGGGTGGTCTCAAGTAACACTCTTAGCACTCAAGTATCATTTTTATGTGATTACATTTGCCCCTCCTTTATTATACAAATACAACAAAGCGAAATGATTGGGATAAAGAAAAAATAAGTCCTAAGAGGTGAAGCATGTGAATATGGATTTGAGTATGTGAATCCTGCTCTATTTCATGTCTTGAAAATGAAATTTGCATAGATCAGTCCTTCATAGATATCAAAAGCAAAGATAAAACTAAGTATAGAGATAAGAGAGAGGAAAGGAAAGAATACACCTCACTGGGTATGTGAACTGATGCATAAACCTGGTGACAACATATGTGCATATGTAGATAGTGATCAATTGGTAAATAACTTTGACTAAGTTGATGGCTTGCTTAATCCCCATGTGTGGGTGGCTCAATAACCTAATCTAGTTTTGACTTCATTGCCTACACCTGCTTGGTGGATCATGACCCATGAATAGCTTGGATTGGAATGATGGTGTGTCTAACCCTATCATGTATGTGGATCAATTATTCAAGTAGAATATGAATCCATCATTGCCTACTCATGCATAGTAGATACATCTAAAACTGCACAATGTAACTAAATATGTGTAACTATAATTAAAACTGTATATGTCAGCTCTATAACCACTCAATAATATTAGGCATCACTTGACCACTCAAAAATATTAGGTGGCTCTGGGCCACTCGAGAATATTAGGTGGCTTTAGGACACTCAAGAATGCCAACAACTACAAATGTAGTAAGGCATGAATCTAGTGTGTAACTTGGAACATAGTGTCTGATGTGTACAACATAGAGAATGACATGGAGTTTTCCATTCCATCTAATCAACCAGTGTATAAGTGAGCATACAAAAATAATGTATGATTTACATGCCCCCAAATTTGATATATGAGTATATGGATTCTAGACTGAGTGATAATAATCTATATTTGAATATTTAAAATTGAAATAGGAATGATCATGCCATGCATGATGCCCCCAATTTGATAAAACTACTATGAGTCTATGCTAAACTGAGCCAAAATTAGTAATCTATAATTGAACCTATACAAGCCTAGACTATACCTATTTTACCTTTCTATCCAATCTATAATTTCATAAAATTGTGGCTACTAGATAATAGCACCATATATTAAATAATAGCATCATGTGTTTCTAGTGTCCTAATTTGGGTGCTAATGTCCAACTAATTTGATTTTTATGTAAGTGGAACTAATCTCTGTGTTACTATTTCCCATTGTATTTTCTTGAAACTAATTTTTTTATGTTGTGCCTATGTGCTAAAAATTGTACTCTGAGTGTATTCAAATGTCTTAATCTCTATGACAAACCCTTGTGAATTCCACATCTTTTGAGGGGATTTTTTGACCCTATGCCAGAACTTACCTTAAAAAAAGAAGCTCTAAAAAATGTGTGTTAGCTGAAGAATATATGATATTTGCATAATAAACTAATATAATGTGCATTTATAACATTGAAATGTGAGATAGTCTGAGCATAAGTTTATATTGTATGATATATGTTAGATCTAGCATTCACAAGGTTACCAAGATAGATATAATAATGTATATGCATAAAAAATATGAGTAATAACTAAGTATCTACTTAGGTGGATGGGGAATGATGTCCATCATGACACCCATGTAAGAAGGGGGGAGGCATAAGGTACCTTATGGCATCTAAAAATGGAGTGTGTAACAAGTAAGAGACAAGTTTCATAGCCATGATGTATACAATAAAACATACATACAACACACATGAGGCATGTAAAGTAGGCCAAGGGGACATAATATAAGGGACATGGGCACATGTCACTAAATTTGAGAAAGAAAGACATACAAGGACATGTTCAAATGTCCACATATGTACATAGAAAGCAAGTTGGCTTAGAGACACATACAAAGACATGTTCAAATCTGCGTATACAATCATGAAGGTACACACAAGGACATGGGCACATGTCCAAAGCATACATACAATGAAATGAAGTGGCATAGAGAAATGACATATTTAAATCCCCTCAAATATAAGAATCATAGAGACACAATAAAGTATACAATAGGAAAGATACAAATGAAAGTATACATGAACATGTGGTATAAATATGTATAAGAGCAAAGATGTACATAAGTTGAGTCTAGAATATTAATAGTCAACAATGGACCTGAGTAGGTGTAGGATGGTCAACATCATGATATAACAATGCTAAATCTATGATGTATAGTTTAGAAATATGTAACCTAGCAATCAAAAATGTATATAGGATGCCCCCAAATGGGAGAATGTATCAAAATAAGGAACTTGTGTGTCTATGTAGATGCTCCCAGTGGGTAGTTAATAGCAAATAAAGATATGTGTAGTGGAATGAGTCCTATATTAATCTAAAAACACTCAACAAGAACATGTGAATCATGTATGTATGATAAAAACCAACTATACTAAGATAGCTAGCATATGTAGTGTTTGTCAAATATAAGAAGTGTAAATATGGCAATGCATACAAACTATAATTTGTCATTTTTGAGTAAATATTTGAATGTTTTTGTGTTTTGACATATTATATTGTTTATGTATTTTTTGTATATAAGCAATGTATAAGTAAATGATGGAAATAATGAGATAATGTACAACTCAACTAAAGTGTAATGTCTCTATGGACCCAAGAGCACATCCATGGGATGTGGATAATCAAATGTTGGATCATGTGAGAGATCATCTAATTTTGGATATTGGATCTATCTAAACTCAAAATATTCCTCATCATCATGATCATCACACCATGATGTATGTATCAGTGTAGTATTATCCTTAGAATTAGTATGGATTCTATGCAATCAAATAGCATGTTGATCTATTATTTAAGATACACCTCATGTGGTCCTATGTAAAACACATTGGACTACAAAGTATCAGTATGAAACCCATGGTTCTCATCTATGCCATCATGTAGAATGCATATCATGTGTCCCTCATGACTAAATGTCAAACATCTATCTGATCGATCAACTATGGCATCCATCACCTATAACCATGTGATGCCAAGTGTGACTTGCATATGAATGTTTGTGTTCATGACAAAGAATAATGTGTTGGACACCTTGGGGCCACATGCATCTAGTAGTGTGATATATCCTATAGAATCCTGGTAATGTACGGCATGTTATAATTCATTCTCTTGATGTCTTATGTGTTGTAAAAATGCTGAAGTGTAAGTATTAGGATTGAAATCCTCATCTATAGCAATATGGGGGATGTATATGTCCTCAACAAAAATCTAGATAGTCAATGGATCATTTTATGAGTATATGTGTCAATGATGATTTATCATGGTGCATGTACATGTGGAGGTGGAAGCTATATAATCTAAATAATTCCTTGAGAATTGAACTTATTCAACTTGTACTATAATGTTGATCAAGTATCTATATCATGTCATGTAAGCTTATGAAAATGATAAAATGGTTAACCTTCTTGTTGTGACAATCTGTTGATGGATCTGTGATGAACTATGGGTAATGACATCAATCCTCTATTAAGTAATATTTGTAAAACTTGATGTGGTCTGTCCTATGAACTACCTACTTGAATTCATATAAATATGTCCATATCCATAAATGTAACCACGTATACTGAGTGAATGGAGGGATTTACCTCTAACTATAACTGAGTAGGTGGGCCTATAGCTATAGGACTATGAACTAGGGGTGCTACCATTTCAGAAAAAGGCATGAGTTCCTTATAATCATCTATGTACTCTCCATAACCCACTAGTGTGAAATTCAATCCACATAAGTAATCATCAATATCAATGGGTGTTAGATCATCCTTTGTGATGGCCTAGGAATCTGTATCAGAGTTATAGATGTATACTTCCTCTAAATTAACAAGTAATGGTAATTGTGCTGTGAGTCCATCATCCACCCTAGGTGGATATAATTGTATTATAGGGGGGTCCTCCTTCATCATGGGTGAAGATAAATGTGTTGTAGGAGGATTTGGATTAGGTGTAAGAATATGGATGTTGGATTCCCCAACCTCATATGTATACATCTGCTCAATTGAAATATTTTGGGGTGGGGACTCTATAATAACATGAAATGTCCCATCTAAAGATGTACTTAGGGTTGTAGGCTTGGTGACTCTACAATATCTGAATGGTTGATTATTTTCTAGATAAGTGTATAAGTATTTTTCATGTAAAAACTTGATGCATCTATGCAAGGTAAAGGGTATGACCTCCATAGCATGTGTCCAAGGTCTCCCAAGTAATATGTTGTAGTGAAAATGATTAGGCATCACCTAAAAATATGTAGGTAGGCTTTTTGGAATGTAATGTAATAGAATGCAATGTTTGTCTAGGAATGTCATCAAAACCTCTGATATTCTTAAATGTCTTATAAATAAATGTGAGATAAACCCCCATAGTCTATATAAATGTGAGGTTGCATATGTTAAGACCTAAACCACTATCAATTCAAACTCATTTAATATTGGTGGTATTGATTTGTACCTGAATGAAGAGTAGTATATTATGATCAATAACTAATTATGATGGCAAATCCTCATTGGAAAAAGATATAACATCCTCAGTGTCTTTGATAGTGTTCATGATGATGCAAAGTAAGTTGGCTTGATGTCACAAGGCAAAGATGTTTGATAGAGTGTTTGAAAAAGAATATATTTGAAAATAGTTGCATGTTGAATTAATTTTAATATAGAGATCTTGGTCATTGTGTTTCTCAATTGATACATAATATCATATGTTTTGTTTTGATCTCTAGGTCCCGTTGTGTTTTGGGGATGATGAGGGATGGTGGGGTTTCATTGTTCCTGTATAAGCTGAGGAGGCATCTTGTTATATTTAGTAACATCTCAAACCATAGGATCTACTTTTTTCCAAGGGTGATTAGTAGATGCAAAATGTGAGCGAAGGTAATCAACTGGTCTAGGTGGAGGCAGAATAAAAGGAGTCCTCTGAGTTCTCTATCATTGAATAATAACTAGAGGTAACTCAAGGTGAGCCATGTAACAATGATTCTCATAGAAGTGGGACTCAACAAAGGATGGACCAATGTGTAAAATAAGTTGAACTCTGAAATGATCTATGAGAGGAGTGACATACATGTGCATATTTATAAAAATGGTAGGTAATGGTCATGCAAGGTAAACCATAATAATTTATGCTAAAAATTAAAAAAATGCATCTATCATGATAATCATGATGGTAGGATGCAAACTAAAAACTGAGTATATTCTATAAATATGAAGGGAAACCCTAATGTTACACTAGGGTTTTAAGCAATATTCAAAGTAAGTCAGGTTCGCCAATTGATTTAACTTTTAGGGTTATAGAGTTTAATCCCTAAATTTTTAAAGGGTATGAGTATATTAAATCAAGGTAGAAATACATGATAAATATATCCACTAATTTGTAATATAATTGACCTAGTTTGATCTTTCTAAAAATAGAAATAAATAATGTAAATAGGTACTTAGTTGGAAATTAGCTGAGAAGAGAGATATAAAGGTTATAAATTAGGACAAAAGTTGATATAGGTGGTATAAACAAGATCTAGGTGTCAAAAACATTCCTATATAGTAGTTCCCTAATTGGATAGTAGCACCATGTGGCACCAATGTCCTTGTTTGGGCACTAGTGTCCTCTATGCAAAATTATTTTGATCTTTTGGGTGCACCTATGTCTAGGTCTACCAAGCCCATTCCTACATGCATGAGTTTTGGATCTCTATAGATGTCCTATTTTGAATAATTTTATATGAAAACCCTAAACCTCCACATTGTTATGGCATTCAGTTGGCAAAATTAGCAAATTGTGTTATTAGTGAGGTAGGCTAGACATCCTCAACACCCCACTATGATGAGAGATGCATACATACCAATACTCTTAATAGGAATAAAGCATGATGTAGTTCTCCCCATTTGAGTGTTGGTGCAATTATGGATGATGGTTTGAGTGTTTTAAATTTTCTTGAGACTAGAAATTTGAGTAATCTAAGCTTCGGGATGTTATAAATGGTTGTATGCAAAAGTAGGGTAGAATAAGGATTAATAACCTTGATTGTGCATAATTTTTTTTGAGTTTGTTTGTGTAATTTAAATTTGATATCCATCTAGTGGATGAAAGGAAAAAAATCATGTATATATACTATTCTAGTGTTTGTGTGAGTCTTAAAAGAGGTCTAATCCAACCCTAAGTGGTTGTTCATTTGAAAAGATATCCATTGGAGCAAAAGGAAGGAAAAGGATAATAGCACCCAAATTGGGACACTAACGACATAGGGTGCTACTATCTAAATTATGGTGCTATTGTTCAGGTGGCAAAATATGAGTAAATAGGGGCTAGGATGTTAAAGTAAGGGTCTATGACTACTTTAGGGATGTTTAAGGATGAGTGTATCCCACACTAAGGTTGGATAAGTGTATAGGGATAAGCTAGGAATGGGTGGTCTAAAGTAACACTCTTAGCACTCAAGTGTCATTTTTAGATGATTGCACCATGACTTCATCTAATATTGAAGATTTTTTTTTTGATGTAATGCCTCAAATCTCATTTCATATTGTTCGTTCAAATGAAGAATTATTTATTTTTGTGCTTTTGTTAGGTTCATGCCTACCTATATTATTTTTATTAATGTCTGAAACTCAAAATCAATTGGAAGTAATGGATTTTTCCCATATACAATTTCATGTGGATAAAATCCTATGGTTGACTTCCATGCTGTGTTGTAGGCCCAAGCTACTTCAGGTAGCTTACTTTCCCAATATTTTGTATTGATGTATACTATCTTTGTAAAGATGTTATTTAATTCACTGCTGGTAACTTCAACTTCACCATTGGTTTAAGGATGATAAGGTGATGACTTCCTATGGGTGATTTGATAGTGTTCTATGAAGGATTTGATAATATTTGGTGAAAATTTAGGGTTTTGATCTAAAATTATTACTCTTGGTGCTCTAAGATGTTACAAGATCCTGCAGTACAATAAATCAATAACCTTTTCTACATTTTCAAATGTGAAGGCCTCAAATTTTGCCCATTTGGTGACATAATCAGTACATACTAAGATGTACTCCTTTCTTTGAGATGGTTGATTAATTGAATAAATGAAATCTAACCCCCATTTCTCAAAGGATACTTAAATCACTTGATGATGGAGGGGCATTTCATTAGATAGTTTAGGTTTCCCCATCCTTTGGCAAGGATCAAAGTTCTAAACATAGCTTTTAATATTCCTATGAAGTGAAGACCAATAGTATTCATCACTGAGGATCTTGTGAATAGTCATTTTGGCTAAAGAATGACTTTCTCTTATCTCATCATGGCAAGCTCTCAAGATGTCATATATCTCATCTTCTCGTACACACTTATGAAGTATCAAGTCAATTCTATATTTGAATAATACATCATTAAATCATTTATAGTTATCATTATTTTTGATAAAATGTTTCCTTTTTTATGAGTGAAATCACAAAGAAACTTCCATGTGGCTAGATAATTAACTATATAAATAAACCATGTTGAGTGAACTGAAACTGTGAACAATTATTCATTTAGATAATTATCCTCCACTAGCTCATGTTATCCTAAAACACTCAATATTGACAAGCATTCGATAACTACATTATTTTTACCTAGCTTATCAATGATTTTCATATCAAATTCCTAAAATAGTAGTAACCATCTAATGGTCCTACCTCCTACCATTAGTTTCTTCATTAGATATCTTATGGCTAGATGATTTGTATAAATGAATATTTTGTATCAAATGATGTAGTGAAGGAATTTGTCCATAGCATAAATGATAACAAGGATCTCCTTTTCATTAGTTATATAATTTATTTTAGTAGGAGTAAAATTCTTACTAATGTAATAGATAACATACATCTTACCTTCTTCATCATTCTACCCAAGAACTACCCCCATAACATTATTAGAGGCATCTATGTGTATGTGAAAGGGTTGTTCCCAATTGGGATATCTCAAGACTAGAGTAGAAAATAAATTTTATTTTATTGGCTCAAAATCTTATTGACATTTGTTCGTCAATATAAATTCACTATCCTTAGTGAGCAAGGAAAACATAGGTGCATCAATCTTATTGAAATCTTTAATAAAATATCTATAGTACCTACATGACCTATAAAGTGTTCAATACTAGTTGACTTTTTGGGTGTAGACAACTGTGAAATGACTTTAATCTTTTTAGGGTTAACTTGTATTCCTTAGACTGAGATATGATGACCTAAGAAAATTCTTTGATATACCATCATTAGAATTTTTTCATGATTTAGTGATAATTGATGTTGTTCACATTTAGTCAAAACTTTATCTATATTGATTATGGTTTCATCAAAAGAGTCTCCATGCACTGTAAAATCATCCATGTATACTTCAACACACTCATTAGTATAATCAACAAATATAACAAGGATTACTCTTTGAAAGGTGGTTGGTGAATTGCATAATCCAAAGGGTAAAAACATTTATGCAAATTTTTCCCAAAGACATGTTAAAGTGGTTTCACCTTGGGATTTAGGATCTACTCTTAATTGATTATACCCATTTCATCCATCTAAGCAATAAAATTACTTCTTTCCAACTAGATTGTCTAAGACTTGGTCTATGAAGGGCAAGGGAAAATAGTCTTTCATAGTTTATTTGTTAATTTTCCTATAATCTATACATATTCTCCATTTTCCATGTTTTTTAAGTATCATTACTAGTGGTGAGACCTATTGACTATCTGATATTGGATATATTAATCCCTCCTACAATAATTTTTATATTTTAATTTGGACCATGTCTCTTAGTGTTGGATTTATACTTCTTTGAGGTTATCAAATTAGTTTAATGTTTTCAGTGTAGATGTGATGGGTGAATACACTTGTATGGATGTATTTCATGTCACTTTATTCCAAAATAAAATCTTTATTATGACTCTTTAGTACATTAAATACCTTAGTCTCATGTTCATCAATTAACCAATTATTTATGTTTAGCATTTTACATGGTTGTGTTTTAATGTGTTTTGTCCCTAGATATATTAAATTAACTTGACTAAATTCACTCATGAGATATTTTAAGGGACAAGGTTGAGGTTGAAACATGTGAAAGGTGGTTATGTCCTTAAAAAAGGATTCTCATTCTAAAATCACACGTACTAATGGGCAACAAAAATCTAAAATAAAGGATTCCTAATTGTTTTATGCCCAACTAATAACACTGCTATAAAGGTGTGTGATCATAAATTTCATCATGAGTGTCCTAAAATATGTTTTTATAACCTTATACATATTTTTTCATAATTTATATCTTCAATCTGGTGATCTCTAGAGCCAGGCTGGGCATCTCTATAGATAGTCTCCCTTCTTCCATATAACCTATTAAATCCTCATCTAGCTCATTTGCATGGTTTTTGAATGACATCATTTCCAATAAAAAACACTATTTCAATTTTTATATGGTTCATCTACCCTTAATTTATTGAATAATATAAATATGGTTTTATAGGTGGATATAAATTAAAAAATTGTTTTCAATCCATTAGAGATTGTCATATCTCCAATCCTGCAATCTTTGAGTGTTGCAATTGTGTCCAATCGTGGTAATCTTAGGATCAATGGATAACCAATTTTTTAACTCTTTGTCTTGAGTATCATAAAATCTACAAGATATTTCCAAGACTCTACCACTATTTAGACATATTTTATAACCCCATCTAGTTTGACAATGGATTAGTTAGCCATCTATAGGACTATAGTAATTGGTTATATCCCAATTAGGGAGAGTGATTTCAATGTGTATGATGTCATGACATTTATATCAGCTCCTACATCCACTAATACATTAGGTATTTCCTTATTTCCTATGGCTACAGTGATGGTTGGACTTCCATAATATCCATACTTTGTTAGAAGCAACCTACCTACTAAAAGGTCAACAAGTTTACCATCTACTTGTATGGTTTTGTGATACTATCTTATTCTCCCTCAAGTTTTAAAAAACAAACTTTTGATAATTTTATTAATCTCAGGGATGTCTCTTATACCTTGCAACAGTGGTATCTCAATTCTTAGTTTTCTTAACTCTTCGACAAATTCAGATTCACCTTTATTTATTATTTCTTTAAGTATTTCAAGAAATAGAATTGTGAAGGATAATCATAAGTAATAATTTCCTAAGTTTTTTATTTCTCTTGAATGTCCTCTTTTTACTTGATGTGCTCATTGGGAAGGCTTAAACTTTCCTTTCCATTAGGAATTTCTATGATGGTGAGTGGAGAAGGACTTGCAAACATTTTTTTGGAATGCAATTGAACATTACTGTAATCTATGACATTTACTCCCATGATTCTTTCTTATTCTATTCCATAGATAATGGCTACTTGTATATTTTTAGGGTTTTTTAATAATTGTGCAAGTAATTTAGGTTGATTTACTTGTTTAGTTTTTTGGGATTGGCTAGTAGGATCAAGAATCAACACATGTTTGGGTGAAAACCTTCTTGATTTAATGTTTTCTAAGGTACATGTTGACCATTTTTCCCCACAAGCTAAAATAATTCATAGGGTTTTTTTATAATGTCATAGGGTATGTTGTGTCTTTTTTTGATGTTATTTCATATGCCATTTTAAGTGGGTCATGGCCTATCCTAGTCTTTGTGTCTTCTGGTGTCTTGAGAATCATTTTGATCATATATTCAAGTAGAAAATTTTCATGGTGTTGAGCAGTTACAAGAGTAGGTCTAGAAAAGCCTAAGGTTGCACTTGGGAGTTTTGTTCAACTTTTGGTCAAGAGATTATAGCATTCATATTTACTTCAAAGGAAGTGTTCCACACAAAGTCCATGATAAATGTACAAGGCTTAATTCTTTTGAGATTTTTATCCCACCTTATTTGGCTAAGTGTTGGAATTCTTTCAAGAGTTGTGTTTTATGCTTTTTGCTTAAGTGTCAGGAATTGTTTCAAACATTTTGTCCAAAATAATTTCCTCGAAGGGTCAATTCTTTGAAGAGGGTCCTTTTTAGAAGTTTCAAAGGGAAATTTCAAAGCCAAAGGTCCAAAGCAATTATTCTGAAGGGTCATCTTCTTTTGGAGAAATGACCAAGATAGATTTCCAAAGGACACTTTCAGAAGTTCTGAAGGATATTTTCTCAAGCAAAGTTTCCGACACACTTTTTTTGAAGGGGAATTTCTCAGAAATGGTCTAGTTCGAAAAGCTCAAAGGATAATCTCAAAGGGAAAAGGGAAATTCTATGGGCACAATTCCTTTAGGAAAATTGTTTCGAATAATTTTCCTGAAATATGATTTCTTTTGAACATTTTGTCCAAGATAGAGATCCCAAAGATATGAATTATTTCAGACATTTTATCTGAAAGAACTTCTCAAGGTAAAGACAAATCAACCAATTTCCATCAGAGTAAGTGGCTAAGACACAAAGCCTAAAAGAATTGTATAATAAAAGGGTCCAAAATAAATATCCCATGGAATGGTGATCTAGACAGGTCCATGAACATCAAGTTCAAGCCCCAAAAAGTAGCCATTTAAATTCAAATGACCCAAGGATTAATGCAGTGCTACAAAGTGGTAAGATCATGTGAGTTTAAGTCTAGATCTAATAATGTGTGGGTAAAGATAGAGTCAGTGGGCCCAAATATATCTAACAACACATGATCAATCTTACATTGAAGATCAATAGTGAGTAAGAGGTCAAAGGGTCAGTAAATATCAAAGATGAATGGGTGCATGATAAGTGACACAAATGCATTTAACTAGAAAAATATCAATGACTCATGGGTATTCATGCCTAGCCAATCCAATGGTGTGAATCAATTATTCGAATTGATTCTTGATGACCAATTAGAACAAAGGAGAGCTAAGTGACTTAGGTAGAGGTTAAAATTTTAATTTTTGACTAAGGCAAGTAAGCATGACAGAGCCAAGATTGAGCACATTTTAGTTGGGGCTAAGAGAAGATATTTTAAGATTAAATGACATCATTATGGACTTGTAGAGAGAGACACATAGAACTCAATGGCCATCACCAAAGCCAACCATAGGAAAGCAACCTTTCTTCCCACTTGGGCACACATCACGACATACTAGTTTAGAGTGGTTTAGCATCTAGACAAAGCCTTAATAGATTGATCTAGTTGTTCTAACTAGATGGATGTTTGAACCTATTGGGAATTCTTCATTCCACTATTACAACTACCAGGGAGGATCAAAGAGGGAATATTGTAACTATGTAGTGATTGAAAGTGACAGGGATCAATAATGGCCTAAAAGAGCATAATTTACAAAGGTAGTTTTAACCACTTTTCAAATGGTTTTGAACTGATTGATTCCCATTTTGATCACTAAGGTCCCTCTTTCTCTTGCTCTCCCTTTCTTATAAATATAGCCCTTGAGCTATTGTAAATAAGTTCCACACCATGTATGATGAAGCCCTACTAGACTGATGTTATATTTTTCCTTTGAACATTAATACAAGTTTGTTTTCTAAGTTTTGAATAGTTGTCTCAGTTTGCAAGTGATGTATGGTGATGACAAGTGATAACTATATATCCTTCTTTCCCTTATCCTTTCATGTTTGAGTAAGAGTTCTTAATCTAATAGGTAGTGTGGTCTAGTGTATAAATATTTTCACATGTAAAATTGTCCTTCGAGTGTGAAATCTATCCTCTGGTTCTTTTACCTTGTGTTATTGCTCACATTTTACCTTTATATCAAAATAATCATGTTAGAATCTATTAAAACTTAGAGACTAGTTTGTATTTTTTGTTTTAGTGAGGTAGAAATATGATGGTCATGTGGAAGATATTATTGGTGCATCACCTTCTTTAGAGTAGGTCCAATTTATTTATTTTATAACTTTTTTCCCCCATAAATAAGTAGTAACTTAAGTGACAAACATTGTATGATATATTCAGGGAGCTAGCCCTTATTTCTAGAGGTTCATTTCTGATATAGGTATACCCACATACCTAGAAATTTTCCCATGTTGCCCAAATATGAAAGAATCCTAAGCAACCTCTACTAGGGTGCAATATTTGGTGATAACAATTTTGGCATGCTTGGTGGGACCCATTGTCTTCAATACAAATTATCTAGGTGAATGTTGGGCTTGACAAACACCAATTATAAATTGGTGTGTTAATTAGTATTTGGCAACTCCTCAAAGTAAATCTAGTTTCAGACCATTATTTTGTTATAAACTTGTCCCTATAATTCATGGTCCTCACTAGGTCATCCTCTGCTAGACCATCTGATCCTATTAATCCACCCATTAGCCTGAGATCCCTCTTGTAATTTAGTATCCATAGCCTAATCTACCCTTTGAAGAATGAGTACATTTTGATGGAAATGAAGAAGAGGAGGAGGCTGTAGAAGTGGAAGATCTTAAAGAAGAAGACATGGCTATACCTTATGGTTTTTGCACCTTCAACACTGATAATCCCATTCAACTTCATGCATATGATGCCATCCCTCCTAATGCCATAAAAGGTGTACCCACATTCAATGGTGAGAGTCATATCACACCTAGTGAGCACATTAGACATGTCTCTAACTTTTGTAGTTTCCATAATATTTTCCAAAAAAACATTTCCATTAGGCTCCTTGCCATGTCCCTTAAAGGGAAGGATCTTGATTGGTATAAGACTCTAGAAGGTGGATGCATCACAACATGGGATGAGTTTGGAGCATTTTTGACTTCCAAATTTATAAATGAAAGTGACCTTGCCTTTCTCATTCATCAAATCAACATGATAAAAAGGGGGCCCAAGGAAATAATGCATGATTTCAATGAAAGGTTTTAGAAGACTTCGCATAAGTTACCTCCTCTCATGAGACCACCTACTAGTTTTGTGTTCCTTACTTTAAAGTGAATGGGATTTAAATTATTATCATGCTTCAATCTATGGGTGATTCCACCCTCCCTAAAGCATATGAGCTTGTTATTAAAGCTGAGAATAGTCTCTGCCAAGCTAGAAGATTGTCAACCAAAGTGTCTATGCCTCCATTGTCTCATGTTTTTTTCTAATGCTCTAAATGTGGATCAAACTCTTGACATCAATACCAAGCCTAGATCTTCTCCTAAGAAGGAGGATAATGTTGTGGACAAATATGTAAAAATTCAAAGGCTAAGAGCTCAACTTAGACAAGCTAATGCTCAACAAGGTGCTTATTAGAACCCTAACCCATATTAGCAATAATATGGTCAACAATATGGAAGAAGGAGAGGCTAATGGCAGCCTAATTCCAATAATCCTACTAATATATACAATCCTAGATCTACCACTAATGCAAAAGAGATAGTACCAATTCATAGTAGTTTAGTGCAGGGAGAAGATTGGAAGCAAGACCAATTCATGGAGCCAATAAAAATGGAGAGAAATCTCTAGTGTCTCAAGGGGTAGTTACTCCCCTCCTATCAAATGAATATGAGGTGATGATTCAAGCTAATGAGGATTAGCAAACTCAAAGAGAGATCTTTACCAACTTTCTAGCTGAAGACACTTTAGTGTTAAATTAGGGAGCCTCTATTTCATACAATCCTAGGGCAAAGAAGAGGGATTTTTGGGGTGTTAATATCATGTCTACATGCTCATCCACTCTTCTTACAATTCAATATAACATAGCTACAAGTGCGACCATTCCAAAGGCTTCTGCACCTCTAACAAGTTAAAATGTGGTAAGGTATGCCCCTATCCCTCAAATTCTAAGTATTTCTCTACCTAAAAGAACCCAAGAGAAAATAGTTATAGTTTCTTTAAAAAATTTATATTCTTTGAAGAGTACTAAAACATCCATTTCCCTTTGGGATGTTTTACATATGCCTGGTCAGAAGGAACTCCTACAAAAGTAGATATTTGTTATCTCTTATAGTGTCTCACCCTAAAATAAAATTCAAAGTCATGTTATCCTTGAAAGTGTCTCTATTACCATTTTTGAACCATCCACCAGGGTTGAGAAACCTCCACCATTTTATTTCTCTCATAGTAAGCGATAAGTTGGTCCATAATTGCATAATGGATAGTGGAACTTTAACTTCAGTCATGCCCAAAGTAGTAGCTGATAAATTGTGTTTGAAGTATGAGCCTCATAGTAAAGGAGTTATCTAGATGGAAGTTACCCCTACCAAATCCATAAGGCTAATCAAAAACTTGAAGGTTTTCATACATGACTGTCCTAGCTTTCTTATATTGTAAGACATAGTTGTTGTTGATCTCCCAACCCACTTTATAATCTACCTATTAATGGAATTTACTACCAAGATTGGTGGATATATTTAAGCTAGTTGGTCCTTCTTGGAATTTAGGATGAGGTATGGTACCAAAGTGACAATTAGGACACAACCTCTTGCAAAGTTTCATATCAAACCTTACATTGATACAATTTCTAATTTGAACTATGTTATTCATGAAGAAAAGGATTCTATTCCAAATGATGGCTCTTCTTCCAAGCTTGAAGGCATTGTAGATTTGTTTCTTGATGAATATGGTACTAATACTTATGAGAAGGATCCTTATGCTCTCATGGAGGAAAATTATCTGGGTACATATTTTATACACGAAAAAGGAATATAAACACCTCTACTCATCTAGGAAGAGGGTGAATATGATGTAATATGGAAGATGTTTTTGATAGTTCAAGAAGTAAATTTTGTGCAGGGGATAGTGTTATGTTGGCATCACCATCCAAACAATATTATTATGCTTCATATAGATTTAATTTTAGTTTCACTTGCAACAAGGTTGAGTATGAATGTTTGATTCACGACCTTCAATGGGCAAGGAAAAAAGGGGTCAAGAACCTGCAATTGTATAGAGATAGCGAGTTGGTTATGCACTAGGTGAGGAAGGTGGTTACTACCAAAAACACTTTGCTTAAGTCATATAGGCATTAGGTATGGGATTTTCTTGAAGAATTCAATGCATTTAACATTCACTTGCTCCCCATGGAGTAGAATAGTCATGATGATAGACTAGCTACCATAAGAGCCCAATTTAACACTCTGACTTCCATAAAGGAGGAAGGAAAAAATTCTCATATTAAGATTGTTATCAGAACTTTTTCACCTAATAATAAAGTCTCTTGGCAAGTTCTTGATAGTGACAAACACATTGTATGCTTCTTGCAAAATGAGGTTGAGTTTTCTTCAAAAAATCAGGGGAGCTCTAAGAATAGTTAGGTGACTAGATTGTGCAACTAAAGACCAATAATATACCTAAGGGTTTGGTCACTTTAGAAAGTATCTTTAATGATAATGATCATTATATGAAAGATAAAGTGAGTTTATCTACAAAGGAGGAGAATTACAAAAGGGTCTTGATCTTCAAAGACAAACTTCTTAAACTAGGCAAGGTATGTTCTATATTATAAAAGCAAGCATTCAATGAACTATGTAGAGAGTTTCAAGTTATATTTGCCTATGGATATAAGGACCTAAAGGGATTTGATCCTAGCCTAACAAACAATACCATTGAGTTGGAACTAGGAGTTAAACTGATTAGATAAAAGTAAAGACCCATTAACCCCAAGGTTAAGCAACTCATGAGGATGGAGCTCACCAAGCTCCTTGAATCTAAGATAATATTTCCCATCAAGAATTCAATGTGGGTGGCTAACTTTGTGCCTATTAGAAAGAGGAATGGGTAGATAAGTATTTGTGTATACTTTAGAGATCTTAATTGAGTGTCACTCAAAGATCACTATCCTCTACCCTCGATGGAGTAGATTATGCAGATGGTTTTAGGTTCTTAGCATTTCTCTTTACTAGATGGCTATTCAGGCTACAACCATATTTTAGTCAATGAATATGATCAATTCAAGACATCCTTCACTACCAAATGGGGAACCTTTGCTTATAGGAAGATGTATTTTGGTCTATCCAATGCTGGTGCCACTTTTTAGAGAGCAATGGACATGGCCTTTACAGGTTTAATCAATGAGTTGGTACTGGTTTATCTAGATGATATAACAATATTTTATAAATATGTAGATAAACACATGCAAAACATAAGGCAAGTTTTTGAAATATGTAGGCTCTATGAGTTATCCCTTAACCCAAAGAAGTGCATCTTTACTATTCATGAAGGTAAGCTATTAGGACATATTATTTCCAAGAATGGTCTGACTATCGATCCTGAGAGAATAGAGGCTATCCTAGGTTTATCATTACCCTTCATAAGTTAGGTATTCAAAATTTCTTGGGAAAAATAAATTTTTTAAGAATATTCATACCTAGTTTTGCATCTTTAGTAAAACCTATCATAGTTATGCTCAAGAAGAATTAGGTCTTCTCTTGGACCAAAGAGGGTAAGAGCATTTTTTAAGCCATAAAGAAAGTAATTATATAATCTCCTACCCTTGTGAATATAAATTTTACTAAAACTTAATGTTGTATTCATTTACTAACCTTGATACAATCTCAGTCATGCTGATGCAAAAGAATAATGAGGGTGTGGAGTAGCCAATTACATTCTTCAGTCAAGGTTTGGAAGATTATGAAGTCAAATACACCTTTGTGGATAAATAGGTCCTTGTTGTAAAAAGACTAAATAATTTTATACATGTGGTGTAAAATAGAAAGATTCAAGTTATGGTCTCTAATCCCAACACCAAGGAGTTTCTTTTGAGTAGGGATCTCAGTGAAAAGAGGGTGGGGTGAATCACTAAGGTGATGGAGTATGATGTTGATATCAAAGTGAAAAAACTGATAAGGGGAAAAGGCTTTGTGATCATCTATCTTTAGATATTCATGAATAAAAAAAGGTATCTCTAGTCAACCATGAGTGTCCCCAACCAACTGGTCCATTACCTCCAAAAATTTAAACACAAGACATGATCATATTTCTCCAAAATGGTGAGTACCCTGATAATATGAATAGATCATAAAGGAGGTATTTTAGATTATAATCTATACCCTTTTGTCTTATGGATGGCATGTTATTTAGGAGAGACATCAATGGTGTGTTGTTGAGACACATTGACAATGACCAGTTTGGAGTATTACTTGAAAATTTCCATGATGGGATAGTAGGAGGCCATTTCTCTCCAAGGACCATAGCCACCAAGATCATGAGGGCTAGCTATTATTGGCCCAACATCTTCAAGGATTGTCATGCTTTGGTGAGAAGGTGTGGACCATGTGCCTTCTTTATAGGAAAGCATACTCTTGTAGCTCTTCCTCTAAAGCCTATACAAGTGGACCAACCTTTCATGCAATGGGGTCTTGACTTCATTAGCATGATAAATCCCCCATCAAGTGCTAGTCACAAATGGATACTCATAGCAACTGACTATTTTACCAGATAGGTTAAGGTAGAAGCATTGAAGGAGGCTAATGAGAGTGCCATCTTGGATTTTTATGAGAGTATCATAATGAGGTTTATCACCCCTTATATTATCATTTCAGATAATGCTCTTGATTTTATGGGTGCTAAAACAACCGACTGGGTAAATAACAATGGCATATTCTTGAGTACTGCATGCAACTATTACCCTCAAGGTAATGGAATGGCTAAATATACCAACATGAACCTAATCAAAATAATTATGAGAACCCTAGAGCATAACCAAAGATCTTGGTATAACAAACTAAAAACAACCTTATAGGCTGATAAGATAACTCCTAAGAGGTCAATAGGGAATTCTCCTTTTGTGTTGTTCTATGGAAGGGAAACCAGGCTATCCATATCTCAAGAGCTACCAACCTTGAAATTATCACACCAAATAGAGTTACTTGAGAACACTCCCATAGAAGTGAGATAGACAAAACTAATGGAGTTACAAGAGACTAGAAGTAAGGCTCATCAGACCATGGAGCATCACCAGGTACTGATGAAAAGGTCTTTTGATTAGAAGGCAACTCCAAGATCATTTCAAGAAGGTGACATAGTCTTGAAATGGGATGAAGATAGAGAAAATTTGGTTAGGCATACTAAGTTTGATGCCCTATGAAGTGGACTATATGTCATCACCAAGTGAAAGCAAAATAATTCCTTTCAGTTGGAAAATATGAATGGAGAATAATTGCCTATCCCTATGAACGGGATACACTTAAAACCCTACTATTAAGAGTTGAAGGTTTGTCTTGTAAATAGTATGTTAGGTGTGTGTTTCCCTTCTTGTTGTGTTGTGTTCTAATAAGTGCTCTTAAGCACATGTGTGTTTTTCTTAGTTTTTCATCTTGTGTGTTGTTTATTTTGTGTTCCCTTGTGTTTTGTATACTGTTCAAAGTAATTTATATGTCCAAGCCTATATACTTGTGACTCCATAGCCCAATGAATAGGATTAGGCAACTGGACATGGCATATCAAGCATACCACCCCTATGAAATCACCAAGAATGTTGACCATTTTTCCCATAGGCCAAAATGGGTCAACCCCTATAGCCAAAATCTTGTATAGGGGCTTTTTATAATTTCATAGGGTATGTTGTGGCTTTATTTGATGTCATTTCATATGCCATTTTAAGTGGTTCATGGACTATCCTAGTCCTTATGTCTTCTGGTGTCTTGGGAATCATTTTGATCATATATGCAAGTAGCATATTTTTATTCAACTTTTGGCCAAGTGAGTATAGCATTCAGATTTCCTTCAGAGGAAGTGTTCCACACAAAGCCCATGACAAATGTGCAAGGCTTAATTCTTTCAAGATTTTTATCCCACCTTTCTGGCTAAGTGTTGGAATTCTTTTGGGAGTTATGTTTCAAGCTTTTTGTTTAAGTGTCGGGAATTGCTTTGGATATTTTGTCTGAAATAATTTCCCTGAAGGGTCATTTCTTTGAAGAGGGTCCTTTTCAGAAGTTCTGAAGGGTAATTTTAAAGCCAAGGGTCTAAATCAATTCTTTTGAAGGGTCATCTTATTTTAGAGAAGCGACCAAGATAGATTTTTGAAAGACACTTCCAAAAGTTCTGAAGTATCTTTTCTCAAGCAAAGTGTCCTACACACTTTTTTGAAGGGAAGTTTTTTGGAAATGGTCCAGTTCAAAAATCCCAAAGGATATCTTTTCAATAAGTTTGTCCTTTACAAAAATCTTGAGGGGCACTTTTTCAGCAAGGTGTCCTACGCATTTTTCCTGAAAGGTTTTTTCTTCAATAAAGTGTCCCAAACACTTTTTTTGAAGGGTGCTTTTACTTTTCCAAAGGGTCCAATGCAGAAGTTTAGAAGGATATCTTTCTCGAGAAAATGTCCTCTACAACTTTTGTAAAGGGCAGTTTCTTGGGAAAGTGGTCCATTTCAAGGTTCCCAAAGGGCATTTTTCCAAATGCAAAGAGCTACTCCAAAGGGCTATTTCAAAGGGCAGACGGCCCATTCTAAGGGCATAATTCCTTTAGGAAAATTATCCAATAATTTTTCTTGAAGGCAAATTTATTTCAAAGATTTATCTCGAAGAAAAAGACTAAGGTAGAATTCTTTCAAACATTTTGTCTGAAAGAATTATTCATAACAAAGTGTTGTATGCACCTCTTTCAAAGGGTACTATTCTTCAATGAAAATGTCCACTTCAAGTTTTTTAAAAGGCACTTTTATTTTGGAAAGGGTACTTTTTAAAACCCTAAAGGATAATATCAGAGGGCAAAGGGTAATTCTACGGGCATAATTCCTTCAGGAAAATTATCTAGGATAATTTTCCTGAAAGATGATTTCTTTCAGACATTTTACCCAAGACAGAAATCCCAAAGAAATGAATTTTTTTGGACATTTTTTTTGAAATAATTGTTCAAGGAAAAGACAAAGCAAGCAATGTTATTTGAAGGAAGTGATTGAGATACAAATCCTAAAATAATAATCTGATGAAAGGGTCTAAAAAAAATAGCCCACAAAATGGTGATCTAGACAGGTGCATAAACATCAAGTTTAAGCCCCTAAAAGTAGTCATTTAAATTTAAATGACCCAAAGATTAATGTGGTGATACCAAGTTGTAAGGTTATGGGAGCTTGAGTCTAGATATAATAGCACATGGGCAAAGATAAAGACAGTAGGCCTAGATAGATCTAATGGACTGCGATCAATCTTACATTGAAGATCAATGATCAGTGAGAGGTCAAAGGGTCAACAAATCTTAAGGATGAATGGGTACATAACAAGTGGCACAAGTACATTCAACTAGAATGATATTGATAGATTATAGGTATTCGTGCCTAGCTAGTCCAATGGTGTGAATCAATGATTCAAGCTGGTTCTCAATGACCAATCAAAACAAATGACATCCAAGTGACTTAGGTAGAGGTCAAAGAGTCAATTTTCAACTAAGGAAAGTAAGCATGATGGAGCTAGGCTCAAGCACATTTTATTTGGGGCTAGGAGTGGATATTTAAATATTAAACAATGCCATTGGGGACCTATGAAGTAAGACACATAAAAGTCAATGGCTATCACCAAAGCCAGCCACAATAAAGTGACCTTTCTTCCCACTAGGCACACATCATGACAAACCAATTTGGAGTGGTTTAGAGTCAAGATAAAGCCCTAATATATTAATCTAGTTATTCTAAATAGATAGATGCTTGGACCCAATGGGAATTCTTGATTCTACCATTGTAACTATTAGGGACGATCAAAGAGGGAATATTGTAACTGTGTAGCAATTGAAAGTGATGGGTATCAATCAAATGGCTTGAAGGAGCATAATTTATAGAGGTAGTTGTAACTAATTTTCAAATGGTTTTGAACTAATTGATGCCCCTTTGGAGTGTCAAGGCCACTCTCTCTCTTGCTCTCCCTTTCCTATAAATATAGCCCTTGATCTATTGTAAATAAGATCCAAACCATGTATGGTGAAGCCCTACTAGACTGATGTTATATTTTTCCTTTGAACATTAATATAAGTTTGTTTTCTAAGTTTTAAATAACTATATAATTCTATAAGTGATGTATGGTGATGAGAATTGATAACTCTCTATCCTTCCTTCCCTTATCCTTTCATGTCTAAGTAAGAGTTCTTAATTTAACAGGTCATGTAGAGTGTAGTCTAGTGTGTAAAGCTTTTCAAGTCCTTCGAGTATGAAATCTACCCTTTGGTTCATTTACCTTGTGTCACTACTCACATTTTTCCTTTATATCAAAATACTCATGTTAGAATCTATTAAAACATAGAGACAAGTTTGTATTTTTTGTTTTAGTGTGGTAGAAATATGATGGTCATGTGGAAGATATTCTTGGTGCATCACCTTCTTTAGAGTAGGTTCAATTCATGCATTTTCTAACTCTTTTCCCCTATAAATATGTAGTATATTAAGTGACAAACATCACACGATAAATTTAGGAAGCTAGTCCTTAAATCTAGAGGCTCATTTCTGATATATGTACACCCACATACTTGTAAATGTTCCCATGTTGCCCAATCTAGAAGAAACCTAAACAATCTCTTCTAAGGTGCAAGATTTGGTGATAAAAATACCCATTATTGATTTATTTTTGGAATCCATGGTTGTTGGTTTTTTTGTGACACTCATGGCTGTGATGATGTCAATTTTTGTGGAGACCAAGTTGGTGGTCCCCATGTTTATGGAGGTGTTGGTTCAACCGATGGCATCATCCATGGATTGGAAGGACCTCTAGAAACAAATTAATTTAGGTTTTGATTATAATAAAATTTGTTCCCTTGTATTTATATATAATTAAACTCTTTTGTTGGTTGTATAAACTATTTCAATTGATTGTTAAGGAGAGGATAGAGGATACAATTCTTTGTGTCATGGGTATTTTCATCACAAATACTGCATATATGACCTATCAAGAGGGTAGTCTCAAAAGGAATGTTTCAACCTACATTTTGGGTAATACATAGCTAAAGGTTCAGTAGTGGCAATATATTATACTTTCAAACCATATAATTTGGTGTTTAATTGAACCAAAATGTCTTATTTAATATTTTAAAACTCTTCCATGAGTTTTCCTACATCATTTCTCTTTTTTCTTGTTTTCAACTTTCTAACACTAACCCTTGTTCATGAGTAGTTCCTACATAGTTTAACAATATCATTGAGACCGAGTTTATTTATATCTCCTTTCCCCATTAGGCTAAATTATTCTTGAGTATCATCATCTAATCCCTTTAAGAATTTTTTTACTCGATTCTTCATCCAATTCATAGCCACACCTTCAAAGGACAAAAATGAAACGTTCAAGATAATCTTCCATGTTTTCATCTTTTTTTTGTTTTATATGGAATAGTCCCTCTTTTCTATCTCATACCTTATAGTAATCTTAATGTTTAACCAAGAATATATTTTCCATTTCATCCTATATGTGAATGGATTCTATTTGTAATCCCATAAACCACATCATAGTTAAATCCTTGAGGTTGAAGGAAACACTATCAAATTTTGATTATCAGTTTTGTAGTCATAGGTCTGACATAATACCTTCAATTCAAATAGTAATTTTTCAAGATATTATGTTGAATTTACTCTAAAATTAGGTAATATCTATGGGGATATGTTTTTCATTGCAGAATTTTCATCTGGATCGAGGACAATAGGATAGGTAAAGGTTATCCCTACTGGTTGAGCTCTACTTCAACCCTATTTTGTGAATGTATTATGTTTCCTCTATTATCTACTATTTCTTTCCAATATATGTTTTAAGGAGTCTCCTAAGAAGTGGTAAATCATTAGAAGTGGTTGTAAGGCTACTTGACTGAGATTCAATACTCTGGTTTAAAATATTTTTAAGCGTAGATTGCTTATTTTGGAAGGATGCACCTACCTTTGGGGAATTTTGTCAAAGTTTAAGTGAAGCTAACAGTGGCTCCTCCTCAACAATTTAAATTTATTTTCCTAAAATGTCTTCTAATACACTTTCTTCTTGTGACCTACTCGTACTTGTACTTTTTTGGGGGCTTCTATGAATATATCTTCCCTTTGAATCTTTGTCTATTCATAAATTTCTTTGATTTATGGGAAGTTTTTTTCTTAATCAACTATCAGTTTAATATTTTATACCCTACTAACACCTAGGAAATCCCAAGAAATTGCACAAAAAATAATGAGGGTCTTTGTGTCTCTTCACTTAAATAAACATGTCATGTCAATCCAAGTAGTGTTCAATGGTAGTCAATAATAAGGTATGCAAAAAGGTGAGTAATAGTTGCCAGTTTTGGGTGAGTTGTGGATCATTGACTTATAAGGTTCTAATCTAATTGCTTGTGTAGACACCAAAATTGTGTCGACTCCCCTTGGTCCCTTACACACTTTATTAATTTAAAATAAAATTACTTATTTTAAATTAATGACATCACCCTAGACACCTCACCTTGGATACCTTGCCCTTAGACCATTTATCACCTTATGAATCACCCTATGACTAAGTCCTTCAAATCATAATTACCTAAGACCTATTCCAACTCTCTCACTAACTCTCGTGCCTGTTAAACCCACCTTTTGACCGTTCACCAACGGCAACTGAACTTGGCAGATGGAGGAACAGGCAAAAGCCTAAAAATAGCCTTTTTACCCATTCTCTAGCCACCGACGCTGGCGAGATCACCGACGTTGGTTACTTAAAACTAAATTCTAACCTTGACTGGAGGCCCGGATCTGAATTCTTTTCTCTCCTGGACTCTGAAACATCAAGGCAGGTTTTGAGACTAAGCACTAGCATTCTATCATCACTCTTTAGGCTACAGAAACTCTACAGAATTCACTCCAGATATTGGATTGGAATGTTGTACGAAGTCTTCTACATCATCCGCATCAGGAAAAAGCACCCTGACACTCTTGGTTATTCATCAAAATAGAGCTAAGTATTCTTCTGTCTTATTCCAACAATTTAGAGTACATTAGCAATCATTTTCTAGTTACTATTTATAAATCCTATCAGCCAGACCCAACCTCTTCTGTAGAAAGGCTAAAAAGCCTTTCTCCTATTCTTATCCTCCTTTTACACCTATCCCTGACCTTTACCCCATCTCAAACCCTATTGACTTTCTTACAACCCTGCACAAAACCTTTAAATGTCCAGACTCCTCTATCGACCACAGACATAAACCTAAGACCCGTCCAATGCCCATTGCCCCTATCGACATCGGTAACATAACTGACGTCAGCATATTTACCAACCAACGCCGATAGGACTACCGACGTCAGCGACTGTGATAGACTAATTGCAGAGAACATGTACGCATTATCTATTTTCTCTTTCTTAGTCTTTCACCATTTCTTTTATACAACACTCTTTTTGTCAAATAGTGGATTGTCATCCCTCAAGGAAGTTTTTATGCTTCCAGGACCGAGCGTTGCTTGGAATTCCACCATATATCTCTCTAACATTTTCTATGTTTGAGTCTTATTCTTATCTACAGGTGTCTTCCTCCATAGCCAAAGAGGGGCTCCTACAATGTCTGGATACGATGCACAACTTAATCTGAGTGTCATCTAACCCCTGACCATTAACTTTAGTTTCTTTCTTCTTCTGAATGTAAATAGCAAAAAAATGAGTAGAAACATTCTGGCATGCCCGATGGGACCCTGGAGTTTTCCTTGGGTTCATTTCTTCTAAAAGGCAAACTTTCATATAGGTGCATTAGGAAAATTTTCTCTTCTTGCATCCTTCTTCTATCTCTCTTTATTTTGAAAAAAAATCATAAGCACAAGTTAAAAAGAACTTTTTTATTTTTCCTCTTGTCACTTTTTCCCTGCATTTTAGAGTAGTGAAATTCATAATCTCAACCTTTTCTCCACTTCTTTGCATCTGAACAAAACATTTCAATTTGGGTTAAAAAGCTACTGCATTTCATTCCTTCTTGAATGCATATTTAGCTCATTTAGTAATTAAAAATGCATTATGAATAAATTGTAGTGCACATATGTTACACAACTTGACCACAAACACAATCAAACATCTAAACATACTTGAGACAAGGCCCATCTAGGATTTCATCACCTAGTGGATACCTTACCCTTCCCGATGATCCTACTTGGATTTCACTACCAAGAGGAGGACCCACTCTGTTCTCTGGCAGAGTATAAACTATAGGCGAAGTATATATTAGCTAAGCGGCCCAGCTCGGCTCTGGGTTCGTGAAGTGAAGGGAGCAAGCCCCCAGCACCAGGCCATGTATGGAACCTAATACAGATTTTTGAGCACCAAAACATAACCTGAAACCAACTTTAGACTTCCTCTATAAGACCCATTCTAAAAGCCCAATTCCCAAACATATTCTTCTAAGGCATAAGCCACCACGACTCTAAAATTTATTCTTAGGAATTTAACGTTTAGAGGTTGCTTGCCATCATCTATTTTGCTATTCTTATCTATTTTGTTTAAGCTGGTAAGGTCGCATTATTCTGAGTCCAAAAACACCTCAAAATTTCTTCTTTATTCCAAAAACTTTCAGTCTTCTGAGTTTTTGAAAAGACACAGACACCGACATCGGTTTTTCCACCGACATCGGCAACTTATATTCACCAACATTGGTTATAACACCGACGTCAATCACTGTCAAAAATATTTCTTTCAAAATAGCAAGTTTAAAACCTGACTTCTTGGCTATCAAACACACATTCTAGAATTCTGAGACTGGAATATACAGTTTGTAAAATTTAAACAAATTTTTCCTTGAATGGTTTTGACACATAGTCAAGCTAAAACTCTTGTTGACCATGCAAGGCAACAACCACTTCCACCTTCACCTTTCATAACAAGTCCTCTAATGGAGTATCCTTCAGACACTGAGCATACTTTAACCTCGAACCAACCACCTATTATTCTTGCAGGGGATCAAGAGTTTGAGAGATTCCTTGACCTCAACGTCAAGGCTCTCCAACACTACCTCACGAGAAGCCAAATGCGAGATCCTTTAGGTAACCCTGTTCTTGGGATGCCAACTTCCTTAGTTGAAATAGCAAATATATCAACAGCCTTTGTTACTCAACCCATGGTCACTCAGGCCATTGCCTCAACTAGTAACCCAACCATGGCCAATTCTCAAGAGTTGGCCTCTCCTTCTATTTCTGGACCTACATCCATCGGGGTTTCCATACCCCCTCAATCACAAACAATAAAAACAAGTTCAACACCTTTTCAAAACTTGCTTGTTTCTATCCCGCCCACTCTTGTACCCATAAATACAAGAGTGACTACCTATCCTCTAACTAGTGTTGCCACCATCCAACCACCTTTAGTGGGCACCTAGTCAAGTTGTGCCTTCCAGCTTCATGGCACAACCTCCCTTGACCTCAACATCAATCCCCATGATGAACTACCAATATGTTGCACCTATACAAATGCAACCTAGAACGCCATATGCCCCTCCCAATGTCTTCCAGGTACCTTACAACCTAGGGGGTGCCCCACCTACCAATCCATCAACCGATCTCATCAAGATGTTGATGGATAAGATGTCTAACCTCGAGACATCCATTTCTGGTTCAAGCAATGTTCTTTCATACAAATAAATAAGCAATGAACCCATTCACCCTTTGGTGCATATTAGACCATATCCTAGCCAGTGGGAACTCTCAAAATTTACTCATTTTTAGAGTAAAGAGGACCCACAACAACATCTATGAGTGTTTAGACACGCTTGCTACCTTATAGCACACGATGATGCATTGTTACTATGCACATTCCCCATGTCACTTTCTGGTACCACCCTTGATTGGTATAGTTTTATTACCAGTCATTCTCTTTTTATCTTCACTCAACTAGCCTAACTATTTTTTGACCACTTTTCAATCAACATCACAAAAAAGGTCTCCATCACAGACCTATATTCTATTAGACAATTCGATGATGAATCAATAGCTAATTTTGTTGCTCGATGGAGAAGTTTAATCAACCAACTCTCTTTTTCTTTACCTCAACTTGAGCTCATTGAGCTCTTTTCACAAGCATGTGCCAAACACATCTCATCTACTTTGTGGGTCCAAACATTCTGCACATTTGACGAAGCTTTCACCATGGCTAAGAAGCTTGAACACCATTCTGTCACAGAAAATAAAGTCAAACTAAGTAGTAAAAATACTAACGCAAAATCCAATGACCCTCCTTCCAAATATTCTTCTTTCCAATCCAAATCTAAGGGATCAGCAAATGCTATGGTACTTAGATCATCATCTTTGACCACAACTAACCAATCTAAACCCTCCACATCAGAATACATCACAAGACAATTCCAACAACGGTATGTACAGCGTCAATATACTCCAATAGGAGAATCATACACTTTCGTGTTGGATAAATTAGTAAAGCAGGGAGTCCTTAACCTCCCTCAAATTTGACCACCATCTCAATTTGATCCCTCGCGAGCCATCCCAGCACGGTATAGGGAGAATGACTTCTATAATTATCATCGTGTCAAAGGTCATGACACAGACAATTGCAAAACCCTCAAGAATGTTATTCAAGATATGTTAGATAAGGGGTATCTTGTCTTGGATAACCCAAATGCACCGCCTAACCAAAACATAGACATCTTTAGGCAACCATTCCCTAACCATCCCCCTAGCCAAAATAATGTACAGACCATGGCCGATGAATCCCAAGAGTGTAATATACACACGGTCAACATGGTCTCTCCTTTTATTTCTAACCAACCTCTCCCACAATCTGAAGAGGTTAATCAGCCTATTTCTCCACCAAAAATAGAAGAACCTTCTTCTCCTATTAGTTCTCCATCCACCCCTCTTTCAGGCATAGGAGAATCTACTCTGACCTCCCCCATACTGGAGGATGCTTTGCCAATACCAACACCACTAGCCCTACCCTCATCCTTCCTATTACCCATGGAAGATCATACTTTTCCTACTCTTCGACCACAAGTAGAAGGTAGGATCATCCCTGCCCTCTATCCTCTTGAGGAGTCACATTCTCCAATTCCTTCTCCACCAAGAGAAGAACTTGTCTCTTCACCTACTTCGACTGAAGATGATCTAGTAATGGCTCTCTCATGCCTTTGGCCCGAGATTGCTGCATCTAACACATTTTTGGTCTCACAACCACCCACATCTTCTAAAAAACCAAAGCCTCGTCTAACATGTTCAAAACCATTCTCTCGATTGGCTGAGAACTTAGGATTTCTCCATTCAAGGAACTTAGAGCATGAGGCATTGTGGGAGTGACTTAAAGCTCCTTATCTTACACATCCCATTTCATCTCGTACCATCAACTCATCCACAACAAATTATCCCAAAGTCTTTGACAAGGATCAATCTTCTACTTCTAAAACTTAATAAACTTAAACGTCCACATTTGAACCTAAACACTCACAAGCGACTACCACACCGAAACAGTTTAAATCTCTCAGTGTTCACTCCATATCAAACCTCACTCACCCACAAGTGAAGGTAGATTTGAACCTCACCCCCCATATTAGTGGTCCTCACAATGTATTAAAGAAGGATACTAAACCATGTCGGAGAACTCCTCCCCCACCATCACCATTGCCCTCTAATTTGGGCCCACACCCATCTACCTTAATAGGAGTACTCCCTACTCCAACATCTAACAAAAACAAATCACCTCCATTACTACCTTTACCCATCAAAAACATACTTCCTCCAAAAAACTCAGCACCTCTCACCAACAAAGCCCCATCTACACAAGTGTCCACACCGCCAAACAAAAAGATGGTACTGAAAACTCCCTCAACAACTCCTACAAAATAGAAGTTGTCAACCTCCACTACAACAACAAGCGTAGACCCATTAGCGGGATCCTATGCTTTGTTGTTACATCGATTGTTACAATCCTCTAACATCACTCTCCCACCTATTAAACCATTTCAACCTCTCAGATCAAAACCATCATGGTTTGATGACAATCAAATTTGCCTATATCATCGCACACTTGGGCATGACACTAAAAATTGTTGTGCCCTTAAGGTTTTCATTCGCCAATACATGAAAAAAGACACCCTTCTTGTTGAAGATTCTTTTGACAAACCTTCGACACCATCCCATGTCTCTCAAACCTCCTCACCTTCATCAGAATCCCATCATCAAACTATGGTCTCTCTACCACCTTCTCCCCCTTTATTCAAAATTAACACCATTAATGTGGCCACCACGTCACAAAATTTTAAAGGATAAAGGAAAAGAGAAGGTTTCCATCCCTTGGATGTATCCATTTGTCAAGCCTCTTCAACCACCAAAACCCAAGATTTCAATCTTGGGCACCTCCCAACAAACATCTTTAGAGGTAATTCATGACTCAATGGTGAAACAACTTCACCAAACTCCAGTAAAGATGTCCTTATATGACCTCATTCAATGCTCTCCAAACCATCGCCAAGATTTAATTAAAGCTTTACAGGCAATGGAGGTCCAACTCAAAGACCTTCAACCATTGGCTGCCTTAGTTCAATCATTACCCACCATCACCTCCATTACCTTTAGTGATTTTGAAATTCCTACCTCTAACTTGGAAGATCAGGATGCTGCCCTTTTCATCACAGCATACGTTGATCAAACTCACATCAATCAGGTTATGATTGATGGGGGTGCTAGTATCAATATCATCTCCACCCATGCGTATGACCAATTAGCCCTCCCAAAGAATTACATGTCAAAAACTGACACAATTCTTCGTTCCTTCAATGATTCCACTGCCACTACTATTGGCACTGTCATCTTACATATTCGTGTTGGCCCATGAACAGTCTCAGAACTCTTCTACATCATTGAGGGGGAGTTCCAATACAACATGTTGTTGGGACGACCTTGGATTCATGCTATGACCTGTGTCCCTTTGACACTACATCGTTGTGTCAAATTTGAACATGAGGGTCAAGTTCACATCATTCCTACTGACCCTTCCCCTTTCAAAACATGTAACACAACTTATCGACCTAATGATGTTCTCATCCCTTTGAAAACATCGACCCAAACATAACCTCCACCTGAGGAAGCCTCAACAAGTTCACAAACAACGGTTGTACCTACTCCTCCTCCTCAAGTGACTACAAAAGATCCTATGGAAGATACCTTCCAGCGGCTTTCACTTGGGGAGTATCATTTGCTTACCCTGGACATGTTTCAAACTCTTCAAGAATATGGACAACTTCATCATCACCCTAACTATGACCATCGCATCAGAATGGTCATCCCATATGGTTCTCGTAATCTTCAAACTAATCTCATCTATGGAGGGCTAGACCGAGCTCCTACTAATGGGAACCCTCTTTCATCACCCCAATTATTCACTTCCAATTTCTCCTTTTTTGGCAACCCTAGCTTTGCCCACACCTATCTTTATAGGTGTGCATGGAAGGGTTTTGGCTTTGGGTGCTATGAACAAGGTTCCCACCAACCCATTGAGCCTCCAAACGATGAGGCAATAAAAAATGCTAAGAAACAACATGGCCTGGGTTTTGAAGAACCTATAGAAACCTCTGGAAACCCTCGCCATGAAACTATCATAGAACAATCTCCTCAAACCTCGCCTATTGACCCATCCTCACCTATGGAGTCGGTGGTCTCCATCCCTCCTAGTTTTTTTTTCCATAAATACCATTCACTTGGAACCCCTGACCTATCAACTAGGTGGGGTATCAAGGTCCCTTCCTCTCATTTATCCAGACATGATAGATGATGAATCTTCTACCATCAACACTATCCAATGTGTGAACGATGACGCCATACTCACCTACATGGGTGTGGATGATTCCTTCATTCAACGATCCCTTCCTTCGGAAACACAGGTCATGTTAAATGAATCAACCATTGACATTAACCTCCCATCTTTTGATATTCCTCACATTTTAAAGATTGGTCAATCTTTGGATGCCCAGGAACAAATCGACTATACCAAATTCCTTACAGATCATAGCAAAGCCTCTGCTTGGACCTATAGCGATATGCCTGGCATCGACCCTAACATTGTCATTCATAACATCATCACAAACCCAGAGGATAAGCCTGTCAGGTAAAAGCTTCACAAAATGCATCCTCACGTTACACTCCTTGTCAAAGAGGATCTTCAATGTCTTCTCTCTGTTTCATTTATCCAACCCATTGATTATCTGTAATGGGTGTCAAACATCGTCCCTATCACAAAAGCGATTGGGGGAATCCAAATTTGTACCAATTATCAGGATCTCAACCTAGGTTGCCCAAAAGACGACTTTCCTCTACCTAACATCGACCAACTTATTGATCTTACGGGCAGTCATGAGATGCTATCACTCATGGATGGGTTTTCAGGATATAATCAAATCTTGATTGCACCAAAAGATCAACATAAAAAAACCTTTATCACCCCATCGAGGACATTTTGCTATAAGGTCATGCCTTTTGGTCTTAAAAATGCAGGCGCCACATATCAATGCGTCATGACCTATATTTTTCATGATCTCCTCCATAAAATCATGGAGGATTATGTGGATGACTTGCTTGGGAAATACAAACTCCGCCGTGACCATTTAACTATTCTCAAAATCATATTCACTCACCTCCTCCAATACAATGTTTGACTAAACCCCAAGAAATGTGTCTTTGGGGTTCTCTCAGGGAAGCTTTTAGGCTTCATCATTTTTCTTTGTGGCATTGAGATTGATCTTGCTAAGATTTGAGCTATACTTGAGATGCCGCCACCTACCAATCTAAAACAACTTCACAGCCTGCAAGGGAAGCTTCAATCTATTCGTCGCTTCATCTCATAGCTTTCTGACCAATGTCAACCCTTTCATCACCTCCTCAAGAAGGACGTCTCCTTTAATTGGGATAAGGATTGCCAAGAGGCTTTTGAGGCTCTTAAACATTATCTTGTCTCTCCACCAGTCCTTATTCCACCTAAAGACAACCAACCTTTCTATCTTTATATTTTGGTAACAAATCATTCCTTAGGTGCTATGATCGCACATCGAGATGAACAATATCATGAGCAAACGGTTTATTATATAAGCCAAACACTCATTGACTACGAAACTCGGTATACTCATACCAAAAAAACTTTGCTTGGCATTAGTCTTTGCCACCTCCAAACTTTGTCATTATCTCCTCAATCACAAAACTTACGTCATCACTCATACCGACCCTCTCAAGTACATGCATTCCAAGCCATACCAAAACCAACATATGGCTCGTTGGCTCATGCTTCTTGCTGTGTTTGATTTGAAATTCATCCAACAAAAATCTATAAAGGGGCAAACAATCACTGACCAACTAGTAGATGCCCCTCTACCTGACAACCAACCTTCTCATTGTGAATTCCCCGATGAATCTATTGCCATGCTATCCACTGATGACATCTTCTATCAAATGACAATGTTCTTTGACGGATCTAAATGTCAACATGGTGGGGGTGCGGGGGTCATTCTCATCCCTCACGACAGTGAGCCCATGCCCCTATCTTTCAAACTTGACTTCGAATGTACTAATAACATGGCTGAATATGAAGCCTTAATTTTGGGGCTTCAAACTACCATTTTCTTAGGCATCAAGACAATCAACATCTTTGGCGACTCACAACTAGTCGTTAATCAGATTAACAGTTCATACCTTTGCAAAAATGAAGTTTTGTAACGCTATAAACACCATGTTGACACATTACTAGAGTCTTTCGACCATTATCTCTTGCAAATTATTCCTCGCTCTACAAATAAGTTTGCCGACACTATGGCCTCTCTCGCCTCATGCATACCATCTTCATCTTCTTCTTCAAGAATTTATGTCACGGTACATCGTTTGGCATTGCCTTCATATATTTCCACTGACATCAACTTTGTCGGCAATATTGACTCTAGTCCACACGATGTTTGGTATAAACAACTTGTTGACTACTTAACTTTTTCTATCATTCCTCTTGATCTCTCTAGCAATGCATGGTAGGCTTTTATCAAAATTACTGCTCGATATACCATGCTAGGGGGTCTTCTCTACAAAAGGGGTTTTGATGGCCTCCTTCTTTGATGTCTAACCTCCACTAAAACATCTCATGTGATTAAACAAGTTCATGATGGGATTTGTGGAGGACATTTCAGTGGTAACTTGGTTGCAAAATGCATCCTTCGCCTGGGCTATTATTGGCCCACTCTTCACCAAGACTGTAGTGACTATGTTTGGCATTGTATCAAATGCCAGCAACACGCTAACTTACTTCACGTTCCTAGCCACGCTTTACAAGTTGCTAAGGATTTTTGGCCCTTTTCACAATGGGGCTTAGATCTAATCAGCGAGATTAACCCTCATTCATCTCTTCAACATCAGTCTATTATCACCGTGACTAAATATTTTACTAAATGGGTGGAAGATGTTCCCCTCATCTCCACTAAATCTGAGAAAATTGTTGACTTCATCAACCACCACATCATTTGTCGTTTCGGTGTACCTCACAAAATCATCACTGATAATGGCAAATCTTTCAAAAACAAAACCATCCAAAAACTTTGTGACTCTTTTGGCATCAAACTCAGCTTCTCCTTGCCTTATTACCCATAAACCAATGGACAGGCAAAGGCTTCTAACAAAATATTAACCAAAATCCTAATGAAGGTGGTCAACGACACTAGAAGGGATTGGCACATTCACATTCCCTTCACTTTGTGGGCCTACCGCACTAGCATTCGAACCCCTACGGATGCTACACCTTTCTCTTTAGTGTATGGAATTGAGGCCGTCTTGCCTCTTGAAGTACAAATACTTTTTCTATGCATCTCTTTGCACGACATAATTTCTAACGATGACTTTCGTCAAGATTGACTAGCTCAACTCGAGTTACTTGATGAACGTTGTCTTGCCACTCTTAATCATCTTCATATCTACCAAAATCGCATCAAACGTGCATATAAAAAAAATATGAAAGAGAGAGATTTCAAAATCAGGGATCTCCTCCTTAAAGAAAACCAACACGTGACCAATATGGAAATAAGTAAATGAGGCAAGTTTGCTCCTAATTGGCTCAGACCTTATATCATAACACACAAGTATGGATCAGGGACTTATCGTCTGTCTTCTCTTGAAGGCCGGCCAGAACCTGAGCCCCTTAATGCCTCACATATGCGACCATTCTACTGTTAATCAATTACTCATTCACTTGATATTTAACTTAAGCTCGTCTCTTGAGCAACTCCTGTCATCCTCATTCCTATTCCTTTCAACCCTTTTTCCCCATAAACATTAGTTAATCCTTTTTGCATTCATGCTTTGTCCTACTAAAAGGGGAGACCCCTAAACCTCTATAGTCTAGTCCATGACTAAAACTTTAGTCAACAAAACATATAAAATTGGGATGCTTAACAAAACATACAAAGGTCATAAATTATAAATGTAGACTGATCCCTTGAAGGATAGCTACATCATTGTTGTAATTACTAGATTGCTCCCTTGAAAGACAGCTATTCAAAGACATCAAAACATACAAAGAAAAATATAGACCAATCCCTCGAAGGATGGCTATGCCCAAATTTTTTTACAAACAACACTCTCTCAGAAGCTTTCCGCATTGATCAGCTTCACATATGACCACAAAACAAAACAACACCCCCACGTAGATTTCCCGCATTGATCAGTCTACCAAAAAAAAAGAAAAAAAAATTGACTGACAAGCTATTAAGTCATGGACTTGCCTATAGTCGTTCTCAGGGTCACCTATAAAAGGGGCAAAGTTATCCTTGCTAAAAATGGTTACGCTATCCTCACATCTCACATAATCAAACCTATTACCCCAACATACCCAAGGGATTTTGAGCTCACTTAATGTCAAGTGATTCGAATACTTCTCTAACAAAAACCAATGGTCAACGATGTAATGCATGAACGGGGCTTTTGTTTGAAAAAACCCTATTTATGCCATCATTATAGTCCTTGTCAATGAAAGATCAAAACACCTTTCACTTCTTTTGTCACATACCACCAAATCATTTTTTAACCAAACCAAACCAAACCCAAACATTTTCTAACCATTAACATGACCAAACCAATTATCAACCTCTTTGACTCTTCTTCCCTTTTGGGGAGAACTACATTGGCCTGAGGCCCTTCAAATAGGGGCTATGTAGGTAGCACTTAGTTGACATGGGGTCTTTTGAGGCTAGCTCAGCCATTCCTTCATTCATCCATCTAATGGACCAACTATCTATACCGACCCAAAATCATAACCAAACAATCAGCCCTAACACTGAATGAGTTACCTAAACTTCTCATGGGGCACATTGGACATCACATACATTTCCCTGACCACAACACACACCACTTGAGATGACTTATATCTCAGCCTGACTCGACCAATGACCTTGGAGATCATGACTATCTCCTCAGACCATGACCACTTTTGAGACAACTATGCCTTGGTTGTTTTGATTGCATATGCTACCTCACGAATGTTAGCAAATTATACGCACCCCATATTATTCCCCTCACACCTATTGATAGATCGCGCCCAAGTTGATCCCCAATATGTGTGACATTTTTGTGTTTTCTAGGAGCACTTTCTGAGCTCGGGATACTTGGAACATGATGACCATTGGAGCTACAGCTTTGATCGAATAATCCAATCAGCTATGACCAAAAAGCTAGGGACCGATTATTTTGATTTTAGTCTGCTTCGACCATTGGAGCTACAACTTTGATCATTTAACCCAATCAGCTATGACTAAATGTTGGGGACCAATTATTTCAATTTTAGCACTCCTCAACCTTTGACTATGACAATTTGACCTATCTATCACGTGAAGTGGTATACATGCAATCTCAACTATTGCAGCATTCACACTCCAACTTCACCATACACATCCACTACCTATCAAATCGGCACCTGATATCAGGTTACCTTCCCTCGACTCCCACTTTGAGGGGGAATACCTCATCCCTTACTCGGAGCAACCTACACCTCATCCCATACCTGGGGCAACTTACTCCTATTTTTGTCTTGCAGTTCGTCAGAACAACCAACAAGATAAAAAGGGGCAAATGTAGACACCAAAATTGTGTCGACTCTCCTTGGTCCCTTACACAATTTATTAATTTAAAATAAAATTATTTATTTTAAATTAATGACATCACCCTAGACACCTCACCTTGGATACCTTGCCCTTAGACCATTTATCACCCTATGAATAAGTCTTTCAAATCATAATTACCTAAGACCTATTCCAACTCTCTCACTAACTCTCGCACCTATTAAACTCGCCTTTTGATTGTTCACCAACGGCAACTGAACTTGGCAGATGGAGGAATGAGCAAAAGGCTAAAAATAGCCTTTTTACCCATTCTCTAGCTGCCGACGTCGATCGACACCGGTGGGATCACTGACATCGGTTACTTAAAACTAAATTCTAACCTTGGCTGGAGGCCCGGATCCAAATTCTTTTCTCTCCTAGACTCTAAAACATCAAGGCAGGCTTTGAGACTAAGCACCGGCATTCTATCATCACTCTCCAGGCTACATAAACTCTGCAGAATTCACTCCAGACATTAGATTGGAAGGTTGTACGAAGTCTTCTACATCATATGCATCAAGAATAAGCACCCTGACACTCTTGGTTATTCATCAAAATAGAGCTAAGTATTCTTTTGTCTTATTCCAACAATTTAGAGTACATTAGCAATCATTTTCTAGTTACTATTTCTAAATCCTATCAGCCAGACCTGACCTCTTCCGTAGAAAGGCTGAAAAGCCTTTCTCCTATTCTTATCCTCCTTTTACACCTATCCCTGACCTTTACCCCATCTCAGACCCTATTGACTTTCTTACAACCTTTCACAAAACCTTTAAACATCCAGATTACTTCTAGACTCCTCTGTCGACCACAGACATAAACCTGAGACCCGTCCAAGGCCCATTGCCCCTACTGACATTGGTAACATAACCAACGTTGGCATATTTACCAACCGATGCCAGCAAGACTACCGACGTCGGTGTCTATGGCAGACTGATTGTAGAGAACAGGTACACATTGTCTATTTTCTCTTTCTTAGTCTTTCACCATTTCTTTTATACAACACTCTTTTTGTCAAACAGTGGACTGTCATCCCTCAAAGAAGTTTTTACACTTTCAGGATTGAGTGTTGCT
This sequence comes from Torreya grandis, assembly GCA_037957365.1. Lineage (NCBI taxonomy): Eukaryota > Viridiplantae > Streptophyta > Pinopsida > Cupressales > Taxaceae > Torreya > Torreya grandis. The sequence goes on along the minus strand of JARHVA010001670.1, from coordinate 1,322,109 downwards.
TGGCAGTCCACCATATATCTCTCTAACATTTTCTGTGTTTGAGTCTTATTCTTATCTACAGGTGTCTTCCTCCACAGCCAAAGAGGGGCTCCTACAATGTCTAGATATGGTGCGCAACTTAATCCAGGTGTCATCTAACCCCTGACCATTAACTTTAGTTTCTTTCTTCTTCTGAATGTAAATAGCAAAAAAATGAGTAGAAACAGCTTGAATTGAAATATAATCTATTACTTATGAAAGAAAACACACCTATTGAATTGAAATTACTTGGAAGGAAAACACACTTTCTAGAGTCAAAATTGCATTAAAGTGAACACACCTTTAAGCTATTTTTAGAAATGTAAATTGTATGAAATGAAAACACAAAACTAATACATTCTTTAGAAAAGAAAATTCCTAGGAAGAGAAATTACCTAGAAGGGAAATGCTGAAAGTAATCTTACTTGAAACACACACATTAACACATAGAATGTATGATGGATGTTTATTATTATTTGAAGCTATGGCATGAAACTTGTTTGATATAGAATGTCCTTATGTAGGCTGAGTTTATTGCTAACTTACTAATCTCTATTTTTATTATTTTATTTAAATATTCATGAATAGATGTCTTTGCTAATAATTCTTGTGGCTATTCATTTTATAATATAAGGTTATATGGATCATGCTCATCACCAATATTCTTAAACTCTCTTTTACCTTGTATAATCTACTTTAAAACCAAGTATAAACTACGTAAATAGAGGTAATCCTCAATCAAGCTTACAAATAACATATGATAGTAGTTGAAATTCCCATATAATCTGAGAAATCCATTTTCTACCTTACATTTCCATCCTTTTTATTTTTATTATATTCAATGCATACTTAGATTTAGGAATCACAACTAACATTTACCCTAGCAAAACTAGCAAAGATCTTTGCCCATTACAAACTTAGGTGCAGATTGATCTCTAGTGGTAAAAATTATTTATTATCAAAACTATCCCTATTAGGCTATGTATGAGATCCCAAAATTGTAACTCATGCCCTAGATTGTCCTTGGGAATCCTAAAATGAGAGGGTAAAATCCCTTAGGACCTCTGGTGTGGATAAAACCCACAACAACACATTGCTTGGCCAAAAGATTGAGCACAATGGAGTCACATCACATCATGAAAAGATATATTATATGGCCAAGGACAATTTTATCTAGGTGTTCCCAATTTGCTTCTACCAACCCAATTACATGTATTATCTTTAGCATGATCACATGATGGAACTCCCACACATGTATGCAAACTTCCAATACATTAAGACAAGATAAAATCATTATTTTTTCTAATGATTTTTACTTTCAAAATAAAGTGTGTAACTAAATTAACAATTTTTTTTATAAAATTACAAATTGACCAAGGCCATATAGTTTTGAGCAGGTTTACATAGTCCATGTCAAGATTATACATAATCAACCAAGTTTTTACAATTTTAATTTTTGAAAAAATTGTTTCCCTATATCAAAATTACATGTATTATTTTTAGAATGGTATAAAAAATAAAAAAATATTCGTACCAAAATAATTTACTGAAATATTTTCATGCCATGATATAACATCTCTCACATGGTCAAATTAGTGCACCAAAAACACTCTATTATCTACCCTGGTATGCTTTCTCTTACATATTTACATGTAAATAGTAAAATGTAAAATTGAGGTTTGTCTCTCTTTTCAATTTCACATTATTTATTAGGTGACAATCATAACAAGCGTTATGGAACAGCTTGAGTACCTAACACCTAAAGGCTAGAGGGTTATTGTAGTTCACATTAGGAAATTATTAATTGAAGCAACTGGAAATTGTAGCTGGTATAATGTGCTAAAATGAATTCACATAGATTTTGAATTTATTACAACCATATAGAATGTCAAACATTCTGATAATATCATATTATCAATCAATGAATGCATTACATTGCAAAAAATTCAAACATAGTACATAGAGTAGAAAGTCATTTGAATTTTCCATTTGACAAGAACAAAAATACATTGAAAACTTAGAAAATCTCAATGAATCCATTGCACTTTATCTACTCTTTCATGTTCTTATATGATTTGATGATGAGAGTAGTTGACATTAGAAAATTAATTGTTATCAATAATACTAATAGAAAATTGAAGCAAAATACATAGAGTGGAAAGTCATTTGAATTTGTCATTTGACAAGAATAAAAATGCATTGAAATCCTAGATGAGAAAGTAACAGAATAGAAATAATTAAAGTTGCAATTGCTAAGATTTATTGGAAATTGTATTGTTTTATAAAATCTATTTGCATTTGAAAAGTCAATTTTTTTAGAATTTCCTCTTGCAGTTGGCTTTGTCAGCTTCGTAATGGACTGCAGGGCAAGCAATTTAACTCTTCCAAGGGCTCCAGGTGCTTCAATTCTACAAGCATGTTACCAATAGTAACATCACAAATGCCAAAGTTAAGAATTAAAATTTCATTTCTATGCTTCGATTAAAATGTCATTTGTTAATGTTTTGAAAGGGAAAACACAACAAATTACTAAACACGTGGGCTAGTAAATAATGGAATACATATTGTTAAAAAAAAAAGGTTAAAAAAATGAGATGAATGTGTTGAAAAGGGAATAAAAAACCAGTTATTAAAATTTAAAAGTATCCAATGAACATAATATTGTAATATAATAAGGTGGGAAGAAAACATAGTAGTTCCATAGATAAAAGAGGACGCCAAGATCAAAGAGGAATGATATTCAAAATGTCATGATGGAAAAAATGGCATGACAACATAAAAATGATATTACAATTACAAGGATGAGATTAGAAGGCATCAAGAATAAAGAAGAGTTAGAGGGTGGAAGAAAATAAAACTCTAGAAGAAAAGAGCAAATTGAGACAACAAATATATGTTGACCTAAAAAGAATAAATGTTGATCATTACCTACATAGAACCACTAAAGAGTGGAGATAATAAGGCGATAAGCTAGAAACAAAAGATTCCAAATGTAAAGAAATAATATGAGTATCAAAATTAAGTAGCTCTAAATGGAAATGAAATTAAATACAAAGAACAAAAACTTCACATGATGAAAATAATAAGAACATGGTGCAAATTATCTTTGTCCTCTCTATTATTGGTGAAGGATAGATTATGTAGTCAAATTGTACAAAGAGTACATACCTTCACAGGGAGTGCAATGTTGTCATTTGATTTGAACTTGCATGGCTGCTTTGTTGAGACAAGAAAAATCCTAAAGCATTCACAATGTAGCTATGAGTATCACTTATAGAAATGAATTTATCTGTTAATGTTATGAAATTTGCAAGTACATACAACATTATGTAAATACTAAATTATTAGGCAATTACATACCTTCATTGTTGATTCATGGGACAATTTGTTTAATGACATTATTTTTATCAAATTTTAAAAATGCTTTGCATGGTAAGTTCTAAAAGAAAATAGAATGCGCTTTCTTTATTTTGTAGGTATTTTGTATATGTTTTTATCCTTATTATAGGGAAAAATTCATCTAACACTTGATCTTTCACCATGCATTGCAGATTACTATTAGCTTTAGTTTTTATATTGCATAATTTCTATTGGGAGTAAAAGTATGGGCATTCTTTTTTATAATTATTGTAGTGTGCAATTTATTCCTAAACTAGTTGAAAGCAGTCTACCACTAGATTGTATTTTCTACAAATTGGTTTGAATGGTGTTGAATATGCTTTTACAATTGATAGAGTAGCATGCACCTGATTGGGCATCAATGGTGAAATCTATTATTTGTAATAATTAATCATGCATATTGAATACTGTAAGGATGTGTACCCTAATAATTGTGGGAAAAGTAGGCCAATATATTAAAATGCAAAGACATTAATCACAAACCCAAATGGGTAAGAATAATACTTTGCCTTTGTTATAATGATATTCCCATAGTATACCATATTTGGAAAAAAGCTATCCAAATTTTCATGATTTATAAATAATCTTTGAAGGCTATTGAGATTGAATATGCGTAGTGGTGAAATTTGTAAATAATAGAAGATTGAACTCAGATATAGTATGAATCTTGTAGGAAATTAATTTTGTTGAATGATAAGTCTAGATTATAGTAAAGATCAGTATATGAAATTCAAATAGGTTGGTATGATTTTGGTAATATCCATATGATAATAATAGTTTATGGGAACAAAACCACAACTGTGATCTGATGTGAAATCTAAAGTGCACAAAGAATAAATCAAGGGTTGTTGTCCACATCATATCTACATTGGCATTCATCTAGGAGCTGTTGCTCTTTCATTTCCATTTGGATAATGGCATAAGGGCAGAGGGGTAATATGACTACCTATTGCAACTTATTATCTTAGTTACCCTCTCCACTATTTTAGAGGGGCAAGCAGAGCGTAGTCAAATGGTGTTGAAGGGAAGTGACTAGGGAGCTAATATGAGGGCCAAGGTCTTGACTTTAGTACCTGCTTATGAGAATAAGAATAAATAAGCTTGTATAAGACCAATATCAAGTGTTTACATAAAAATGTTTAGTATATGCCTCTTAGAGCTTAGGCCTAGATGTTAGCTTTTCTAGGGAGAGACTTTCCATGTAACACTGTTAGATTGATGTATCTATTTTGTTCCCTAAAGTGATATAAAACACCTCTCTCCACAAAAATAGTAATTAAAAAATAATAATGTCTTTAATACCTATATCACAAAAAATAGGGAACAAAAGGATATGGAAAAATAGGAATTAAAGGCTGATAAACAATCAAGAATTTTTAACTTGCATGAAATATAAAATGAGAAGAAAAGGGAAATTTGACAGCAGTGACAACATTAGACGTGATTAGATTTATGGTAATAGATTATTGAAAATAACCCAATACCTACTTAGAATAATATCCTTTATAGGTGTCCTATAGATAGACAATATATTACCATCATAAGCTACATATAGTCTCTTTAAATGATCAAAATCAGGACTATTTTAACAAATTACTTCAACTCTAATGTGAGAGAAATAGAAACAAATACAAGAGACCAAATAGAATAGGAAGCATTTAATTTTGGTTTTGTAGCTTAAAGATATCAACCTAAAGTAGGAAGTACAAAGAGATTTTTTTACCTAGATGAAATACTGCATCTGTGCTTTGAAAATAAGTATTTATCTATTGAATTCTAAGGCTCTTGGAAAATAGACATGTTTGCATTGCCAACTATTATAACAAATTTGGAATGTTAGGATCCAAATGTTCAATATAAGAGAATTTACCTCGATTATCTTGTCAAGGAGAGCTTGCAGAAATAGGAAAGAATTTTTTGCATTGACAGAAGTGATGAAAGTGGACTATGTGTTGTGTAGTGTTATGTCCTCTATTTGGGTCCATTTTACCAAATTTTTGAAAAGGAAAATAGCTGGTTCCTTTTTTCATATTTTAATTTCTATGTCATTGTAATGGAGTATAAGCATGTGGAATAAATATAGTTGTTATTTGAAAAAACTTAAACAAATTATTTCTTTGAAAGGTCAAATGTAAAGTGTTTTTCCTCACAAAATGACATTACACAAATTTATGCTTACCTTGGTTGTGTCATTTGGTGAATTGTAATCTATTATGTCAATGATAAGCTGATTGCCTATATTTTTTGTAGATATATAAGTGGTTGCTATTGTAGTTATGGCATAATGCTCTATCTTGCTCAAAAGTTATTGTATTGTGGAGTTAGCAATAAACATATGTTAGAGGCAAACCTGGCCAATGCACTATATTATCGTGTTATTGTTTACTAGCAATATGAAATTTGAATCACCTCTATCATAGTTAGTTTTGGGAGAAATGGAGAAGTCCTTGCAGATATTAAATTTTTTGGTGAAAGGGTTTATTCATGCTTATTTATCTATATGCCACCTATATTTAGTGTTATTGTCTTTTCACCTTTGTTGTATGTCATGTCTATTCCTAGTAGCTCTTTTCCCTATTGCCTATCAAGCATTGTTTTGTACATGACAAGAATATCTCCTTTGAAAGCTTGTCCACTTCTGTAACTATATATGTCATCTACTGTGAGAGGCCTATTGTCTCCTTGCTTGGGCATGTATGATGTAAAAGTGAAAAACAAAATTACGCATAGTGAAAGAACAATTTCTATTTAGAAATTTTAAGGAAGAAAATGTAGATACGTAATTTATGTTTAGCAATTTGAAGAAACCAAATATAGATACATTGATTTGTTTCTTCAATATGTATTGGAAGATAATGCTCAATTAAATATACAAAAAAGTAATTGACATATTTATAAAAAACATAACTTTTAGTTAGGTACACTTGTCAACATTAAGTGCATGGAGCACAAATTGCAAGAGACAAATTGAAGAAGACTATATAGTGAAAAAATGACAAGTGCATCCCATAGAGCATAATAAGATCATATGGTAGGTAGAGTGTTAATAGTGGCCAAAAAGCAGTGATTTCATTCTATATGCAATAGTGACAATTGCCACCATATGTGCAAATGAAGGAGCTCATAGGTAAGAGGTAGGGGAGTTTTTCAAGGGAAAGAAGACATTGTATGTAGACTAGCTACTGAAAACACACTAAGATTATAAGGTCTGTAATTCTTTCATTCTAATATGATCATCTTCACACAAATGTAAAAGAGAAGTAAAGATGGCTTAATGGAGAATTATGAAATACACTAACAAAAGGTAAATGTATCTATAGAATAATTTAAAAAATAAATAAATAATGCTATTTTACTTAAAATATAATAAATGATAAGCCTTTGACTTACGTTTTATAACACATTTTACAATTGTAAGAAGACAAACTAAAAGTTAGGGTTGCCTAAATCGTTAGAACATTGATTGTGTTGGATGCAATAAAAACATTGATTAGAGGATTCGAGGTGCCACAAAAAATAGTCTGTAGTAAAAATATTATTCGGATTTGGAAAATATTATGCTTTAATTTTGAGCTGATCAATAAAACAATAAAACCATTGACCCAAATTATTTGGTGATAGACTTGAAAACCCTAAAACATAAATTCATACCTCTTTTATTGTTGATTTGCATTTGTTCCTTCAGTAGCTGAAGTCATGTAAGGCAAATCACAAGGCATATTATAACTACTTTCAATTTGTGTGCAATTGTAAAATAAGATTATAATAATCAATTTCTAGATGCTTACCTTTTCCTTGATGTGTTTGTGTCATTTTTTGTAGATTTAGATTCGGTTTACTAATATGCTTTTGATGGCATGTGTTGTAAGTTTATAGAAGCAAAATGTAAATAAAGCATGTTGAAATTATGCATTGATAATGTAAATATGATTTGTTTGTATGCCAACTGTTTATGTTCAATGTAATTGAAATTGCATTGTGGTTAGTCCAATATGCATGAAACATATTCAATTTTTTTTTTTCTTTTTTGATATTTGTCCACATGTGGTCTATTGTTGTACTTTCCTCTGTCATTGTTGGACTTGGTAGTAGAATCAAATTGTGGTTTGTCATGAAGCGATGCAATTGTTGTTGGTTACTTTTGTTTTGTGCCATGTCAATGTTGAAATCTTTGACTATGACATTTTTCATGTTCAGTTCTAGAGTCAACGTTATTTTATGTACAAATGTTAAAAGGTCTACAAGAGGGGCTCTTGTCACCAAATAGACATTTGATATTGATGTAGATATATGTTCAAAAAATAAGTCAATGGTAATTGTTTCTATGTTCTTTGTTGTAAATGTTTCAATTATTTGTAGTGAAATTGATTTATTATAACATGTCAACAGACCATGAATATTCATTGCAACAAAACAATTGAAATTTTCAATGAGCAAATTCATTGGGCTTGTCACTATTCAAGTTTTTTGTAGACATAAGATGGTTACTTCCATGAGTTGGTGGTTGTGTAGTATATTTTATAAGTATAATTGTAAGGTCCTAGTGTTCAAAGAGCATATTGTTAAACAATTACAATTTTTTTTGGTAAGATCATATAGAAAATTTCATTGTGCACTATTTACAAGCCTTTGCATTTACAAACCTTTACATTTCACTTTGAACTTCATTCGAGACTATCAAATTTTTCTCAATTAGTCTTTGAATAAGGTACAACAAGTCAATGGTTTTCACTCTAGACCATGTAATATAAATAAGGCCATGATGGTTTATTCCATGGAGGTCAAAAGCCAAAGCATTAATTGTTAGCCCTTGTGACCTATGAATTATTCTCGCACATGATACTTGTATAGGGAATTACTCTCACATTGTTGTTTTCTTTTTTTCATTTATTCTTTTTGTAACTCTTGTTAAAGGAGTCCATGATTTGTCTATTTTTGTATTGTATAATGAATCCATTATTTTTTATTGTATTTTGCCTACATTGGCATCATGAAACTATATCCATATAATTTTAGGTGATGTGCTTGTGTAATATTGAAAAATTCCATCTGCACCATTGACTAAGTCATCTTTTATATTGTAATTTCTTGCAGTTAACTCGACTAGGATGTTTCTTTTTAGAGTTATTTTCTTTGCCAACATTATTTTTTTACTAGGTGTATAGTCTTTTCAATTTCATCAATTTCTATGTGGTCAATTGCAATTAGTGTATATGTTTCTCCTTAAAAAACATTCAACATTTTGTTTTTATGAATTTCAACATCTTTGTTTATGTGAAATAGGTATGGAAATGTTAGGTCAAGTGGAGGACTTCTATGGCAGTGTTGATTTAAGTATTCACCATCTGTTGTTGTTGCATTGTTTATTCTTATGTGATTTAGAATCAATGTGAATTGAATATTTTATTGCCTCATTACTTGTAGTTGAAAGCATTTTACATTTTCAATCTAAAATGTGTATGGTATTGTCTCACTTTGAATTTTAGTTTCTTTCAATATCCAATTGTCAAGAATAGGTTGTGTCTAGTAGAAATCACCATAGAAAATGACATGTAGGTTTTTAAATGGCTTTGTCAGTGTGTGCATGAATTCATGTAACATTTTATCTATGTTATAAAGTATTCAACTACCTATTAAATATACCTTCTCAATAAACATTACATGAAGTTGTTCATATTTGTTGCTCATACTATCTAGAGTATTAGAATCTAGTGGAAGCATTTTTGACATTTTGTATGGCAATTGGAAAAATGAGTGAACAATTGTACCATTTGCATTGTAAGTAGCTTTGATAGTATATGCAACGATAATGCCTTTGGATTTTAGAGGATTGCTATTAAATTTTCTATTGTAGAAATGACATAGTGCTTGGTAAATTACTTTTTCCATAAATGTCTTTCCTATTCCAGCTCCCCCTGTTAGAAATAGGTGAATTGTTTTTTCTGGAGAAATTTGTTTTCTTATTGTAACATCTTTAAAATTTTGGTGTTGTTTAGAGTTCAAATGTTTTTGTGAATTTAAATACTCATCTTTGCTTATTATAAATGGTTGCCTATCTATTTCAAATTTGCTTGGTGTCCAGGTTTTTTGTTGGGTGTTCTTTTGTGATTTGATTCATATCAACCTTGATATCATATTCATCATTTGTAGTAAAATGTCGATCACAGTCATTGCCATTTTTAATGTCAAATATCATTGTTTTCACTTTAAGGCTGTGCATAGCAACAATGTCGATGTCACCCCATTTTTTTTGTAATTGCATTATTAATTTGGCCTCTATATTTTATATGGTTTCAAAGTGTCCAAGGTAAGCTGCAAACCATGTCTTGGAATCTTTTTTCAATGTTTCTTTTGTTTCTTGATATGGTATGAAAAATATCATTTTCTCTCTATAGTAGTTTATATGGTCAATGTGTTTTTTGTACCTCACATAGCATATGATTTGTGGTTTTTTATTTCTCTTCATATTTCTACTTGTTCCTACATATTAGGCTGCATATTCTACTAGGAATACATGTTCTAAAGATTTTGTTCTTCCATTGTATTTGTCTATGACCGAAGCACATGTTACATTTTTGGAGTCGTCATGATCCTATGCTAACAATTTAGTAATTTTCAAATCAAATGTTCTATTTTCCAATGGCGATGTATTTATATAATAGTTTTCTTAGAGCCATAATATAGTGGCAATGATAAAACTATGTGTAATGCTTGTCAGATAGATATTTGTTAATAGTTAAGGAGGGTGTTACCAAGTTTTCATATAAGTTAGAATTTAGTCTCATTTTTTTTTATAGTTCTTCTCAGACTTTCAATAAATCCATTATTAGTTTGAAATCCAACTTAGTAATATAAGATGTGTGGTACATTGCATCATAATATGCATCAAGAATATATTATGTATCTGGATTTGTATACCAAAATTAGGGAACAGTAATTGCAAAATTATTGGTCAACATTATTGATAGTGAATTCCTTTTACATATAAAAAGGCCTTTTTCAAATCTTAGTTAATGCATTCATCACACATGTAGGTTTTACATTTCCACTTAAGTATGTGTTGTCATATTCTAATTTCCATTTAACCATAATTACAATTGTTCGATTATCATTTTTGATTTTGTATTTTATTGAATGTGAATTGTTAAATCCATGAACAACTGATTCTATAATTGGTTCTAATTCAACCTCAATTGAATCCTGGTCAATATCTTTAGCATTTTGAATTTCTTTTGCTCTTTGGTCAATTTTGTCCTGAAAGGTATGTAGTCATTCCTTATTGATAGTGAATTCCTTTTACATATAAAAAGGCCTTTTTAAAATCTCAGTTAATGCATTCATCACACATGTAGGTTTTACATTTCCACTTAAATATGTGTTGTCATATTCTAATTTCCATTTAATTGTAATTACAATTGTTTGATTAAATCCATGAACAACTGATTCTATAATTGGTTCTAATTCAACTTCAATTGAATCCTGGTCAATATCTTTAGCATTTTGAATTTCTTTTGCTCTTTGGTCAATTTTGTCCTAAAAGGTATGTAGTCATTCCTTATTGATAGTGAATTCCTTTTACATATAAAAAGGCCTTTTTCAAATCTCAGTTAATGCATTCATCACACATGTAGGTTTTACATTTCCACTTAAATATGTGTTGTCATATTCTAATTTCCATTTAACTGTAATTACAATTGTTTGATTATCGTTTTTGATTTTCCTAGGTAATGCTTTTTGAATACAATCAAAATCAACATACACATTTATAATTGTTGTAAGAAGTCCTATTTGTGCTCATTTAAATCCTAGTTGTCTTATTTGTGTGAAGGCCATACACATGGAAACTAGTCTTTATTCTAAGGAACTTAATGTATGAACTACTTGTATTGGTTGATTTCTTCATATTTGAAAAGGTGAGGCAAACGTGGGCATTTTGTAGTTTTCAAGAGCTAAATTGCATTGTTTACATATGTTTCCTTCCAATGGTTTTCTATCTAATTCTAATTCAACAGTGATCAAATAGAAAATGTCAATAATAGCATTATCAAGATCAATTACATCTTTATGGAAGTGTAAGCATTCACATAGACAACATGGATAAGTAGGTGTGTCATTAATTACTTGTAGATATGTTGTAATTATTTTTTTGACTTCATCAGTTTCTATTTTTATTTTATGCTCATTATTTCTAAGTTTGTGTATATTATTTTCAATTAATGTAATGATGTGCATTTTGTAATTTCAAAATTTGTTGTCATTGGTGCTACATTATCATGTGTTTTATTTCTTAATGTTGGAGCTATTAAGATGTTTCCAATGTTAGTTTATTTTGATGTCCTAGTGTTTTCTTATTTTTCATGCGATAACATTTTTTTATCTCAAATTTCTTTTTTTAGAAAATGTAATGACATCCACTTTGTCATTGGTTGTCCAATTCTAATTTTTCTTTGTTGAGTTGCTTTACTAGCATTCAGATTTTGCATTGGTTTGACAATTGTGTTTGTATTTGATTGAATACATATAATCTTTCATTTGATTGTATATGTGCTTTGAATTTGATCAATTGCTATATATGTTTGACATATTTCCAATTATTGCAAACCATTTCTTGATCTTCACTTGTAGGATGTTTGAAATCCATAGTAAACATAAATTCCCACCTTCTATTTGAGCTTGTTCATATGGCATTCCTAACATATCAATATACACTTTCTAATTTACAATGGTTTTAATATTAGGTTTCATGAATTATGTTTGCATATTTCTAAGCATTCCATTACATATTTATCTACTATGAAAATTGCATTTGTGAATGACTAGGAAATATAATGCCATAGTGATAGCACATCAAAATCACCTTTTGTCAAGTAACTTATTGCAATAAACAAGTTTTCTCTATAATTGTCAACAAATGGGCTTGTTATATGCAATTAATACCTCTGTATTTAATTTTCAATTACATTCCATTTGTCTAAAAGTTTCAAACATGAAATCGATAATTTTTTATGTATAGTTTCAGGAGCGGAGCCTTGCACTCTTCTTCTTAGCAATAGTTCATAGTGACCAGAAGTTGGATTCCTATCATGAAATAAGATGGAATATGTAGGAGTCAACAATTCTCTATTAAAATGTAAGTATTGTCACTTCTGCATTATAGACCATAATCAAATCAATATGTTTAGCCACTATGCAAGCCACTTAATGTAGAATGTATCATCCCGTAGTCCAAACAAACATGCACTTGTTGTGTTATTTGCAAAAATTCTCATCCTCTCTAGGTATGCACTCTTGTCATATATGCCATGCAAGTCATATAGCATGTTAGAATGCAATTCATATTCATATGGCCATTGTGCACTTGAATCATGATTATGTAAACATGATAAAATGAAATCTATCACTCCATTTTTCAATTCATTAGACATGTAACTAAAATTCAATAACACTTGAATTGTGTCAAACAGACAATCACCTACATTATATTTGAATGAGGTAACTCAAAAAATATGATTGATTTTTCAAAACATCATCATTGTGTGCCATCAATGTATATGGTTAACATTCATATGTATCAACATCTACTAAAACTATATGTGGTTTTCCTTCTTTCTTGTTCCTTTGTCTTTTCATGGTAGTCACAAATGCAAAATAGGTTTTACAATTTAGGTTTCATTTTTTATTTCCAAAGTTGATAAAAAGAACAAAAAGACAATTGATCATATCTTTTGGAATATCTTTAGCAAAAAAGAAGAGAGCCTTTGGTGCAACATAAAAAATAATAAAAGTAATTATACGATGTAACATGTTACAAAAAAATTCAAATTGAATTTTACAAATGCAATATAATGTATAAAAAAGAAAATAATTGTTTTTGAATTAATAATGATTCTAATAAGATGGTGTCATATACATTTACTATAGAAGCTATTGTAATGTCTATTTCTACATAAACAATGAAACCATAAATTTATGCATTAGATATAGCTACAAAAATATCAAGAATAAACCTATGCTAATTACTTTTATTTGCATTGATTTTATAATTTTTTTAAATTTTTTTCATAAAGTCAAATACCACATGCACCTAATGGTAGATACTCTACATCGAACTTTACGCTGAAGATATAACAAAAAATGATTTCATGCTTGGAGTAGTTAATATTCATTATCATTACTTTCCTTTTTAACCAATGCATATTGTCAAATGTAGTAGCACACGAGCATATTTTTTTAATGAAAACCCATTTTTAGTCATGTTAACGAATCAGGTCAACCTAAGAAAACATGACCCAACTAATTTTTAACAAAGAAAATAGATTTATTATCAAATTGACAATTTGTAAGAATATTTCTATTATTCTAAATGTATACAAAATTAGGTTGTATTAAGTGGATGGTGAGTTAATTACATCTTATAATTTATATCTATAACACACAAGTAAATGTCAATGGAAAGTTACAAAAAATATTATTCAAGGTCATAAGGTTACCCCCTTTTGGGAGTATGAATGCTTCAGGATGGGAAAATCAGTGCCCATAAGCTATAACAGTCTGAAAGATTAATAGTAATCATTATAGCTGAACTTGCCTGAGACAACAATAACCTCATCCAAATTTATGGAAAAAAAACAATTGAAACAAAAGTTGTGACACTAATTAGAGTAACATAATATCAATGAGTCCAAGGTATTATGATGCACTTCCAACAAGGGCCACTCTTAAGAGCGTGATTCAGTATCAAATTCCCCTTGTTGCAATAAAGTAACCCATAAGTGTAGTGACCATATAGGTATAATAATGATAAGGTACATTCAAAATTGATTTGTGTTTACAAATTAAAATATTGTAGTCCAAGCTTACCCCACAACCTAAAAATATCCTCATCCAAGATGAATGGTGGTATTTGACCTGATCATGGCCATTTTGTACATAGTGTAATTCTTAAGTTATGCAGGGTTTGTACTTTGGTGTAATTCCATATTTTAAGGAAAACTTTGGAATTTGGGGAATTGTTTTAAACCCCATACCTCTTATTCTATTATTTAATATTCCTAAAGAGTTGGTTATGAGAGACATAAATACATGACCTTGGTCAAAATCCCTCTTACGATAATGACCAACAGGGCAGACTCTTTGGTTAAAACCCCAGTGCATAGGTGGTGAGTTAATAATGTAAATAATGTGGATGCATTTGAGTTTAAACAAGATTTTATAAAGGTTAAATTCAATCATTGTGGTTTTACTTACTCCACACATTGATAACTTCAGCTAGACTTACCAACTAGATTAAAAAATAAAATAAAAGAAAAGAAACAATTCAATTAAAACAAAAAACAAAAGCCATGGCCCTAATTAGAGTGCAATCGTGTCAACATATCCACAACATTATGGTTATGAGAGATGCTAGAAATAGATATTTCATCAAGATCAGTCTATTCCCATGCAAATATCAAGGCCTATTAGCTCATGGAAGCATTCACAAGGACAAAGAGTAGCAAATGGATAGAGATGCCTATTTTGATAGATAGTGTTATTCTAATTCAATAAATTAAGGATGTTAGATTATTTAACTATCTAGATGCTTCTTGGATATGGATGGTTGGACATGTACTATCATTGGCTCTTACACATGATCCTACTAATCACCTATCAGATGTTCATAAGATAATGACCTCTCTAGTAGACCGAAGGTTCCCAATGCTTTACTCAAAACAACAACTAATCAAGTGTAGTTGGAGCATTTGATGCTTTGCAATTTTTCTTGGAAATTTTTTTGAATAAATGAATTTGAGAAGTGCTCCTATGGATGCTACTCTTTATATGTATTTCAATGGAGAGTATGTTTGATGCAAGACAATGTGTGGCATGATTTCCCATTAGATAGAGAGTTTGTTTGATGCAAGACAATATGTGGCTTGCTCTCCCAAATGGTTTTACTACTTTTATTTTATGGATGAATATTAAAAATTCAAGGGATTAAAAGTAAATACACATGAAATCTTCATATATTTGCGATTATCAATGTAATGATGATGCTTCTTGATGCCAACTGCATTCTATATTAGATATTACTACATTTTTGTTGAGGATGTTGAAATGAGTATAGAATATTTGCTCATAAGAGATTTTGGTTTCATCCTACTATTTGGGGTAATTTTAAGGAAGCCTATAACTTTTAAATTTTAGATATGATACCACATATTTTTGAATCTTTAATTCTTATATCACCACTAATATAAGTACTTTTTTATTCCCTTAAGATCCTATATGATTTATATACTAATTTGGCAAATTGTCAAGGGAAAACTTCTATTTTGTAGAAATTGAGGTGAACCTTCATTTTCAAATGGAAAATGTTTTTTTTGGGAAAGAAGGAAAAAATAGCCCATTGAAAAATATTATCCATTAAGATTATCTATTCAATTTATTGTGTTCATTACATATGTTGGAACTCCCCAGGTTTTGTAATGTTTTTTTTTGGTATAATGTTGTAATCTTTTGAGGTCTCTGCACAATTTTGGCCTATTGAATTTGAGTTAGGATTATGTAAACTTCCAATGAGTCAGATTTATGAAAATTCCACTATAACACATATGTTCTCCACACCAACATCTTTAACACCTTTTTAAATTTGCAGTTTGGGGTTTCAAATAGGGTCAATTGAATATGCAAGCCTCTATTCAAGTTCTGTCAGTAGAGAGATCCTAGCAAATACACCATTTGGATTTTAGCATGGTATTATGGTGGCTTCCAATTTTTCAATTGAATAGGGCACACAACAATGAACTTGTTGGCTAAAATTTTAAATGCAGTAGTCTTTTTTATCCATCCTATCTTATGGAGGTTATATATAATCTGAATGTCATCGAACTGCAATTTTTTCTTTAGCAACCTTATAAGCTACAAATCTTTATACCAAAAACAAACTATTTATCTATAATTGGGTACTGGTAAATTTTTGTGTGTATTCATTGCTGCCTGGGAAAGACTAAGAATGTTTTTTATATACATGCATATGGAACCTATTTTGGTCAGCATGAAGTGGGTTGTTCCTATTCAGGTGGGATGAAGTAGTAGGATTTCTCTCAATTTGGTTCATATGTCAATTTACTCCCCGTTTATGATTTTCATGTGGATAGTTTATGCCTCTACGTAGACCTGGTTGAACTATACATTTATGTGGTGATATTTTAAAAATCAGTTTGTAGTAGGAACATGCAGATCACCTATTGGTATCAAAAAAAAGGAACTTGCAAAAAAATCATATAATCCATACAAAATAAGATATATAAAATCTTATTCCTACATGACTTGTTCAATCATCTCAACCATAGCCATTGTTAAATTGTTCCACAATGTTCTCCTTTGGTTGAGGTAGATTAGAGGCATCTACCTAATGAAATTATGTATGAAATGCACTGAGAATAAACCACACTATTTGGCCACATATCGTCAACGATAATGAAAATAGAGGACTTAACTAATATGCAATAGAGATACCATGCATTTTTGAAAAGAAATATTTAAGCCATGATTTTGTAAAAGGATAACACCATGGGCATCCCCTAAAAGTGGTAAACAATCTATAGGACTACCATTGCAATAAAATTTATTGCCAAAAGATAAAAAAAATAAGATGTTTCTCAAGAATATGCAATCCTAAGTAGCATGAAATCAATGAGAAAGGAATGCTATAAATATTCTACCCACATCATCATGATACAACCCCATTCAACAAAATAAACTTAACTCTATAACTCAATTTTAGAGTCCATACTTCCAATGTTTATTTTAAAAAAGGCACAAAGCACAAAGAGATAAATGATGCCTTGTTTATGTAAATAGAAACTAGTATATTCTTATGGTTAGGTATAAAAGAAATTCCAATATTTATAAGTAACCCTCCAATCAAAAGATAATCATTAATTAATGCCCCGATCTAAGTTACAATAGTCCCACACTTGTTCTAAAGTATCAATGAGTTAATAGTTCATATCTAAATAGACTCAAAAAACCTATTGAACCTTGCCATACACTATAGAAACATTACACGTGGGCTTGGGCATTCTAATGGAAACTACCATATGTATACATTTACTCTAGACATTATGTTGATATCCAATAAAACTACTTGATTTTGGATGTAAAAATTCTTTAGATAGTTTCACAGATCCAAAAAATAACTTAAAATATGTGGTTTAATCCCTATATCTCTCTACTTATAACACATACGGGTTGTCCATTATCATAATCATGAAAATTAGCTCTATCAAGACACATTATTATGTTTGATGCCCTTTGTATTGTATAAATTCCCTATCACCTCTTTGATATCCATCAACTCTTCCTATTCTATTTGTCCTATTTTCTAAATATGAATAATGTTTTCTCATGAGCACACTAGGTAGGTATACGCAAAGATTGTAAGGTATTCTACCTTTGAATCTATAACTAATGGTCCATTGTGGCATGTGGCTTATTCCCCTAATTTTTGCCCACATTTAAAGATGAATTTATTTTTGAAAAATTAAATTACTATTAAAAAATCTAACCCTTATAGCAAAAAAATCAAGCTTGTGGCCTATAAATATGAATTGAATTATGACATAAATAAAGTAGATAAAAAGAAATATTAATTTAATACTGAGTGGGTCCAATGAGGATATTTTAATATAATAATTAAGTGATTGGGAATGGTGATCATATTAGAGGTTGTGAAAAATCCCTTCAACCGAAAGAAAGACAAGCTTGGAATGACTGCAAGTTGATCCTTGGAATTTTGGATATTATGAGGGTGAAAAGAGTGTTGAAGCAATTGGATGATATTATTGGCCTAATCATCATATAAGAAATAAATAGATTCAAGCTAATGTTAGATAGAGTTTTTCCAAACCCTTTTGGCTACTACTTTTTCTTCTAGTGGTAGATAATCACTGCTTCTAGACTCTACCATTACTAGTTTTGATCATTAGCCTAACTCTACCCAAATTATAATTGGGTTAGATCATCAAGGATAAAAATATCCTTCTTACAAGTTGAATGGCTCCCATCTTGAGTCATGGGAATACTTGAAATCTATTTCCATAGTTTGGTCTTTAATTCCAACTCCTAACAGTGAAGGATGGGTTTTGTGGTAGAAGGCAACCATTTAACGTGATACAAAATTCCAAATAGGTTAAGGCCAAATGATTGCAAGAGAAAAAAAAATTAGGGAATAGGATATTCATCTCAAAATCCAAAAATCATGGCATGAATTGGAATTATAAGCATTGTGAAATAGAGTGTTACCTGCTTGTAATTGCAATATGAAAAAGACAACAAAGTTATCTGTAGCTTGTAGTGAATGTGTAGAACACGAGAAAAGAAGAAAACATTAAATGATTTTAAACCTATAATACTTTTGTAGAATTTCAACTTATATAATATATTCAATGATATAGAATACAACAAAGAAGGAAATATAAAATGATTTTAAACCTGTCATTCTTTTCTAAATTTATTCTTATATTATATCCTTCTACATAAATTTTTATCTATTAAAGAGGGAAGTAAAATCCTATCGATGAGATCACTAATGAAATGCAAGGAAAAAAATGAGGACATAAAAATATGGAAATTTCTACACCAAGCATTCAGAGAGACAACCTTAATCAGTAAGATCGTTTCTAGATCAGCATAGAAATACATTCTATAATTACTATTGAAATCATGTAACAAAACCCCATAAATTCAAATGGTAAAAAAATTATGCAACAAAAAAATTAAAAGTATGCAAAGAATCTATAAAAAAATTATCTAGTAACTGCACTAGCAAATAATATGGCATAGGTTATTTATAGTGAAATTTGGCATGGGCAAAGTTAGGGTTTTAAGCAATGATAGGTTATAGCAGTCGTAACTCCATGATTCAATGGCAATGGTAGCTAAGTATCTAATGATCTGCATATAGTAGGAGAGGTGTGAGGATGAGGCAAATAGGGTGGTGTCAAAAGTCCCAAATAATAATAGATCTATTTAAAAAGGAAAATCGATGATGACTTTGATTGATGGCTATTTTGGATGGGAGAGGGTGGATTGGTTCAGATTCTATACACTAAGGCCAAGTGGAATTTGGTAAAGAGGGGAGATAGTGAAAACTATGCTTGTAGAGGATAGGTCTACAGCTACAAGGGACCTAAAATCTATTTCCATACTGACCCAAAACCTAAAAGGGAGATTTTATGGTAAATAAACCCTACCTAAACGTAAGAAGGTTTAAAACCATAATAGTAGTAGCATATTTCATCTACTTGACTTTAAAGGTAGCAAACCATAAAATATCCCCTCTTTGCATCTTTACTTCCAAACATATACCAAAATTATGGATAGTGTTTCTCTACTCTTCTCGTACTTCCCTCAAACCCTATTCATTCTTATAGTAGATCACAAAAGAAAAACAAACTAGCATCAAACAAATTGTGGCCAAAATGGCATATATAAAAACTAAAGAGACTCACTGCCATAAACCTATAGGGTAGAGCACCATCTACTAATGTGAAATGCGTGCACATGATCCCCATCCTCCATAACCACCTACACAATTCCAAGCAAAAGAGGAAATAATAACATATGCCAAACCATCCCATTGGTTTGAATAATAACAACTATTGACAAGTTACTGCTAATTGGAAAAAAATTATTTTATTACACTTGCTTGTACTAACTTAGGCAAATTGAAATTTTGTAGAGAAATATCCTCATGGTATTGGTGGTTGGTAGGAAGCAGGTCTAGAATAAATGCTTAAGGTGAAAACAATAGTACTGTCAGGTACTAAAAATTCAATTCATTTAACTTAATTTTTTAAAGATCATTTATATGTTGTTACTATTATTTAATCTTGCCAAGGTACTTTTACATGATTGTTCCATATATTGTGTTTTTATGGCATTGACCAGATGGGAAAATTTTCACCTTTTATAAATATTCGATCATCATTGTATTTCAAGTTGTCCACTCATATATTAAGGGGGAAACTATATTCTACATTTTTCTATTGATCATTTTCATATTTCATTATATGTAATTTTAAGTGATTATGGGATTGAAGGGCCATCACTAAATGATTATGAGTTCTAACTTTAATTTTTAGATGTTAAGTGACACAATGATTTATTTTTGGGTATGGAGGCCCCTAACCTAAAAAAATATAGGGTTCCAACTCTATCTCATTTAGATATTTTCTTGAACAATATGACATACCCATAGGACTTCCAATACGTATCGAGGACAAAGGAGCTATCTTATTGCAATTAATTTCCATGACTTACACTTATTATTTTTCATTCACCCATGTTTGTGCCTTAAATTTGTTTTGTAGGGTTCAAAATTCATCCTATTTTTAGTCCCAGAGATCCAAATTGAGACAAAATATTAACACACAAGTCTAATATAAAATATTTTTCATAATTTCCTTTTTATATGCTTTTATATTTTACTTTGAAGTATTGCATACCTACACCACCTTTGTTGTGGTTAGCATGCACCTCGAAGTGAAAAAAAATGTAGTAGTCTAAAATGGTCACGTGGCTTTTATTTTCTATTAGTTATCTCAATTTAACCCATTTTTATATATCTATCTAATTTAGACAAATCGAATGATATTGATACTCTTGGTGACTTTTGAAGTATGAATCCCCATTTTTAACTCTTTAAAATAACCTCCATATGATATTTCTTAGCCCGTGGTCATGTTTTATGGACTAAACTGTAAGGTAATGACAACTCTATAGACCATACGGGTTTCCTCAAACTCCTCCTTTTCAAGATAAGCCCATTCTCTCTATTATGTTCTTTCCAATTCTAGCCATTGGAAGTTGACATACACACTAATATTGTGAAATTTGAATTCAAATTTAACTATAAATAAATAAGTGTTTTAGGTCGTTTCACATAGAAGTATTATCAATCATTTTCTAGCTAACATTCTATTATGGAGCACTTTTGGCACACATTTTAAAATTATTTCCTTTACGCAATTTATTTGTGTCATTATCTTTACTCCACTTTAGTGAACTAATAAATCAACGCCATTCCATTGAACACAAGCCCCCAATTCTATTGTATTTTTCTCATCACTTTAACATAGAAAATAATCGTATGTACATAGGAGTCTTCACATGAGATTTGAGGGAAGGGAAGCGAAGGGTGGAACTAGGTGAACAAAACCCAAAAGTTAGATTTTAGTTTTAGATATACTTTGTTTGGATTATAAATTTTGTTCTAGACACTATTTGGAACAAAGTGTACAGTCCTTATAACTATCTCCAAGTATATCCAAATTTTTGGGTTGTTGTCTTCGTTCTTGTTGTGTATTGTGTACAATTTTTTTTTTATCTTTTTAATTTTATTATATTATTATTTTATGTATTAATTTGACATTATTATTATATTGTATATATATTTTTATGTGAAATAGAATGTAATTTATTTATTTCATTTGTGATGTGGGTTTAGTTTGAAAATATATAATATACACAAGATGATGTTCAATCATTGTCAATTTATTCCATTTTTTATAATTATAAAAGAGTTTTTAATGGATGATACCCTTATCATTTATAATAATTTATATGTATATGTGTGTATGGGGTGATGTTAAATAAAATATAATTCATTTATTAAATAGTGGCATGGTTTTCAATAATCATTTTAAAAAGATATAATTATTCTAATTTTTCATTTAATAATCTATACTATATACAAGGTGATGTTTTATTAGTGTCGAATTATTCTATTTTTTTATTATTAAGGGAGAGTTTTTAATGGATGATAATTTTATTATTATAATAATATAAATTATTAATTAAATTAAGTCAATCTTAATTAAAGTTGTATTTAATATAAAATAATTAATTTAATAGTAAACAACTTTGCTAAGTGATATTTTTTGGTGGTCTCTTCTTGAATCATGTTTAATAAAATCTAGAAAAATTTAGAGTAATGTAATGATAAAGTCTTATTTATTTTTAAAAATAAAAATAAAAATAAAAAAGTAACGTATTTGAGCTAAGATTCATTTCACGCCATCGATTTTCAATGCGATGAAACACAGACTGTTAGATATTTTTTACAAATTTGTCTAAGTGTTGAAACTTAGTGCATTTTTGTCTAAGGGACCAAATTTGCACCCACATATCTTTTGTTGTGCTAAATCGCATGATCTAAAATTTGGACTATATGATTTCCTCACATAGGATAATTTAACCACATATCAATCTACTCCTGGAATCTTCACATGTGTGAAATATAATGACATTAAAATGCCTCCTTAGATTTATCTGTCATAGAGCCAATTATGTCAAGATGAACATAATGAAGAACCAGATGAACCACTCATGCACACAAACATTCAAATCATAAAAGACCTCTTATAGGACCCCTTGCACGTCCTCAAATCACCATACTCAACCCTGAACATCTCTAACCATGCCAAAATTGAAAATCAACCAAGCCTCCTTCAATTATACTAAGACAAGCACATTGCACACTTTGCCTTTATCACTTAGACTATCAATGCACTTCATCCACTCACCTGGACACCTACATGACATCATCATGATATCATTGAAAACACTCCAACAATCTCCCCTTTTTCATTGATGTCAACACCCATCATAAAAAGATATACATCTCACCTTCCTTCTCTCTTCAAACACTCCATAATAGGAACTTTATCCCCCTTTGACACAATGACAAAGTGGGCACCAAATGATCTTGAGGACCTAAAAAGAATACCAATAGGAGAAGACCATCTTAAAAAGATAGTACAAACTCCCTCTTACCTTGAACCTACCTCTTCTTTTCTTGACAACATATTATTGATACATGCAAACATTTGAGAGGGACTCACCCTAAGATCTCTGAGCCATTTCACCTCTTGAGTATCTTCAGATCTCCACACACCATGAAGAACCACCATACAAGTTTAATAGCCTTCTCTCTCAAGCTACCTCAAGTACCACCAACAAAACTTCATGCCACTAAAAAAAAAGGAAACATGTTCTTAAACCAACTTGAGAACTCACCTTGAAACAGACATACCTTACTCTTTTGGATAAACTGAGCAAAAAGGCACTCTTCTTCACATTAGGCCTGTCTAGTCTCCTTATAGCCCTACCTAGAACTTACAGAGCCCACAACTTTCTATAGAAATAAATTCAAGACCTGAAACTTCATATCTATATCACTCTCATATGCCCCCTCAATCACACCAACTTCTATCACCTATTTCATCCTATGCAACATACTTCCATCACAAACCTACTAGCTAATTATGCCTCTATTTTGACAAAAACTTGAATTACTTAAAATCCATAACCTTTAGATCTATAAGAAGCTTGATTTGAAAACACATTCAGTGCATTCAATATATTAAGAAGCCTCATATCTCAACTCATAAGGCACACCACTTTTCTAGTAAAGCCCAAACTCTAGAATCTCAAAATAAATAAGGTCAACAGACCTCCTTCTAGTCAATGCCCATCTCCGAAACTTATTGCACACATGAATACAACCATCACATACTTCTAGACTAATATTTGAGCCTCCATACTTTTGGTAACCCACACATCTTATAACCCATGGTTTTTGACTTGCATACCCTTAAGCACAAACCAGGAAACCTAAGAGCAAACAAAAATTCTCCAATTTCACACAAAAGATCTTCAAAACTTGAAATCACATGAAAGACACCTGAATAAATTCATCACACCTTTCTATGCCATTAAGACACCTTGACAACTAGTAATGTTGCTTGGATATCTCCATACCCAGCCTGCAAACCTTGCACACATAGCTTCATTCCATTATAACATATTGAAGCAAATTTATAAGACTCATTTCTCCCCCTTAGCCAAACATATCTTTAAATGATATTATTATCTTGAAACATCAACCAAAGCTCAATTGGCATCCACCATGCTTCCTCTTGCTTGTCAAGTGTCTCCTTGAAGCCTAGATAGAGACACCCTAACTCATAGTGTCCTAGAATAATGTGAAACCAGGAGTTGCCCACAACTCCTCATAATCTTTCTCCTCCTTGGTCATCTTATACTTATAGTTATTATTTTTCATCTTAGTATTAAGAGAAGCAACATGCTCATCCACTACAATATTATCTTTCTCTTCCAAGCTTGTTTTGTCAATACATGGAGACAACAAGTATTCATGACATACCTTTTCATCTGAAGAATATTTATTGCATTTTATAACCTCATCATTAGGCACTGATAATTGATGTTCTTTACATAAAAATTGCTTAGCAACAACAATATGTTTACTTTGATCCCTACACATTTTAAAACTAGCCTCAACTAGTACCTTGGTCTTTTCCTTGATCTTGGTCTCTTCATTCCTTTCTTTAGACTTGTTAACAAATGCAATCAACAGAAACTCTTGTCTTTCCTTCATGTATGTCATGGAAAACAAACCATTTTTGGACTCCATCTGATCACTCTTAAAATATTTATAATCCATTTACTTACCAATCTTCTTCTTCTCTATAGTCATTTTACTTTCTTGACTTTTGAGCTTAAACTGATCTACAATATTTTCATTTAGAGAAACTTTCTTATCAACCTTTTGACTAGTCTGATTAGCAATGATAATATTTGGTCTCCATAACAAAGAATGACCTTTCTTATGCATAATTTAATCTTCATGTACATTGATATACCTTGAGGACCTATTGACTCCACTTGGGCATAAACTTGCCATATGACCACTCTTATGACAACTAAAATAGATAACATTATTCATACATTTTGATAGATTTGAACTGTGATAAATCTTTGGCCAAAAACTCCTTTTATCAAAGCTCCATGAATGTCCATACTTAACTGACTTCCTTATATAGTCCTTAGATTTATGACCATATTTATTACATGTATAACAATGATCATGGAATAAATTAGCATACCTTGAAGCATTTGCTTGTCTAATAGACCTTCTAGCATTGCTTTCAAAGCTTGCATTCTTCTTAGCTTGCTCAGTCTTTACATGTTCCTTTTCTATCTTGTCCAACTTGTCTATGAGTTATTCATGCTCTACTCTCAAGGAATCAAGATTAGTCTTCAACTCATCATGCTCACCTTGCTTTGAACTCACCTTGGTATTGGCTTATTCTAATTGAGTCTTGAGATAGCTGCACTCTTCTTCCCTTGATTTTAGACTACCATTTGAAACCTCTATTTTACTTCTGAGATATTTGATGACCTCCTTATCCTCCTTGGCTTCTTTAGCCATGTCATCCTTAAATCTACACGTTTTCTTTTCAAGATAATTGATCAACTCTTGATACTTCTTCCCATCTCTCTCAATCTTGACTATCAAACTTACCTTAAGAGAACTAACTTGTACTTCAAGACCTTTGATCACAAACCTCATCTTATGATTCCTCTTTGTGAGCTCAACTCCTAGAACCACTTCTTCTTCCTCTCTATCATAGAACACTTCTTCTCCACTGTCATGGCAGACTTCGTCATCATGCATGATGTCCTTTTCTTTTAAACAACTTTCCTCTTTTGAACTTGAACTTTCCATGACATTTTCTAGCTGAACCTTGAGATCATTGATAACTTTCTCATCATCTTTGGCATCTTTCTTCAAAGTACATATCTACTCTTCAAGTGCCTTGATCACATCCTTCCACTGTTGATTCTCTTTATTCAACTACTTAGCCATCTTATGCTACTTAATATCTCCTTCAAGCTATTAATCTTCCTCCAAAGGACCCGCTTTGATACTAATTGTTAGATGTATAATCGCTAAGAGGGGTTAGATTAGTGAGCCCAAATAATCCAATTTAAATTCTAATTCCTTCAAACCCTTAATCATTCAATACATACATTCATGAGGAATACACATCATTCATAGCAATGAACAAGAGAGACAATGCAAGATCAAGCACATAACATATGACATACGTGGGAAACCCTCTTGGGGAATGAAACCCACTCTCAAGCCTGAAAACACTTGGACTACTTGTCCTATAAGGTATTAAAAACTAGATATTATTTAAGTCCTTCTAACTAGGACTTAGTGAAACAATTATCTCATAAGGACTACCTCTAGGATGATCAAGTCCTTTTGACCACCTATTGGTCAAATCCTTCTAACCCAAAACCTTGGTCAACTCCTTTTGACCTAAGGCCTTTAGTGAAACACCTATTTTACAAGGAGAACCTACCCCTAAGGATGATCAAGTCCTTCTAACCCTTCTATGATATGAACACCTCCACCTTTGAATTTATGTCTTCAAAATTTGATGATGGACCTCTGATAACATAACCTCCTTCACTTCTTCACACACTCACAATGCATCCAAAACCACCTTTTGGATCACTCCACACTCCTCAGCTCATACACAGCCACCAAATCTATAATAGCTCTATCAAAACATCATCAATATGACCATGGGGTCATCCTCACATAAAACACTCTGATCTACCTCTCAAATCAACCTCCAAGCTGACACAAACATCACCTATCCTTCAATCATACTCAAAACATCTAAAACATCCTTTTGGATCAATTTAGAGCTCTTTGTTCATCCTCAACCTGCAAGAGCACTATTTTGACATCATAAATATGACCTACAGGTCATACACATAGTCCTCAAACTATTATACTCATTAATCCATCCACTAAGCACACACACTCTCTTATTTCCTTCACACCAATGCTATCTATACTCACCAAAGCCTCTCATAAGTCTAGAAACCATCACATTTGGTTTCACTATTTATAGAGCATTCATGATCATCACCATATTAATCAGCCAATAGGTATGCCTTAACCCTTAAGGCATATATCACATCAATACATAGCTTAATACCATCCACATAGGTTGGCCATAGCATCCATGGGTCACCCTTAAGTAACTACTCCTTTTTATTAGGCCCTTGTAACCCTTATAGGTCTCATGGAGACCTATTAACCCATTTAACACTTCATCAAGCTAAAAAAAGAACACAAGACCACTTTCAAATGCATATTTCCACTCCACATGACCCCTTCAACATCCTCAAATGATCACTACCATCTCTAGTCACCTTTGTGTATGCTCAATCAACTCAAATAATGACCTTATACATAGGAACACCATGAAAGACACACATTCAACTTATTAAGCATTGTTCATATCAAGATAGATTGATCACACCTCCAAAATCCATACATATTATCCTCATGGAGTTTACAACACTCTCCAATAGCTAAATCATCATGAGACATCGAAATAACATCAACACAAGCTCAATTATCCATCATGGGTCACTTACAATCCATGGTCAAACACGCAGTCAACTTTGGAGCTTAATAACTTTTACTATATGAATAATCATACCTCCTAACTAGATTCACTAATGTGTCTTGGTGTCATCTACAAATTTTGTTTTTACTCCATCAACAAATTCATTCTAGATCAAAAGTTATATCCAAAATAATGAGCATTGGTTTTTCCCTCGTTAATTTTCAAATGTCAACGATCACAATTAAACCTCGGACACTATGCTATCATCTCATGTCCTCACTACTTAGATTAATCACGCACCATCTATCTTATTTTAAGGAGATCGACCTTTAACAATGCTAAACATCTGTCACTTTGATCACATCGACTCAATACGCACTATTGATCTTTATTTATATAAACACCCACTCGTCATTAGATCTTAAAAGAATCTTGATCTTTACCTTAGCTTTATGTTAAACATTGAACACTTGTCTTCATCTCACTGCTTCCTAACACCTTGGAACAAACATGTTTTTTTGATCTTTTTTTAAGGATCTCATTCTTTACCTAGTTTAAGCATCGAACACTTTGACCCATTTAACTTACTACGCACCATAGATCTAGATGTATGAACTCCCGTGAACCGTTGGATCTCTATCAAGTCTTGATATTTAACATCATGAAAAAATGAATAAGTATGAAGACCATTGTAATCTACATATAATCCCAAATTTTCATAGATATATCTTTTACCTCACTCACTCTCATGTTCTTAAATTTGAATCATAGAAACTAGGCAAAATACTGAACAAACCCATATGACCATTTCCTCTTGAAACATTCATGTGTGCAAGATAGGTCATCACCAAACTACTTAATTGGCTCTTTATTATACTTAGACAAATAATGTATTTGATCTTGAATTCATTTTATGTCGTCAATCTTTGATGCGATGAAACATGGACCGTTAGATCTTCTTTACAAATTCGGCTAAGTGTTGAAACTTAGTGTGCTTCTGTTTGAGGGACCAAATTTACACCCACATATATTTTACAACGCTAAATTGCATGATCTAAAATTTGTACCATATGATATCCTCACATAGGAGAATCCAACCATATATTAATCTACTCTTAGAACCCTCACATGTGTGAGATATAATGACATAAAAATACCTCCTTAGATTAATTTGTCATAGAGCCAATTATGTCAAGATGAACATAATGAAGAAGCAGATGAATTATAATCATGCACACAAACATTCAAAGTATATATGACCTTTGATATGACCCCTTTCACATCCTCAAATCACCATACTCATACCTGAACATCTCTAACCATGCCAAAATTGAAGATCAACCAAGCCTCCATCAAGCATACTAGGATAAGCACATTGCACACTTTGTCATTGTTACTTAGACTATCAAGGCACTTCATCCACTCACCTGGACACCTCCATGACATCATTTACAAATATTTAACACACATTTCCAAACATAAATTTTTACTTTCCTATGAAGTGAAGATCGTTAGTATCCATCCCCAAGAATATTGTGAATAGTCCTTTTGGCTAAATAGCGACCTTCTCCTATCTCATCATGGAAAGCTCTCAAGATGTCATATATCCCATCTTCTTGTACACACATGTGAAGTATCAAATGAGGTCCATATTTAAATAATACATCATTAAATCATATATAATTAGCATGATTTTTGATGAAACGTTTCTTTTATTTATGTGTAAAATCAAAATGAAACTTATATGTGGCTAGATAATTAGCCATATCAATAAACCATGGTGAGTGAGCTAAAAATGTGAATAATTGTTCATTCAGATAATTATCCTCCATTGGTTCATCTACTCCTAAAACACTCAATATTGACAAGTATTCAGTAACTACATTAACTTTTCCTAACTTAACAATGATTTTTATTGATCATTTGATTTTTGGATAAAACTATGTGCATGTTTTTCATTAGCGCATTTTGAATTACAATCTATTATTTATATCAAATTATTAAGATAATAGTAACGATCTAATGGTCCTACCTCCTACCATTGGTTTGTTCATTGTATATCTTATGGATAAATTATCTGTATAAATGAATATTTTGTATCAAGTGATGTAGTGATGGAATTTGTGCATAACATAAATGATAATAAGGAACTCCTTTTCAGTAGTTATATAATTTATTTTAGTAGGATTTAAATTCTTACTAATGTAATAGATGGAATACATCTTACCTTCTTCATCTTTCTGCCTAAGAACTACCCCCATAACATTGTTAGTGGCATCTATGTGTATGTGAAAGGGCTATTCCCAATTAGGATCTCTCAACACTGGAGTAGAAATTAATTTTTCTTTTATTGTCTCCAAATCCTATTGACATTTGTTAGTCCATATAAATTCACTATCCTTAGTAAGCAAGGAAAACATAGGTGCATCAATATTATTGAAATCCTTAATAAAATGTCTATAATACCTGTATAACCTAGAAAGATCTTGATACTAGTCAATTTTTTGGGTATAGGAAACTATGAAATGAATTCAAAATTTTTAGGGTTAACTTGTATTCCTTGATCTAAGATATGATGACCCAAGACAATTCCTTGATCTACTATAATCATAATTTTTTCATGACTTTGGGATAATTGGTGTTGTTCACACCTGGTCAACACTTTATCTATATTGGTTATGGTTTCATTAAAAGAGTCCCTATGCACTGTAAAATCATGCATGTATACTTCAACACATTATTAGTAAAATCAATAAATATAGCAAAGACTGTTATCTGAAAGGTGGTTGGTGAATTGTGCAATCCAAAGGGTAATTTTTTACATGCAAACATTCCCCAAGGACATGTTAAATTGATTTTAGCTTGGTCTTCAGGAGCTACTCTTAATTGATTATACCCACTTAATCCATCCAAGAATGAAATCTACTTCTTTCCAACTAGATTGTCTAAGACTTGGTTTATGAAGGGCAAGGAAAAATAGTCTTTCATAGTTTATTTGTTGATTTCCTTATAATATACACATATTATCTATTTTGTATGTTTTCAAAGTATTAATACTAGTGGTAAGACCCATTGACTATCCGATATTGGATATATGAATCTTTCCTACAATAGTTTTTATATTTTAGTTTTGACCATGTCTCTTAGTGTTAGATTTATCTTTCTTTGAGGTTGTCTAACTGGTTTTATGTTTTCAACATAGATCTAATGGGTGAATACACTTAGATGGATGTATTTCATGTCACTTTATTCTAAAACAAAATCTTTATTATGAATCTTTAGTACATCAAATACCTTGGTCTCATGTTCATTAATTAACCAATTATTTATGTTTAGCATTTTTCCTGGTTGTGTTTTAATTTGTTTTGTCCCTGGATATATTGAATTAAATTAACTAAATTCAATCATGAGAGATTTTAAGGTACAAATATGAGGTTGCAACATGAGAAAGGTGGTTATGTCTTTTAATAAGGATTATCATTCTGAAATCACACCTACTAATGGGCAATGAAAATCTAAGAGAAAGGATTCCTGATTGTTTTATGTCAAACTAATACACTTTGCTAAAGAGGTGTGTGATCATAAATTTCATCATGAGTGTCCTCAAATATGTTTTTATAATCTTATACATATGTTTTGAAAATTTATATCTTTGGTCTGGTGATCTCTGGAGCTAGATTGGACATCTCTAGAGTCAAACTATTTTCTTCCATATAACCTATTAACTCCTCCTCTAGCTCATTTGTATGGTTTTTAATTTCCATCATTGCAAAAAAAAATACTATTTCCATTTGGATATAGTTCATCTACCCATAATTTATTTGAATAATTTAAATATGGTTTTACAGGTGGATATAAATAAATTTTCTTTGTTTTAAATCCATTAGAGATTGTTATAGCTCTAGACCTGTAATCTTTGAGTGTTGAAACTGTGACCAACCATGGCCTTCTTAGGACCAATAGATAACCCAATTTTTTACTCTTTGTCTAGAGTATCATAAAATCTATAAGATTTTCCCAATATTCTACCACTATTTATACATCTTTTATGACCCCCTCTATTTTGGCAATGTATTGATTAGCCATCTGTAGGACTATAGTAGTTGGTTATATCCTAGTTAGAGAGAGTGATTTCAATGTGTCTGATGTCATGACATTGATATCAGTTCCTAATTCCACTAATACATTGGGTATTTCCTTCTTTCTTATGGCTATGATGATGATTGGACTTCCAAGGTCTCCATACTTTAGTAGAAGCAACCTACCTGCTAAGAGGTTAACAAGTTTACCATCTATATGTATGGTTTTTGGATACTATCTTCTTCTCCCTTGAGTTTTGAAACTCAAAATTTTGATTATTCTATTAATCACAGGGATGTATCTTATAGCTTTCAGAAGTGGTATCTCAATGCTTAGTTTTCTTAGTTCTTGGACTAAACCAGATTCACCTTTATTTGTTATTTATTTAAGTCTTTCAAGAAATGGAATTGTGAAAGAGCATCAAAAGCAATAGTTTCTTGAGGTTTTTCTTTATCCTGAATGTCCTCTGCTTCCTCTAAGTGCTCATTAGGAAATATTGAAATGTCCTTTCCACTAGGAATTTATGTGATGGTGAGTGGAAAAGGACTCGTAAACATTTTTTTTAAATGTCGTTGAACATTATTGTAATATATGGCATTTAATCCCATAATTATTTCTTGTTCTACTCCATAGATAGTGTTTACTTTTATATTTTTAGGTTTTTCTATTAGTTATGTATATAATTCAAGTTGATTTACTTGTTCAATTTTTTGGTGTTGGTTAGTAGGATCAAACAACAACACATGTTTGAGTGGTAACCTTCTTTATTGATTGAATATTTTTTAAGGTACCCATTATTGATTTATTTTTAGAATCCATGGTTGTTGGTTTTTTTATGATACTCATGGTTGTGGTGATGTCAATTATCATGGAGACCAAGTTGGTGGTCCCTATGTTTGTGTAGGTGGTGGTTCAGCCCATGGCATCATCCATAGATTGGAAGGAGCTTTGTGAACAAAGTGATTTCCATTTTGATTATAATAGAATTTGTTCCCTTGTCTTTGTATATAATTAAGCTCTTTGGTTGGTTGGGTAATCTATTTCAATTGATTCTTAAGGATAGGAAGGAGGATACAATTCTTTGTGTCATGGATATTTGCATCACAAATACCACATATATATGTCCTATCAAGAGGGTACTCTTAAAGGACATGTTTCAACCTATATTTTGAGAAATACATAGCTAAAGGTTTAGTATTGGTATTATATTTTTCTTTCAAGCCATATAATGTGGTGTTTAATTAAACCAAATTATCTTTTTTAATATTTAAAAACTCTTCCATGAGTTATCCTACATCATTTCTCTTTTTTCTTGTTTTCAACTTCCTAACACTGGCC
Source organism: Torreya grandis (assembly GCA_037957365.1). Taxonomy (NCBI): domain Eukaryota; kingdom Viridiplantae; phylum Streptophyta; class Pinopsida; order Cupressales; family Taxaceae; genus Torreya; species Torreya grandis. The sequence continues at coordinate 1,288,984 of JARHVA010001670.1, read as the reverse complement.
CTTATTCTTGAGTATTTCCTACATAGTTCAACAATGTCATTGAGTCCAAGTTTATTTATATCTCCTTTCCCCATTAGGTTCAATTATTCTCAAGCATCATCTTCTAATCCCTTTAAGATTTTTTTTTAATATTCATTTCTTAACCCAATTCATATCCACACCTTCTAAGGATAAAAAGAAAATGGTTAAGATAGTCTTCTATGTTTTCATCTTATTTTTGTTTCATATGGAATAATTCCTCTTTTCTATCTGATACCCTAAAATTATCTTGGTATTTATCCAAGAATCTTTTTTATATTTCATCCCATATGTGAATGGATTCTAGTTGTAAACCCATAAACCACTTCATAGTTAAATACTTGAGTGTTGAAGGAAATACTTTAAACTTTTGATTATTAGTTTTGTAGTCATAGGTCTAACATAATACCTTGAATTCAAACAAATTTTTTTAAGGATATTATGTTGAATTTTTCCTAAAAGTAAGTTATTTACATATATGTGTGTGTGTGTGTGTGTGTGTGTGTGTGTGTGTGTGTGTGTGTGTGTGTGTGTGTGTGTGAGAATATATTTTTCATTGGAGCATTTTTATCTAGATCTAGGACAATAGGATATGTAAAGGGTCTGCCTACTAGTTGAGCCCTACCTACTTCAGCTTTATTTTATGGATTTACGATGTTTCTTTTGTTGTCTCCCATTTATTCCAAATATATGTTGTTAAGATTTCTCTTAGGAGGTAGTGTATCATTATAGTGGTTGGAAGACTACAAGATTGAGATTCAGTACTTTAGTTTACAATATTTTTTAGCTTAAATTGCTTATTTTGGAAGGATGCACCTACCTCTGGGGAATTTGCCAAGTTCAAGTGAGGCTAATAGTGGCTCTTCTTCAACAATTTGCATTATTTTTTCTAAAAGGTCTTATAATAACATTTTATTCTTGTGACCTACTCATACTTTTGCTTTGTTGGAGTTTTTATGAATATATCTTCCCTTTGAATCTCTTTGTCTATTCATAAATTTCTTTGATTTATGGGATTTTTTTTCTTAATCACTGTCAGTTTAAGATTTTAAACCCTACTGACACCTAGAAAATCCTAAGCAATGGCACAAAAAATAATGAGTGTCTTTGTGTCCTCTTCCCTTAGATGAATATGTCATGTCAATCTAGGTAGTGTTCAATGGCAGTCAGTAATAAGGTATGCAAAAAATTGAATAACAGTTGTCAATTTGAGGTGAGTTATGGATCATTTACTTATAAGGTTCTATTATAATTGCCTGAATTGAAATATAATCTATTACTTGTGAAAAAAATACATGAAATGAAATTACTTGGAAGGGAAACACACTTGTTGGAATCAAAATTGCATTGAAGTGAACACACCTTTAATCTATTTTCATAAATGTAAATTACATGAAATAGAAACACGAAACTAATATATTTTATGGAAAGGGAAATTATTTGGAAGGGAAATTCCTTAGAAGGGAAATGTTGAAAGTAATCTTGCTTTAAACACACACATTAACACATAGAATGTCTAATGGATGTTTGTTATCGTCTGAAGGTATGGCATGAAACTTGTTTGAGAATGTCTTTATGTAGGCTGTGTTTATTGCTAACCTACTAATCTTTGTTATTTATTATTTTCTTTAAATAGTCATGAATAGATGTGTTTGTTAATAATCCTTATGGCTATTCATTTTATAATATAAGGTTGTAGGGATCATGTGCATCACCAAGTTTCTTAGACTCTCTTTTACCTTGTATAGTCTAGTTTGGACCCAAGTAAAAACTACCTAAACAAAGGTAATCCTCAATCGGGTTTACAAATAACCCATGATAGTAGTTGCAATTCCCATAGAATCTGAGAAATCCCTTTTATGCCTTACCTTCCCTCCTTTCTATTTTTATTGTATTCAATCCACACTTAGATTTAGGAATCAAAACTAACATTTACCTTGGAAAAACTAGCAAAAATCTTTGCCCATTTCAGACTTCGGTGCAAGATTGATCTCTAGTGGTAACAACTATTTGTTCTCAAAACTATCCCTAGTAGGCTACATAGGAGATCCCAAAATTATAACTCATGCCTTGGATTGTCCTTAGAAATCTTAAAATGAGAGGGTAAAAACCCCTAGGACCTCTACTATGGGTAAAACTCACATCAACACATCACTTGGCCAAAGGAGTGAACATAATGGAGTCACATCGTATCATGAGAAGATGTATTGTATGGCTAAGCCCAATTTCATCCAAGGATTCCCAATTTACTTCTACCAACCCTTATCATGATCACATGATCAAACTCCCACACATGTATAGAGACCTCCAGTACATTAAGATAAGATAAAATCATTAATTTTTTCTAATAATTTTTACTTTCAAAATAAAATGTGTAGCCAAATTACTAAAAAATATTATAAAACTATAAATTAACCAAGACCATATAATTTTGAACTAGTTTACATAATCCATATCAAGATTGTATATAATCAACCAAATTTATGTAATTTTAAGTCTTTGAAAAATTATTTCCCTGTATCAAATTTATATATATATTCTTTAAAAATATATAAAAAATATAAAACATTAATATAAAAAATGGTTAATAATTATTGGAATATTGGACTGCATACGGAAGGTGGGATGGTGATGAATGAAAAGGAGAAGGAAGGCATGAAAGGGGAGGGTTCAGGTTTGAACTTCAGGGTGGTGCTTGGCTTGCAACAGGCGACTCAAGGTATGTGGAACACTAGAAAAGTTCCCTTCTCATAGGCTTCAAGCCCCTTTGATGCAGACGAGCCTATTGGCATGTGATTACCCAAGGTCAACGGTTGCCTAGAAAGATGCAAGGAGAAGCCCAAGCTGGTTATTTTGATGGAAATGATTGCTAAAGACATTAAATACTAGTCAAAACACTCCCTGTATTGCAAGTTTTTGGGGCTTAGGACTTCGCTTCAGTTCTTGGAAGTGTGGGCTCAAAGGACATGGGCACCAAAAGGAGAAATGGACATTACGCTATTAGCAAATAGCTATTTTATGGTCACTTTTACCTGTTTGACTGACTGTAACAGAGTTTTTGCTAGAGGCCTTTACTTTCATAACCAGGTAGGGCTATTTATTAAGCCATGGCATGCAGGTTTTATACCATCAGAGGAGTTGCCAAATCATGTTCCAATGTGGGTGCATCTGCCTCACTTTTCAGTGGAATGTTGTCGAGAAGACACTCTGCAAATGCTTGCGTCTCTGCTGGGAAGGCCAGTCAGTTATTCGATGTCAATCCTTGGGAAAAAGGTAATGACTTATGCCTGCATCTGTGTTGAAATTGATCTTAGCAAGCCATTGCCTGATGCTGTGGAAATGAGTGCGGGACCCTTTACTTGGGTGCAACAGTTGGACTATGAACCCTTCCTTTCCACTGTCATTTTTGCCATGCTTATGGTCATTTGTAGTGTTGGTGTCCCAAATCAAAAGCCTTTCAACCTCAGCCTACCCAACCTCTTTGCAATCCCCCTGGAATAGATAAAGGAAAGGGCCCAGTTCCAGGTGAGGTGCCTGAAGCTGATGGTTTTGTTCTGGTTAAAGGCTGCTATAGAAATAGGGGCCAAAAATGATCCTTAAAGGAAAGACAAGCAGAAGACTCACTTAACAAATTTGAAATACTGGATGACCTTAATCAGCAAGAGGTGAATCTACCCGATTGATGATTTTGGATCAGGTGGTTGAGGGCCCAGCCCAGGAGACCAATGTTTCAGGTGATTTAATTGAACCACAGGATGTTAGGGATTGGCACATGGATATGGACCAGTAGATGATGATTTCAGAAGTGTTGGCTTCCTCAGTTGGACCCTCTAAAGAAGATGGAAATATGCCTCTCATTGGGAAATCTGGGGATTTAGGGGAAGGAGTAGTAAATCCTCTCCTCATTTGGGACTTTTGCAAAGGGACCTTAAGAAGGGAGGGGGAGAAATCTGTCAAGCCTGACAGAAAAAAGGACCTGGAAAAGATTAAACTAATGGGAGAGACTTTGGTAGAGTTAGGGTCAGTAAAGACTCTAGATGCTCACTTTTTGAATCCCCTTAAATGATTGTACTATCGTGGAATGTAAGGGATTTGAACAGAATCCCTAGACAAAATGATGTTCACAATTTGATTAGAAGTCAAAGACCTGATGTTCTTTTTCTACAAGAGACCAAGCTCTTAGTTGAAGCTATGTTCAGTCTTGCACCTAAGTTGTGGAGGCAAGGGGATTGTCAATGTATTGGGGCTCTCAAATCTTCAGGGGGACTAGCTTATTTCTAGAACCCATGGAAGATCAGTCCCATAGGGTGGTTACCTTCTAAGTTTTTAATGACTATGATTGCTTCCAGTTTTGAGATGGGGGAAGTCATTCTCCTCTCCAATATCTATGCCCCTATCGACTAGCAGGGTAAACACTCCCTATGGGGCCATATCATCTTTGTCCACATCTTGGTTCCCTCCTAGCCTTGGATTATGGCTGGAGATTTTAACGCTTTTTAGAATTGGCTGAAAAGCGTGGTGGTACATCAAGGCTGGACCCCTCTGCTTTGCTTATGCATAATTATATTGAAGTTTTGAATTTAGTTGACATCAAGCCCAATAATGGACAGTTTACATGGAATAATCGTAGAACTGGGAAACACTGCATTGCTGAGAGATTGGATCATTTTTTGGTCTCCAATTATTGGGTCAATGGTATGTGGTCTACGGGGTCTAAACATTTGGACTGGAGAGGATCGGATCACTGGCCTATTAAGCTTAATAGTGTTTTAACTTATCAACGTCACTCTCCTTCCTTCAGATTCCAACTCATGTGGCTATAGGATCAGTCACTGTTTGAGTGTGTGGCCAATTGGTGGAAGTGGGGTAGCCCTGCCCATGGTACGATGATGTATATTTTTGCTAAATCACTACAGTATGTGAACGATAAACTCAAACAATGGAATCATCAATGCTTTGGGAATATTTTTCACACTAAGGCTACTACTCAGACTAAGCTAGATGGTATCACGAGACTAATAAGGGAGGAAGAATTGATTGAAGCATTGCTTTGAAGCTCAAGCTGTGAAAGTCCTGGAGGAATGTGAACTTTGAGAGGAAATGTTCTAGAAGCAAAAGTCTCAGATAGAATGGCTCCAAGAAGGGGACAAAAATACCTCTTTTTTCTTTCATTCGTCCAAAGCCAGGAGGCACGACAACTCTATTTCAGTCCTGGTCAACGAAAGGGGTGAGCGACTTAACTCCTTTCCTGCAATGTCAGATGAGGTGGTGTAGTACTTCTCCACTCTTTTTAGGGAAGATGTGAATGGGGAATCACTAGAAGAAGCTCAAGTTCTCTTCTGTATTCTGCCTCTAGTGACGCGTGAAATGAATGAGAATTTAATGAAGGATATCACACCTGGGGAGCTTGAGGGGACTATTGCCCAGATGAAAAAAGGGAAAGCGGCTGGACGTGATGGCTTCTCGATTGAGTTCTACCAAGAATTCTAGGATATTATCAAATTGGACCTTTTAGCTGTTGTCCAAGAATCTCAACAGAATAAGCAAATGCTTAAGGCTTCAAATGCGACCTATCTTTCCCTCATACCCAAATGCGAAGGAGCAAATAGGATAAGTCAATTCCACCTTATATCTCTTTACAATGTTGTTTATAAAATTATATCTAATATCATTACAGATAGGTTAAAAAGAGGGCTAAGCACTATGATTTCTAAAGAGCAGAGTGGTTTTGTGGAGGGTAGGCAAATTTTGGATGGTATTGTTATAGCTGCTGAGTCCATTCACTCCATGGCCAGTTCTAAAGATAAGGCAATGTTTATTAAGTTGGATATGGCTAAGGCCTTCGACAGGGTCAGGTGGTCATTCCTGCAGAAGGTTCTTAGTGCTTTTGGTTTTGCAAACGAATGGACTCAATGGGTCATGAGTTGCATTACCTCAATTTCCTTCTCGGTGCTAATTAATGGGGAACATATGAAGTTATTTGGTGCCTCTAGGGGGTTGCGACAGGGAGATCCCTTGTCTTCATATCTGTTTCTTCTCCTCATTGAAGGTTTGGGGAGGATGATCAAAAGGAACTGAGAGGATGGGCTTATTCAAGGCTGGAGATGGGGTGGTGAACTGATGGCACAGTCTCACCTATAGTTCGCAGATGACACTGCTCTGATGGGCATGGCCACAATGAGTGAAGCAGCTAATTTGTGCAGGGTGTTGGATGTTTACTTAACAGCCTTGGGACAAATGATCAATGAAGACAAGTCATCCATCTTCTTTTTCAACACTCCAGGCCCCATATAACAGTGAATTGCTCAGACTATGCATTTTCAGATTGGGATTCCTCCCTTGATTTACCTAGGAATTCCTATTTCAGTTGGTCGTCTTCCCAAAGAGTCCTGGCAGAATATTTTGAATAAATTTTGGGCAAAAGTGAATCATTGGACTCACAGTGGTTATCTTTTGCTGGTCGTGTTCAATTAATCCAATCTGTGGTGAAGGCTTTGCCCATTTACAGATGTATGCTTCAGGTTATCCCGATGGGAATTGTTAAGGAGTTTGATTTGGTTGCTAGGTAATTTTTATGGGTTGGTAGTCTGACGTCCTCCAAATGGAGCCCAGTTCGTTGGGAGATTGTTTGTAGCCCCAAACAACATGGGGGTCTCGATTTGAGGTAGTCAAACTTGAATGGCATTGCTTTGGCGACTAAGCTTTATTAGCATTGGTGCACCGAACAAGACAAGGCTTGGGCCATAATTCTCTCCTACAAGTAATCGAGGACCATTTAGGTTGATATTCGTTGCTATCCCTGTTAAGGTGTGGAGCTAAAAGCTTCAATTGTTTGCATACACAAGGAAGGATGCTGAAGAACCAGAATCCCCGACGACGACAGTATGACCGACGTCGGTCATATGCAGTGGAGAAGGAGACCGGTGACAGAAGACAGTCGATCGACGTCGGCAGCACCAGACAAGCAGGGACTAGCGTCGGTCGCCTGTGTATTTCCAAAACTGCTGTTGACGAACAGTCAGTTAAGTGAAGCGCGTGTTTGCATGTCAAATGACTAATTATAGTCACGAGCTGCGTGTCTAATTATTGTGACTAGAGTTCTATTTTTGTAAGCATGGGATCCTATTTAAAGACCCATAAGGCATGTATTGTAATAATATTAAGAAGGCAAGTAAAAGCATTGAAGCTAGCAAGGTCAAGGAGACAAGCTGAAGCATTCAAGGAGGGATAATAACTCAGGCTTTAGAGTTGTGTTGAGCAAGAGAGAGAGGGAAGAAGGTCTTGAGGTGTTGCAAGCCTTTGAGGTGGAGGAAGAAGTGGCATCTTCCTTATTGTATTTTCTTCTAGTAGTATTTAATACAGAGAGTGTGTATTGTCTCTCAAATTCTTTGTTGTCTCAAGTTTCTAGTCACTTTATCATTCTGGTATAATTCCATGTTTAATTGTTTATAAGAAAGTAATCAATTGTGCTTCCGTTGGATAAGGGGTCACCTAATAGTTAGTATCAGAGCATATTGATTGTTGTAGGTGTTTCTTCTCCTAACAAGTGGTATGACAAGGCTTGGGCCATAATTCTCTCCTAGAAGTACTCGAGGACCATTTAGGCTGATATTCCTTGCTATCCCCTCATGGGGAAAGGTTCGGTGATATGGGGTACTCTCAAAAAAGGGACTACTCTTATTAAGGAAGGCTTATTCTGGATTTGTAAGTGGGGGTCCAAGGCTCTTTTTTGGACTGACTCTTGGGACGGTTATCCTCCCATTATCTCGTAGTTCCCTAATTTGTTGAACATTTGCTAGAGATTTCTTGACGCTGGTTGGTCTCGTGTGAGCGACTTTAAATTATATATTTCATGCAGACAAATGGAGGTGGCAAGGTGGAAAGCTCCTGAGGCTTGGCAAGATGTTAGGACGTAAGAGGAGCATGATGAGTTGTTGAGCCTTCTTGCCAGTCGTCACAATAACTCCCTCTAGGAGGAAGATGAGCTTTCTTGGTCTCCCAATCCTAAGGGAGTTTACACAGTTGCCTTAGGATATCAAGCCTTATTATCTCAGAGATTGGGTAGGGGGGATGTGCAATGGTGGAGATAGGTCTGGAATAAATTCTCATGGCCAAAATGCGACTGCTTTGTTTAGATGTTGGCTTGGAATAGGTGCCTGACCTGGGACAATCTCTGAAAGAGAGGCTTCCAAGGACCTTCAGTTTGTGATATGTGTGGGGCGGTAAAGGAGGATTCCGCTCACCTATTTTTTCATTGTTCCTTTTTTTACAACTTTGGCACTATTGGTGGGATGTCTGGTAGAGCCCCTATTTTCATGCTGTATCATTGGTCGACTTTTGGAATGGCGTGGGAGAATCCCCCTCAAGGACGCCTTTCCTGCAAGATGTATGGTTAGGGGGGCCCATCTTTCTATTGTGGCATCTCTGGCTCGAGAGAAACAGGAAATTTTTTTGGGACATGAGGATCATGGCGCAACAAGTCTAGCAAAAAATTGTGGGGATGATTCAGGAGACCATGCAAGCCAAGAGTGAGGTTTGCCTTCCTTTAATTAAGTAGGATGCTGATGTGGTGGTGCGACTTGGATTCCAGCGGCTCTCAGGGAAATCAGCTTGTGTCAGGAGAGGTCAGCAGGTCAAGTAGAAGATTTATAGGGTCAGAAAGTGGCTGCACCCTCCCAATGGATTCTCAAGATCAATACAGACGGTTCCTCCAGGGGCAACCCCGAGCCCGCGGGTATTGGAGGGATTGGCAGGGACTCCGAAGGTACGGTGATTTTCCTCTTTGTGGTCCTTGAGGGGGAGCAAACCATCAACATGATGGAAGGCCAGGCTATTCTTTATGCCCTTGAGAAGTCTCATGCTTTGGGTTGGCGTAGGATTATTTGCGAATCGGATTCTCAAGTCTTGATCAACCTGCTCGTTAAGAGGAAAGTGTTGGATGTCAATTGGCAATTGGCTTTGATTGTGCAGTAGATTTTGCGGGTTAGCTCGCTCATGGATATGGTTACGTTTGTTCATATTCCGCGTGAATGGAATAGGGCAGCAGATTGTTTGGCGAAATGGGCATTCGAGCATCTATATAGAGGAAATACTGAGGAATGGGAGACACTCTCTTCGGTGCTTCGCTTTGATTTGGAAAGAATTCTGGAAGAAGATAGGGAGGATTATAATAATGGTTAATTTGGAATGTGCCTAGTTTTTCTACCTTTGTTGTTTTCCCTCAGGGGTTTTTGTCCCCTATTTTTCTTGTATTGCTCTTCTTTGTTTTTCAATAAAAATTTTACCCTTTTTATTTAAAAAATAAAATAAAAAATAATTTATAAATTAACCAAAACCATATAATTTTGAACATATTTATATAATTTATATCAAAATTATACATAATCAACCAAAATTTAAATAATTTAAATTTTTGAAAAAACCATTTCCCTATATCAAAATTACATATATTTTCTTAAAAATATATAAAAAATAAAAAACATTACATAATAATAATAATAATAATAATAATAATAATAATAATAATAATAATAATAATAATAATAATAATAATAATAATAATAACTACTAAATTTTTTTAATGCCCCTATATAACATCTCTCACATGGTCAAGTCAAGTGCACCAAAAACTCTCTATTATCTACCATGGTATGCTTTCTCTTACATATTTACATGTAAATGGTAAAATTGAGGTCTGTTTCTCTTTTCACTTTCACATTATATATTGGGCGATAACACTAAAACTTTAACTTTAGTTTCTAAGGTTCATTTATATGTTGTTACTATTATTTAATCTCCCCAAGGTACTTTTACATGATTGTTCCATTTATTGTGTTTGTTATGGTATTGTCCATATGGGAAAATTTTTACCTTTTATCAATATTCGATTATCATTTTCATGTTTCATTATATATAGTTTTAATAGTGATTATGGGATTGAAGGGCCATCATTAATTAACTCCACGGTTCAATTTTAATTTTCTGATGTCAAGTGACATAATGATTGTTTTTAGGTGTGAAGACTTCTATCCAAAAAAATATAAGGTTTTAACTCTATCTTATTTAGATATTTCTTTTGATAGTATGACAGATTTGTGGGACTTCCACTATGTATTGGGGATTAAGAAGTTATTTTGTTATAATAATTTTCTATGAGTAACACTTATTGTTTTTCATTTATTCATATTTATGTCTTAAATTTATTTTGTAAGTTTTGAAATTCATTTTATTTTTAATCCCAGAGATTTAGATTGAGACAAAATACTTTGAAGTATTACATACCTATACCTACGCCATTTTTGTTGTAGTTAGCATACACCTCAAAGTGGAAAAAAATGGAGTATTCTAAAATGGTCACGTGGCTTTTATTTTATGTTATTTATCTCAATTTAACCCATTTTTTTATGTCTAGCTAATTTAAGCAAATCGAATGATATTGATACTCTTGGGGACTTTTGAAGTATGAATACCCATTTTTAACTATTTGAAATAACCTTCATATGATATTTCTCAGTGCCTAGTCATGTTTTATGGACTAAACTGTACGGTAATGACAACTATCTAGACCATACGATTTTCCTCACTCCTTTTCAAGATAAGCTCATTCACTCTATTATGTTCTTTCCAATTATAACCATTGGAAGTTGACAGGGATACTAATATTGTCATTTTGAATTCAAATTCAACTATAAATAGACAAGCATTTTAAGTCATTCCACACAAGCATTATCAATCATTTTCTAGCTACCATTCTATTATGGAACACTTTTGGTGCACGTTTTAAAGTTTTTTCTCTTACACAATTTACTTGTGTCATTATCTTTACTCCCACTTTAGGGATTTGATAAATCAATGTCATCTCTTTGAACACAAGCCCCCAATTCCATTTGATTTTTCTCATCATTATAACATAGAAAAGAATTGCACGTACATCAGAGTCTTTGCATAAGATCTAAGGGTAAAGTGTTAGGTTGTGGAGCTAAAAGCTTCAACCTTTGCAAACTGAGGAACAGATGGTTGCTGAGTTCTACAGGAACCGGCGTCGGCAGCAGGCCGACGTCGGCAGAATCCAGTGCAGAAGGCCACCGGCGACGGCAGGAAGTCAGCCGACGTCGGCAGAACCAGACTAGCAGGGACCGGCGTCGGTCGCCTGTGTGTTCCCGAAGTGTTCGTTTCACGGACAGTTAGTTAAGTGAACGATGAGTTTGCATGTTAAGACCACCCAGAGTCTTGGGCTGCGAGGATAATTGTCTAAATTAAGAGTCTAAGTTAGTGTTTGAGTTAGGGATCTATTTATAGACCCATTGGCATGTATTGTTTAAGGCATGAGATAGAAAGGAAGAGTTCCTTCTAGTTGTAAGATCTGTGAGTTGCAGGTTGTTGCAAGCTCATTGGGGATCTACATGTAAGTTTGGTCTTTGAATTGCAGGTTGCAGGTTCATGAGAGATCAGCTTGAAGTGCTATAGAGTGCTTGGTGTACCGGCAGGGTTATTACTGACTGGTTGGTGAGGTGAACACCAATTCTGTGTGTGAGTTGGTTGTTGGGACCTTTTTTGTGTAGGAGAGTGTGTGTGAGAAGAATTACTGTACACTTGAGGTGTGGCGAATCTCTGCAAGGTGAAAGAGTGTGGCGGCTCTTTGATGTATTCTTTTCTGTATAGTGTTAATACAAGATAGTGTATTGTCTCTCATATTCTGTGTTATTGGTGAATTCTAGTTACTTGTGTTTCTGGTTATTTTCGCATATTCAATTGCTTATATTTGGTAATCATACTGTGCTCTTTCTGAGGAGCAAGATCCTAACGAGTGGCATCAGAGCATGTTTGTTGTTCTAGATTCCTGACAAGTGGTATCAGAGCATGTTTGTTGTTCTAGATTCCTGACAAGTGGTATCAGAGCTTTTGGTTGGGATACTAACAGGGCTTCTGTTTGAGTGGGAGTTGAGCAATGGCAGAAAACAGTCAACTACGAATGGAAAAGTTTAATGGCAAGAACTACCAATTATGGAGGATGCAGATTGAGGACTATCTGTATCAGAAAGATTTGTACTTACCGTTGGGTGGGGTTGCTAGCAAACCCTTGGATATGAAAGATGAAGAATGGGAGGTTCTTGATCGGAAGGCTCTGGGATCTGTTAGATTGAGTCTTGATTCATCTGTGATTTCCAGCTTATCACAGTGTAAGACAACGGTGGAGTTGATGAAATCTTTGGCAAATTTGTATGAAAAAACCTCGGCTTCAAATAAGGTATTTCTTATGAAGCGTTTATTTAATTTGCAAATGATGGAAGGTGGATCTGTTCATAGCCATCTTAGTGATTTCCATGGTTTGGTAAACCAGTTAAGTTCAGTTAATATTGTATTTGATGATGAACTTAGAGCTCTCTTAATCTTGTGTTCATTACCTGAAAGTTGGGAAGGTTTGGTAATGGCAGTTTCTAATACTGTGTCTCCTTCAAAAGTCTTAAAAGTGGATGATGTTGTGAGTGTGATCTTGAATGAAGAGATACGCAGGAAAAGCACAGGTGAATCATCTGGAGATGCTTTGAGTGTTGAAGGAAGAGGAAGGCCAAGAGAGAAGACAGAGCGTGGGAGATCAAGGTCGAAGATAGGCAAAAGATCCAAGTCCAGGTATGGCAGAATAACCTGCTGGAAATGTGGAAAGCAAGGGCACTTAAAGAGAGATTGCAGATCGGGTGAAGATCATCATGAAGAACATGGAGAAGAAGCAGATGTTGCAGGTTACATTGCACAGGATGCTCTGGTATGTTCTTTGGATAAAGTAGAATCTTGGGTATTAGATTCTGGTGCCTCTTTTCATGCATCTCCACATAGGAAATTTTTTCATGAGTATGTCCAGGGAGACTTTGGAGAAATTTGTGTAGGGGATGGTAAGTCTTGTCAGATTGTTGGCAAAGGCAAAGTGAAGCTGAAATTGCAGACAGGTGACACATGGGTGTTAAAGGAGGTCATGCATGTCCCAGTTCTGAAGCGGAATCTGATTTCTGTTAGAAGTTTGGGTGAAGAGGGTTGCACAGTAACTCTCACAGCGGACTCTTGGAAGGTTACCAAGGGTACACTTGTTGTAGCTAGAGGTAAGAAAGTAGGTACGCTTTATCTATCTACTTGTTTTACTGATTCTCTTTCTGGGTTATCTACTTCAGCTGTAGATTCAGAGATGTGGCTTGATAGGCTTGGTCACATAGATAAGAAGGAGATGCTGGTTCTTGAGTCAAAGAGTATGCTTTCAGATTTGGAAGGCATGGATCGTGGTTTCTGTATGCAGAAGAAGAAGGTAAGGTTTCTTGAGGAATCCGATGTTAGTGACAAGAACGGGAAAGCCTTGGTTTTCAAGGAGAAAGTGACGGACAAAGTTCAGCATAAAGTGCAGAGGAATTCTGAGCAGAGCAAGGGTGATTTGGACAAGGTTTTGATCCAAAAAGAGCTCGCGGGAAAAAGTCAGGTCTCACAGGAAAAACACAGAGACCGACGTCGGCAGGAAAACCGGCGTTGGTGTCCAGACAGGGACCGACGTCGGCTATGTGCAGCCCGACGTCGGTGACTCGGGGCAGAAAAGAGATCGGCGTCGGCCAGGGGAAACCGACGTCGGCAGGAAGACAGTCGCAGGGAATCGACATCGGTCGGCTGTAGACTGAGATGTGACCGGCATCGGTTACTGAGACGAATTTTGGGTGGACAGCGAGTTGTCATGGAGTCTCAAGCGCCCATATGGAGGACTGAAGGTGTAAGTAAGTTCTTAAATTCGTCATTTCCCTTCTTTACACTACTTGTTGCTCACTTATGGCATAGGACCATGAAGTTATTGAAGAAACAGAACAGGTAGATCCAGGAAACAGTGGGAGCTTGGCATGGATGAGGATGTGATTCCTTGGAAAGAGAACCAAACAGGGGTTTTGGGTAGTGTTGCCAACTGGAAGTAAGCACTGAGAGACGAATGGATGTTGAGGATGAAGAAGAGTGGAAATGGATACGTGAGATGGAAGATCAGGGTATATGATCTTGTTTTAGCTGTAGGGCAATGGAGGTTTGATCATTGTGTTTCTCTTTACCAGGCTGGATAATATTAGCTACATTATCCTATCTTCTGTATGATGTGCTTGTTGCAGGGTTACATATACAGGTATTTCTGAACTAAAGGTAAAGTTAGTTCAGGTGTTTGTCATGGAGAATCTGGGAGCAACAAGATTCTTTGGCATGAGTGTGTTCTAGAGACATGGAGGTCTTGTTGACTTTGTTTCAGGATGATTGTGTGAAGCCGGTTAGCACGCCGATGGTTAGACAGTTCACAGAACAGGTGTCTTGATTCACATAATGAGGTTGAGTGCATGGCATGTACTAAACCTGAGTTTTCCCAAGCAGTGGGAGTTGTCACAAGTTTGGAGTCAATCCGGGAGAGTAATACTGAAGGGCAGTTTAGTGGGACCAGCAGCAGGTGCACATGCTATGCAGGGTCAAGTTCTTTTTCTACATGGTTGTAGATGCGGATGTGGCAAGTAATTTGGATGACAGATTTTGCACCACGGATTTTGTGGTGGTTGGTCTTCAAGAGTGATCTTGAGGAGGGATACAAAGCCAAGGAAACAAACTAGACGGTGTACAGGTACAGGTACAGGTTGCAGCTGTTTATCTCCAAGTGGGAGATTGTTAGGTTGTGGAGCTAAAAGCTTCAACCTTTGCAAACTGAGGAACAGATGGTTGCTGAGTTCTACAGGAACCGGCGTCGGCAGCAGGACCGACGTCGGCAGAACCAGACTAGCAGGGACCGGCGTCGGTCACCTGTGTGTTCCCGAAGTGTTCGTTTCACGGACAGTTAGTTAAGTGAACGATGAGTTTGCATGTTAAGACCACCCAGAGTCTTGCGCTGCGAGGATAATTGTCTAAATTAAGAGTCTAAGTTAGTGTTTGAGTTAGGGATCTATTTATAGACCCATTGGCATGTATTGTTGTAGGCATGAGATAGAAAGGAAGAGTTCCTTCTAGTTGTAAGATCTGTGAGTTGCAGGTTGTTGCAAGCTCATTGGGGATCTACATGTAAGTTTGGTCTTTGAATTGCAGGTTGCAGGTTCATGAGAGATCAGCTTGAAGTGCTATAGAGTGCTTGGTGTACCCGCAGGGTTATTACTGACTGGTTGGTGAGGTGAACACCAATTCTGTGTGTGAGTTGGTTGTTGGGACCGTTTTTTGTGTAAGAGAGTGTGTGTGAGAAGAATTACTGTACACTTGAGGTGTGGTGAATCTCTGCAAGGTGAAAGAGTGTGGCGGCTCTTTGATGTATTCTTTTCTGTATAGTGTTAATACAAGATAGTGTATTGTCTCTCATATTCTGTGCTATTGGTGAATTCTAGTTACTTGTGTTTCTGGTTATTTCCGCATATTCAATTGCTTATATTTGGTAATCATACTGTGCTCTTTCTGAGGAGCAAGATCCTAACGAGTGGCATCAGAGTATGTTTGTTGTTCTAGATTCCTGACAAGTGGTATCAGAGCATGTTTGTTGTTCTAGATCCCTGACATAAAGAAGCGAAGGATGAAACTAAGTGAACAAAACCCAAAAGTTAGATTTTAATTTTAGATGCTTTGTTTGGATTATAAAGTTTAGTCTACACACTATTTGGAACAAAGTTTACAATTCTAATAACTGTCTCTGAATAAATCCAAATTTCTGGTTGTTTTCTTTATTTTTATTGTGCATTGTGTACAATTTCTTTTCTCTATAATTTTCTTATATTATTATTTTATTTATTAATTTGATATTATTATTAAAATATATATGTGCGTGTGTGTGAGAGAGTGAGTGAGAAATAAAATATAATTCATTTATTTGATTAGTGATGTAGGTTTAATAATTGTTTCAAAAAATATAAGTATTTTAGAGTTTATTTGAAAATATATAATATATACAAGTTGATGTTCTATCATTGTTGATTTATTCCATTTTTTAATAATTATAAAAAAGTTTTTAATGGATTTATCATTTATAATAATTCATATTTATATGTGTGTGTATGGGATGATGTTAAATAAAATATAATTCATTTATTAAATAGTGGTATGGTTTTCAATAATCATTTAAAAA
Organism: Torreya grandis; assembly: GCA_037957365.1. Classification (NCBI taxonomy): domain Eukaryota; kingdom Viridiplantae; phylum Streptophyta; class Pinopsida; order Cupressales; family Taxaceae; genus Torreya; species Torreya grandis. Next base: position 1,272,870 of record JARHVA010001670.1, on the reverse strand, counting down.
ATATATAATTATTTTAATTTTCAATTTAATAATCTATACTATATACAAGATGATGTTTTATTGTTATGAATTTATTCTATTTATTTATTATTAAAAAAGAGTTTTTAATAGATGATAATTTTATTATTAAAATAATATAAATTATTAATTAAATTAAATCAATCTTAATTGAAATTATATTTAATATAAAATAATTAATTTAATAGTAAACAACTTTGCTAAGTGATATTTTTTTGTGAAAAAAACTTTAAAAAATAAATTCCTCAGTAATTGGTCAGCATTATCCAGTAAAATACCTTTCATATGAGTCACCATTTTTTGGTTGAATCCTACATTTCTTTGATGTTCCCAAATAATGATAAAGTCCTCCTTTAGACCCCCAAAAAATCGTACTGATAATAAAATAAAGTCTTAAGTCTCTGATGATAAGGTCCCATACTATCTAGCTGTATATAGTTGCCCAACGTTATCCAGTAGAATACTGCATGACAAGCCACCATTATTTGGGCTGAATCCCTGCCAGCGAACATTCTTCTCTGATGTACAGGTCATCTTATACTACATGACAGGCCTACCATAATAATACATTATCCAAACTTATGATATCTACTTGACATTTATAGATGATTTACATTTGTTAAATAAAATTTTGACCACTTCTAAGGGATTGAAAATGTGTGGGGCCCAAATTAGTCTTGAAATGGTACCCAAATAAAAGTCTCCTTCAGCCTGTTTTCTCACATGTACTTCAAAACAGAGAGGTGGTTGCCGGTTTTGTTTGTTACCCCATCTCATCCTATTGGGTAATGCCATTTTCTTAATCCATGTAAATCCAAACTTTGCAACACAATCTTCTATATGGATAAGATTATGAACTGCAGGCCATAGAATAAATTCTTGACATGACGTGACAGTTTTCAAATGGATAAGATGAGCTGTATGGAACAGTATAGAATAATTTCTTGACATGATACCACTTGGTCAAACAGAAATATAAATTCAAAAAATATGAACTTTTACTCAGTGGTGAAAGAGATGCATATCATCCTCCACATCCTGGATCTTCACAGTATGTATAAATGGGCTATCAAGCTTAGAATTTTTGTGTAGAAGACAGGGCATGTGAAAATGTATTTTAATTCCTATATCATTTGGTTTGAACTTATTGTGGGAAATGCACTCTTAAGTTTAGAAGTCAAAGTTTATTGGGAAGACAAACTCTCTTACTTGTTCCAAGGTGACTGAAATTGGACTTTACAGAACACATATGAGAATACTCTTTTATGGAAGATGGTGTTCTCAGAGGATGCCCCCTGTCGTGCACATTAAACTTAAAATATATCTACCACTAATTTAGAGAGAGAGAATTCACTACAAACTTAGAAAACCATTACCGTTTGGTTTAGAATACCATCCAGTTTGGAAACATGTCCAGTGAAGCTTAAACTTTGCTAAATCATCATCACAAGCTCCACCTTGCCACAATGCCTGGTTCCACCTTGCATATAAATTTTGGATATAGAGGAACTAACATCATTTTCCATGCACAAATAGGTAACCCCATCTGCATTATTAATAATAGCTCAGTAATAAAATCACACTAGATGAATGCAGAAAAACTTATAACCAAAGGCATTCTAATATGAAACCAGAGAAGATTAATTACAGAGATGATTTTTCTGCATTCATATGAAGCTATCGAATTGTCCCAATATTGAAGACCATAACTTCCATGGAGAGTATAAGAAAGAGAAGAATGAAAGAAATGTATTAATACTAACACAAGACCATAGTAGGTCAATGGGACCGGAAAAGTACAAGTAGCTTATAATAGACAGAGGGAGCCATTCAATTATCTCCAAAGTGATAAGATAAAACTTCAAGCATGTGATGCCCTGAAGGCAGGGTATAGCCCATAGGTTCTTGGGAGCCTACCAAGTCTGTCCTGGGGTTCTGATTCATTGCCTGACTCTCCAATAGTGGCCGCCCATCCCAGGTTTTCCAAATAACGGAAAAAAACAAAAAACCTAGTGCATGTGAGAAAAACTAGCTGAAACTACAATCCACCTTTGACCATCTTGTATTCACATCAGAGGCATAAGGGATTTCTATCAATAGCATTAAATTAAAAAAATGTGCATAATGGAAGGGATTCAGAATTCATGGTGCCCTGTATGTCTGTCAATGAGCTTGTACATCAAACATAGGAAGACATAAGTTATAACCAAAAAGTTGCTGTAGTTCTATGGGACATGAACTAGACAGCAGTAGGGAAGAGATGAGAAAAGCATAATCTTCCTCCACAATAATCTACCACTGGAGATGACCCCAAATGCTACTTATGATTCAAGGACTGCCGAATAAGATTGCCCATACTCTTCACTGTTCTCAAGATCATAATAATCGTAGGCCTAAATTATTCTTAAAGTTGGATGCAATCTTTCTCTGTTGATAACACCATTGAAGGATAGATCACAACCCAATTCAAAATTTCAAATGACAGCCCAATGCAGAGTCACACCACCCAAATTAAGACTTCTGTTCATGATACTGTAGAAATTAAAATCAAATAAACTATTTGTAACGATTTATATGCAGATATTTTGTCCAAGTAAAGATTCAATTTGGATTTTAAAAAAAAAGCAACCACTGCTGATCGAGAATATCATCATATGGGTTTCTAAAGTTTCCATATCTGATAGAGTAAATTGTACCCTACTAAGAGGCATTTTGTAAGCCAATTTCATTATTTGAGTTATAAACTTCCATTCCAAAATAAGCATATCTGGTAGTGTAAACTCTAGCTATTAAGAAGCAATTTTGTAAGCATAATTTTTTATTTCAATTTGAGACAAATGCTGAAAGAAATATGTTCGTTTCATAATGCTATTTGATGCATATTTCATTCATCAACTGGTCAATAAACTGAGAATGTTGAGGGCATTATATTTGGTGAGTTCTTGTGAATGGAGTTTGAAGCTGATCAAGACCATTAAGGAAACTCTTGGAAGAGATCTAAATTTGCAGAAAAGATGACTTTCTTAAAACTCTGATTAAGATGTATCAAACTGTGCAAGAGCTTTAAATTAGAAAGACAGGAACTCTTGAATGAAAGAAATGCACAATAAAAGGAGTCAAACTCAAGAGGCATTGTTTAACATTGCCTTTGTTGGCTTGTATTTCACATCCACTCAAAGCGTTAGTTTATTTTACAATAAAGAGAAAACAGTTGATCTGTAGAGTCTCAGACTGAAATGTTTATTGATCTCAAATACAAAAGTGATCAATATCAATTACACCTACAAAATCGGCATGTCCCTCTAAACTCCTGAATTCTTCCATAACCATGCAAAGACCAAGGCTTGATTCAAGATGGAGATTGATTTTCTCACTGAAAAACACCAGTCCCTGTCCAGACATGAATATTCATGACACCTACAAAATCAGAACTCCAGCCTAAGCTCCAGAATTTTTCTATACCTATACATAAACCAATACTTGATTTAAGGTTTTCATTGAATTCTTCACCCGATAAAACCAGTCCTTGTCCAGACTGCATTTCGAACCCGGCTGAGATCTCTGCCTTTGAGGGTCCTTCCAGCCCCTTCATAGACTGAAAACGAAGTCAGTTGGCTCCTGGCAAGCTGTTTGGCAATGACCTCATGAGGTGGGATCCTTTCCTCATAATCCCCATCACCATTGTTATCATCATCACTCCTATAATCATCCCCCGTCTCATTCGTTCCTCTGAAATTCTCCCTCTCGAGTATCTGAGACCAATCAGGGATATTAACAGGAGCAGACTGATACATCACTCTAGTACCCCCATTCTCATCATGATGATTCCCACCCCTGGGAATTTTCATTCTTCTAGTAGTGTTGCTGTTAGTGCTCCCCTCCTTACTAGCCTTTCTGCACACTGCAATGCTCCTAGTTCCAGTTTCAAGAAAGCCCAAATAATTGCTCTCTGTCTCAACAACACCCCACACATCCTCCTCAGTAAACTCATCAACTTGCTCAGTATTCTCTAAACTCTTGGAGCTCTGAAACCCCCGGAGCTTGTTCTTATGACCGGAAATATCATAACTCTTCTTAGTTTTAGGCCTTTCCAACACAGAATTGTTCCATTCCATGGCTTCAAAATGTTTTTCCTTGAAAAATCAAAATACCCAACTCCTAGTCCCTACAAACCAACCGACCCAGATGGTCAGATCAGGCCAATGCAAGTTCTCCAACACACCCAGATGTTCAAAATTACATCTTATTGTCTATTTTAAATGTTTTCAATACTGTTTACAGTTATTTTCTTCAAAATTGCAAGGACGCAGCTACTAATCACTGTAAATCAGCCTACCCAGATGATCAAATTAAGTAAATCTCAATTCAACAACCCACCCAAATGCCTGAAATTGTCAAACCTGAAACTTTTTAAACCAATCTCAATGCATTCAATTATTGATCAGAATTTAAGGTCTCTGGCCAAATAAGACCCAATTTTAGGATTTTGCTTACCATGAAAATCCTGATAAGGATCAAATTTCGAAAAATATAGCCTGAAATCAGCAACAGATAAACGCAATACTTACAGCATTGGTATTTGTACAGTACCAAAGCCCCCCAGAATGTAGTTCAAAAAAGAAAATATTCTGAGCATTTGCGACTTTGGCCCACCTTCTCCACCCAACAATACCCCCTCCCTATCCCTTTAAATAGAAGCTGTAAAGGAAGGAGGAGGTATGGGGGATTAGGATAACTATGAGGATGTCTATAGTGAAATGGAATTGTGAAAGAGCATCAGAAGCAATAGTTTCATGAGGTTTTTCTTTATCCTGAATGTCCTCTTCTTCCTCTAAGTGCTCATTAGGAAATATTGAAATGTCCTTTCCACTAGGAATTTATGTGATGGTGAGTGGAAAAGGACTCGTAAACATTTTTTTTAAATGTCGTTGAACATTATTGTAATAAATGGCATTTAATCCCATAATTATTTCTTGTTCTACTCCATAGATAGTGGTTACTTGTATATTTTTAGGGTTTTATATTGGTTATGTAAGTAATTCAGGTTGATTTACTTGTTCAATTTTTTGGGGTTGGTTAGTAGGATCAAACATCAACACATGTTTTGGTGGTAACCTTCTTTATTGATTGAATGTTTTTTAAGGTACCCATTATTGATTTATTTTTAGAATCCATCATTATTGGTTTTTTTATGATACTCATGGCTGTGGTGATGTCAATTATTATGGAGACCAAGTTGGTGGTCCCTATGTTATGTGTAGGTGTTGGTTCAACCCATGGCATCATCCATAGATTGGAAGGAGCTCTGTGAACAAAGTGATTTCCGTTTTGATTATAACAGAATTTGTTCCCTTGTCTTTGTATATAATTAAGCTCTTTGGTTGGTTGGGTAATCTATTTCAATTGATTCTTAAGGATAGGAAGGAGGATACAATTCTTTGTGTCATGGATATTTGCATCACAAATACCACATATATATGTTCTATCAAGAGGGTAGTCTTAAAGGGCATGTTTCAACCTATATTTTGGGAAATACATACCTAAAGGTTCAATAGTGATATTATATTTTGTTTTCAAGCATATAATGTGGTGTTTAATTGAACCAAATTGTCTTTTTTAATATTTAAAAACTCTTTCATGAGTTATCCTATATCATTTCTCTTTTTTCTTGTTTTCAACTTCCTAACACTGTCCCTTAATCTTGAGTATTTCCTACATAGTTCAAGAATATCATTGAGTCCAATTTTATCTATATCTCCTTTCCCCATTAGGTTCAATTATTCTCAAGCATCATCTTCTAATCCCTTTATGGTTTTTTTTAATATTCATTTCTTAACCCAATTCATATCCACACCTTCTAAGGACAAAAAGAAAATGGTCAAGATAGCATTCTATGTTTTCATCTTATTTTTGTTTCATATGGAATAATTCCTCTTTTCTATCTCCTAGCCTAAAATTATCTTGGTATTTATCCAAGAATATTTTTTCTATTTCATCCCATGTGTGAATGGATTCTAGTTGTAAACCCATAAACCACTTCATAGTTAAATACTTGAGTGTTGAAGGAAATACTTTCAACTTTTGATGATTAGTTTTGTAGTCATAGGTCTAACATAATACCTTGAATTCAAACAAGATTTTTTTAGGATATTATGTTGAATTTTTCCTAAAATTAAGTAATATATATGGAAATATATTTTTCATTGGAGCATTTTTATCTAGAACTAGGACAATAGAATAGGTAAAGGTTATGCCTACTAGTTGAGCCCTACCTACTTCAGCCTTATTTTATGGATTTACTATGTTTCCTTTGTTGTTTCCCATTTATTCCAAATATATGTTGTAAAGATTTCTCTTAGGAGGTGGTGAATCATTATAGTGGTTGGAAGACTCCAGGATTGAGATTTAGTACTCTAGCTTACAATATTTTTTAGCTTAAATTGCTTATTTTGGAAGGATGCACCTACCTCTGGGGAATTTGCCAAGTTCAAGTGAGGTTAATAGTGGCTCCTCTTCAACAATTTGCATTTATTTTTCTAAAACGTCTTATAATACATTTTATTCTTGTGACCTACTCATACGTGTGGTTTGTTGGAGTTTTTTATGAATATATCTTCCGTTTGAATCTCTTTGTCTATTCATAAATTTCTTTGATTTATGGGATTTTTTTTCTTAATCAACTGTCTATTGAAGATTTTATACCCTATTGACACATAGAAAATCCTAAGCAATGGCACAAAAAATAATGAGCGTCTTTTGTCCTCTTCCCTTAGATGAATACGTCATGTCAATCTAGGTAGTGTTCAATGGCAGTCAGTAATAAGGCATGCAAAAAAGTGAATAACAGTTGTCAATTTAAGGTGAGTTATGGATCATTTACTTATAAGGTTCTAGTCTAATTGACTGAATTGAAATATAATCTATTACTTGTGAAAAAAAGACACTTATTGAAATGAAATTACTTGGAAGAGAAACACACTTGCTGGAGTCAAAATTTCATTGAAGTGAACACACCTTTAATCTATTTTCATAGACGTAAATTGCATGAAATGGAAACACATAACTAATATATTTTATGGAAAGAGAAATTATTTGGAAGGGAAATGTTGAAAGTAATCTTGCTTTAAACACACACATTAACACATAGAATGTTTGATGGATGTTTGTTATCGTCTAAAGGTATGGCATGAAACTTGTTTGAGAATGTCTTTATGTAGGTTGTGTTTATTGCTAACCTACTAATCTCTGTTATTTATTATTTTCTTTAAATAGTCATGAATAGATGTGTTTGCTAATAATCCTTGTGGTTATTCATTTTATAATATCAGGTTGTAGGGATCATGCGCATCACCAAGTTTCTTAGACTCTCTTTTACCTTGTATAGTCTAGTTTGGACCCAAGTAAAAACTACCTAAACAGAGGTAATCCTCAATCGAGTTTACAAATAATCCATGATAGTAGTTGCAATTCCCATAGAATATGAGAAATGCCTTTTCTGCCCTACCTTCCCTCCTTTCTATTTTTATTGTATTCAATCCATACTTAGATTTAGGAATCACAACTAACATTTACCTTAGCGAAACTAGCAAAGATCTTTGCCCATTACAGACTTAGGTGCAAGATTGATCTCTAGTGGTAACAACTATTTATTCTCAAAACTATCTCCAGTAGGCTATGTAGGAGATCCCAAAATTATAACTCAAGCCTTGGATTGTCCCTAGAAATCTTAAAACGAGAGGGTAAAAACCCCTAGGACCTCTAATGTGGGTAAAACTCACATCAACACATTGCTTGGCCAAAGGAGTGAACATAATGGAGTCACATCACATCATGAGAAGATGTACTGTATGGCAAAAGCCAATTTCATCCAAGGATTCCCAATTTACTTCTACCAACCCTTAGCATTATCACATGATCAAACTCCCACACATGTATAGAGACCTCCAGTACATTAAGATAAGATAAAATCATTATTTTTTCTAATAATTTTTACTTTCAAAATAAAATGTGTAGCCAAATTAATAAAAAATGTTATAAAATTATAAATTAACCAAGACCATATAATATTGAACTGGTTTACATAGTCCATATCAAGATTGTATATAATCAACTAAATTTTAATTTTAATTTTTGAAAAATTATTTTCTTATATCAAAATTACATATATTTTCATAAAAAATATAAAACATTAATATCAAAAATAATTTATAAATTAACCAAGATCATATAATTTTGAACATATTTATATAATTTATATCAAAATTGTACATAATCAACCAAACTTTATGTAATTTAAATTTTTGAAAAAAATATTACCATGTATCAAAATTACATATATTTTCTTAAAAAAATATAAAAAATAAAAAACATTACTACCCAAAAAATAAATAAATAAATAACTTACTAAATTTTTTTAATGCCCCTATATAACATCTCTCACATGGTCAAGTCAAGTGCACCAAAAACTCTCTATTATCTACCATGGTATGCTTTCTCTTACATATTTACATGTAAAATTGAGGTCTGTTTCTCTTTTCACTTTCACATTATATATTGGGCGATAACACTAAAACTTTAACTTTAGTTTCTAAGGTTCATTTATATGTTGTTACTATTATTTAATCTCCCCATGGTACTTTTACATGATTGTTCCATTTATTGTGTTTGTTATGGCATTTTACATATGAGAAAAATTTCAACTTTTATCAATATTCGATTATCATTTTGTTTTAAGTTGTAAAAAATATATTTTACACTTTTCAATTGATTATTTTGATGTTTTATTACATATAGTTTTAGTGATTATGGGATTAAAGGGCCATCATTAATTAACTCTCAGAGTTCAATTTTAATTTTCAAATGTCAAGTGACATAATGATTGTTTTTAGGGTGTGGAGACTTCTACCCTTGAAAAAATATAAGTTTCTAGATTTTTTTTAATAGTATGATTGATTTGTGGGACTTTCACTATATATCGGGAATAAAGAAGCTATCTTGTTATAATTAATTTTTATGATTAATATTTATTGTTTTTCATCCACTCATATTTGTATCTTAAATTTATTTTATAGGTTTTAAAATTCATCCTATTTTTAATCTCAGAGATTGAGACAAAATATTTTGAAGTATTACATACTTACGCTTACGTCAAGTCTGTTGTAGTTAGCATGCACCTCGAAGTGGAAAAAAAATGTAGTATCCTAAAATGGTCACGTGGCTTTTATTTTATGTTATTTATCTCAATTTAACCCATTTTTATATGTCTAGCTAATTTAAGCAAATCGAATGATATTGATACTCTTGGGAACTTTTGAAGTATGAATCCCCATTTTTAACTATTTGAAATAACCTTCATATGATATTTCTTAGCGCCTGGTCATGTTTTATGGACTAAACTGTACGGTAATGACAACTATCTAGACCATACAATTTTCCTCACTCCTCCTTTTCAAGATAAGCCCATTCACTCTATTATGTTCTTTCCAATTATAGCCATTGGAAGTTGACAGGGATACTAATATTGTGATTTTGAATTCAAATTCAACTATAAATAGACAATTATTTTAGGTCATCCACATAAGCATTATCAATCATTTTCTAGCTAACATTCTATTATGGAACACTTTTCGTGCATGTTTTAAAGTTCTTTCTCTTACACAATTTATTTGTGTCATTATCTTCACTCCCACTTTAGGGATTTGATAAATCAATGTCATCTCATTGAACACAAGCCCCCAATTCCATTTTATTTTTCTCATCATTGTAGCATAGAAAAGAATCGCACGTACAAAAGAGTCTTTGTATACGATCTGAGGGTAGGGAAGCGAAGGATGAAACTAAGTGAACAAAACCCAAAAGTTAGATTTAAATTTTAGATGTTTTGTTTGGATTATAAAGTTTAGTCTAGACACTATTTGGAACAAAGTTTACAATTCTAATAACTGTCTCTGAACCCAAATTTCTGGTTGTTTTCTTTATTTTTATTGTGCATCGTGCATTGTGTACAATTTCTTTTATCTCTATAATTTTATTATATTATTATATTTTAATTTGATATTATTATTAAAATGTGTGTGTGTGTGAGAGAGAGAGAGAGAGAGAGAGTGAGAAATAAAATATAATTCATTTATTTGATTAGTGATGTAAGTTTAATAATTAGTTTCAAAAAATTTAAGTATTTTAGAGTTTATTTGAAAATATATAATATATACAAGATGTTCTATCATTTATTCCATTTTTAATAATTATAAAAATGTTTTTAATGGATTTATCATTTATAATAATTCATATTTATATGTGTGTGTATGGGATGATGTTAAATAAAATATAATTCATTTATCAAATAGTGGTATGGTTTCAATAATCATTTAAAAAATATATAATTATTTTAATTTTCAATTTAATAATCTATACTATATACAAGATGATGTTTTATTGTTATGAATTTATTCTATTTATTTATTATTAAAAAAGAGTTTTTAATAGATGATAATTTTATTATTAAAATAATATAAATTATTAATTAAATTAAATCAATCTTAATTGAAATTATATTTAATATAAAATAATTAATTTAATAGTAAACAACTTTGCTAAGTGATATTTTTTTGTGAAAAAAACTTTAAAAAATAAATTCCTCAGTAATTGGTCAGCATTATCCAGTAAAATACCTTTCATATGAGTCACCATTTTTTGGTTGAATCCTACATTTCTTTGATGTTCCCAAATAATGATAAAGTCCTCCTTTAGACCCCCAAAAAATCATACTGATAATAAAATAAAGTCTTAAGTCTCTGATGATAAGGTCCCATACTATCTAGCTGTATATAATTGCCCAACGTTATCCAGTAGAATACTGCATGACAAGCCACCATTATTTGGGCTGAATCCCTGCCAGCGAACATTCTTCTCTGATGTACAGGTCATCTTATACTACATGACAGGCCTACCATAATAATACATTATCCAAACTTATGATATCTACTTGACATTTATAGATGATTTACATTTGTTAAATAAAATTTTGACCACTTCTAAGGGATTGAAAATGTGTGGGGCCCAAATTAGTCTTGAAAATGGGACCCAAATAAAAGTCTCCTTCAGCCTGTTTTCTCACATGTACTTCAAAACAGAGAGGTGGTTGCCGGTTTTGTTTGTTACCCCATCTCATCCTATTGGGTAATGCCATTTTCTTAATCCATGTAAATCCAAACTTTGCAACACAATCTTCTATATGGATAAGATTATGAACTGCAGGCCATAGAATAAATTCTTGACATGACGTGACAGTTTTCAAATGGATAAGATGAGCTGTATGGAACAGTATAGAATAATTTCTTGACATGACACCACTTGGTCAAACAGAAATATAAATTCAAAAAATATGAACTTTTACTCAGTGGTGAAAGAGATGCATATCATCCTCCACATCCTGGATCTTCACAGTATGTATAAATGGGCTATCAAGCTTAGAATTTTTGTGTAGAAGACAGGGCATGTGAAAATGTATTTTAATTCCTATATCATTTGGTTTGAACTTATTGTGGGAAATGCACTCTTAAGTTTAGAAGTCAAAGTTTATTGGGAAGACAAACTCTCTTACTTGTTCCAAGGTGACTGAAATTGGACTTTACAGAACACATATGAGAATACTCTTTTATGGAAGATGGTGTTCTCAGAGGATGCCCCCTGTCGTGCACATTAAACTTAAAATATATCTACCACTAATTTAGAGAGAGAGAATTCACTACAAACTTAGAAAACCATTACCGTTTGGTTTAGAATACCATCCAGTTTGGAAACATGTCCAGTGAAGCTTAAACTTTGCTAAATCATCATCACAAGCTCCACCTTGCCACAATGCCTGGTTCCACCTTGCATATAAATTTTGGATATAGAGGAACTAACATCATTTTCCATGCACAAATAGGTAACCCCATCTGCATTATTAATAATAGCTCAGTAATAAAATCACACTAGATGAATGCAGAAAAACTTATAACCAAAGGCATTCTAATATGAAACCAGAGAAGATTAATTACAGAGATGATTTTTCTGCATTCATATGAAGCTATCGAATTGTCCCAATATTGAAGACCATAACTTCCATGGAGAGTATAAGAAAGAGAAGAATGAAAGAAATGTATTAATACTAACACAAGACCATAGTAGGTCAATGGGACCGGAAAAGTACAAGTAGCTTATAATAGACAGAGGGAGCCATTCAATTATCTCCAAAGTGATAAGATAAAACTTCAAGCATGTGATGCCCTGAAGGCAGGGTACAGCCCATAGGTTCTTGGGAGCCTACCAAGTCTGTCCTGGGGTTCTGATTCATTGCCTGACTCTCCAATAGTGGCCGCCCATCCCAGGTTTTCCAAATAACGGAAAAAAACAAAAAACCTAGTGCATGTGAGAAAAACTAGCTGAAACTACAATCCACCTTTGACCATCTTGTATTCACATCAGAGGCATAAGGGATTTCTATCAATAGCATTAAATTAAAAAAATGTGCATAATGGAAGGGATTCAGAATTCATGGTGCCCTGTATGTCTGTCAATGAGCTTGTACATCAAACATAGGAAGACATAAGTTATAACCAAAAAGTTGCTGTAGTTCTATGGGACATGAACTAGACAGCAGTAGGGAAGAGATGAGAAAAGCATAATCTTCCTCCACAATAATCTACCACTGGAGATGACCCCAAATGCTACTTATGATTCAAGGACTGCCGAATAAGATTGCCCATACTCTTCACTGTTCTCAAGATCATAATAATCGTAGGCCTAAATTATTCTTAAAGTTGGATGCAATCTTTCTCTGTTGATAACACCATTGAAGGATAGATCACAACCCAATTCAAAATTTCAAATGACAGCCCAATGCAGAGTCACACCACCCAAATTAAGACTTCTGTTCATGATACTGTAGAAATTAAAATCAAATAAACTATTTGTAACGATTTATATGCAGATATTTTGTCCAAGTAAAGATTCAATTTGGATTTTAAAAAAAAAGCAACCACTGCTGATCGAGAATATCATCATATGGGTTTCTAAAGTTTCCATATCTGATAGAGTAAATTGTACCCTACTAAGAGGCATTTTGTAAGCCAATTTCATTATTTGAGTTATAAACTTCCATTCCAAAATAAGCATATCTGGTAGTGTAAACTCTAGCTATTAAGAAGCAATTTTGTAAGCATAATTTTTTATTTCAATTTGAGACAAATGCTGAAAGAAATATGTTCGTTTCATAATGCTATTTGATGCATATTTCATTCATCAACTGGTCAATAAACTGAGAATGTTGAGGGCATTATATTTGGTGAGTTCTTGTGAATGGAGTTTGAAGCTGATCAAGACCATTAAGGAAACTCTTGGAAGAGATCTAAATTTGCAGAAAAGATGACTTTCTTAAAACTCTGATTAAGATGTATCAAACTGTGCAAGAGCTTTAAATTAGAAAGACAGGAACTCTTGAATGAAAGAAATGCACAATAAAAGGAGTCAAACTCAAGAGGCATTGTTTAACATTGCCTTTGTTGGCTTGTATTTCACATCCACTCAAAGCGTTAGTTTATTTTACAATAAAGAGAAAACAGTTGATCTGTAGAGTCTCAGACTGAAATGTTTATTGATCTCAAATACAAAAGTGATCAATATCAATTACACCTACAAAATCGGCATGTCCCTCTAAACTCCTGAATTCTTCCATAACCATGCAAAGACCAAGGCTTGATTCAAGATGGAGATTGATTTTCTCACTGAAAAACACCAGTCCCTGTCCAGACATGAATATTCATGACACCTACAAAATCAGAACTCCAGCCTAAGCTCCAGAATTTTTCTATACCTATACATAAACCAATACTTGATTTAAGGTTTTCATTGAATTCTTCACCCGATAAAACCAGTCCTTGTCCAGACTGCATTTCGAACCCGGCTGAGATCTCTGCCTTTGAGGGTCCTTCCAGCCCCTTCATAGACTGAAAACGAAGTCAGTTGGCTCCTGGCAAGCTGTTTGGCAATGACCTCATGAGGTGGGATCCTTTCCTCATAATCCCCATCACCATTGTTATCATCATCACTCCTATAATCATCCCCCGTCTCATTCGTTCCTCTGAAATTCTCCCTCTCGAGTATCTGAGACCAATCAGGGATATTAACAGGAGCAGACTGATACATCACTCTAGTACCCCCATTCTCGTCATGATGATTCCCACCCCTGGGAATTTTCATTCTTCTAGTAGTGTTGCTGTTAGTGCTCCCCTCCTTACTAGCCTTTCTGCACACTGCAATGCTCCTAGTTCCAGTTTCAAGAAAGCCCAAATAATTGCTCTCTGTCTCAACAACACCCCACACATCCTCCTCAGTAAACTCATCAACTTGCTCAGTATTCTCTAAACTCTTGGAGCTCTGAAACCCCCGGAGCTTGTTCTTATGACCGGAAATATCATAACTCTTCTTAGTTTTAGGCCTTTCCAACACAGAATTGTTCCATTCCCTGGCTTCAAAATGTTTTTCCTTGAAAAATCAAAATACCCAACTCCTAGTCCCTACAAACCAACCGACCCAGATGGTCAGATCAGGCCAATGCAAGTTCTCCAACACACCCAGATGTTCAAAATTACATCTTATTGTCTATTTTAAATGTTTTCAATACTGTTTACAGTTATTTTCTTCAAAATTGCAAGGACGCAGCTACTAATCACTGTAAATCAGCCTACCCAGATGATCAAATTAAGTAAATCTCAATTCAACAACCCACCCAAATGCCTGAAATTGTCAAACCTGAAACTTTTTAAACCAATCTCAATGCATTCAATTATTGATCAGAATTTAAGGTCTCTGGCCAAATAAGACCCAATTTTAGGATTTTGCTTACCATGAAAATCCTGATAAGGATCAAATTTCGAAAAATATAGCCTGAAATCAGCAACAGATAAACGCAATACTTACAGCATTGGTATTTGTACAGTACCAAAGCCCCCCAGAATGTAGTTCAAAAAAGAAAATATTCTGAGCATTTGCGACTTTGGCCCACCTTCTCCACCCAACAATACCCCCTCCCTATCCCTTTAAATAGAAGCTGTAAAGGAAGGAGGAGGTATGGGGGATTAGGATAACTATGAGGATGTCTATAGTGAAATGGAATTGTGAAAGAGCATCAGAAGCAATAGTTTCATGAGGTTTTTCTTTATCCTGAATGTCCTCTTCTTCCTCTAAGTGCTCATTAGGAAATATTGAAATGTCCTTTCCACTAGGAATTTATGTGATGGTGAGTGGAAAAGGACTCGTAAACATTTTTTTTAAATGTCGTTGAACATTATTGTAATAAATGGCATTTAATCCCATAATTATTTCTTGTTCTACTCCATAGATAGTGGTTACTTGTATATTTTTAGGGTTTTATATTGGTTATGTAAGTAATTCAGGTTGATTTACTTGTTCAATTTTTTGGGGTTGGTTAGTAGGATCAAACATCAACACATGTTTTGGTGGTAACCTTCTTTATTGATTGAATGTTTTTTTAGGTACCCATTATTGATTTATTTTTAGAATCCATCATTATTGGTTTTTTTATGATACTCATGGCTGTGGTGATGTCAATTATTATGGAGACCAAGTTGGTGGTCCCTATGTTATGTGTAGGTGTTGGTTCAACCCATGGCATCATCCATAGATTGGAAGGAGCTCTGTGAACAAAGTGATTTCCGTTTTGATTATAACAGAATTTGTTCCCTTGTCTTTGTATATAATTAAGCTCTTTGGTTGGTTGGGTAATCTATTTCAATTGATTCTTAAGGATAGGAAGGAGGATACAATTCTTTGTGTCATGGATATTTGCATCACAAATACCACATATATATGTTCTATCAAGAAGGTAGTCTTAAAGGGCATGTTTCAACCTATATTTTGGGAAATACATACCTAAAGGTTCAATAGTGATATTATATTTTGTTTTCAAGCATATAATGTGGTGTTTAATTGAACCAAATTGTCTTTTTTAATATTTAAAAACTCTTTAATGAGTTATCCTATATCATTTCTCTTTTTTCTTGTTTTCAACTTCCTAACACTGTCCCTTAATCTTGAGTATTTCCTACATAGTTCAAGAATATCATTGAGTCCAATTTTATCTATATCTCCTTTCCCCATTAGGTTCAATTATTCTCAAGCATCATCTTCTAATCCCTTTATGGTTTTTTTTAATATTCATTTCTTAACCCAATTCATATCCACACCTTCTAAGGACAAAAAGAAAATGGTCAAGATAGCATTCTATGTTTTCATCTTATTTTTGTTTCATATGGAATAATTCCTCTTTTCTATCTCCTAGCCTAAAATTATCTTGGTATTTATCCAAGAATATTTTTTCTATTTCATCCCATGTGTGAATGGATTCTAGTTGTAAACCCATAAACCACTTCATAGTTAAATACTTGAGTGTTGAAGGAAATACTTTCAACTTTTGATGATTAGTTTTGTAGTCATAGGTCTAACATAATACCTTGAATTCAAACAAGATTTTTTTAGGATATTATGTTGAATTTTTCCTAAAATTAAGTAATATATATGGAAATATATTTTTCATTGGAGCATTTTTATCTAGAACTAGGACAATAGAATAGGTAAAGGTTATGCCTACTAGTTGAGCCCTACCTACTTCAGCCTTATTTTATGGATTTACTATGTTTCCTTTGTTGTTTCCCATTTATTCCAAATATATGTTGTAAAGATTTCTCTTAGGAGGTGGTGAATCATTATAGTGGTTGGAAGACTCCAGGATTGAGATTTAGTACTCTAGCTTACAATATTTTTTAGCTTAAATTGCTTATTTTGGAAGGATGCACCTACCTCTGGGGAATTTGCCAAGTTCAAGTGAGGTTAATAGTGGCTCCTCTTCAACAATTTGCATTTATTTTTCTAAAACGTCTTATAATACATTTTATTCTTGTGACCTACTCATACGTGTGGTTTGTTGGAGTTTTTTATGAATATATCTTCCGTTTGAATCTCTTTGTCTATTCATAAATTTCTTTGATTTATGGGATTTTTTTTCTTAATCAACTGTCTATTGAAGATTTTATACCCTATTGACACATAGAAAATCCTAAGCAATGGCACAAAAAATAATGAGCGTCTTTTGTCCTCTTCCCTTAGATGAATACGTCATGTCAATCTAGGTAGTGTTCAATGGCAGTCAGTAATAAGGCATGCAAAAAAGTGAATAACAGTTGTCAATTTAAGGTGAGTTATGGATCATTTACTTATAAGGTTCTAGTCTAATTGACTGAATTGAAATATAATCTATTACTTGTGAAAAAAAGACACTTATTGAAATGAAATTACTTGGAAGAGAAACACACTTGCTGGAGTCAAAATTTCATTGAAGTGAACACACCTTTAATCTATTTTCATAGACGTAAATTGCATGAAATGGAAACACATAACTAATATATTTTATGGAAAGAGAAATTATTTGGAAGGGAAATGTTGAAAGTAATCTTGCTTTAAACACACACATTAACACATAGAATGTTTGATGGATGTTTGTTATCGTCTAAAGGTATGGCATGAAACTTGTTTGAGAATGTCTTTATGTAGGTTGTGTTTATTGCTAACCTACTAATCTCTGTTATTTATTATTTTCTTTAAATAGTCATGAATAGATGTGTTTGCTAATAATCCTTGTGGTTATTCATTTTATAATATCAGGTTGTAGGGATCATGCGCATCACCAAGTTTCTTAGACTCTCTTTTACCTTGTATAGTCTAGTTTGGACCCAAGTAAAAACTACCTAAACAGAGGTAATCCTCAATCGAGTTTACAAATAATCCATGATAGTAGTTGCAATTCCCATAGAATATGAGAAATGCCTTTTCTGCCCTACCTTCCCTCCTTTCTATTTTTATTGTATTCAATCCATACTTAGATTTAGGAATCACAACTAACATTTACCTTAGCGAAACTAGCAAAGATCTTTGCCCATTACAGACTTAGGTGCAAGATTGATCTCTAGTGGTAACAACTATTTATTCTCAAAACTATCTCCAGTAGGCTATGTAGGAGATCCCAAAATTATAACTCAAGCCTTGGATTGTCCCTAGAAATCTTAAAACGAGAGGGTAAAAACCCCTAGGACCTCTAATGTGGGTAAAACTCACATCAACACATTGCTTGGCCAAAGGAGTGAACATAATGGAGTCACATCACATCATGAGAAGATGTACTGTATGGCAAAAGCCAATTTCATCCAAGGATTCCCAATTTACTTCTACCAACCCTTAGCATTATCACATGATCAAACTCCCACACATGTATAGAGACCTCCAGTACATTAAGATAAGATAAAATCATTATTTTTTCTAATAATTTTTACTTTCAAAATAAAATGTGTAGCCAAATTAATAAAAAATGTTATAAAATTATAAATTAACCAAGACCATATAATATTGAACTGGTTTACATAGTCCATATCAAGATTGTATATAATCAACTAAATTTTAATTTTAATTTTTGAAAAATTATTTTCTTATATCAAAATTACATATATTTTCATAAAAAATATAAAACATTAATATCAAAAATAATTTATAAATTAACCAAGATCATATAATTTTGAACATATTTATATAATTTATATCAAAATTGTACATAATCAACCAAACTTTATGTAATTTAAATTTTTGAAAAAAATATTACCATGTATCAAAATTACATATATTTTCTTAAAAAAATATAAAAAATAAAAAACATTACTACCCAAAAAATAAATAAATAAATAACTTACTAAATTTTTTTAATGCCCCTATATAACATCTCTCACATGGTCAAGTCAAGTGCACCAAAAACTCTCTATTATCTACCATGGTATGCTTTCTCTTACATATTTACATGTAAAATTGAGGTCTGTTTCTCTTTTCACTTTCACATTATATATTGGGCGATAACACTAAAACTTTAACTTTAGTTTCTAAGGTTCATTTATATGTTGTTACTATTATTTAATCTCCCCATGGTACTTTTACATGATTGTTCCATTTATTGTGTTTGTTATGGCATTTTACATATGAGAAAAATTTCAACTTTTATCAATATTCGATTATCATTTTGTTTTAAGTTGTAAAAAATATATTTTACACTTTTCAATTGATTATTTTGATGTTTTATTACATATAGTTTTAGTGATTATGGGATTAAAGGGCCATCATTAATTAACTCTCAGAGTTCAATTTTAATTTTCAAATGTCAAGTGACATAATGATTGTTTTTAGGGTGTGGAGACTTCTACCCTTGAAAAAATATAAGTTTCTAGATTTTTTTTAATAGTATGATTGATTTGTGGGACTTTCACTATATATCGGGAATAAAGAAGCTATCTTGTTATAATTAATTTTTATGATTAATATTTATTGTTTTTCATCCACTCATATTTGTATCTTAAATTTATTTTATAGGTTTTAAAATTCATCCTATTTTTAATCTCAGAGATTGAGACAAAATATTTTGAAGTATTACATACTTACGCTTACGTCAAGTCTGTTGTAGTTAGCATGCACCTCGAAGTGGAAAAAAAATGTAGTATCCTAAAATGGTCACGTGGCTTTTATTTTATGTTATTTATCTCAATTTAACCCATTTTTATATGTCTAGCTAATTTAAGCAAATCGAATGATATTGATACTCTTGGGAACTTTTGAAGTATGAATCCCCATTTTTAACTATTTGAAATAACCTTCATATGATATTTCTTAGCGCCTGGTCATGTTTTATGGACTAAACTGTACGGTAATGACAACTATCTAGACCATACAATTTTCCTCACTCCTCCTTTTCAAGATAAGCCCATTCACTCTATTATGTTCTTTCCAATTATAGCCATTGGAAGTTGACAGGGATACTAATATTGTGATTTTGAATTCAAATTCAACTATAAATAGACAATTATTTTAGGTCATCCACATAAGCATTATCAATCATTTTCTAGCTAACATTCTATTATGGAACACTTTTCGTGCATGTTTTAAAGTTCTTTCTCTTACACAATTTATTTGTGTCATTATCTTCACTCCCACTTTAGGGATTTGATAAATCAATGTCATCTCATTGAACACAAGCCCCCAATTCCATTTTATTTTTCTCATCATTGTAGCATAGAAAAGAATCGCACGTACAAAAGAGTCTTTGTATACGATCTGAGGGTAGGGAAGCGAAGGATGAAACTAAGTGAACAAAACCCAAAAGTTAGATTTAAATTTTAGATGTTTTGTTTGGATTATAAAGTTTAGTCTAGACACTATTTGGAACAAAGTTTACAATTCTAATAACTGTCTCTGAACCCAAATTTCTGGTTGTTTTCTTTATTTTTATTGTGCATCGTGCATTGTGTACAATTTCTTTTATCTCTATAATTTTATTATATTATTATATTTTAATTTGATATTATTATTAAAATGTGTGTGTGTGTGAGAGAGAGAGAGAGAGAGAGAGTGAGAAATAAAATATAATTCATTTATTTGATTAGTGATGTAAGTTTAATAATTAGTTTCAAAAAATTTAAGTATTTTAGAGTTTATTTGAAAATATATAATATATACAAGATGTTCTATCATTTATTCCATTTTTAATAATTATAAAAATGTTTTTAATGGATTTATCATTTATAATAATTCATATTTATATGTGTGTGTATGGGATGATGTTAAATAAAATATAATTCATTTATCAAATAGTGGTATGGTTTCAATAATCATTTAAAAAATATATAATTATTTTAATTTTCAATTTAATAATCTATACTATATACAAGATGATGTTTTATTGTTATGAATTTATTCTATTTATTTATTATTAAAAAAGAGTTTTTAATAGATGATAATTTTATTATTAAAATAATATAAATTATTAATTAAATTAAATCAATCTTAATTGAAATTATATTTAATATAAAATAATTAATTTAATAGTAAACAACTTTGCTAAGTGATATTTTTTTGTGAAAAAAACTTTAAAAAATAAATTCCTCAGTAATTGGTCAGCATTATCCAGTAAAATACCTTTCATATGAGTCACCATTTTTTGGTTGAATCCTACATTTCTTTGATGTTCCCAAATAATGATAAAGTCCTCCTTTAGACCCCCAAAAAATCATACTGATAATAAAATAAAGTCTTAAGTCTCTGATGATAAGGTCCCATACTATCTAGCTGTATATAATTGCCCAACGTTATCCAGTAGAATACTGCATGACAAGCCACCATTATTTGGGCTGAATCCCTGCCAGCGAACATTCTTCTCTGATGTACAGGTCATCTTATACTACATGACAGGCCTACCATAATAATACATTATCCAAACTTATGATATCTACTTGACATTTATAGATGATTTACATTTGTTAAATAAAATTTTGACCACTTCTAAGGGATTGAAAATGTGTGGGGCCCAAATTAGTCTTGAAAATGGGACCCAAATAAAAGTCTCCTTCAGCCTGTTTTCTCACATGTACTTCAAAACAGAGAGGTGGTTGCCGGTTTTGTTTGTTACCCCATCTCATCCTATTGGGTAATGCCATTTTCTTAATCCATGTAAATCCAAACTTTGCAACACAATCTTCTATATGGATAAGATTATGAACTGCAGGCCATAGAATAAATTCTTGACATGACGTGACAGTTTTCAAATGGATAAGATGAGCTGTATGGAACAGTATAGAATAATTTCTTGACATGACACCACTTGGTCAAACAGAAATATAAATTCAAAAAATATGAACTTTTACTCAGTGGTGAAAGAGATGCATATCATCCTCCACATCCTGGATCTTCACAGTATGTATAAATGGGCTATCAAGCTTAGAATTTTTGTGTAGAAGACAGGGCATGTGAAAATGTATTTTAATTCCTATATCATTTGGTTTGAACTTATTGTGGGAAATGCACTCTTAAGTTTAGAAGTCAAAGTTTATTGGGAAGACAAACTCTCTTACTTGTTCCAAGGTGACTGAAATTGGACTTTACAGAACACATATGAGAATACTCTTTTATGGAAGATGGTGTTCTCAGAGGATGCCCCCTGTCGTGCACATTAAACTTAAAATATATCTACCACTAATTTAGAGAGAGAGAATTCACTACAAACTTAGAAAACCATTACCGTTTGGTTTAGAATACCATCCAGTTTGGAAACATGTCCAGTGAAGCTTAAACTTTGCTAAATCATCATCACAAGCTCCACCTTGCCACAATGCCTGGTTCCACCTTGCATATAAATTTTGGATATAGAGGAACTAACATCATTTTCCATGCACAAATAGGTAACCCCATCTGCATTATTAATAATAGCTCAGTAATAAAATCACACTAGATGAATGCAGAAAAACTTATAACCAAAGGCATTCTAATATGAAACCAGAGAAGATTAATTACAGAGATGATTTTTCTGCATTCATATGAAGCTATCGAATTGTCCCAATATTGAAGACCATAACTTCCATGGAGAGTATAAGAAAGAGAAGAATGAAAGAAATGTATTAATACTAACACAAGACCATAGTAGGTCAATGGGACCGGAAAAGTACAAGTAGCTTATAATAGACAGAGGGAGCCATTCAATTATCTCCAAAGTGATAAGATAAAACTTCAAGCATGTGATGCCCTGAAGGCAGGGTACAGCCCATAGGTTCTTGGGAGCCTACCAAGTCTGTCCTGGGGTTCTGATTCATTGCCTGACTCTCCAATAGTGGCCGCCCATCCCAGGTTTTCCAAATAACGGAAAAAAACAAAAAACCTAGTGCATGTGAGAAAAACTAGCTGAAACTACAATCCACCTTTGACCATCTTGTATTCACATCAGAGGCATAAGGGATTTCTATCAATAGCATTAAATTAAAAAAATGTGCATAATGGAAGGGATTCAGAATTCATGGTGCCCTGTATGTCTGTCAATGAGCTTGTACATCAAACATAGGAAGACATAAGTTATAACCAAAAAGTTGCTGTAGTTCTATGGGACATGAACTAGACAGCAGTAGGGAAGAGATGAGAAAAGCATAATCTTCCTCCACAATAATCTACCACTGGAGATGACCCCAAATGCTACTTATGATTCAAGGACTGCCGAATAAGATTGCCCATACTCTTCACTGTTCTCAAGATCATAATAATCGTAGGCCTAAATTATTCTTAAAGTTGGATGCAATCTTTCTCTGTTGATAACACCATTGAAGGATAGATCACAACCCAATTCAAAATTTCAAATGACAGCCCAATGCAGAGTCACACCACCCAAATTAAGACTTCTGTTCATGATACTGTAGAAATTAAAATCAAATAAACTATTTGTAACGATTTATATGCAGATATTTTGTCCAAGTAAAGATTCAATTTGGATTTTAAAAAAAAAGCAACCACTGCTGATCGAGAATATCATCATATGGGTTTCTAAAGTTTCCATATCTGATAGAGTAAATTGTACCCTACTAAGAGGCATTTTGTAAGCAAATTTCATTATTTGAGTTATAAACTCCCATTCCAAAATAAGCATATCTGGTAGTGTAAACTCTAGCTATTAAGAAGCAATTTTGTAAGCATAAATTTTTATTTCAATTTGAGACAAATGCTGAAAGAAATATGTTCGTTTCATAATGCTATTTGATGCATATTTCATTCATCAACTGGTCAATAAACTGAGAATGTTGAGGGCATTATATTTGGTGAGTTCTTGTGAATGGAGTTTGAAGCTGATCAAGACCATTAAGGAAACTCTTGGAAGAGATCTAAATTTGCAGAAAAGATGACTTTCTTAAAACTCTGATTAAGATGTATCAAACTGTGCAAGAGCTTTAAATTAGAAAGACAGTAACTCTTGAATGAAAGAAATGCACAATAAAAGGAGTCAAACTCAAGAGGCATTGTTTAACATTGCCTTTGTTGGCTTGTATTTCACATCCACTCAAAGCGTTAGTTTATTTTACAATAAAGAGAAAACAGTTGATCTGTAGAGTCTCAGACTGAAATGTTTATTGATCTCAAATACAAAAGTGATCAATATCAATTACACCTACAAAATCGGCATGTCCCTCTAAACTCCTGAATTCTTCCATAACCATGCAAAGACCAAGGCTTGATTCAAGATGGAGATTGATTTTCTCACTGAAAAACACCAGTCCCTGTCCAGACATGAATATTCATGACACCTACAAAATCAGAACTCCAGCCTAAGCTCCAGAATTTTTCTATACCTATACATAAACCAATACTTGATTTAAGGTTTTCATTGAATTCTTCACCCGATAAAACCAGTCCTTGTCCAGACTGCATTTCGAATCCGGCTGAGATCTCTGCCTTTGAGGGTCCTTCCAGCCCCTTCATAGACTGAAAACGAAGTCAGTTGGCTCCTGGCAAGCTGTTTGGCAATGACCTCATGAGGTGGGATCCTTTCCTCATAATCCCCATCACCATTGTTATCATCATCACTCCTATAATCATCCCCCGTCTCATTCGTTCCTCTGAAATTCTCCCTCTCGAGTATCTGAGACCAATCAGGGATATTAACAGGAGCAGACTGATACATCA
Source organism: Torreya grandis (assembly GCA_037957365.1). Classification (NCBI taxonomy): domain Eukaryota; kingdom Viridiplantae; phylum Streptophyta; class Pinopsida; order Cupressales; family Taxaceae; genus Torreya; species Torreya grandis. The sequence goes on along the minus strand of JARHVA010001670.1, from coordinate 1,248,270 downwards.
CTCTAGTACCCCCATTCTCGTCATGATGATTCCCACCCCTGGGAATTTTCATTCTTCTAGTAGTGTTGCTGTTAGTGCTCCCCTCCTTACTAGCCTTTCTGCACACTGCAATGCTCCTAGTTCCAGTTTCAAGAAAGCCCAAATAATTGCTCTCTGTCTCAACAACACCCCACACATCCTCCTCAGTAAACTCATCAACTTGCTCAGTATTCTCTAAACTCTTGGAGCTCTGAAACCCCCGTAGCTTGTTCTTATGACCGGAAATATCATAACTCTTCTTAGTTTTAGGCCTTTCCAACACAGAATTGTTCCATTCCATGGCTTCAAAATGTTTTTCCTTGAAAAATCAAAATACCCAACTCCTAGTCCCTACAAACCAACCGACCCAGATGGTCAGATCAGGCCAATGCAAGTTCTCCAACACACCCAGATGTTCAAAATTACATCTTATTGTCTATTTTAAATGTTTTCAATACTGTTTACAGTTATTTTCTTCAAAATTGCAAGGACGCAGCTACTAATCACTGTAAATCAGCCTACCCAGATGATCAAATTAAGTAAATCTCAATTCAACAACCCACCCAAATGCCTGAAATTGTCAAACCTGAAACTTTTTAAACCAATCTCAATGCATTCAATTATTGATCAGAATTTAAGGTCTCTGGCCAAATAAGACCCAATTTTAGGATTTTGCTTACCATGAAAATCCTGATAAGGATCAAATTTCGAAAAATATAGCCTGAAATCAGCAACAGATAAACGCAATACTTACAGCATTGGTATTTGTACAGTACCAAAGCCCCCCAGAATGTAGTTCAAAAAAGAAAATATTCTGAGCATTTGCGACTTTGGCCCACTTAAATGTCCTTCTCCACCCAACAATAACCCCTCCCTCTCCCTTTAAATAGAAGCTGTAAAGGAAGGAGGAGGTATGGGGGATTAGGATAACTATGAGGATGTCTATCCTTACCAAAAAGGAAAGCCAAATGATACAACCTTTTTGTGTCATGAAATTATTGCTTTAGAACTTTTATTTATTTTGGGTATGCCTTATCCAATGCATCTGTTTTCGTTAATGGAGTTAAGATTAGGGTTAGAGTCAAGATTAGGGTTAGAGTCAGGGTTAGCATTAAGGTTAGGGTTAGAGTTAAGGTTAGAATTATTAAATATAAAGAATGAGATTTTATTTAGGTGGTGTGGGAATTAGAATTTATGAGAATTTATTTTATCTTTAATACATTTTATTTTAAAAAATTGGTTATATTATATAGCTTAAAAATATAAATAGAATTATATAACCACTAAATTAATAAAGTTAAAGTGGGAGATAAAGAAAAAAAATTCACTGAGATATTAGGGGAGAAGTTCTACTAGTGGTGCTCCTACAAATGATAAAACAAGATTTTTATTCAGGGGTGTTTCATTGATGGAACATATTAGCGTGTATAAATATTAAAATGCATTAATAATGATACATGTAGTATCTAATGTTTGATCAACATTTACTTTATAAAATTAAACGTAACCAACCACATTTTTTGACAAGTAAGATTCAAATATTGATATCGTAACGTATAATTATTGGTACTCCAGAAGTTAAGTTTTAATCATATGTTTAAAAAATATATTTTATGACCTCTCAATTATATGTAAAATGTATAATAAATTAGACTTTGAAATTTTAATTACCAAATATAAAAAAGTCACAACATAATACAAAACAACAAATAATCTCATAAGAGTTTGTCACACCCTTACTATCATGCAAATAAAACGAATTTTAATAATGTTGGTTGATTATGACTTTTTGTATGAAATTTCGCCTAACCAGTTGAGAATTTGGAAACGAAATGCATGTGTTAAAAGTCGTGTATGTTAAGTTAAATGCCATGCAACCAACTATATATTGAATAGAAGTCTGTATTGCTTGCACGATTCCTCCTATATTGATGTTGAAGTTTTCTTGGATTTATTAATAAATCTGAATAATTAAGTCGTCAAGCCTATAAATTTATATTATAACAAAGATTGGCATTTCTTGGAAGCATGAAATCATAGAATTTATGAGTGACACCTCATTGCACGGGCTACTATGATGTGCCAGGTGAGTGTGGGCATAAATATGGTATTTAAGTTTACCAACTATTAGACTTTTTCTCTACTTTTAACAACCTTAGACTTTGGGGATGTTGTGGTGATTTCCCTCACTCTAGGGCACTTTCATTAACTTAATAGATGTTCTTGGAGTTGTAGCTTTTATTTTGGGTCAAATAATCAGTTTTTTTATAATTTTCTTTAAAATGATGATTGATGATGTTTGAGTTTTAATTGATGATGTTTGAGGTTATTTGTGCATTTCATTGATTACATAGGTTGAGGAGGGGAAAAAATATATTGAATAGGGAGGTCGAAGGAGGAGAAGAGCATTTTCTCTTAGTAAGGGAGAGGGAGAATACCGAAAGGGAGAAGATGATTGTCTTGTCTAGATTTGTGTCACATATATAGTTCAAAAGAGAAGAGTGGTAACATTAATAATCTCATATCTTTCAAGATGTTGGAGAAATTGGGGTTGTAGATGGTAGTTCCCTTAACCCCTACAAAGTGTTATGGTTACAAATGGGTGGTTAGATTTTAGTTAATGAATAGTGCCTAGTGAAGTTGCAAATAGGTGCATGTAGAGATCAAGTTTGGTGTGACATCATGACAATGGATGTATGTTGTGTGTTTTTGGGGAGGCCATGGCATTTTGAAAGAAAAAATGTACTTGATGGTAGATTAAATACATACCACTTAAATAAGGATGGTAAGAAGATTATGTTGAAACCATTGGAGAACAAGGAAGAAGAGGTGTGTGACAACATTTATGTGTGTGTGTTGATGGCTTTGAGAAAGGAATTCCTAAAGGAAGTTGAGAAAGCAATCCCTGAAGGAAGTAGAGAAGGAAGCATGATATGTTGTCATGGCAAAGCCCGCACAAGATAAATGCATAGAGGGAGTAGAAGAATCACTTCCTGTAGTCAATAAAATTAGCATTTAATGTTAAAATAATGCACTTGTGACCATCCTTTTATACACACTTAGCTCATGCTTTATTCCATGTTTCCAAACCGCTATTCTTTTATTTCTATGTGGATGACCCTTACCCCCAAAAAAATATGATACATGATATTCTTCATTCCAAGCAGTGTAAACTCACTATTAGAATTATCCATATTTTCAATTTAGTTATCTCTGCTCCTAAGACAAGTTCACTCCTTTGGGGCTATCCCACTTGCCGGTAGTGTTTGAATCTATCGGTCGCATGCTTCTACCAAACAATGACTAATTTCTCAAATTCAAATTCACCTAACGGGTATTCCCACACATTTCTTAAGTCCCATTTGAGGAATTTCTTAAAAGACCACTATATAAACATTTTATTTTTTTTTGAGAAAAGGTTACCACTTTTGTAAATTATCATATTTATTCTAACTACACATTGAGAGGAAAACATCTAGTATTCCTAGTTCCAAGTCTACACAACCCAAGTAGCCTCGAGTCAAGTTTGAATACACCTCCAAGATCACAAGTCATTGTTGAAGCACCTAAATACACCATGATTGCACCAACATATAACATTTCACCAATATTTCACACAAATCATTATAGCATGGGATAACTACATGGAGTTTGATTCCTCTTCGAAGTATTGGTATATAGGCAACACTCAACACAAGGGGTATTGAGGTCAAACACAACTTTAGCTACTAACCTTTTTTTTCTCTATTTTTTTGTTTATCCCTTATTGTTTATTGAGTTAGGGTTCCAAGTGAATAATAAGGCATATAACGACTTCTAAAATGAATCGAGTGACTTTGATCACACACAGGATCTACAAGCAAAGGTACACCTATCAGTTTTACACAAGGAAAAAACCCTATGGGAAGCTGACATGCCCAACATAAGCCAACACATTCCGACCTTGTCTGAATGGATAGGCCTTATCCTAGATAGATGCAAATCCATGACCTTGATTCACAGTGACCTCACACAATTATATAGTCAGTTTCACAATCACAGTCGTAGTCCTACATGTCTGATTTCTAACTAAAACATTCTTCTTTGGTACTTTCCTCTTTTAGCCCATTTTTATATTTAACAAGTTCCAAATCAGTTTGTGTGATTTGTTGCATATCAATAAACTCTAATTTTATGCATCAGTTTTTCATAATTAAGATCTAGTATCTCTCTATCCCAAATTTTGGTAAAAAATATTAGTGAACTCGTCTATTGATTGAATATTGGAAACCCTAACCATCCATGTTGCTAGGGTTTCTTTCCTTCTTTTTATTATTTCCAATTGTTTTATCAGGGTTTTTAAATTTGGTAAATTCTTTGATAACAATAATCTTCCAAGTTTCAATTTCATATTTTGTGCAATATAAGAAAGTTGTTTCTACTTATTTTAGACGAAGTGCTAGCCTTAGTTGTACTCAAGTGGAACATTTTTAGATTTTAGTTTCTAACAACATAATGGCAGAATCAGTTAATAGATTTGATGACATGGACAAAATATAATTAACGAGATTTTTTTCAAAGAATCTAGAGATGCAAAATGTGTTTCTAAAAATTGTTAAAGAAAAAATCAAGAAAGTATTTGAAGGTCAATCCTCTGCAATTTTGATTGCTATGGGTTCCTGTCCTTTATCTACACCATTCAATACAACTTTTATATTGCGATCTACTATGGGGGAAACCCAATGGTTTCAACAAATCAATGTGTCAATTCCTACCCAATCATTTGTGGCACCACTTTTGGCTAGCACACATTCTAGTCCTGATGTACAATCCCTTATGCAAGAGGTTTTAGCCTTGCAAACTAAGGTTTTATATTTGGAACAAGGTGCTTCAAAACCTAATCAAACACTTGATTCACAGACTTTTTTGCATACTCCATTGGCTCAACATATTTCAGCCTATCCTTTACCAATTGGTTTTATGGAACCTAAGCTTACATTGTATGATGGAAAAGGTGACCCTTCATTACATTTGAGATCATTTCATGCAACACGTTTCGACTATGCATCCAATGATAGGTTGTTGACCAAGTTATTTTCTAAAATCTTAAAATAATACACACTAAGATGGTTTTATAATTTACCACATCAATCAGTTCATCATTCAGTCCTTTGACAAATGTATTCCTTGCACATTTATCAATTAACATAAGTGAAAAGATTTAATATGCTTAGATTTCTCAACTCAAACAAGAATCCAATGAGCCTATCAAAAAATATGTTTTATGGTATAATACCGTGTTATATAAGATGATGAATCCTATGGCAGATAAGGAATTGTAAGACATGTTCAAATAGAGATTGCTTCCACCTCTACATGAATCTATTATGTTTAATAAGTTTCTATCATTCAAAAAAATTTGTCACATAGTTAAGGAAAGAGAGGTCAAGTTGTTGGCAATGAATAAGCTAAAGTATGTGGTTAACCCAATTTATAATTCTCATGCAAAGAATCCAAGTAAGCCACCATATAAGGTGAGACCAACTGAAAATAAGGGTGATAAAAAATCAATAGTAAACTCAATTTTTAAAACTTACTATGTGTATTGTATTATTATATCCTCCAAAGAGGCAGTTTACAAACTTACTAGAAGCTCCCTACAAGGTGTCAAAAAAAATATTGGAGTATCATCTCATATCACTCCCTCCCTTTAAAGAGGTTGATGTGAGTAAATCTCTTCCAAAAGGATTTGATCAAAACACTTTTTTCAATTTTTATATAACACTAGGGCATACTACCAACATATACATCATTTTTAGGCATAAGATTCATGATTTGATATATGAGAACATCATTGATGTGAGTACACCTACCAACAGTAAAAAGACACAACTAAGTGAGAGTAGAACAATGAAGATATTCAATGATCATTTCCCTCAGCATAGAGATCAAGAAATAATACATAAACTAGGAGTGCATTGTGCATATAATGCACATCCTCCACTGGCTTCTTATCATCCTCATATAGAGGCAAAACATCCTTGGAATGTAATCATTGGTAGATATCATGTTTCAGTGCCATTTAGACCACTTATCACATTCACAGAGCATGGGATAGTCGATGATGATTTAAACTTGCACTCTTTGTTCATTTGACTTTACATTGATCATCAACCTATATAGAGTGGCATGGTTTATAATAGTTCAAGTGTGAATATGTGCACTATCACACTTCTCTCACATTTTAAATACATAGATAAGGACATCCTTCCTAAAACAATCGTAATCAAAGGATTCAATGGCCATGTTCAAAGTTTTATTGGTGAGATAAAATTACCACTATAGGTTGGTCTCACACATGTGGTCACCAATTTCATAGTAGTACCCAATGCAAGAGTATTTGATATGTTGTTATGATGTCCTTAGATTTATCTACTTCACGTAGTTTATTCTATATTACACAGATGTTTGAAATACATCTTTGTTAATGATAGTATCACAGTTCATGGCATTCCATATGAATACCCCCTCCAATCAAAGGCTTTTATCTATAAACAACATATTTTAGTTGAACAACCTAAAAAGATTCAATATACTTAGAGAACTCAGAAGCAAGTGCTCCACTTTTTGAGGAGACTTATCCTTGAAAATCCACTAAATCAATGATTTATCATAGATTCTAGAGAGCCACTACATTAATAATGTTCCACAAATGACACCAACACAAAGTTCATACACTCCACGATGGGTTCTGAAGAGTCCTAGAGTTCACCATGCTAAGAAACATATGCAACATACTACATATCCTCATTATGACTATGGCACTTATGTTATAGAGTCAAATCATTTTTTCAAATTCTAAGCTGAGAATAGTTACTTCACATTGGCATAATACTTTCCATTCATGAGAGGTCATACTTCTTATGCTAGATACATGACATATTGATTGTGAGGCTTTTGCATGATTCATTGGTTAGTATTTTTCCTTTTCAATTTCATATATTCAAAAATACAATAAAAAATTAATATTTCAAAAAATTATTAAAAATTAGGACCTATGCATGATATGTCTAGTTCATATCCATTAGTTAATTTATGATTCAATTTATGCAATACTTCTCTATAGCCATTTTTATATTGAATATAATTAACAAATGTAATTAAGTGGCTTGCAGAACATATAGGTTGTCACTTCCAAATGCAGTTGTAGGTGGTGATCCTGTCTCAGACCCAAAAATTTTACACAGAAAAAACCACTTTAACCAAGATAGTCACACATTGTGCTCTTGTTTGATTCTAGTGGACTTGTCTTAAAAAACACATGTTCTAATTGTTCATATTTAATCCAGTCGCGAGCCTTCTACAAATTGTTTTCATCTCAATAAGTTTACTAGGGGCATCTTTTACACAATGGCTATCACTTTATGACTATCCTTAATGTTATACTTTAGTACATTACATTACATGATTATTTTCTTGCTTACTTTCACATTGATATATTATTGGACACCTAAGTTGTTGAATATCATGAAGTTTCAAATAACTTATATAAATAAAAAATCATTTATTCATGCATGTTTTCTTTCTTGTTTCTTGTTTTGTGTGTATTCAACTTGTTTGGATTTGGACATTTGAACATGTTCATGTTTTCAGCTCTAAGCCTTATTGTATGCTTTTATATGTGTGAGTGACATTTGAACATGTCCTTTGTATGTGTCCCTTTATCCTTATATTACATTCTTTGTGTGTTTTTATGTGTACTCTTTATGTGTGTGCATCATGTCCATGACTCTTGTTTTCTTAGTTTGTTTATTTTGTTGATATCATGATAGATATTATGCATCTTCCCAACTTTTTGATGCTATGATGGATATCATGCATCCTCTCCAAGTTGTTCTATATCAATTTTTAATTTTAAATATGATAATTATTCACCACATTCCTCATTTATAACTTCTATCTAGACATGACACTATGTATGTTATGTTATACATGTATCATACACTAGTATTTTACTTAGATTATCAATATGATGCCATGATCTTCAATTTTATAATTATTAATTCAAATTTTAATCTTTTCTATAACATCATTCACATAATTTTTTATTTTTTTTAAGTTATTGTGCATGCTTCACAACTTACCTTAAAAGAGGAGAAATATATAGGGTCTTGTCCTAGAGACTAAGCTACAACAATATATTGTGTAGATAAAAAATTGTATGTCTTGCTTAGTTGATCACAGATCATACCTAGATTTTAGTCATATGAGACACTAATGAATCAAGAGGTGTCATAAGATACACTAATGAATCAATATCCACACTTAGACAATGCAAGACCATGTATCACACTCTATATGACCTAGTATGATGACTAAAAACCTGCAAATAAGTAATGAGATAGGATAAATGAAAGAGAGATATGACACTAATACTAACATTCATCAATTAATCATGAAGCATACACTAGTTATATAATTAAGAAAGGTAGAAATCAGCTTGTATTCATATCAAAGACAAGTACAAGTGTTCACATGAGTAGGGCTTCACCATACTCGGGTTGAGGATCCTTTCAATGCCAAAAATCAGGCATATATATAAGAGAAAGGATGAGTGAGAGAGAGATGTTAGAGCTGGTTCTCATGTTTGCTAGGTTTTGTAGATATTTTTTGTCTTTTTCCTAGTTTTTCTTTTTGTGGATTTATCTCACATTGGTTATTTTGACTTACTTCTTGTTTGTCCTTGCCTATATATGCAAAGCTTCTCATTTGTAACATATAGAAGTTATTAGATAGATATTATATGATATTGCCTTTATCTTTGCATATCATCTTTGTAGCTCTTAAAAATATTTTTGTGGTGATTTTTTTGTTACTGCTTCATATTTTGAGCTTGGAATGATCTTATTGACATTCCTTTCATGGTATTAGAGCTAGAGGTGTTACAACCATCCATTTACGAGTTTGTTGTTGTAAGGGTTTATCCATTTATTAAAATTTATTCTTGGTGGAGTCAATGTATTTTATATAGATATAATCTCTTTTTTTTTCCATTGAATAGGCTATATAGATCCTAGGTTGCACCATTATGTACTCATTATGCTAGACCCATGTTTAAGTTTGTTTTAGCAGCTTTTTAGGCAATATGTGCATGCTTTGTTTATGGTTTTAAGCCATGCATGAATCAAAATCCCAATATAAAAGAATAGGGGAATAAAAATATGAGTCTTATGTCCTCTTTAATTTTTTATAATCTTCAAATATCAAGTTGTACAACCCTTTTACTCAAAAACCTGCTCACTGGTCTACTGGCAGATAGCTATCACTAGTTCAATTTTCTCTCACCACAGGTGGTATGGATCTCATTTTTTAGATATAAGACTTAATAAAGTTAAATAATAGTCCCATATTTCCTACCATATCATTTTTTAGTATTTTGGATCAGGATGTACAACTCTTTTCACAACTTGAAACTTACTGTAGCAATCTATCTTCATCATCTGGATAGTTGGTCAGTTTTCTTCTGGTTTGATGTTGTATGATATGTAATTTAAGATCTGATTCTTAGAGAGGATGGCATTTTAGGTATAATTTTAGCCTATAATAAGTAGGACCATTGTGAATTTGGTCTTACCACCTTTTAGGATGTCACAATAGGGCCCATTCAACTAGTTTTTATAGATCTTGCAAAGAGTATTTCTGAAGCTAGATTTCACACATTTTTGACAACCTATTCTTAGTTTCTACTAAAGAAATTACTGAAAATTTTTTTTGAAATTTTTTATATAGATTCATGAAGTGGTAAAGTATTTTTTTCCCTTAGTGCATTTAATTTTTTTCAATATTTACTTATTTGACCCATTTTAATTATGAAAACCTTGTAAAGACTATAACTTTTAAATTGTGACTCAAAATTGAGTATTATTTTTTTCAAAAGTGTATGTTTTTTTATTATACATCCATTGGGTTCATTTATCTTGTATAAAAAAATCAATTATAAAGTGTCAAATTTAGGGGGGGGGCTTACACTTTTTAGGGGGTTTATTTTTTCCTTGTTGAAGGAGTTATTATTTTGGGGTGTTCATTAATTTCATTAGGTGACATTAAATTTTCATAGGGGGATTTATTTTTTTGAGAGGGTTCTTATTATTCTTTAATTTATCCTTATTTTTTGACAATGGATTCCTACTTCTTTAATCCCCTCAACACCTCCAACTACATTATTTAGAAGATCAAAATAAAAATGCACTTACAATTGAAAGGCATGTGGATAATGGTGCTTGGCAATATTCCCCACTTTACAAATGAGGAAGATCTTGCATGGATTTAATCCATGCAATATGAGGCTCTTTGTTTAATTTGCCTCCATGTTTTAGATAGTTTGAAGTGCTATGTCACATGTGCCACATCACCAAAGTAAGCTTGGGATGTTATTCTAGCCTTATTTGAGAAGGATAACGAGTCTTATGGGTATTTTTCATCCTCTTTTACTCCACCTCCTTTTGGTCTACTTACCTCTCATCCTATTAGTGAGGATTTATATTTTGATGATGACATTGATGTTATTCAATATTTGAATCTTAACAATGACATGGGTGAGGCACTATTGGCACTTACTCCTTCTCCTCCTATTAGTGAGGATTTATCTTTTGATAGTCACATGGATGATGCTTCTCCATATTCTCTTCCTCCTATTATCAAGGTTTTATCTTCTAATGATGTAATCTCTCCTCATAATATTTTTTCTTTTAATGACACAATCCTGACAGACATTTCTCTTCTTTGTATCAAGCCACCTCTATGGGATGAGTTTCTACCAAACATGAGACATCTATTTGTAAAAACGACCTTTGTTTTTATGCAAGATGTTGAGCCACCATAGATTATCACTTTATAGGACTCTAGTGGTTCTATTGAGAGTACAAATTTTGAGCATTATGATCCATTTATTATGGGCATTCTTTTAGTGAATGTGCCATGTCTTTCTTCATATTGGTCTAGTGAGGATTCACTCTTTACTAGTAACATGAATCATGATTTCTCTTCATTTTATGAGGACATACTTATTTGTGGTGATCTATATGAGGCATTATTACCTCCTACACCTCTCAATATTCTTCCTTATTTAGTTATTAGTGAGGATTTGTCTTTTGATGATGGTTTGTTTGAGGCACATATTTCTCTTCATATAGTTTGTACTTCTCCTATTCATTTCATTGATCAAGAGGACATTATTATTGAAGGTGTGGCATCTTCACCATCAATTTTGGAGATCATGGATGAGGCACCATAAAATTTTCTTGAGGATTACTTTTATTGTGCCACAATTATTATTCCTTCATCACCTAATCTTATTTTTGAGGATGTGTTTCGATGGTGATTTCTAGAGGAACCTATTATTATTACACAATATGATTTGGAGCTTGTTTCTACTCCTACTACTCCATGTGTTGCTTGTCCCACTTTGGATCCAAATTATTATGTGTTTGGTTCCTTTGATAAACATACTCTTAGTTTCAGATATTACATACTTCAATCTATGGGATAGGGATATACTCATGGATGTCTTGGTAGACTCTTACATGGTATTTTCTCTCCTATTAGCATTGATATTTCTATAGGTAATGTGTCTTTGGGGCATCTTATTCACAACACTAAGGAGGAAGGAACATTAATGGGAAGAACATGTTATTTGTTGGACTGTCTCACCACCTATGTAGATGGTTCCTTACATTCTTTTCATCCATGCAATATATATATATATATATATATATATATATATATATATATATATATATATATATATATATATATATATATATATATATATATATATATATATATAGTATTGATCTTCATGTGGGGTGAATGAAGTTATCTTTATGGGGGATTCCACATGAAGTCTTTTGTTCCTTCATTCCCTTCTTTTCTCTCTTTTACATAATTTTGAGGGGGGGACTTTTTTCCCAATGGGTTTTCTTCCTTTCTCCATTTCATGGATATATATTGTTCATGTCTACCTGATTAGGCCTTATTATCGGGACTCATACTATGGATATGCCACTTTGTTTTTGGCTATTTTTATCCCCTAGCTTCACTTGAGGGGGGAGGGGGGGGTTAGAGTTGGTTCTCATGTTTGCTAGGTTATATAGATATTATTTGTCTTTTTCTTAGTTTGTATTTTTGTGGATTTATCCCACCTTGGTTAGTTTGGCTTACTTCTTGGTTATCCTTGCCTATATATGCAAGGCTTCTCATTTGTAACATATAAAAGTTATTTGATGGATATTATATGATATTGCCTTTGTCTTTACATATCATATTTGTAAATCTTACAAATCTTATTGTGATGCTTTTTCTATTAATGCTTTAGATTTTGTCCTTGGAACAATCTTGTTAATGTTCCTTTCAAGAGAGGTACATTGAGAGAGTCACGACGATTGCAAGTACTCATGAAATAAGTTAAAAATAATAAAAAATGCTAAAGGACAATCCAATAACATGTTATTCAAAAGTGTTACTTAGTTTGATGATATCCTTCTCAAAGGTGGCATATGAGGTGCTTAATTACCTTGATGACTCCTCTTTGAGCTCTTGAAACTAACCATGTACCTTGATTGAGGAGTTACAATCCACTCTTGCAATTGACTGGTGACCTTTGACATCTCATTCATGTTTGAGGACTCTTAAAACTAATGTTGTAGGTTTTTGACACCTTGTGGATTCTTAGACTCTCCTAGTTGGATAAGGTAAATTGACAAGTCATCATGAGGGTTTTGATTATCAAAAGACTTTTGGACTGCCCCATACTCACTCCTATAACACTTGTAAGACTAGTCATGACCATTTCATCTTGAAAGATTGGAGTTATCAAGAAGCCTACTTATAACTGCCTATCCTACCTCTAGAACAATTTTTCATGTTTGAGATCCTTACATATTAATCTCACAATATTATTTAATCTCACATTCCACCTAGGACTATTTGATGAGCATACAAAAGTTATGCCAGAGGACTATCATAACTAAAAACACCTCAATTGTCTCAAATATACCTATCAATGAATTCCATGGGCTTGCTTAATATGTATAGAGAGTTTTCAACCAGTTTAGATACTTTTTCAGCCCTCATCTTAATCAAAATCATCAAAAAGTCCTTATCAAGCTCCTAAGAGAGGGTTTAGGGTTTTAGGCACTTATATTATTAATGATCATTCATATAGTTAAGGCCAATAAAGGATGACTCAATTCCATGAAATTATATGGCATTAGGTTTCCATTTTGTGCCTAGAATCTTTTGTCACCATGCAAACTCTCCTGCCAGTTCTGATCTTAGAAAGATAGCTTCTCGAGCTCAGTGTTCTACCTTGTTTGATCAAGAGACATGTTTTAGCCTAGAAGGGCTCTAGAACTTACCCTTTCATTAGAATATTATTTCTTTGGGTCTCAAAAACCTCCTATTATCTATAAAACATGTATTCATCATGACCCTAGTGCTACATGTGCTCAAGACTATGATTATCTCTCTTGATAGTTTAGGTAGGGTTTTAGACCTATTTAGGCCTTTTAGGCTCTTTGACTAATTTTGTCCCTTTAAATAGATTATTCAGTCACTTTTTTCTCTTTATGAAGTTTTATCTTATGTATTACAACATCTTATACATGAAATATATGAGATGATACTTCTAACTCACTCAAAACATCCCCATTTGGACCTACACAGTCCACCTAATGAAGCTTGTAATAGGAATTGTAGGTGGTCACTTGAGATTTTGGGTTTCATATGAGCTTAATAATAATATATGGGTTTCAATTACTCAAGGATTACTTTTAGGATGGGTCCAATGACCTAAATCATGTAGTTACACCTTTCAACAAGCTCATGTAACATGTTTATGTTTGAAACTTAGCTTAGGATAACTAAGTAAATTCTAATTATCTTCAATGATATTGTGACTATAAATGGTCTTAAATGGGTTCTAAGAGAATTGAATGAGGCTTTATAATCATGATATATAATTCAATAAGCATTAAAGTTCTTTATTTTGGTCATAAATTTGTCTTTTGATTCTTCACACATGAAATCGTGTTCAAGAACCTATGCTCGAAAGGAATTCTCATACATCTGCTTGTAACTTCTCAAATAAAATTATCCCTAGGGTTATATCAACTATCAAAAAGGATTTGTGGAGTAATTTACCTATCTTCCATTCCCACTCAAACACTTACCCACCTGGGAATGCTTCACATCCTCACAAGACCTACCAATCATGTGTAAAAAAATAAAAAACTAGCATTTATTATCATTTAAAGATTTGAGACCATGAAGATAACAATGATTTTAGATTTTTACATCTTATTACACCCCCTATCAATTTTTCAAGTCACTTTCATGTATCCATCAAACCCAAAAATGCACTCAAACTAGAATGACCAAGCATGTAGGGTTTTACATGAGATTTAGAGGATGCACACTCTTAACAATGGTCCATACAACACAAGGGCTATTTATATAAATAAATGGCATGTATTGAGAGGGTATAGGGACCCCTACAATAATTATCATCATTGGTCCTGAGATTCTCCCTCCTTCATGAATGATCCTCAACAAAACTGCCTTCTTAAGCCTATCAAGAACCCGACATAGGGTTTGAATGGGTTTTTGGCCTTTTCTACTCTATTTATCCATTTTGAGCTTAATTTTAACCATGAAGGGGATTAAAGAAGATTATTAGGGTGACATTCATCTCTTATAGAGGTTTTTTTGCATCCATACCCTACATTTCCATTCGACTATCATAGTCATTCACCTTTACTTGTATTGTGAAACTTGCTTATTTGAAAGAATGACCTTCTAAAGATCCATGAAAGAGATCTTATTGCCAGAAAAATGAAATTTTAATGTACCAATCAGCTTATTGGCCTATAAATCCTACCAATATTCTATTTTTAGATGCTAGATCAATGAGCAAATCATTTTCAAAAGTAACTTATACATTAGGAAGAGGTGGGAAAGACATTTTAACTGATGTATGGGTAAAGGAGGTATATCCTAATGTTCACAAGTGTCACATGCTATAAAAACACCCATTTCTCACTTCATGACATAACATTAGACCTTGATGACTCTTGACAATGAAGACTTGCACAATGAGTGATAAGATACAAGCATAAGACACTAAACCATTATTTCCTTAATTTCTCAAAATTTACCTTAACCTTTAGTAAACACCCTAGAGATGACCCTATTGAGTGACTTAATTAAAATATTAGGTGTTTTGACTCACTCTTTGATAAGACCATCCTAAAAACCTTTGAAAGCTACTATGAACAATACAATGCTCATCATGGAAGACCAATCATGACCAATTCAAACCCTCTCAAAAGGCTATCAACAAAGTTAAAAAAGTCTAGATAACAAGTTTTGAATGCTACTCACCTATGGTATCCGATTTTGGCTAACATATTTGTCAACCTCCTAGGATTACATGCTTGCTATTAATTTTAGACCATTAGCCTTATTTCCTCCATTGGGCTATTGGGTCATCTCAGCTCAACCAAAACATGACTTAGACCTTGAAAGATGACCGAAACCTCTTGAAAGGATGAGATGACTGACTACCTTCAACACACACACAAATAAAAAAAAAACACACTAATAATACAACCAAAACAAATAAAACACTGACTATGCTAAGAAGCACTTAGGAAAGACAAAACAAAAGGAACTACTATATATAACTAACCTTCAAACTCTGATCCTCCTGAATCAAAAGGAAAAATCCTTAGATCTCCTCCATGAGATAATTTGGAGTGATGGGTAACCTAATTTTGTAACATTGTACTTGCTATATGAACCTTTTATTTGACTGCCAGTGTCTTTGGCCTATCTTCAAGTGAACTAACAACAACAAACATGTCTCCTATAAAGACACATTCATCTTGAAGTTCATAACTTACCTCATACTAATCTTTGTCAATGAGAGAGAATTCTAATATGACCATACTTTGATTCATGGGGGAAATAACAACCTCACATTATATTTCCTCCTTAAGCTCTACCTCCTGCTCACTAGAAGCCACTACAACATCTTTCAAATCTTCATATTGTTCTCTTTGATTAGTATCATCTCCTTCAAATCTTCTTACAACATGAAATTAAACCTCTTGGTGATGACTTGCAGAGCATGTTGACTTGTTAAGAGTTTTTCAATTCTCAACAACACCTTCATTCTATCCTTGTATAGGTGTTAACCTACCAAGATCTTCAAATTCTATGAACATGTCCAAATAGGACTACAACATGACATTAAGACCCTATTTAACTTGTTCATGAGATTAAACAAGGCCATAAACAATTATGTTTTCTTCAATATCCTTCTCACTCTTGTTTTCACTATGTTCATTAGGCAAGACAACCATCTTAACATTCTCTTCATGGACTATAGGTTTATTATCCAAGCTTGAACAAAAAAATTCTAGTTCTTCCCAAAAGGAAGCTTCTTCTTGATCGTTTGAAAGTATGCCAAATTCAATATCTTCTTTATCTTTCTCTTTAAGGATAAAAAACCTATCCAATGCTTCAAAATATTCAATGGAATCATGACATAACTATAATTTTGCTTCTTCAAGCTCTATATCTTGCTTACTAGAAGCCACTACATTTTTTCACAAACTTTCATCTTGCTCATAAGGCTCAACAAGGTTAATGACCAAAGTGTTTTCATGAATATTATCTCATGCTCAGTTAAAACTTGATCCACTACTACATGATCATCTTTTCTTTCATTAAAAGTCAATCCATGACAACTAGAATGGTCTTCCTCTTCCTCCATATAGAATTGAAGCTCATCTACCCACCCAAGGTATAATTTATCAAATTTTTCTTGTTTTAAACCTGATTTGTCTGCCTCAAGTCTCAAATCATCATGATTACCTTCTTGAATTTCACTTATTTCTATGATTTCCTATTCATTTTGAGTTGTATCTACTTTAATTAGGCTCTCAGCTTGTTCTTTAACTCTATTATTCAATGTGACCCTTCTAAGATCTTTAACTTCTTCTAGAAAAACATGGTACAACTACTACCAAAGACCATCAAGTTCAATATAAGTCTTTATAGATTACATGATGAGTTCATTTGTTTTAATTTTAAGGTTATCCTTTAATGGAGTAATTGTAACCTAGTCATGCATAAATTATCCTTCACCAACATCAAATCTATACCAACTAGGCTGATCCACTTGATCATTTATGACATCTTAAAGACTGTCCAACTATTGGCTAGAAGGTATAGGTCTCTCCTCATCTTTGAAAGTTAATTTTCTTTCTTATTCACCCAGGGGGATACCAATGATGATTTATTCATCAGAATCACTTGAAGTTTCTTCTTCATTGCCTTCTCAAGATTCACTTACAGCTAACTAATTTTGCTTCACAAGGACAACCACCTCATCACCCTTTCTTGACAAAATCTCATTTTCAACTGAATGCTCATCTTCTACCTTCAATACAACAAGTTCTCCTTCACAAAAGGAGGGGGTGGGAGGTAAATAGAACTCATTGTTTTGTTTAAAACTTGGTAGGGTGTCCTTCCAACTTTGGATTTTGGAAGGGTTAGGTTCATTGAAGTATTCTTGGAGAGATGGAGAAACATATTGTATTAATGATGCTCCATTATTCTCCTTCTACTCCCTAATCACTCTATCAACTTATGATGTATATTTAACTTCATGGATAGATGCAACTTGAGGTGTGGGTGAAGGACTTGAGAGACTTGAGAGCTCTCTTGGTTTGACCTCCATATACTTATCTTTTTTCTAACTTTAGATAGGAATGGGAGAAGGTTATTTATCAAGGTTTAGCTTGATATAATTAGGGGTCATATTCCAAAAAGGTCTCCATGATGGAATGGTTTGAGACTCTTGAGGAAGAGTCAAAAAAGGTGACATAGGGATATGATTTTCTTGATGGTATATTACAACTTGGGCTAGATTTAGAGCAAAAGAAGGTTGAATTAGAGTATAAGAGAGCATATGAGATTTATGGTACTAAATTTTCTACCTCTCTTTAGGTACTAATCTATTCTCCATACATTTAATGAAGCCTCTTATTTCTAGCACTTCATTAATTTGCATTTGTTGATTCTTTTTCTCAATAACTACCCACTTACTTTTAACCAACTATAACAAGTCTCTCTCTCACTGAATGATTTTAAAATGAATATAATGGTTAGGGATAATTATACCAAGCTCCTTTTATCTATCAATCTCTCTCATTCATATTTCATATTCTAATAAGGTTTATTTGAGTTCTGATAGAGATTGAGTAGGATCAACATAGCTTTTACAAGATTGAATAGAAAGATAAGTAATCTATCAAGGAGTATGAATTAGGGTGGGAGGGGGTATATAAGGATATTGATAAAGTATGGTATTCTATTGTTTGAGGGCCACTTGAGGTGAGGCCATGAACATCATCAGTTTGATATGAAGAATATGAAGGCATATAATATGCATTTTGACCAAATGAATGATGGGAATACATATGAATTTATGTATTCAAAGCACTTGGGATGATTAAACTAGATATGGTTCAATTGGAGTCACCATTGATTATTGTGTCCATGCCTAAAAAAATTGGTGTATTGAAGAGCAACATCAAAAAAATTTCAATAGATGAAATCCTTGGTCCCATCAGGCATGCCAAAACTAGTATCACACTAAATTTCACATTTGAGGAGGTTGTTAAAGCCTCCTCACTTAGGTGATAGCATGGAGACACCTCTAGGTGATGGGTGGCCTAATCAATGAGATGAATCTATAAATAGGTCTAGTTCCCTTGATGCTTCAACCAAAATCACTACTAAACCTATTGCTTGCTAGGAAAAGTGAGTGAGAGAAAGTAAATAAAACAAGGAGGTGATGCACTAAAATCAATACCCTCCAATTGTCTATGTTACACTAAGAACATGAATAAAGACCGAAAACTATCACACTAAATCAATATGAGCCTCTAAGCATCAATATTTCAGTATAAAGGTTAAAATCAAGACAATAACTAAGAGGGGATGATCAAGAGGTCTCATAGGAGACACTAATGAAGTAATATCCACACTTATCCAATACAAAACCATGTACCACACTCAATATGACCTACTAAGATGAATAAAAACCTAAAAATAGGTAAATAGAATGGACAAATGAAAGAGAGATATGACACTACTACTAACATTCATCAACTAATCATGAAGCATACACTAGTTGCAACATTAAGAAGGCTATAAATTAGCTTGTATTCATATCAAATACAAGTATACGTGTTTACATGAGAAGGGATTCACCATACTCAGGTTGAGGATCCCTTCAATGCCAAAAAATAGGCATACATACAAGAGAAAGGAGGAGTGAGAGAGAAAGGGATATTGAGAGAGTCATGATGACTAAAAGTACTCATGAAACCAAGAAAAACTTCTAAAGGATAGTCCAATAACATCTTCTTCACAAGTGTTACTTTGTGTGATGATAGCCTTCTCAAAGTTGGTGTAGGAGATGATTTATTACCTTGATGACTCCTCCTTGAGTTCTTGAACTACCCATGTACCTTTATTGAGGATTTACAATCCAATCTTGTAGTTTTATACCTATTGGTGACCTTTGACATCTCATTCATGCTTGAGGACTCGTCAATTTGATGTTTTAGGGTTTTGACACCTTGTGGCTTCTTAGACTCTCATAGTCTAATAAGGTAAATTGATAATTCATCATAAGGGGTTTGATGACCAAAGGCTCTTGGACTTCCCCATACTTGCTTCAAGAACACTTGTAAGATAGTCACGACCATTTAATCTTGAGATATTGGACTTATCAAGAAGCCTGCTTCTAATTCCCTATCCTACCTATAAAAAGATTATTCATGTTTGAGAGCCTTCCATATTGATTTCACAATTTTCTCTAAACTCACATTCCACCTTTCATACATCCTTTGGGTTGTTTGATGAGCATAAGAAGTTTATGCCAGACGATGGTCACAATGGAAAACACCTCAATTATCTCAAACAAACCTATCAATGAATTTCATGGGCTTCCTCAAGATGTATAGAGAGTGTTCAACTAGTTCAGATACTTTTGTAACCCTCATCTTAGTCAAAATCATCAAGAATTCCCTATTGAGCTCCTAAGAGAGGGTTTGCAAGGGTCTTAGGAACATATACTATTAACTATCATTCATAGAGTTAAGGCCCTAGAAGGAAGACTCAATGCCATTAAGTTATAAGGAATGGGGTTTACCTTATGTGCCTAATAACTTTTGGCACTATTGACATTTTGGCCTCCCAAGCCAAATGTTAACCCCTACAATTAAAAAAAAACTTCCCCATGACACCCACCTAAACATATACATGTGGCTTCCATGCACTGTGATGCCTTTTAAATGCTTCTTGAAATTCATTTTGGTACTATTAAAGATGTCATGGTATGTACTAGGGCCTACTTGTGAACTCATCATGTCATAACTGTTTTGGTCCTTTAGAGGGTGTGTTAGGTCCTCATGATGATCCTTGAGTGATCAAGTGAGTGTCAAAATGTCTTGTGAGGTCTAGAGAGTGGTCTTAATCCTACTTGATAAAATTAAGGTCTTATAGCAAAGGTTAAGGTAATTTGACAAGGTTAAATTTTCTAGTCCTTATGGTTTTAGGGCTATTTTAAACCACTTCCTGTGATAATATCTTTGTTAGCATGATATAAGGATGTTTAATCCTTGTTTAGGTCATCACATGAAGTCTTACTATTTATTAGGTTGTCATTTATGGTATATTCACTCAAAATAGTTCTCAATCCTTCATGAACCCCCCTAAAACCATCAATTGACTGTCAAACCTGCTATATGAGCCACATTGCATTATTAACCTTTAGAAAGGATAATGTTAATGACAATTGCATTTTAATGGGTATTGAAAGGGGTCTCATTAATATTATAAAGTCATTTGGGATGGTTTTGTGTGCATAGAGGGTCCATTTTAATAGTCAAATTCACTTCCTACCCATCAAATGGGCCCCACACATGGGAAAATTTGACCCTTCAGCTCCCCCACTAGACTACCTATTTTCAAATGTCATTTGAATTGTATTTTCCCTCCTCCCACCCACCAATGGCATCCCAAGGTCAGAAACTAGAAGAAAATGTAGAAAAATGATGTTTATAGGGATTTTACAGGTTATACAGATTTGTACATTTAGCTCCATACAAGGGGAGGTCACAAGGTTGCATCAGAGCTCATGTTAGGTATTATAAAGAATTTTCATGATTAGAGGATGCAAAATAGGCCCAAAACTGACATCTCCCTTCCACCAAGCTCCTTGGCAGTCCAGATAAGCTCTCAGGTTTATGCTCGGTCGATATAAAAGAGATAAATTGAGGATATGAAGCTTTGGGAAAATAAAGGGGGTATCTTGACCTTCCCATTCTTGGCATTGGTCTTCAAATCCATGGCCTAAATTATATGAACAAATATTAATAATTTGGGCAGTCAAAAAGCCTTTTCCATCTATGCAAGGGTCAAAAGTGCAATGGTTTTGGTGCAGCCTTGAAGTTTTATTGAAAATAAATGCTTGGTGTGTGTTAAAAAGGTCCTCAATGTCCTTCTATGATATTTCCCACCCTTGGTTCACATGTGTGAGGGTGTGGGAGCAAGCAAATCTTCATGTTTCCCCCATTTGTAGACTGTAGATGGAGTTTCTCATGTTATAGAGTATTTGGTGCATAAGATGGAAGTGTTGATGATGTTTTGGATTTGATCATGGTTTATTTGAAGAAATTTAAACCTATTTTACCTCCCAAGCTCAGGAGAACCATTAGACCAAACATCCACTTCAAGTCATGTTTCTATTGCGACTGTCATGTGTGTATTGTTATCTCATTTGCAAAGTGGAAACATGGTAGGTGCAGATAGTCATCAAGTTTTTTCAGGATACATATGTTTCTAATTCATGTTTTTGATGTTTCCCTTATGCCCTTCAATGCCTATACCCTCAAATATTATCCTCAACCTCAACATTTTTTATAATTTCAAACCCTCACTCAGTCACTACAAACCTTTCAATGCAAACTAAGAAAATAGGGTAGTCACTGTTGGAATGGGGTATATAAGGGTGAGAGACTTGAAATAAAATCAAAATGGTCTACAAAGACATGGTATATGAGCAAATAAAGGGCAAGAAAAACAAACATCATCTCAACCATCCCAAGATAACAACTCAAGCAAGGCTTAAACATATAGGACTAGTTGGCAAGTTCAAGAGACCTAGATGGAGTGTTGACTAAAGAAGATTATGGAGATCATTGAAGAGTAATAAACACATAGGAATAAGTATGAATATGTAGGGGATAGGGTCCAAATATGATCAACACTCTCAATCACCTCAAGATGACAACTCAATAAAAAATACAATAGACTTCATGAACATTAAGAAGATGCTGATGATTTCAAAGATTAAAGTGATTCAAAGGGTCAAAAGGATAATGAGAATAAAACCAAAATTTTTATGCCCTTAAATAAAGTAATGAAACACCAGATCCTCTCTTATTAGGAACACATACAATCTAGAGCCTAGAATCATCACCTACATGCCTGATTGTAGGTAAGGATAAATTTAAATAAAAACCATGTTTTGAGGGTAAGGAAGGTAATAAGGGGGTCATAAACATAGTGAGGTCACTCAAGGAGAAATTAAGGTTCAATGAAGAGGATGGAAACTAATAAGGAATGAGGGAGTTCATACTTGTAAACAACTGGCCAAATACATCCCACAAGTAGGGATAGGAGGAAAAGACCTAAAATGGTTGAATCCTGCACTAAAATGAAATGATAATATTGAAAGAAATATCTCCTAAATTATTTATTGAATTCATAAATCATCATATGATGATTTAATTCATTTAAAATAAATAAATATCAATGGCCTAATTAGGCTTTTTAAGCCTAAAAGGTCACATGTACTAGCCTGTACACAAGAGTTGATGGCATCTACATGTTTTAAGTGGTTGTTTGAAGTCTGAAGACACTTGATAAGAAGTGGGGAAGGAATAACCAAGTTTTAGGAGGTTTATGACCTTGAGTTAGTAAAGTCTCATCATTCATGCTTACGTAGTCATGATTCAAAACTGCCACCTATAGTAAGACTTGAGCAAAAGAGTTTAAGTGAGAACCTAATAGAAAGGTGAGGCATAAAGGTGAAGGAGGATTTATCACTTGTCCTCCTAAGAAGATCTTAGTGTTTCCCATTAATATTTTTTAGTCCTTGAGATAGGAATATATAATGGCCTATACAGGCCTAAATAGGCTTAAACAAGGCTGTGCATATAAGTTGGAAATTTATACATGATTTGGGGTTATTAGGAAGTTAAAAATGCCTGATAGGGTGAGTGAGAAGGATGTATTAAGGGTTTAAAGTGATAAGATTATCAAATTTGTAAAATAACCTAATTTCCTATTAATCCCAATAGATCTACACTAGTATCTATAGGCCTATGCCTCATATTTGAAAGCATATACATGTCTTAAATTTGTTAGAGGTTTGAATCCATCAATAAAGGTACTGAGAGAAATATGAGAAGGTTTCTAGAAGGGTGAGAGTATTAGGTGAGGCAAGAAGGATAGTAAACTTAGTCACCAAGGGTTACACAAACTTGATTACTTACAAACCCTAGGTATGGAGATGAGAGAATACAAAGGGTAGAGTTGATGAAAGATTTGACCCTAAGTATGTTGTTATGCTTTGAGGGTATGATGCATGGTTTTCATAAACTCCATCACTAGTATTGAAAGGTGGAAGAGGGTACTCAGGTCCAAAACACTCAATCTAATAATGATGACACTTAAGGTAAACCAAGAGAGACAGTGACTAAGGTAGTGATCAGAGCAGCTAGAAATAAATGGAGGAAAAGTGGAGATAAGGAGGAGTGGGTTATATGATGGCCTTAAAGCCATAAAATAATACCTGTAGCCACTTAGAGTCCTAAAACTTAGATTAGGCCTGTAGGGCCTAAAGCATCCTTAAGGCCTCAAAGACCTCAACCTTGTATTATGGCATATCAAACCTCCCCAATCAAATTGAAGGCCATGGAGAGATGTTTCATGGTGATTTAGACCTTAATAAATGTTAGTTTAGATAGGGAAAGCAAGGTGTCAAAGTTAGTCTCAAGATCCCTTTTAAACCCAATTCCCCTAAGTTACCACTTTTAAATACACTTTTAGGTGTTCATATATTTCATCACAAAGGGACTAAAGGCCAATGATATTAGAAAGATTTGGGCACCCTTATGGACTCAAAATCCATGGAGGAAATACTTGGATTAAGGGCCCCACCTCTGTGAATCATTGTTAAGACTAAAACCATGTCTAGAAGGCTTGAAAAAAAATCAAAGTCTTCCATCTCATATTCATAAATCCACATACAAGATGCATGGGACCTAAATATTTTAAGGAAATTTAGGGGGCTATATGGACTAAACATCAATGACCATGAGTTTGGGATTGGAGGTCTGATCTTTATGAACCATCGTTAAGATGGTAGACCTCCAAAACCCTAATTAAACCCTAAGACAAACCTAATGAAGTAAAATTGGATAATTTTTCACTCAAACACCCTGGGTTGACCTGATAAACACTTGAATCATATAGCCCACTCAGAGGAGACCTTGCTCATGGTACTAAGTTATATGAAACTCCTAAAAATCATGTTTTTACAATATTTTGTGATGTTTACAATGTAAATTTTTTTTAAGGTTTCAAATCATTGTATGGGGTGGATTTAGACATATTTAAATTTCCCAAGTCACCAAATCCTCAAGTTTCATACTAGAAATGCCTCTGTAAGTCCAAACCAAATAACTAGTCTACAAAAGCTAGTGAAGGTGGACTAGTCACCTAAATGGAATAGAATTATAAAAGTATAGAATTGAGAGAGCACATATCATGATATGACATGTTTATTCAGACCTAAATCATGCTTATTCACTAATTTTAAGAAGTTTTACTTAGATTATATGGTCACACAAACACACGACACTAAGCCACTAGGTCTAATTGGCCTAGTAGGCCTACTTGGGTCAACAAGGAGAGATGAAAATTGGTGTAGAAGGACTGATAGGAGGGTCAATATATAATTACTACACCATATAATTAATTCTTGAAGGAAATAGATGCACCTCATGGCCATTATGAAAGATGGAAGCAATTTTCCTTGGCCTAATCAACATACAAAATAAGATGGCCTACTAGATGCTTCATGGGGAACTTATTTGACCCACATTAATGTTTGTAACTATCAATGGAGATAAAATTGATAAGATTTAGGCATGGAAATGTCTTAAAGAGGTCAAAAAAGTTTGAACCAGCCTCCATCACTCCATCTTAATGCCTAAACAACTTATTGAAGACCACTTATCAAGAGGGAAATACATGGAGGGAGCATGGTGACTGTTATTACTACTTGTAACTAATGATGGAGTCATTGTGGCCATTTATAACCTCTTATATATACCTCCACGCTAATTTACCTCTCTCTCTCTCTCTCTCTCTCTCTCTCTCTCTCTCTCTCTCTCTCTTATAATTGTTCTATATATTGAGGCCTTAAGGCTGTTGTATCCATCCCTCACCTAGGTATGAGGAAACTGTACCTATATTTGCGCTTTGTAAACCTCTTGGACTATTAATAGACTATTTCAACTTCTTCACGTTTAGTCTCTTGTATATATATGTTATTTTTGATATGCATAAATGGTATAGTTTCTCCCTTGTAGGTTCATGCCTCACCTAGATTTTAACAGGTGTTTTATGTAGGTCATATAGTGTATTAGGGTGTTAATGGCTAAGTTTAGAGTGGAAGTTTGACTGTAAATGCATTGAACTAGGCCTTACCTTCATCACCCTCATTCTCTAGTCATCCAAATCATCCTCTATATGAAACATTATTTGCTAAAAGCCATTGGAGATAGTGATTTAACTTCATGTATTATCCATTAGTGTTGTTTAAGGTCAAAGAGAGTGGATATCTATATTGGTGCATCACAATCCTTAGAATAGGTTTCCTTTTATGTTTTCACTCTATCCCCACCCCAAAATCAATAGGTATTAGTGAATTGAGCTAAATGGATTCACCAAGGGAGCTAGCCCCATAATTTAGAGGTCTAGCTCAATCATAGGTCACCCATAGCCTTGGGATATTCCCATGCTACCCCAACCTTAGAGGTAGGTCTGAACAACCTCCTCATAGGGTTCAAGTTTGAGTGTTAACAATTATGACATGCATGATGGGACCAAATTCAAGCATTGGAACACTCACTTGTAGCACTTGGTCATCTAAGAGAGCTTCAAGCACCTTAATAACAGATTTGTAGTTAGATTTCATGTTAGAAGATGTCACAAGGTTATTCTCTCAACGTAAGAAAAATTCTCATTGATAGTTCACACTATTATTCATGTGTGTCATGATGAGTTATGGGTGCATATGGAGCAAAATTTTGTCATACACCTCATTATCAACATCCCTATAACCTGTATCAGCACTATATTGACCCATATCAGCCATACACTTCTCCATACTTCTCTCCTTCTATCACAACTTAGTCTCTTTACCAACCTGTTATTCCTTATAGTCAACCTAAATAATGTGGTGATGATTTGAGCTTATAAAATGAGAAGCTAAAGGAGGAAAGGGATAGATTGAAATAATGTCTTAGGTAGTAAAAGGAAGTTGAGCATCAAGCCTTTATCCATTAGTAAAATGGCCTTGCAAACTAAGAGCAGCCAGTTGAGATAATCACCCCATCTCCTTTCCTTACCTCTATAATCATTAGAGACTTCTTGGTTTGTAATTGCTTATTTGATGATATAACAAGCAATTCATTTATTTCAAAGTTGGTAGCTAATAACTTGAATTTTCTATATGAATGTACTTCCAACTTTGGATTGTAATGGAATAGATCAACTAAAGGACATTTAGCCTCATCAAAGACCTAAAACTTACCCTTCATGCTTACCTCAAGCTCTCAATTGCAAAAGACATTATTGTTGTAGATAGACCACCTTATTTTTATCTATGTTTGTCTAATGAATTTATGTATAAAATTGGGGGGTACTTATCCTTTGATTTGTCTTATATGGTCTACAAGATTGGGTATGATATAGGAGTCAAAATGAGATCTTAACCACTCTCCAAGTTTCATCTTGAGCCTTATACACCAAACATCTTAGTTACAAATGGCCTTCATCTTCCTACCCTTATTCAACCTCCTTGTGTTCCATATGCCCTTCAAGATTCACCTATGCCTTCTCAAGGGCCTATACTAACTTTAACTTGGAGGCCTTAATAGACTAGAACCCTGGATTATGTTATGCCTATTCTTGAAAGAGAAATTTATCCTATGCATATTCAGAATCAAGAAGAGGAGAAATGTATGGAGGCTAGTTCAGGAGATGTCTCAAGTTTCCCAAGTTCCCTATCCATCCTTCATACTTCAGACATTCATGAGGATCAAGGTACATCCAAGTTTGAGAAGATAATTTAAGAATCGAAGAATGTAGTGTTCAAATTTGATACTCCTAAAGATCTAAGTTGGAAGATCACTCTAGCAGCTATCAAGCAAGCTAAAAAATTGCCTTGCCCTCCCACCCTCTCTTTTTGTGAAGAGGAACCAAATGCATTAAAGGCAAAATTTGAGCATCAAGTGTGGGGAACAACTTACCAAGACTAATTAATGAGGTGGTAGTACTTCAAGAGATTAATCATGTTATAGCTACAGGTGAGTTTTGAGAACACTTTGAAAATGATACTTCAAGTACATATTATGAGGAGATCACTATTGGTACCCATGTTCATCCCAATAGATCAGAGTTTGATCATAAAGGAAATTTTGATGATGTAGAGCAATCATAATGGTAAGATGTTAAAGTTGATGAAGATGAAGAACAAGAAACTTCTCCTATAGGAAATAGTCATGAAAACAATCCACATGAACCCATTGTTAAAGTTGAGAACATTCCAAGTGAGTGAGATGAACTTTGGTAGTAGTTGTACCATGAATTCTTAGGTGAGATTGAAGAAATCAGCATGATAACTTGGAATAGTGGAATAGGACATCAGGTTGAGGTCTCAAGTGAAGGTAACATTAATGATTTAGAGCTTGAAGAAGGCAATTCAGGTCTAGAAATAGAAAGGTGAGATGAGCTAGAGCTTGAATGGATTTATGAGCTCCCATTCTCCATAAAATATGAGGATGACCAAGTTGCAATAGAACATGAGTCTTGTTATGACTCTATGAAAGAGTTATAAATACTTGATTAGCATAGTGCTTCACAAGTGAATGGTAAGAATGATAGTGACCATGTTTTTTGAATTGATCATAAAGAGATTGATTTTTGGGAAGACTTGGGTAAATTTTGTTCAAGTTTAGATAATCCACCTCTACCTCATGAGGATCTTGAGAAAAGTCTTAAAGAGAACACTATGATAGTTGATCCTCATGAGGCCCAAGATGTAAACCATGAAGACCTTAATGATATATGGCATCCATGATTAGACACTTGCAAAGAGGTTGGGGCTTTTACAAGTCATTTTTCTCATATGGAATAGAATGAAGACATAAACCAAGGCATACCAACTAAGTTGTCAAGAGAATTACCATGTGAGAGCATGATAAATTATGAACAACCCATGATTGAAGCAAAAATCATATTATTGATGCAAATAAGGCAAGTTTGGAATGATTATAATTGGGTGTTGGATTCACATGACCAACTAATACACTTGAGGGTGGAGCATAAAGATCTAATTGTCCTCCTAAGAGGCTATGAGCATGTCAATGTCTCTAGATGCAAGTGGAAATCCTCATTTACTGAGTAATGCTTGATTGGACTTTAGTCAAGACATGACAATTAGATCTCATGGTGCCATGGTGATCAAATAATATTTTCATTTGATCCCAGAAGAGAAAATATTTTAGTATTGGGTTATTTATTTATAGTAGATATTATCTTATTTCAATAAGTGTATCATACACAAGTCTATAGTTAGTTACCTTAGTTATTTTTGTGTCTTATCTTATTATTTCTTAAGTGTTAGGTGTTGTTTCTTTGGTTGCCTTTTTTGTTTTGTGTGGTCATCATTGCAATCCTGAGAGGTGTTATAAGGTGATAATTTATTTATTAATCCATAAATATATTCATCAAAGTCATGATGTCATGTTGAAGCCTTGTCATTATCATGAAGATTTAGTGGCTTCCCTTGACCAACAACTTGGTCACCCCATATGAGTCACCAAAAATGTTGACAATTTGGCCTCCCAGGCCAAATGTCAAAAAAAACTTCCCCATGACACCCACCCAAACATATACATGTGATCTCAATGCACTGTGATGTCTTCTAAATGGTTCTTGAACATCATTTTGGTACTATTAGAGATGTCATGGTATGTACTAGGGCCTGCATGTGAACTCATAATGTCATAATTGTTTTGGTCCTTTAGGGGGTGTGTTAGGTCCTCATGATGATTCTTGAGTGAGCAAGAGAGTGTCAAAATGTCTTATGAGGTCTAGAGAGTGGTCTTAACCCCGATTGATAAAATTAAGGTCTTTTAACAAAGGTTAAGGTAATTTGACAAGGTTAAGGTTTCTAGTCTTTATGGTTTTAGGGTTGTTTTGAACCACTTCCTATGACAAGATATTTGTTAGCATGATATAGGGATGTTTAAGCCTTATTTAGGTCATCACTTGAAGTCTTACTATTTATTAAGTTTTTATCTATGGTATATTCACTCAAAACAGTTCTCAAGCCTTCATAAACCCCCCTAAATCCATCAACTGATTGTCAAACATGCTATATGAGCTAGATTGCATTGTGAACCTTTAGAAAGGAGAATGTTAATGATAATTTAATTTTAATGTGTATTGAAAGGGGTCTCATTGATAGTTTAAAGTCATTTGGGATGATTTTATTTGCATAGGGGTCCATTTTAATAGTCAAATTCACTTCTTACCCACCAAATGGGTGCCACACATGGGAAAAATGACCCTTCATCTCCCAACACCATGATACCTATTTTCAAATGTCATTTGACTTGTATTTTTCCTACTCCTACCCACCAATGATGTCCCAAGGTCATAAACTAGAAGAAAATGTAGAAAAAGGGCATTTATAGGGTTTTTGCATGTTGTATAGATCTATACAATCAACTCCATATAGGGGGAGGTCATAATGTTGCATCAAAGCTCATGTTAGGTATTATAGATAAGTTTCATGATTAGAGGATGCAAAATAGTCCCAAAACTGACCTCTCCCTTCCACCAAGTTCCTTGGCAATCTAGACAAGCTCTCAAGTTTATGCTCAATCTGTATAGGAGAGAGAAAGTGAGGATATGAGGCTTTGGGTAGAGGAAGGGGGTATCTTTACCTTCCCATTCTTTTCATTGTTTTGTAAATCCATGAACCATACTCTGAATAAACATTAACATTTTGAGCATTCAAAAATCCTTCTCCATCTGTGTAAGGGTTAGAAGTGCATCATTGAAGTGTTATTTAAAATAAATGATTAGTGTGTGTTCTAGATGTCCTTACATGATATTTACCACCCCTTTTTCACACATGTGAGGGTGTGGGAGCAATCAAATCTTCATGTTTCCCCTATTTACAGACTATAGATGGAGTATCTCATGTTGCAAAGTATTTGGTGCATAAGATGGAAGTGTTGATGATGTTTTGGATTTGAACATGGTTTATTTGAATCCATTTAAGATTAATATAACTCCAAATATTAGGAGAACCATCAGACCAAACATCCCCTTTAAGTCATGTTTCTAGTGTGACTGTCATGTGTGTGTTGTTATCTCATTTACAAAGTGGAAACATGGTAGGTGAAAATAGTCATCAAGTTTTTTTAGGACACATATGTTCCTTATTTATGATTTTGGTGTTTCTCTTATGCCTCTAAATTACTATACCATCAAAAACCATCCTCACCCTCGGCATATCTTGCAAGGTCAATTTGTCACTTAATCACTACAAACCTTTCAAAATAGACTAAGCAGATAGGATAGTCACTATTGGAATGGGGTATATAAGGGTGAGAGATTCAAAGAAAATAAAAATGGTATATAAATACATGTTAGATAAATAAATTAGGGGAAATTATAACCAACATCATTTTAGCATCCCAAGATGACAATTCAGGCAAGGCTTGCAAGAAACTTGAAGTCTATCATCTTGAATTCATATATCCACACATAAGATTCATGGGATCCAAATATTTTTAGGATATTTAGGGGGTTATAAGTAATAAACATCCATGACCATAAGTTTGGTATTAGAGGTCTGATATTTATGAACCATCATTAAGATGGTTGACCTCCAAAACCTAGCTTAAACCCTAAGACATAATTGATAAAGGAAAAGTGGATATTTTTTCACTCAAACACCCTGGGTTGACCTAATAAACATATAAATCATATATCCCACTTAGAGGAGACCCTGATTGTGGTACTAAGTTTTATGGATAGGTGTACAAACCTCTAAAAAATAACATTTTAATAATATTTTATGATGTTTGCAGGGTAAAAAGTTGTTTAGAAAGTTTCCAATCATTGGATGGGGTGATTTGAGACTTATTTAATATTACCAAGTCACCAAATACTCACATTTCATACTATAAATGCCATTGTAAGTCCACACCAAACAACCAGTCTGTAGAAGCTAGTGAAGGTGGCCTAGTCAACTAAATGGAGTAGAATTGTAGAAGTATACCATTAAGAGAGCACATATCATGATATGAAATGTTCATTTAGACCTAAATGATTCTCATTCACCTTTTATAAGAGCTTTTTCTTAGGTTCTATGGTCACCCAAACACATGACACTAAGCCACTAGGCTTGATTGGCCTAGTAGGCCTACTTGGGTCAACAAGGAGAGATGAAAGTTAGCATAGAGGGACTAATAGGAGGGTCAATAAAAAATTATTACACCATGTAATTGAACATTTAAGGAAATAAACACACCTCATGGTCATTATGAAAGATGGGAACAATTTTTTGTGGCCTAATCAACATGCAAGAGAAGATGGGTTGTTAGATGCTTCATGGGGAACTTAATTGAGCCACTTTAATGTTTATAACTATCAAGTGAGAGATGCTTGACCAGATTTAGGTGTGGCCATTTATTGAAGAGGTGAAACAAGTCTGACCCAACCTTCACCACTCCACCTCAATGTCTAAACAACTCATTGAAGACCACCAATTAGGAGGGTAGTGCATGGAGGGAGTATGGTGACTATTATGACTACTTGTAACTAATGATGGAGTCATTATGGCCATTTATGACATCTTATCTGCACCTCCATGTCAATTTCCCTCTCCCTCTCTTCTGATTATTCTATATATTGAGTCCTTAAGGTCATTGTATCCATCCCTCACCTAGGTATGATGAAAGTCTGCCTAGATTTGCACATTGTAAACCTCTTGGATTGTTAATAAACTATTTTAAATTCTTCATGATTAGTATATATTGTGTATATTCATGTTTTAATATGCATAAGTGGTACATTTTATCCCTTATAGGTTCATGCCTCACCTAGATGCTAATAGGTGTTCTATGCATGTCATATAGTGTGTTAGGGTGTTAATATATGAGTTTAGAGAGGAATTTTGACTATAAGTGCATTAAACCATGCCTTCCCTTCATCACCCTCATGATCTAATCATCCAAATTAGCATTTATATGAAACATTGTTGCCTATAAGCCATTGGAGATAGTGATTCAACTTCATGTATTATCCATTTTTAAGTTCAAAGAGAGTGGATATCTATATTGGTGCATCACCATCCTTAGAATAGATTTAATTTTATGTTTTCACTCTATCCCATTTTCACCCCAAAATCAATAGGTCTTTGTGAATTGATCTAAATGGATTCATAGGGGAGCTAGCCCCATAATCAAGAGGTCTAGCCTAACCATAGGTCACCCAAAGCCTTAGACTATTCCCATGTTACCCCAACCTTGGAGGTAATATTGAATATCCTCCTCCTAGGGTATAGGCTAGAGTACTAATAGGCACCATGAAAAATATCCTACCCATTCTAAGTTTAGAAAGATAGCTTCTCGGGCTCACTGTTGTGATTTGTTTGCTCGAGAGACGTGTTTTAACCTTGAAGGGATCTAGAGCATGCCCTTTCCTTAGAATATGCCTTACCTAGGTCTGAAACACCTCCTATTATCTCTAAAACATGTATCCATCATGCCTCTGGTGCTACATGTGCTCAAGACTATGCTTTTCTCTCTTAAGGGTTTAGGTAGGGTTTTAGGCCTATTTAGGCCTTTTAGGCTCTTTAATTGAGTTCATCACTTTCACTAGTTTATTCAGTCACTTGTGCCTCTTTGAGTAGTGTTATATTATGTATTAAAATCTCTTATACATTCCCTAGGTGAGATGATACTTCTAACTCACTCAAAACATCCCCTTTGGACCTTCACAGTCCACCTAGTGAAGCTTGTAATAGGAACTATAGGTAGTCACTTGAGATTTTGGGTTTGATATGAGCTTAGGAGCACTATAGGGGTTTATATTACTCAAGGATGACATGGAAGATGGTTAAAATGAACTAAATCATGTAGTTACACCTTTCAACAAGCTTAGGCAACCTACTTATGCCTGCAACTTAGCTTAGGAAAGTTGAGCAAGCACATTCCAATTATATTCAATGTTATTATGACCATAAACGATCTTAAAGGGGTTATAAAAGGATTGAATAAGGATTGATCATCATGATAGATAATTTAATAAGCATTAAATGTCTTTATGTTTTCCATAAATCTATCTTTTACTTCTTCACACATGACATCATGTTCAAGAACCTATGCTCAAAAGGAATTCTCATACAATTGCCTACAACTTCTCAAAGAAAATGATCCCTAGGGGTTATCTTAACTATCATGAAGGATTTTGGGAGTAATTTCCCTATCTTCCTTTCCCACTCATACACTTACCCACTTGGGAATCTTCACATCCTCACAAGACATGGTAATCATGTGTAAAACAACAAAAGACTAACATTTATTATCATTTACAGATTTGCGACCATGGAGATAACAATAGTTTTAGAGTTTCAAGACTTCTTAGACCCCATATAAATGTTTCCAAGTCACTTTCATGTATACATCAAACCCAAAAATGTGCTCAAATTGGAACAACTAAGCCTAAAGGGTTTTACATGGGTTTTAGAGGCTCCACACTCTTAATATTGGTTCATAGAGCACAAGGTATATTTCTACAAACAAATTCCATGGATTGAGAGGGAATAGGTACCCCATAAAACACCTACCAAAAATAGTCTTAAGATGTTCCCTTCTTCATGAATGATCCTAAAAAAACTACCTTCTTAACCCTGTCAAGAACCCGATATAGGGTTTGAATGAGTTTTTATCCTTTTCTACTTTGTTTCTCCATTTTGAGCCTAATTCTAACCATGAGGGGGGCTGAGTAAGATTATTGGTCTGAAATTTATCTATCACAAATGATTTTTTGCATCCATACCCTACATTTTATTCCACTCACATAGCCATTCACCTTTACTTTTATTGAGAAACTTGATTATCAGAAAGAATGACCATCTACATATCTATGCAAGAGATCTTACTATCAGAATAAGGACATTTTAACATACCAATCACCTTCTTATCCTAAAAAACCCACCAATACATTATTTTTGGATGCTATATCAATGAGAAAATTAGTTTCAAAAGTAACTTGTATGTTAAGAAGAGGTGGGAAAGAGATTTCAACTAATGTACAGGTAGAGGAGGTATAACCTAATGTTCAAGAGTTTCACATGATATAAAAAGACCCATTTCTCACCTCATGACATAACATTAGATCTTAATGACTCTTGACTATGAAGGCTCACACAAGGAGTGACTAGATACAAACATAAGACACTTAACCATTATTTCCTTAATTTGTCCAAATTTACCTTAACCCTTGCTAAACAACTTGGATATGACCTTATTGAGTGACCTAATTATAGGATTAGGTGTTTTGACTCACTCTTTGACTAGACCACCCTAAAAATCTCTGAAAGTTACTAAGAATAATATAATTCTTATCAATGAAATACCAATCATGACCAATGAAAACCCTCTCAAAAGGCTATCAACAAAGTTAAAGAAGTCTAGATAGTAAGTTTTGAATGCTAGTCACTT
Source organism: Torreya grandis (assembly GCA_037957365.1). Lineage (NCBI taxonomy): Eukaryota > Viridiplantae > Streptophyta > Pinopsida > Cupressales > Taxaceae > Torreya > Torreya grandis. Next base: position 1,213,033 of record JARHVA010001670.1, on the reverse strand, counting down.
ATGATAGCCAATTTTGGCTAACAATACATCAGATTCAGATCATGCTATTTTGCCTAGTTTTACACTAGAAATGAATCTTATTATATCTACAACTATTGATTCAAAATTTTACACCAAAAAAATATCCATTGGAGTTCATATAAGGATTCCAAGCTACTCTACTACCTTGGGTATGCAATGACAGAGTCAAGCACACCCTGAGTTCTTAAACACATTTTTCTTCCATTGAGGATAAAGACATGCATAGTCTAATCTAAGTTTTTCAATAAATAAAATATCCAAGGGTTCTACCCTCTCTAGTAACTAGTTTTTCCCTAGAAAACACAATGGTTCACGTACCTAAACAGGTGTATTCATTCCTTGTTATTTGATTTATAAGTTTTTTGTCTTTATTTTTAGATTTTTATCCTAAGTAATGATCAATTTATACATGTTTCCTTATAGGTTTGTATGAAACATAGTTTAGTGTGTGTCCTAAATCCAATCCCACACAATACATGGAAGTTTAGGTATAATTCTCTTTCTTTTACACTAGTAATTTCACTTTTCTGCATTACTAGAGTAAAAGGTGAGAAAATGTAGTTATTAAAATTAACATTTAATTCTAAAAAAACCACTTCTGACCATTTTTTTGTACACACTTAGCTCATGCTCAATTCCATTATTTTAAACTACTATTCCTCTCTTTTTATACATATGATCTTTACCTTACATCAAATATGATACATGTTGCTCCTATTATTAAATTCAAGCAACTTAAAATCACTATTAGATCAATCCACACTTTTAGTTTATTTATCTCTACTCCTTAGGTAAGACTGATCCTTCAAGATCATCTCGCTCATTAGTAGTGTTTGATTCCACCCACCACATCCTCCTACTAAACAACATCTAATTTATCAAATTCAAATTCACCTAGTGAGTCATCTCCCATATTTCACAAGTCCCATCCAAAGAATTTACTAAAACACCACTATATAAACATAATTTATATCATTTTGAGAGGAGGCTACCACATCTACAAATTACCAAAATTATTATAATTGCATATTGAGAGGAAAACATCTATTCTTCTCAATTCTAAATCTGCATAGCCCAAGTATCCCTAATCTATGTATGAATACATCTCCAAGGTCACAAGTCATTGTTAAAGCACATCGTAAAATAGGATTTCACTAGCATATAATATTTCACCACTATTTAACACAAACCACTATATCATGGGAGAAATACATGGAGTTTGATCCCTCTTAAAATTATTGCTATATAGGCAACATTCAACACATAGGGGTGTTGAGTTCAAACACAACTTTAACCACTAACCCTTTTTCCCTGTTTATTCCATTTATCACTCATTGCCTATTGAGCTAGGGTTCTAAGTGAATAATAAGGAACACAACATCATCCAAATTGAATCGAGCAACTTCAATCACTCAAATAGGATCTATAGGTGAAGAAACATATTTCATATTTTACACAGAGGGAAAAAACCTATTAAACACTAACACACCTTATAGATGCTAGTGCAAGCTGACCTTCTCTAAATATTCTAACATTGTCCTAGGAAGATTTAAAGTCCTATTACCAATTCATTATGACCTCACATAATCATACATTCATTTTCATAGTCAGAACCATAGTTTGACATGTCTAATTTAAAGTTAAGTCATTCTTATTTGGTACTTTCCAAATTTAAAACATTTCTATATTTAAAAATTTCCAAATCAGTTTATGTGATTTATTACATATCATATACACTTTAATTTTATGCAAATAGTTTGTCATAATTAGGATTTAGCATCTCTCTATCCAAATTTTTGATAAAAAACTTCCACATAAAAATGACTAAATTGTTGGGTGAGTTCTTAAAGAACATCTCAAGTGATCTAACATATAGGTTACCACTCATACAAAGTATCAATCATCACATGAATATGATACATAGATCTAGTTTTCTAAAAAAAGCATCATATAGATTGACATGTAAGGATATTGAAGAGGTAGAAAGTGTAGATGATTAAAGATGTTTTTGGTACTTGAAAATCATAATATTGACACACATTTACCACACATGACTTGAGGAATTAGATAAGGTCATAATTCATCATCCTTTCACACTTACATGTTATCTTATCAATCAACCCTTCCATTTTATTGATACACACCTATATGAAAATAAATGTCTATTTCAAACCAATTAAATATATTACATAGAAATATTTAGAGTCTCATTTCAATTCACATATACATAGGTTGGTTATGTTAGGCTAGTCAGTACTAACAATCAATAATGACTAGTCTAGTTTGAATTGACCTGCTCCCAATAATGACTACTTTATAAAATCAAACCCATCTTTAGGGTCAATCCATTATCCTAACATGTTGGTGGCATGAGAAATTATTCAATTGGATCCATATATATATTTGTGTGTGTGTGTGTGTGTCTCATTCAAAAGGGTCTTGGTACTTATCTAATATACATTTATACATTATTTCACACTGAGAAAATTTGCCATGTTATTCCAAATTTTAAAACTTATCACTAGGATCAATCACAAGCCAATTTTGAAGCACTCAAAAGCTAAGTCAAAAAAAATATTGTAAAGTATCAAGATTGATCATTATTTACATGTACATAGTAGAGAAACATAATTGCACAATGACAATAAGCGAGAAAACCACATGCAACTTGATTTCCCTTAGAGCATTGAATATGTAGTAAATGATCAATCATTAGGTGGGGGTGATTAGGGTTAGCTCAACCCATTACACTTACCCTAATTTTTCAAGTTTATATCCATTGAAAACACATATAGGGTTTCAAGGCAAATGATATTGATTTATAGATTTATGTGCATTATCAAGGTTTGAGATTACAAACACAAAGTAGACATAAATATTATTATGTGACTATGTTGCATTTCCACATAGGTCATTACCAACCAACAAGTTAGTATCAACTGACAATACTGACCTAATCCTATGAAACTGACCCAACACAAACAATAGATCAATTATGGAACAACATGAACCATAAGCCTACTTATCCCTGATTTTTACTTCCATAATATAATCACAATCAAATATTTAACTATAAAATATAGGTATCATGATATCTTTAGTACTTTATATATTTAGCATATGCCATTTTCAAATTAGAAGAATCAATCTTAGTCTTTTACATTTACATGTATGCTTGAATGTTATATATATTGATCTAAATTAAATTTCAAAGTTCTATCTTAATTATATTAATCTCACCCATTAATCTAAATTAGGTTAAAATATATTGGTGAACCTGTACACATAGGGAACAATGCAAAGCCCTAGGTTTTACATTAGGGTTTAATCCTTTTAGGGTTTTAAATTTTAGGCTCAGGGTTTTATTTTTAAACTTAATTTCAAAATTTTCCATGGCCTCTGCAAAATTTTGAATTTTTTTTGTGGTTGTATTGGAATGGCCAGTTCTTTATTGTCTTATATGGATTATTCTATTCTTCTTTACAACTTTCCTTAAGGTGTTCATAACTAATTTACCACTAAGTAGGTCCATGTTTTCATTATCCCAAGAGTTAAGGCAACCCCTCCTATAGTGAAAAATAAAGGTCATCAAAAATTTTCTGCTCAGCCCCATGCACCTCCCACAAACCATTTTGATGGTTTTTGTATGCACATTTAATCAAAATTACATGAGGCTTATGCTTATGAATCCCTTTAAGATCAAATAGTCACTATGATAACATTTATAGAGGAGTTGCAAATGTAAAATCAATATTTTGGTTTAAGCCTTACCTCACTTGAAACTAATATCACATATACAAAGAATCCAAAGCATACAATTTCAAATCATATGCCTATATCCCTATCTAAATGTTTTGCACCTAAAAAGACTTCATCTTAAGAATGGAATCTAAAAATGGATACATCCACAATTAGTTATTCAAAAAGTGTACATAAGGATAATAAGAGTTCAATGGAAATGTTTCAAAATAAGTTGGTCACATTACCTCCTATGCATCCTCTAAGGAAATAAAAATATTGTTGTGCCTATTATAGAATGCATGGATATTATACGAATAATTTTTTGGCTTTGAAGATCAAAATACAAAGTATTTTTGATAGTGATGATCCTATACAATCAAACCACCATCTAGTTCAATAAAAAAAATTATAATCAAGAAACCTACTCACACTATGATAGAATCTCCTAAAGAACAAGTGAAAAAATAAAAAAAGGAACAACTATAGAAAAAAAGGTTAGAAAAAGAAAAATTAGAGAAAAAGAGGTTACAAAAGGAATAAATGTGACAAGAGAAGTTGTAAAATAGAAAAATGGAACAAGAAAGGTTACAAAATATATAATTACAAGAAGAACAATAAAAGCATAAGGAACACCCTCTCTCATGTATTGATCATTTTGATAATAAAGAGGTTTGTTACAATAATGATGTATATGATGAAGATGATGACAATTAAGTTATTGATATTATGAATTATGATATACTAGATGATACACATGGAATTACACTTGGTGATACAAGTCATGCACATGGACATCCCCTAGATGAAATATTTGGGTGCTCAGTTCATCCCTAATTGACTCTTAGTTAACTAGAACATAATCTCTTTCATACATATTCTTGATTACATACTTCCTATATTCTTCTACTTTTAGATACATACACTCATTTATTATTGCATTGACCATTCTTCTAGCCCTTGGCTTTGTTTTCAGTTGGCCCCTTTCTCTTTATTGTTATTTTGATTCAAACACCCATGTGTTTATATTATAATTAATTATGAATCACATTGAACTCTAATTACAAATGTAAACTATTTAAATCTGATCTATGATGATATACAAGATAAAATATAGTAACATAAAAAGATCTATACAATTTATAGAATTTGTAAATTAAAAAAAAAAAAAAAACTAGGGTTAGGTTAGAGAATTTTCCTTGAAAAAAGATTTATTTCAGTTTGTATGAAATTTCCACATATTGTGACTATCTAAAATATCTTGTAAAAATAGATGGATAAAAAAACAATGACTTGCTATCTATTGGGATAAGTCTGCAGGAGGCAGACAAGAGCATATTATGTTATTTTCTATTACAATGACTTTATCTTGTGATACTACTCACTGAATCTAAAAATTTGGGTTTGTTCAACTACATTTGTATGTTTCTATGTGGAGGTTGAATTGATGCATGGAATAATTATAAAATTAGAACCATAATCCTACACAAACAAAAAAAGGAGATCAAATGTAAAAATGGGGAAGTGGGAATGGCCAAGTTATCCTAAAAAAACTCTTATTAACTGAATGTTGCCTACATAGCCCAAAGGGCCTTTGGTCGGTGTAGTTCTCCTTTTAAGGAAGATATATGAATGAAACTATAAATTTTTATTAGAATGATTAATTAAGGATGTTATCAACTTGAAATAATAAATTTTAGATCTGGTGAAGGACTGTAAAATTACAATAAAATTATCAAAGAGATCTTTACTCAAAAATAGATGCTTTTAAAATAAGAAAGAGAGATGCCTTGTACGTGATTGCTAGGTAATTTAAAGTGTGAAATTTGATATGATTTAATAGATAAATCTTTTGAATGCTTTAGATAACTTATTAGCATGTGCAACAAATACATAAGTAAGTGTGTCATTTTGAAAATATTGCCATTATAGCGTGAGAGACAAGTGGGTAGTAATGGACATGTGTGTAGTGTGCTCTTGTCTTCCTAGTGCAAACTTGTCCTAAAAGGATAGAGGATCTTGATACAAGAGTGATAGTAAAGTATTTAATGAATAAGGACAAATAGGGATAAAATAGGAAAGTACAAAATATGTTCTTAGTAATTTCAATAATTTGAAAGCTTTATTAGAGATTGTGGGTTATTGGAATGATGAATTGGCCAATCAAGGTAAAAATGTCAAGAACAATCATTTTCAAGTATTTATTGGTTAAGTTTTAGTTTTTACATCCCCACCCCCTTTATTCTAGTGATACATAAAATTACTAAATAAAAATAAATATAATTCTAATTGTGTATACACACTTTCTCTTTCTCATGAAGACATGCATGCCCCCTTGTTGATGCACGTGGAGAAGTAGCTAAACATGTGGTGAATTGAGAGTGATCAAGTATAAATTTTAAAAATTAGTGAATATGTTTAATTTGGAATGATTATATGATCCAAACCTCATAGAGTAATATGTAATGATTTAAGATATGGGAACCAACAAAGTTGTTTGCTAAATGCAACCAAAACATTGAGCACCACTAAGCTCTCATGTAGCTCACTTTATAAATTAAAAATAAGAGGTTGAAACTAGTACATATATCACTAAAGTGAAACCATTATATGTATTTTCACTAAGCTCAAACCTGGTCCACTTAAAAAATATGAATCACATTGTTATTGCTAGATCTAGATTCAAACTTTAAATTCTTGAAGCTTTGAAAAATAGAAATCTGATTTTTTCAAAGTAGTAGCTTGGACATGAATGTATATCATTCCCCATTTATTGTATAGAGTGTCAATTTTATTTTGTGAAATATATTTTAAATCTTATAACTATCTTTGCACAAGTGTATCTTTACTTGAATAACTGTAAGAGTGGAGTGCATAAGCAAGCTAAATGCCCCCATAATTTGATAATTCTAATTTTTGTATACTGTAAAATATCAAATATGAAATAATTTTTTTTGTGAAATCTTGAAGTATATCCTTTATAATTCCCCCCTTTTGAGATGAGGACAATTTATTGAAAATCACCCACCTCAAAATAAAAACTGGGAGCATTTATGAAAGATATAATCATATAGTAACATGTTGCATATTAGAATCTTAGAGATGTAACATTGAAGCATATGAAGAGATTGTATATTGAATTACATTATGTAATTTGAACATATCACTAAAGTAGTGTATGAACCATGTAAATAACTTGAAAGTGTGGAACAGGTATTGTAAACATAGTATTTTTGAAAAATGAAGATTTGAAGCACATAAGTAGTATGTGCATGATATGTATCACAGACCTGTGTGTGTGTGTGTGTGTGTGTGTGTGTGTGTGTGTGTGTGTGTGTGTGTGTGTGTGTGTGTGTGTGTGTGTGTGTGTGTGTGTGTGTGTGTGTGTGTGTGTATTTGTGTGTGTGTGTGTGTGTGCGTGCGTGCATGATAATAATCATGACACCATCATAGCCAATAATGAAAATGTAATAAACTCACAATATCATGTAAGAAGGCCCAAAGGCCACACATAAGAGATGTGTAAGATGTCATATAAGGCTAATAAGTTTGCATAATTATCATACATAAGCACCAAAGTCTAAATACAAGTGACATATAAATGGCACACAATAATAGAAGGCTAATGGCCACACACACATGGCATGATGATGCCAAATAAACAAGAGGGTGTATGTGGAACATACACAAGGCCAAGCGCTACATTGAATAATCAAGAAAGTCAAATTATGTTATGTAATGAAACTAAAATTTATAAAAAGTGAAGTAAGCATATTTAGATCATATGTATTTATGTTCATGTTAGCAAATATACTATTCATCATACCACATGTAAAGTATGAACTGAAGAACAATACATTTATTTTTTTTTATAGCTCATATGGAAAATATGTTGTGGATAAACACAACCTATAAAAGTGTTCATATAGAACAATGAGATACAACCAATTGTGTAAGGATGTTGGGTAAAATTTTGGCCCAACATCAAAACTATGTAAAAGTATGCCTTAGCTTGAAATTAGAAAAAATAGTTGAATATGCATTTTGTTATGTGATTAAAAACTGTATAAGAGGTCTTTATGATTGTGATACATTTGGAAACATAAGTCTAAAATGTACATGAATAGGTATATGGAAGGAGGACATGTGTGCAGTGCACTATTGTTTGGCTAGTGTGACTTTGTCATGATTGATTATATATAGGAATTTATGATCAGGAAAATGTCTTCTATTTATGATTATTTCCTAGTTCTATGAAAATATGTCCTATTTCACATTTATATACCTTGTGAAAAACATTGTTTATTAAAAAGGTAATTAAATATGCTATGTACTGAACATAAAGATAGGTGACGTGCAAAGATCTAATCCAACCACATGAAAATATGATTATAGGTCTTGATTTTAATTTTTTTACAAATATTTTAGTTTTTTTTAATACTTTTAAAATATTTGAATGTTTTTATATTTTTTGATATTTTAAAAGTAAAATACATATAAGTGAAAGTTGATAAAGTTTTAAAAAACAAGGTAAGCAACAAAGTTTTGAAAATTGAAGAAGGAAGGCCCAAGTTTTAAACAACCCTCAATAGTTTGCTAATGAAAAACATGATAAATTGAAGGAAATCAAGGTGCCCACAATGTAGCAAAGATATGACCATGTGAGCTCACACACACACACACACACACACACACACACACACACACACACACACACACGAGCTCACATGGTCATGCTTTCTATTGAGAGATAAAGTATGTATAGATGTGTAATAATGAGCAAATGAGTTGCCATGAAGGATTTGCATTGAAAGCTTAGTAAGATAAATTTTTTGGGTTGAATAAAATAAATCAAAAAGTGCCACAAAATAGAAAAAAAAAAGAACCAAGGGATAAAAAAAATTGGATTAGGTGTAGAAGAATAAGAAATTAAAGGAAAGAGTAAAGAAGCTATGTATAAGTAAGTATTATGAAAGGAAGCTAATCATTGTCATTATCCCAACTAGTAGGTTGGGAGGTAATGGTATAATGTATCCAACCAATGATCTCATTAATATAATGATAATATGTATATCCAACTCATTGATGAGAAGGATCAAGCTCTTATGCAAGAGAAGAAACATGAAGTCCTGAAGCTTCTGAATCTGAAGAAGAGCCATGTGTTGCAAAGTGACCGTATGAATTACTATTCATATATCTATCTAAACTTGTGTCCTCATGAATGGGAGTAGATGATGTATAATATGTACCTATGTAGGATCCCTCTGAATAACATGTCATGTCATATAAGATAAAGACCTTATGTTATGTGCCTCTTTCTACTTTGGATTAAATATTTTAATTTCTCTAGTCAAGTGATCATGCTCATGTGTAACCATATTATGGTCAAAAATAGATAGAGAAAATATAATAACCTGATGCTTATAAATAGACAAAGAAACAAAAATGTGCTCATGGTCATAAATAAGTACAATATTTGATTTTGGAATATTCTTCTATGAATATGAATCGTGATCTTGAATAGTTGTATAGACTAATTCATTACCAATTTGCTTAATAATTGTGCCAACCAATTGTTGTGGATCAAGAGTAAGTACCATTGGTTCCATAGGATATTCATATTGAATGCATGAAATATTAATCAATTGAATATCATGAATATAATTTAAATATTTATGAATTGTAGAAGGAATTACTCTAATTTTTTGTAACCAAGGTCTCCCTAATAACATATCAAAGACACCTATGCTTGGTAATATGAATAAATGAGTGGGAAATATGAGATGTATCACTTGTAAATGAAATATTATATGTACAAGAGTATCTTGTGTAGGACCATCAAATGATTTCATAACTCTAGATGTATGTTGTATATCATACTCTATATACTAAAGAGAAAGTAAAAGTGTTATGGTGCACTCATTTTCACTTGATTCATTATATATCATAACACTATGGATTGGTTGCATGACAACATATGATCTAATGAATAAAGCATATATATTAGAACCATCATCAACAATTTCAAAATAATCAAATATAATAAATAGGTGTTATACTAGATTACTTGTAAGTGTACTAATAATTCTATCAAGTGGATGCCCATATGAAGATCAAGGAGGATGAAGATTATATCATTATTTGCTTCATAATTTTTCTTGTTATCTCATGCTTCATGATTGGGAAAAGGCTTTTTATACATTTTTAACTTGATATTCTCATTTGCTTGTGCCTTAGCCTCTTCATTAGGTGTACTAGTGTAAATAATGTACTCATAAATGAGGTCTTGAATTTTGTGTTTGAGATTTATACATCTATTAGTGTAGTGTCTAACATATCTATGATAGTAAAAAAATGCATTTCCATCAAATATTCTAGATTGAGGTTTAGATAAATCTACTTCCAATGGTAGAGGAAGTGTAATAACATGACATTTAAGGAGATTTTATAATAACACATGAGGAGGTGAAGGCAACCTTAAAAATAGCCTTTTTAATGGAAGATTTTGTGATGGTTGTGATATATCATTAACTGTAACTTTAGCCTCATTTCACTTTTATTTGTTTTACTCTTGTAATTAGGCTTGCCTTAAAAATTTATAGTTGAAGTAGAAGGGGTATTGGAGCTATATTTGATCTTATTCAATGTAATTAATTTGACCTCATGTTATTTAACTATATGTCATAGTTCATTAAAATGATTTGAAATTATCAAATATGATAGAATATTGAAGAGGAGTAAGTAAACTTTGAGTAAAAATATCTTGAAGCTCATAATCAACCATTTGATTTGTCATTTTATATAACATGGTATTGCATCTAAAACATACTCACTGATTATCTCATTTAGACCTTCTTTGAGCTTTGAAATCTGATCATAAGATAAGTTATCACTAATGTTGATATAAAAATGTGTCAAAAATTGATTTGCCAAAGCATTGAAAATTGTAATCAATTGGATAGGAAGATTATATAAGCATTTAAGAGCATAATATTTGAGACTTCGTGGAAAGATCTTGGTTAACAATCTATCATTATTTTCATAATCTATACAAGCCACATAGAAGTCACATAAATATTGTTCAGGATCACCTTTTTATTCATAAAGAGGAATATTAGGAGCCAAAAATCCAACTAGAAGAGGGTAAGATGAAATTTTAGGAGCCAAAGGGTTATGCAATAAGGTAAAAGAAACTAAAGAAGGAATAGAGTGAGAAATGGTTTGCTTAATATTAGCTAGCTTGGCTTGAAACATTAATAGTGGTAATGGGAGGGGTGTAGGTAGCATGAGTAGGTAAAGGCATGGATAACTAATGAAAAGAAAGACATGTTTATTAGTCAAGAGATAAATGGGTAAAAGTGATTAAGGGTGTAGATATATAAATAGATTCAATGGTAAAAGTAACAACATTGGAAGTAGGGGTCTTTAGGATATGAAAGGGAAAAAGATGAGAGGGAGAGGTAGCTAAGTTAGTTTGATGCTCAGGTTTAGATTTAGGAATTATTATAATGATATCATTCACCTCATAAAGGTATGCTTGGAGACCTTGATAATATATATATATATATATATATATATATATATATATATATATATATATATATATATATATATATATATATATAGATATATGTATATGTATATATATACATATATAGATATATGTATATGTATATATACATATATATATATATATATATGTATATATATATATATATGTATGTATATATATATATGTATGTATGTATATATATATATTTATATATATATACACATATATATATATATACATATATATATATATATATATATATATATATATATATATATATATATACACACACATATATATACATACACACACACACACACACACACACACACACACACACACACACACACACACACACACACACACACACACACACATATATACATGTATATATACATATATATACATATATATATATATATATATATATATGTATGTATATATATATATATATACATATATATATATATATATATATATATATATACATATATATACATATATATACATATATGTATATATATATATATACATATATGTATATATATATATATACATACATATATATATATATATGTATATATATGTATATATACATGTATATATATATATATATATATATATATATATATATATATATATATATATATATATATATATAATTTTTCACTTTATCTTGATCTAATTCATTAAGCTCATTTGTATCAATGTGTGTCTCATGATCATTATCATATTATTATTCAATATTATTAATATTGGTTTCAATGTAAAATTAATTTTCATCATGATTTGTCATTGCAGAAGAATCCAAAGGGAGCTCCATATATGAAAAAGGAGATCGCCTTAGAGGCATACAATATAATACAAAGTAATAATATCAATGAATATTAATACAATATAAATCAATAAAATAAACTTATCAAAGAAGAAAATGCAAGAAAAAATGAAGGATGAGGGGTAATCTAAGCAAGGGTTTGAATGATTTTTAGCCTCTCAGATATAATTGTTCATTCATTGATTAGTGTCAACTCATTGTTTTAGAGCACAAACTACAAATGTAGAACCATGATTGTATCCCACTAACCCAAGTTTCAAGGGTAAGTTGATATTATTTTCCCTTGGTGGTATTCTCCTTTCAAGTACACCAAAAATCATATGGATAAAAGAGAGTTCCTATTGGTGTAGATAAGGGATCCTAAGAGTGTATGATATACAGCGAGGCATGTAAAAACTAAATTCTATGTTTGGCTCTATATTATGGCTATGATTTTTCGAGTAAAACCCCTCATTCCATAGGGTTTGTAAATAAAACACTGCATAACCCTTCACGATAGTATCTAAGTAGTTTTAAAACTCCCAGAACATAGTCTATAAAATAACAAAGACAAATAAAAATAAAGGTGAAATATTTTTGAGTAGGAAACAACAAAATTCAACCCAAAGTTGAAAGAAAGAGTTGATGTGTTTATATCTATCTAAGGAGATAATACAAAAAAACTAGTTTCATATTACTCTAAATTCAAAAAAGTTGAATCACTATGTTACATATAATATCACAGAATTAAACTAAAACCCCAAGTGAAAAATAAACAAAATGTTCTAAATAAAGTGGGTTCACATTCTAATTAGAAATATAAACTATATAAATATTATCTAGGATGATATATAAGACCAAATATATTAAATTATAGGTATCTATATAATTTGTAAATTGCTAAGAATAGAAACTAGGGTTAGGGTTAGAAAATTATCTTTAAAAAATGATTTATTTTAAACTATATTAACTTTATATAGACTATGACTAACTAAAATATATTAAAAACATATATGGATTAGAGAGTAACAAATTATTTTATGTTAGGATAAGTCTATAGGAGGTAGACAAGGGTATAGTGCATTGTTGTCTATTACTATGAATTTGTCTTGTTAGACTGTGTATTAAATCTTAAAATCTGGGGTTGTTTGCCTGTGTCTGTATGTAATCTATTTATATGCATAGCCTAATCTTATGTGTTGAAGACTTTTAAAATCAAAACCATAATCATACAAAAACACACAAAATGACATCAAATGCAGGAGGAAAAATGGGGGAAGTGGGAATGACTGAGCTATCCTAAAAAACCTAGTGTTGGCTAAGCGTTGCATACATAGCCCAAAGGACCTTAGGTTAATGTAGTTATACATTTAAGTAAGATAATATTAATTAAAATATAAAAATTTATTACAATGTTGGACAAAGGATGCCATCAACTTGCAATAAACAATGTTAGACTTGGCCAAGGACTGTAAAACTATAGCAAAATTACAATTAAGATATCTACTAGAAAATAGATGCTTTTGAAATCACAGTGAGAGATACCTTGTAAGTGATTATTGGGTCCTTTCAAGTGTTACAAATGATGTGATTTTATGGAGAAAATTTTCTTATGTTTTTGATAGCTGAGCTATTGACATGCATAAGAAAGTTGTTAAGAATATGTTGTTTTAAAAGGATAGTTGTTAGAGTGCGAGAGAAAAGTCCATAGTACCAAACATGTGCACAATGTGCTCTCATCTATCTAGTGCACACTTGTCCTAAAAGGACAAAGGATTATAAAACAAGAGTGATAGTAAATTTTCTACTGAATAAGTATGAATAAAAATAAAATAAGGAAGTTTGGAAGATGTTCTTAGTAATTTCAAGACTTTGAAGGCTTTCTTAGAGATTACAAGTTATCAGAATGCGAATTGGCTAAACAACATAAAAATGTTAAGAAAAATTATTTTGAATTATTTATTAGTTAAATTTTAGTGTCCATATAATGCAACTTATCCTATCATGATCATAGTGCATATCCTTTATGGCTTCCATTGAAACTACATGATCATATACATCTATACTTACATATCACATGAGCACATTAATTCTTGCCCATTGGGGGCATGAAGATCCTTATCTCCACATACAATATTGAGATACATTATTTTGATACACATATATAGTGGGTCATATTTCTTTCTTTCACTTTCTCTACATAACCACACTTTTAAATCTAGTATACCTTATGCCTTGACATATGTTTCAGATTGTTCAAATCTTTTCCATTCTTCTATTTTTGGAACCTTTGCCACTTGAACTTGATTTTTCAAAATTTAATTATCCAAACCAGAAATATACAAAATTAAAATAATCATAATATTTAAAAACATTCAAATATTCAAAAAATACAAAATCAGTACTTGAGCATGACATGATTTCTAGTCTACACTATTTAAATATTTTATTTATCACATATTTGGTAGGTTTCATATTATTTACATACACACATGAATTTCATGGTATCCAAGTGCTATGATGGACATATAGGTTACATGTGGATGTATAGATGCTAGTTTTCCCTCTATCTAGTGGACATGTTGATATTGAAGGCATATTTTTCCATAAGGTTCACTATTTATAGCTATATATTTATATGAACTTTGTACCATTTTTATCCACCTATATTGCTTATACATGCCTTGATAATAATCACTTTTTACATAGTGATACATTATATGCCATTATACAATGTTGTGAAATTGATATGTATGGATGGTATAGACTAGCCCCTTATTCTATGCTCCATTGATGTTGTTACTCTTTTACACGATAGGTTACTTTATGTGTGACTATTGTGTGTGATGCTTGGCCTTTATTGATGAAACATCCTTGATGTCCTTATTCTCAACATTTTTATGTCCTCATATGTGGGGCCCTTGGCATTGTTTGTTGCAATATTTATATCCATTATATATGGCCCTTGGCCTTGTGTGACACTAACACTTGGAATTATTGACCTTCCTGACATTGAGGGGTGACATGATCATATCATGCATCATTAATTCATAGTTTTATTTATTTACACTCTTGATGTGTACTTCATTGATACAATCATCTAGACATGAAACTTACATGCCATGCATTCCATATGTTACATTCATGCCTTGATTGATGTATATACATACATACATATATTAATAAGATGATATATTATCCACATAATGAAATGATATTACATGATGTTATATTTACATGTGACATGATACAATTAAATATTATTTTGAGATGAGTGATTTGTAGGATGCACCCTTCATCTCAAAAGGGGGGCATTACAGTGGGCTTATCATAGAGACATAAGCCTTAATGAGAAATAATTAGAGTATATATTTTAGAGATGGTTTAGAGATTTATATTATTTAAAATATTAGATGGTTCAGATATGTGACAAATATTGTCACATTGATACAAAGTACAAGGGCATGTTCCATGCACATGCATTCACTTTACACATATTTGAGGACTTATTCATACACACTTAGGTACATGAACATGGGCATATGGAAAATAGGTCACAAGAAAAAAGTTATAGGTTTTCACATATGAATAAATTTTATATAAATATTCTTAGATTCAACACACACACACACACACACATATCATTATATATCAATTGGTACAAATTTAGGGTGCATGATATTGGTTCATCCACACATCATAGAAACACAGTTATATTTGAATGTAAAATAGTTTATAACCTATTTAGAACTTATTAAATTTGTGGTCATGATGTGGGCATGGACATGATACATTATATTTAAATCATGAATTATATTCCACATCGAGCGAAACTACACAATCAAACATGTGTACATGGTTGGGGCATGAACATTGTTAATTCCATTTAAATCTTGCATTTTTTTTTTAACATGTAATGAACTAGAGAAAAACATTAAAAATTGCATATATAATCCATTTATAATGGTTGATTCATTTTTTAGCAAACCTTTCTTGATCGGTTCTCTCATTTACCTATACAATGATTTCTGTAAGTTAAACCTAGTTGCATGGTTCTCTCTTTTTACTACATATTTATTTGGGTTAGTACATTATGTAATTTTATCAAAATTCATGAAGGTTGGGGCATGATTCATTTCCAATGTAGTATCCTACATATTTACACAATTTTGGGTCATAATCACCCCAAGTCTCTAATTATATAAAAAAGAAGCACCATCTATAATAAGTTGAAAGGGAAACATGATTTTCACTATCACCCAAGTGTACTCTAACCCTTTATTTTTAAAATTTCAGTTTCAAATTTTATATTTCACATATGTAAATTGACTATTTCATTTTAATTATATGTTTTCATGTAGTAAAACTCTAATTTTAGATCCATCTCCCAAAATACAAAGCATGTTGCACATACTTAGGTACATTGTATCCTTTCACTTTAGCAATTCTATTACTACAATAAATAGGGGCATTTGTAGATAATAAACTCTGGTATTTGGTACTTGAAAATGAAAATTTTGACACAAATTTACCATAAACTACTTAAAAAATAAAATGAGGTCATAATTTACCATCATCTCACAATTGCATGCTATCTTATATCACTAGTTGATATGACCGCTCAAGTCAGAATTGACCTAATTCTAACACTAACAATTTTATAAAGTCAAATCCATACTCAAGTTTGGATCATCATCCTAATGTGTTAGTGACACGAGGAATTTTTCAATTGGATCTATATATATAAAAAATCAAGCTCTCATTCAAAAGGGACTTGGCACTTATCTGATATACATCTATACACTATTTCACAGTGAGAAAATCTACCATATTCTTCACAATTTAAGAACCTATCACTAAGAGTAGTTACAAGCTAAGTATAAAGCACTCAAAATCTAATTCAAATTAAATATTTTAAAGTATAATTATTAATCATTAGTTACATACACACAATGAAGGATCACAATTTCACAATCACACTAGGTGGAAGAAATGCACATGCCTTAATTTTCCTCATTGGAGTATTGGATACGTAGGGACAAGTAATCACTAGGAAAGAGTGATTGGGATTAACTTACTACATTAAAATTATTATATTTTTTAGGTTTATATCCCTCACAAACACATATAGGTTTTTAAGGCAAAGGAGGTTGATTTCTATATATGTATGTGTTATCAGGGTTTGGGATCACAAACATAGAGTAAGAAAATATAATCACAATTGACTGTATAGTCATTATGCCACATTTATGCCAAGGTCAATAGTAACCAACATATCAATATAGACTGGTGATACTGACCCAATCTTATGGAATTGACCCAATTTAGACATCATATTAGTTCCATAACCGAAAAAACCACACTCTTGCTTATCCCTAATTTTCATTTCAAGAATACAGTTACAATTAGACAATCAACCAAAAAAGAAAAGTATCATGACCTCTTTAGTACTTTCTATGTTTATCATATGCCATTTTCAAATTAGAAGAATTAATCTTTTTATTTTACATTTATATGTATGCTTGAATGACATATCTATTGATCTAAGTTACATTTCAAAGTTACATCTTAAGTAGATTAAACTCACCCATTAATCCAAATTATGTTAAAGCACAAAGAAAAGTACAAGAATTGTTGGATAAATGACTACTGAAATAAATTATAAGCCTGTGTGAAAAAACAACATTATTATCACCAAAGGATGGTGAATGATGAATGTGAAAAAATTATAATCCCATTAACAAGTTCATTATCAAGTACATACTTCAATTTACACACATAAATGACTTGATGGATTGTTTAAGTGGAACACAATAATTTAGAAATATAGACTTGAAGAGTATATATCACCAAATTAGAATCAAGGAAGGTGATGAGGGGAAGACTACATTAAATAATCAAAAAGGATTGTATGAATGGTTTGTCATTCCATTTGAGATGGCTAATGTGACAAATACATTCATGAGACTCATGAATGAAGTATTAAATCCTTTTAAAGGTACCTTCATCATAGTGTGCCTAGATGAAATTATGATTTTCAAAAAGAAAAGGAAGAGTATTTGATAAATTTGATAATAGAGTTGAAACAACTATGAGAAGAAAAGTTAATGATCAATGTGAATAAGTGTAGCTTCATGATAGAGGAGTTGGTATGTGAGGGTTTGAATATGGGTCTAGAAAAGGCATGTGCTATCATAGAGTGGCCATCACCTAGGAGCCCATTTGAACTACTAAGCTTTCATGGCTTAGTAATTTTATATAAGAAGTTCATCAGAAAATTCAATGGAACATGTGTAATGATCATCAAGGTAATGAGGGGTGATAGGAAAGAGTTTATTTGGATATATGAAGTAGAGCAAAGCTTATAATATTTGAAGAAGAAGAAAGTGACTAAGTAACTAGTATTAGTGTTCCTTGATTTTAACAAGGTATTTTAGGTTGATTGTGATGCTAGTGGCATAAAAATAGGAGCAACATTAATTCAATAAGGTAGGCTTCTAACTTACTTCAGTGAGTAGTTGAATGACATAAAGAGGAAGTATTCAATTTATGACCAAGTGTTGTATGCCATAGTGCAAGTGCTCAAGAAGTGAAGACATTACTTATTTCCAAAAGATTTTATTTTCTATAAATACCATCAAACATTAAATTTATAAAAAATAAATGGAATTAAAATTAATGACACATGAAGTGGATTGAGTTTCTTCAAAGTTAGTCATTTATTTTTAAACACAAAAGTGGAAAGTTGAGCAAAGTTACAAATGCATTGAGTAAAATATGTTTCTTGTTGAATGAGATGGGTGAAAAGTCATAGGAAATGTACATAAAAGATGAGGATTTAAAACATAACTGGAGAGCATGCACAAAACCATTGAGTTTAAACAAGAAATGATGGTTGGATTGCTTCATACATGGAGGATTTTTATTCATCAGAATGAAATTATGCATACCTAGAGGGGTAATGCACAAGAATTTGATCAAAAAATATCACAATGGAGGTTTAATAATGTATATTGGAAATGAAAATACATATTCATAGTTGGTAAGAGTTAATTTTGGCCTAATATGAGTGTGGATGTTGAAAAATCTATGCATGACTATATGGTTTTCTAGTTGGCAAAGGTAAAGCGTCAGAATGTAGGGTTGTATCAACCAATACATATTCTATATAATGCATGGGATAATATTAACATGGGTTTTATTATTGAATTACCTAAATACATAAGGGGAATGTGTTATGCCTTTAACCCATAGTGCATCTAGGGATATGTGTTGCTGACTTCTGGCTTACATACCATTCATATTATCTCATTACATTTCTCTATGTTTCTAGTATGGTTAGCCTATGAAATAACCATGGCTCAGTAGGGCATATATAGGAGGTAGTGGTTAGTATTCTAGGATATATTGGGAATTATGATCTTATTGCATTTTTATGGAAGTTTCCCCCTTGAAGTGGCTTGGTCATTATTATTAATAATTTTGCTCTTTTATCAATTATTATTGAGGATCTAATTATCCTACTCATAATTCTTTGATTATTTCAAACATCTAAGTAATTTCATTTCAAGTGGTCATTGGATTTATCTTGATGATATGATTTCTATGGCATAATATTGTGGTACACTTTTATTGGGCCTGAACCCCTCTATCCAAAGGTTTGTTCATGGATGGTATAAACACTTGTAGACATAGGAAAAGTCAAGACACCCCAAAAAATCCTCACAAATATGACATGGAGTCTACAAATTTAGATCCATTGGTTTCTAATGTGGTTCAAAAAAGTTAGTCAGATATAAAAAACATGCCAAGGAAGGATGATCTTGATGAAGTAAAAGGGAAAAGGATTCTATGAAGGATACATTATCAATAATGAGTGCTTAGTTGACCTTTATTACAATTCAAATTCCTTAAAATACTCCTCCACCACTCCAATCAATTTCACCCATTTAGAATAGTCATAGATCTAATACTATTTTAAACCACATGCTACCAAACATGGAAGTGTACAAGTCTAATGGTATGGATCCAATCACTTGGATGCATAAAATATAAATATTGTTTGATCTACATCAGAACCCATGTGCACAAAAGGTGATCATGACATCTCTCTATCTAGAACATGAGAAGTTCATTTAGTATAGGTAATTCTATGCTCAAAATAAAAATAAGGGTGATCTTATTACTTGGTCAATGTTTACTAAGGAGTTAAAAATACACTACTGTAACAACATCTCTAAAAATTACTTTAGTCAGTTAGCAAAGTTGTGATAGACAAGTACTATTAAGGATTCTATTAAGCAATTCTATAATATATCCTTACATGTGGATGACATCACTAAGAATAACTTGACTAACCTATTTTTTGGGGGCTCAAAGATAACATCCAACTTGAGGTTAGTATGTTTAATCAACTATTTTTGAATCCATGCCATTCATGAACCATGTAGAAGAAAAATAATTGGTCAAAATATGAGCTTTCACTCATGGCCATGACTACAATTTCATAGAGCCATCATTTATACAACCTACAATATTGACTTCTCAGTAAATTGAAGAGAAGCATTCCAAAGGGTTATGTTTTGGATGTTACAATAAGTGGATGAAAGGACATAAATGTGCTGAAAACAAGCTCTACATTGAAGGTGACAATGAATATGAATATGATGATGAGGTTATGGAAGAACCATAGGAGGAATCTAAAGATTCTCAGCCTACTATATCTTGTCATGCCCTTTCAGGTATAAATATTTGCCAAACTCTTAAGTTGGTGGGATTCTTTAAGAAACAAAAGGTGATAGTGTTGATTTAATTAGGAAGTACACATAACTTCATCAATAATAAGTTGGCAACTAGTTTGAACTATTTTATTTATCTAGTTCAATAGTTTCAAGTCATTATTGCATATAGTGACACAATCAATTGTTTGGAAAATGACATAGTATTAATATTGCCATGGGGGACTACAACTTAATTCTTCTATGTTTTTTATTCCCATGGGTGAGACCAACATTATTTTGGGAGTACAATGTGTTGGGATAAATAACCAGAAGCACACAATTGATTACTAAGCAACTTAATATGCGGAAATAAACCAGAATACACAAGTAACTAGAATTCAGAAATAACACATGATATGAGAGACAATACACAACTTGTATTAAAACTCTTGCAGAAAAGAATACAATAAAGAAGATGCCACTTCTTCTCCACCACCTCTTCAGAGGCTTCCCACACCTCAAGTGAACAGTACTTCTCTCCTCAAAGCTCTCTCTCTTAGGTCCCAACACCCAACTCAAACACTGAGTTGGTGTTCACCTTATACCTGTGCTCCACGCACACCACAAGTGCTCCACACACTCCACAAGTACTCAACGTACTTCAAGTGGATCTCCCCTGAACCTGCAACAACTTGCACCTCAATAGACCTTACTTATGGAAGGATCTCCGTTGCCTTCCTCTCTTGCTCTATCTGAGTACACACCTGTACTCCAAGTAGATCCTGCCTAATTCTACTCCCTGTTGTGTTGCTGTCCTATCTGATCTTGCACACCTACAAATCAACCTGGTTCTGCACACCTGTGAACCTTGACCTTGCACACACATACACCTACATATCAATGATCTTACTTACCATGTAGATCTCCTATAGAAGCCATGCACACCAGCTGACTAAGATCATACACCCCTAAAGAATCCTACTGACTCTCCAAAACCAGCACCCACCTTGGTACTATGGCACTAAGAGGAACACACTATTGCTCACCTCACACACAAAAGGAGCTTATAATATTTCTCTCTTACTCTCTAGCACAAGTTTACAATACAACCATGAGTCTATTATATAGATCTCATCCAAACAATAATTAGACATCTAATACAATAATTAGATCCACAGCTCTCAGTATAAAATTAGCTCTCATCATGTAAACACTTGGTTCATCAACCAACTGCCCATAATATACTCGCAGCTTGAACCACAGGTGACTGATGTCCGTCCCTATCTGCCTGGGGATCGCCGATGCTGGCCGACTTCTGACTGATGTCAGTTGCTTCCTGTCTCCTACCTACCGTCATCGGTTGGCCTGACCGATGCCAGTGTCTATGACACTCCAAAACTCTTCTGCAACCTCCTCCATGTCTGCATCAGTGAAGCTTTTAGCTCCACAACCTAACAATCTCCCACTTGGAGATAAATAGCTGCACTGTACCTATACCTCGTCTAATCTATTTCCTGGTTTGTATCCCTCTTCAAGCTCAATCCTGAAGACAACCCACCACACAACCTGTGATGTACCTCCTGTCATCTGAGTACCTTGCCGCATCTGCATCTACAAATCCATGTAGTGAAGTCCTGACCCTGAATAGCATGAATCCCTGCTGCTGGTCTTTCTCAAATACCTGAGAACCCACTTCTCAGAATTGGCTCCTAACTCTCTGACAACTCCCACTGCTTGGGAAAACTCAGGCCTATACCAGACCTCATGTGATTTCGGACACTTAACTATCTAGCCCTTAGTGTGCTCCGATTCTACATCCTGAACCTTGCCAACACCTGATTCACATCAGCTCCCACTAGAAACAAAATCAACCTGTGATCTCCATGTCTCCCATGCCAAAGAATTTTGTTGCTCCAAATTCTTCATAGCAAACCACTGAACTAATCTTACCCTTAGCTCAGCAAAACCCTGTATGTACAAACCTGCTAGCAAACATACCATCCACATACAGTAACAAGATAATGTCATGACCATCATCCCCCTGGTAAGACAAACCACAGTAGTTACCCTGACATTGACTAAAGTCATGCTTTGTCATCCCCCTGTCAAACCCTGTACCACTGTCCTGCAGCTTCCTCAAGACCATATGTCTTGGTCTTTCGTCTCACGTGTCTATTTTCTCTATTCTTCAACTAAGGTATCCATTCATTTTTGTGCTTTCTTCCCGCTGGCAACCCTACCAAATCTCTGCTTGGTGTCTACAATCTCTCCATGCCATGCTCCCACTGTTTCCTAGATCCTTCCTACTCTGCAGTAAGCAACTAGTATAAAGAAGAGGAACAACGAATTTGAGGCTTACTTACATCTTCAGTCCTCCATATGGGCATTTAAGACTCCTTGACAGCTTGTTATCCACCCAAAATTCGTTATAGTGACCGACCTCGGCCACCACACAGTCTGCATCCAACCGACGTCAGTTCCTGCGCCTGTCCTAACTATCAACCATGTCGACGTCGGTGTCCTTCTGCTGCTAACATCGGTCCTCATGACTGACGTTAGTCTTACCTACTGCCAACGTTATTTTTCCTATCAATGCCGGTACCTGTGTTTCTTGTGAGTGATGACTTTTTACCCACAAGCTCCTTTGAATCAATCCCCATGTCCAAACTGCCCTGCTCAGAAGTATCCAGCCCCATCCACTGGTCTCTGTCCACCATCTCCTCCAAGAACACCAAGGCTTTCCAGTGATTAAGCATATCAAATGTATCTATCTTTCGCTTAAGAACATGCATCTCCTTCCTGCTCATGTGACCAAGCCTACGAAGCCACGTCTCTACAACAAAAGAAGAATCAGTAATATAAACAAGTAGATAAAGAGTACCTATTTTCTTACCACCAGCTAATTCAAGTGCATCCACTGTGAGAGTTCTTGTGCATCTCTCATCACCCAACCTTTTTGAAGAAATTAGCCATATCTCCAAACCTGGGACCTGCATGACCTCCTTCAACACCCATGTATTGGCCGCCTGTGATTTTAGCTTCACTTCCCCTTTGCCAATTCTTTGGCAAGGCTCACCAGCTCCTCTCCCTAGGGCTGCATGGAAAGAGGCAACCAAATCTGTTATCCAAGATTCAACTTTATCCAAGAAACCTTCCAAAGCATCCTGTGCAACAACACCTACAACATCTGTGTCTTCAGTTCCTTCATGCTGATCTGCTACCAACCAACAATATTCTTTTACCTGCTCTTTCTTTCCATATGACCGTTGGTGACCATCTGTGCTTTTTAACTCCTCCATTCTTAGCTTACTTTGATCTGCCATTGCTCTACTCCCACTCGATCAGAAACCCCTGAGAGTGACCTGTAACCAAACACAAAACCTGCTCCCTTCAACCTTAAATCTGATACCACGTGTTGGGATAAATAATCGGAAGCACACAATTGATTACTAAGCAACTTAATATGCAAAAATAAACCATAATACACAAGTAACTAGAATTCAGAAATAACACATGATATGAGAGACAATACACAACTTGTATTAAAACTCTTGCAGAAAAGAATACAATAAAGAAGATGCCACTTCTTCTCCACCACCTCTTCAGAGGCTTCCCACACCTCAAGTGAACAGTACTTCTCTCCTCAAATCTCTCTCTCTTAGGTCCCAACACCCAACTCAAACACTGAGTTGGTGTTCACCTTATACCTGTGCTCCACGCACACCACAAGTGCTCCACGCACTCCAAAAGTACTCAACGTACTTCAAGTAGATCTCCCCTAAACTTGCAACAACCTACACCTCAATAGACCTTACTTATGGAAGGATCTCCCTTGCCTTCCTCTCTTGCTCTATCTGAGTACACACCTGTACTCCAAGTAGATCATGCCTGATTCTACTCCTTGTTGTGTTGCTATCCTATCTGATCTTGTACACCTGCAAATCAACCTGGTTCTACACACCTGTGAACCTTGACCTTGCACACACATACACCTGCATATCAATGATCTTACTTACCATGTATATCTCCTATAGAAGCCATGCACACCAACTGACTAAGATCATACACCCCTGAAGAATCTTGTTGACTCTCCAAAACTAGCACCCACCTTGGTACTGTGGCACTAGGAGGAACACACCATTGCTCACCTCACACACAGAAGGAGCTTATAATATTGCTCTCTTACTCTCTAGCACAAGTTTACAATACAACCATGAGTCTATTATATAGATCTCATCCAAACAATAATTAGACATCTAATACAATAATTAGATCTATAGCTCTCAGTCTAAAATTAGCTCTCATCATGCAAACACTTGGTTCATCAACCAACTGCCCGTAATATATTCGCAACTTGAACCACAGGTGATCGATGTCGGTCCCTATCTGCCTGGGGATCGCCGATGCTAGCCGACTTCTGACCGACGTCAGTTGCTTCCTGTCTCCTACCTGCCGTCGTCGGTTGGCCTAACTGACGTCGATGTCTGTGACACTCCGCAACTCTTATGCAACTTCCTCCATGTCTACATCAGTGAAGCTTTTAGCTCCACAACCTAACACAATGACTCATGACTTCAGGCATAATAGAGATGAATTTCCAAGAACTATTCATGCAATTTCATTCTAAAGGTAGGACATTTAAACTATGGGGATTATAGGAAAAGTCTCCCTAGTTGGTTAGTTCACATCAGATGACAAATATTCTTAAGAAAGGGGTAGGAAGATTTGGAGCATGATTGTTTTCCTTAGAATTTCAGCCAACATGTGTCTACACATCTTGATTTACAAACAATTCTTGATGACCATCTAACAATTTTTGGTGAAATGCCAAAAGGTCTACCATCCAATAGAGGACATGATCATGCCATAATATTGATTCTAAATATAACAACATAAAAAATTAGACCATATAGGTATCTATATGCTTATAAAAGAGAAATTGAAAAAATGGTATATGAGATGCTAGAGGCAGGTATTATCTGGCATTGCCAAAGTGAATATTCATTCCTAGTGGTCATAGTGCATAAGAAGGATGACACTAAGAGAATGTGCCTTGACTATAAAGAACTCAATAATCACACCATCAAAGATAAGTTACCCATTCCAGTTATTGATGATTTTTTAGATGAATTACATGATGTTGTTTATTTTACCAAACTAGATCTTCATTTTGGGTATCATCAAATTTAGATCAAAGATAAGGATATCCATAAAATAGTTTTCAAAACTCATGAAGGCCAATATGAGTTTATGGTCATGAATTTTGGTCTCATAAATGCACCATATACATTGCAAATTTTTATGAATACTATTTTTAGGCCTTTTTAAAAGAAGTTTAACTTGGTGTTTTTTGATGACATCCTAATCTATATTAAAATTTGGTAAGAACATTTGAATTATGTAAAGCAGGTACTGTTAGTTCTATAATAACATCAAATTTATGCAAAACCATCCAAATTTGCTTTTGGCATCTATAAGATGGAGTACTTGGGTCATATTATTTTACATGAAGGATTCAAATTTGATCCTAATAAGATAAAATATATGATTGAGTGGAAAGTGCCAAAGACCCTCAAGAACCTTCATGAATTTTTAGGGCTAACAGGGTACTATCATATATATGAAAAAACTTATGGCAACATAACATCTCCACTAATAATGTTTTTGAAGAAATATTCCTTCCATTGGATTGAACTGACTACTAAGGCATTTGAGTAGTTGAAAGAGGCTCTGTGCAACACTCTAATTTTGGTGACCACTAATTTTTACAAAATGTTTGTTGTTGAAGGTGATGTATCAAGATATGGCATGGGATTAGTAATCATGCAATAAGGAATACCCATTGGATTCAAGAGTCTTCAACTCAAAGGAAAAATACAAGATCAAACTGATGTATGAGAAAGAGATGATGGCCTTTGTTCATGTAGTCAACCAATGGAGCCCTTGTCTGATGGGTAGACACATTTAGGTAAATATTGATTATGATAGTCTAAAATAATTTTTGTAACAAAAATTTTCATCAAAAGAATAACAAAAATGGGTGACAAAAATTTTGGGTTATGAATTTGAAATAATATATAAGAAATGTAAAGAGAATATGGTCACATATGCACTTTCCAAGAGGGATGAATCAATTGAGGCACTATTATGCATAATGAACATTTGGAAAACATATTGGTTAGAATAATTAAGATTAGAATGGGAGAATTATAGGGATACATAGTTCACAATTCAGAGTCTTCAACATGGTTTGGGTGTTTTTGACAAATTTGAGTGGTAAGGAAAAACATCATGGTATAAAGATAAATTTTACCCATATAAGGATTTTGTCCTCAAACACAAGATTATTTAGGAGATTCATGCATCTCCAATAGGAGTCATTCATTATTTTTTAAGACATATCATCGCATCAAGTAATATTTATTTTGGGACAAACTCAAGGGAGATATACAAAAATTTATAGTCGAATGCATGGCTTGTCAACATAACAAAGGGAAACAATTAAGACACCATATCTTCTAAAACCATTATTTATCCATAGCTAGTGGTGGGAGGATGTTTCCATGGATTTAATTATAGGGTTACTAAGATCTGAAGGTAAAAATGTCATCATGATAGTTATAGATAGGCTCACAAAATATTATCATTTTCTTTCCTTATCATAACCATTTGTAACAAATACAATAGATTATGCTTTTTTTAATACAATCCAAAAGTTGCATGGTACCCCAAAAATTATTGTAAGTGATTGTGATCCTGTCTTTACCAATAAATTTTGTATTGAGTTATTTGAAAGCTTGGGTACTCAGTTGGCTCATAGTTTATCTTATTATCCTCAATCTGATGGGCAAATAGAGGTAAATAAATTCTTATAAGGGTTTTTTTTGCATCAGATAAATATGAACATTGGGTCCATTGGCTGACACTAGTAGAATGGTGGTACAAAACTTCCTTCCATACCTCTTATAAAATGTCTCCCTTTGTGGTAATTTATAACTATCACCCCCATCCATTTTTCATCTTTGAAGGTGCATCCCAAGGTTTGAGATGTTAAAGAACACATTCAACATCAACAGGAGGTACTGCATAGTTTAAGAGATAATTTAGTAATAACACAAAATATAATGAAACAACAAGTTGACCAACACCATAGTGAGATGAATTTTTATGTAAGTAATTGGGTATTTATGTACTTGTAGCCATATAAATAGATGTCTTTGAAGTAATAGATAAATGATAACAAAATTTATCCTAAGTATTATATCACTTATCAAATATTGTAAAATTTTGGCATTGTGGCATACAAGCTAAAGCTACCCCAATCCACTCATATACATCACATATTTCATGTATCTTTACTAAATAAGTCATTGGACATAGAGTTTCTACCTAGAGTAAGTTATATGGATTGGATGAAGAAGTCAAAGTCATTTTGGAGCTTAAGGAGATCCTTCACACACATAAAAAAGGCTATGAATAAAAGAGCTTAAGGAGTATTTGATCAAGTGGAAGAGTCTGAATCATGAAGATGCAACATAAGAGGATCAATATTTCATAAAAAATATCCATATTTGATTAAATGTGAGGGAAATGTTGGTTTGAATGGGAGGGGCATGATATGCCCTTGACCTATAATGTGTTTAGGGATATGTGTATCCAACTTGTGGATTACATACCTTTCATGTTATCTCATTGAATTTATCTATGTTCTTAGTATGGTTGGCCTATAGAATAACCATGGATAAATAGAGTATATATAGGAGGTAGTGGTTATTCTTCTAGGATATATTGTGAATTATGGTCTTATTGCATTATTATGGAGGTTTCCCCCTTGAATCATCTCAATCATTATTATCAAGTATTCTTCTCCTTTTTAATTATTATTTGGGATATTATTATTCTGCTCTTAATTCCTTGATTATTGTGAACATTTAAGTAATTTCATTACAAAATGGTCCTATTTTATTGGTTGTTGATATATTTTTGTAGATAGCACATTTTATTTCATGTAGGATGACAAAATATGCCATAAATGTTACAAATTTGTTCTCTAGAGAGGTGGTAAGGCTGCATAAATTATTATGTAACATAATGTTAGGCAGAGATAAATATTTTTTAGGTCATTTTTGGAAGACATCATGGAAGACGTTGGGAACATATTTGAGTTTTAATTTATCATACCATTTGTATAACGATGGAAAAAATGAGGTTGTGAATAATAGCCTTATAAATTTACTGAGATGCTTAGTTGGTAACAAACCAAAGTAATGGGTTTTGATATTAACACAAGTAATTTCTTTTATAAAATTTTAGTTGATATAATCATGAAAAGAAATCCTTTCTAGATTGTATATGGAAGTAGCCAAAAATTAGTTGTGGAATTAAGATAACTTAAGGAGACACATGGAAAAAGTTCAAAATTACAAAATTATGTAAAATATATACATGAGATACACCAGTAGGTGAATAATAAGTTGGAACAAATAAGTCATCATTATAAACAATGTGCATATGTGAGGCATATAAGTAATGAATTCAAGGTAGGAGAGTAAATGATAATGCATTTATGTAAATATAGCTTCCCATGCAAAACATATAATAAAATTAAGGGGAAAAACATATGACCATGTAAAATATTGACAAAGTTTTTTAAAAATGTATACAAGATTAAGCTTATTGAAGGCATGAATATACATCTTATATTAAATTTTATGGTTTTGTATGAGTTCTATGAAGGAAAAAGTGTTAAATAAGAAGAATTAGGGCCTTATAAACCTAATTAGAGAGAAAATACTTGAGAAGGAGAAATAATAAATAGAGTCCATTTTAGACACTAATGTTGTCAAGAGGATGCATGGAAAATAATATAAGCAACACGTAGTAAAATGGAAGAATCACATAGTTGAGGATTATACATGGTTGGATCTTGTGGAGATTAATCATTCTGGCCATGCTCTAAGGATTTAAACATTATAGGAGTAGGGGCTCACATTATTTTAATTACATAGGTGTTTGATATAGAAACATCCTTGACTTAAATAAATCTTACATCACCAAAAAGATATAGGTCTATGTTTTTAATAAATTTATAACATGTTGTAAACATATTACACATGTGTTATAGTTGGGGTACTACATAGAAGGTTAGAGGTTTCTATGTTATTTTGGAAATATTTTTGAGTTAAGAATTTTTTTGGTGAGGAATTTGTATATTTATGTGTAGACATCATCAATCAAATACATGGAATAGAGTAGGTGTCTATCCACTTTCCAAGTGCGCATAAGGTTTGATTGTGTGAAGATCATGATGATTAGTGTGTGTGAATATTGAAACACATAAAAGGGTATAGCAAAGGTAAGGAAATTAATGATGAAACCAAGTGGTTATGCACAAGATTTGATGCACAAAGACTTAGAGAAAAATGGTGCATAGATGAATACATTTTCACAAGGGTTCTTGAATCAACCATTGTGGTTGATCATTAACTTCAAGATCCTTAGATATGGATCAAAAGGATATGAATCATGCATCTGATCTTGAGTAAAAATCACACAACCTTCTTATGGAAACATGTTAGCTAGTATGAGCTTTCATGGATCCAAAGGGACATGTTTCACTTGAAAAAACTTATAAATAAGTGTGTTATGCTAAGCATAAACATGATTTCTGGGAATATATTGAAGAATATTTTTAATCCCAAGTGAAGGAGATCATATTCATCTAGCATATAATAAGAGAGTCAGGAAAAGGAGGTCTGAATAGACTCCATTGTAATAACTAGGATAATCTTAAATTTTTAATGTGTAGTAGAGAGAATCCTATAGCCTCTATTTATTTACATCAATACACAAAAACCTATCATAATTTATATCTATGTGCTTTTTTTTTTATTAGTTTTAGGGTTAGGGATTTCCCTTGTTAGAAACCCCATACCATAGTGATAGCACAACCAAGGACCAAGCTTCCCAACTAATGTGGGATTTTTTTGAACTAATCAGGATTTCATTGTCATATAAAAATTATATGTTACATTGAAGAGGAATATCCAACTTGGGGTAATAATACATGAATTTAGAGGCATTTAAATGATAGTTTTTTATAGGATATATAAGCCTTATAGAAAGAGAGGGGAAGGCCAAGCAAGCAAACATACTCATCATGAAATAAATGAACCATTATATTAGTAGGAGGGTAATTTTCATTGTGGCATCACCCCAATTAATATAATGATAATGGTAGATTGGGTTTGTATTTTTACATAGACAAATCTTACTAACCAATTGAGATTAAGTATTTTTAATGAATGAGGATTTTAGATTTATACAAGAAATTCCAAGATGCATTTAAGAGGCATATTTGATTTGGATTACTAAGGAATGTTTTATAGCTGTTTTAATGATAATTATTTGGGTATATTATTAATCCATAGAAGAGGAGAGGGAAGGTTGAAAAAGAAAACATATTCATCCTACAACCAATAAATCAATATGTTAGTAGGAAGGTCATTTACATTATATAATCACCACCATCGACATAATGATATGGTATATTGGGTTTATATGTTATCACAAAACAAGCCTACCAACATATGTGGTATTATATGTTTGAATGGGAGAGGATTTTAAAGTTGTATTAAGGTATGTGTTTAGAGAAATTAGAGGTATTTGAATAGGATTTGTTTTTTAGGGAGTTGGGGAGGGGGGTACATGTAAATATTTAAATAAGGAGAGGGGAATGTTGAGAAATAAAACATACTCATATATCAACCAATAAAATATTATTTTAGTAGAGGGCCACCTCCCTCCATTGTGGAATCACCCCTTTCACATAAGGTCATGATATAATTCCTCACCCAATTCTACTTAATTGAATTTATCAAGTTAAAATCTATCCTAATATCATAGATTTATACTCTACATTACCAAGACTCACAATGACTCCCAATTTTACTTATTTTTTGATTAATGTGATCTAAATAAAGTAAAACAATGAATATTTAGATTATATAAAATATGGTAGTAATCACATAAATATAAATGTAAAAGGGTATATTGATATTTCACTTAGACTATCAAAAATTGATAAATCACTATGGAAGAGAGGTACTTATATTATTATGATAACTGTGTTCATCATTGTCCCTAAAAATGCTCTCTGTTTGCTCTCTAACCATTCAATTAAATTAAAAAGAGCTTAAAACCCTATATAGATGTGGTCAGAAAAAATCAAATCCATACAATGACTAGTCTATCCAGGGTTTGCTAGTAGTGTCCCTATTATATGTGTAGGTATGCAACAACTTAAATGGTTGTTCTCACACATGTAGACCTCTTGTGTGTGCAATAAACTTTGATTTTGTGTGTTTATATCTATTTTCCTTCCATTTTATTTGAAACCCTAATAACAATTTCAACACCAAGATGACCTAAAATATGGGTTCACTCTTTGGGTTGGATTGAATTCAATCACTATCCATTAAATAGTTGATTGTTGCCTACATTTAAATACTTTGAAAAGGGATCAAACCACACATATTTATCCCACTAATGTGTGTGTCAAACCATGTGATTGAAATTATAAATGAAATTTCACCTAGGTCCTCAGTTGGTATGAGATGCAATTGATGTGTGCAAGCATATTCACTCCTTTAGAAAACTTCAAATCTACGCTAAAGTAGAATATAATTCTATCAGATGTCTATTTGATCTATGTATGCCTTGATTCCATGGATTATTTATCCTTAGAATGACATTATGTACATTGTATTTATAGTGATCTCAAGTTTGAATTAGGTAACTATTGACATGCACAAGGGAACCCAACAAGATCCAAAAAGATGAAAAAAAAAAGTGCCATGACGGGTGCTAAACTTGAAATATACCCACAAACTATACTAGGACACTACTATCAACATTAGAACCTAATGGTAACATAATATTGGTTTATTTAAACTATCTTGAGCATAAACAAATAGTAGAGACAAAAGAGATTGAACCACATACCCTTGTGATAGACCTAAAAATCATTAAAAAAAAATATCGAACATAAGAACATGTGATCAAATGAAGTGGACAAAAGAGTGTATGGCCAAGATAAAAGCATCAATAAGTGATCCTTTCATTGTGGTAGTCCATATATGTAAATTAAAATGAAAATAACTATATAAAAAAATATCATAGCAAATTAGGGTGTCTACAGATATCCTGTCTTTCAAAACATATTTAAATACAATGCTAAATACTAGTTTAAAGGGATAAAATAAAATGCAAACTTGCAATGGAATTTTTGAACTTAGACTTATCATTTACATATATTCCCATAATTTATAATGTGTAATAATAAGTAATCATGTACATAATCAGATATATTATTGTTCCAATTAAAAATCAACATAGTTGAAATTAAAATTTGAAGATAATAATAAAAATGATAATTTCTATTGGTATGCAGAATTTTGCTGCTCATGGAGTGTGTTCATGCCATTTTGAGTGAAAATGCCATGGGTCCTAAATAACCCAACCCATATGGAGAATATACCTTTAACATTTATCTATTATTTTCCATAAAAGAAAACAAGTTGTTCAACCACTATCTATAATTATGGAACCCTGAAACAAGTTCATGTGTAGAAATGGAACCTGGAAATAGGTTTGTATGTAATGTGGAACCCTGAAACACGTTCATATGTAAAATTACAACCCTAAAAAATATTCATATGTAAAATTTAACTCCATATGAACCACTATAAATTAATTTTAGATCCAAAGTGCTTACATATTTCCATTGTTTCCCATTAGTATTCAATATATAAATAGAAAAGCGTTTCCATGGACAAAATTCATGCTCCAATCTGATCCACTTATACCTCAGAGGAATATATATTGCCATCATCTATTTGTCATAGGTTCATGGAATGTCTTTCAATCTATTCAATATAATCAATTTGATTGACATGATGTTTATCATAATGTCATAAAATGCCTCAATCATTCCTCATAATCAAGTAGAATGGCCCACATATAACTCAATCTACTCAATTTGACTCATCTAATCCATACAATATGTGTTTGAACACCAAAACTCAAATTGATATGGTTTGTATCTATGAATCAAGACTAATGTATACCCTAATTTTTATATGAGGGATGATGCTTATAAATCACTCATCTTAAAAGACCAAGCTATACACATCATGCATTATATAGAAAAATATGATCATGTAAAGTACACATACCGACATGAAAAGATATGTCATCATATAAATATTTGATATTTTCAATAATATAAAACATTTAATTTATGGCATGAAGTTGGTTTAACACTTAGGATGTAGCCATTACATGGTAGCGTATAGAGTTGATAAAGTAATTAAGCATTGAATGTTTATTAAAAAAATTTAATATTGAATTACTCAATGATTATTGTAACTGTATTATATGTTTGAATCATTTATGTGAGTGGATGAATTTGCATTAGTTCAAGTTACATTGATTTCCCCTAGTGGATAGGTGAATTGCATAAGTGATTATTCCCCTTAGACAATATTTCTTTGAATGGAAAAGGATATCCACATGAAATATTGATTTTTTTGTAAGATGTTCATTAATTTTTCCCAATCATAATATTATCATGAAAATGTAAGAGTTGTTAAGGAATGTGTGTATATACTATAAATATGTATATAACATGCCCTATAACCTTAAAAGTATCATTGTATAGAAGAGTCTCATGTGTGTTCTAACACAACTAATGGGAGGTGAAATGGATGTACAATTCTCAATATCTCGTGCATTTTATGTCATGCTAGATTAATATTAAAATTTTATTTGTTCACTTACAATACATAAATTATTTTGGTATAAATAGATTGAATATTTTGATTTTATAATTCATTTATATTTCATTTGATATTAGGTTTGTGCTCTAAGTTGAAACCATGATGATGCGACAAGGCTTTACCCTAACACGATTCAAGCATCTAGAGAATACCCTACAAGAAAAGGAGCCACTGGACTTGATATTTATTAAAAATATCAAAAAAAATCTTCCATTTTTAGTAGTTTGAATTTTTTTAAATTATTATTTTTATCTATTTGTATTCATTTTTAGATGGTCTATAATGCTTATTACAATGTCTTCTAGACATTTAAAGTATCCAACCGTTGTCAACATTTTATAAAAGTATACCAGTATTGTCTATCATAAGCATCTTTTTACTGCCATAGGTGGATGTTAAACATGAAAATTAACTGTAATAATAATGTGATTTATAATACATTTTTCAAGTTTTTTAAATATATATTTGATATTTAATTCATCATTTGCATGTGTTTTTAGGGTGATATGCATGTTCAAGAGTTTAATCGTGGATGCCATATGGACATAATATTAGGGTTTTATCTTAGTTATGTTGAGTAAATTATAATTGATAGTGTTGGAATCATATATGTAGGTTGACTAGGGGTTATTCCATATGACATGCAATTGATGACTATGTTGGCTAAGAGGTGGAATGTAGTCACATGCACATTTTAGCTCTCCAACAGGGAGATGACATTTAGACTAGAGGATGTGTGGAATATCTTGTCACTATCAATTGTGGACTCATGTTGTGCTATAGGATTAAAAATTTCTAGGCTTGAAAGGTCAAGCTTACATTTTTATGATTAGGCATGATCAAGAGGAAAGATATTCCTCCAATGATTATGCCATTCATATTTCATAAATTGATCTTTCTAACTTTCTACAAGTGAAAAAATGTTTGTGTCCTACTTGCTTCATTCATTGATATAGTTTGTGGTGGAATATTGATATCAGAATATATGCAAGTTATAATTGAGGATATTGAGACACATAGAAACGTGTACTCATAGGGTCAGACTATAACTGCTCATTTATTTATAGAATTATATCAATTCACATGGGTGGATTTTAATAGTGGGATTGGATCAACCATCTAATTACATGTTTGATATTATGAGAGCATATATTTGGATAATTTAGTAGGTCATTCATTGATAGATTGGGCACACCCACAAACATACACACAGAGAGATGGTTTGGTAGTCCCCAAGCTTTTGGTCACAACACCATGGATTGTTAGATTTTTATGGACCAATTGAATGCATATTCCATCATATAAAGGCCTTATTGATGATTTGATAGATGGACAAAGGATATCATTAAGTTGTGTTAGATATATGTTCATTATTTATTTCATGATTAGTTTCTAAGGATATATGAGCACTTATGATATGAACATGTTACTAGGTAGTTTGGGATTGTATAGGCGGTCCCCTAAGCACTAGTGGCATAAAAATAAACACATCGAGTGGGTCATGATATAGGGGGAAAAAGTTAAAATAATTCTATAAAACTAAATCATATATTAGTGGGGTAGGTATATCCCCCAACTACCATTGTATATTATGATGATGTCAAGTATACCAAAAAGTACACTAAGTGGTGAATGTAGTAACATTAGGACATATTATTTGTTATTGTTATAGAGTTGGATGATGTAGGTATTGATGCTTAGGTTTAAATTGATATGGTTGAGTAGCATAAGGAGGTATAAGATGCTAGAAAACCAAATTATCTTTCCAGTGGTCTAGCTATATATACACATTAGATTTGAATGTTTTAATAATTTTATCATAAGTTTTTCATCATCCACTAAATTTTTGAAAATATCATGTATTATGTAGGTAAGAGTACTAGACTGTGATTATTGATTCATTTATTTGGGTTATTACCTAAAACATTCTTGATGATAATATACATTATGTATTATTATAAAAGTTTGATGACATTGCATGCATATGTGCACCACTTTTGATCATATGACACATGCCACAACTACTTACATTGTTTCCACATGTGAGCTTGATGATCTCAAGAGAGAGTTTATAAAGTTGAGAGGTTATATCATTCCACATGATATGCCCCTATTATCACTAAGTATAAATGTAGGACATACTATCTTTTCCATGTATGTTTGATTGTGTTAGCATGTGTCATATTCAAACTTGATGTGAAGTCCACATCTGGTAGTTTTGTTACCAAGGTATGTGTATAATTTTATTTAATGCATATTTTATGTTAGTATCTATCCTCACATGTGTGAGAGGGTTATGTTTAACTTGGGGATTTATCATCTTTCACTCCACCAATAATAATTTCCCACTCCCTTCTTGATTTTACTCTATAAGGAACATTTTTTTCCTTGTGGAAAGAATGGATCTTAGAGTCATATTCCAAGCTAGTGGAGATGTAGTTTGTTAGAGATCCTATTTTGGTACAATCATTGTTGGTTGCACACAAGTACATTGTATATTCTATTTAGTTAATATAATGTATTTTTATTGGTGAATCTATTTATTTATTTTGAATATTTGTGTGTGGATGATTGCATTAATATGTTTCTTGGGCCCTCTTCCTCATTTATAATATTGCATTAAAACTATGTTAAATTTAATATAGTATTGGAACTAGATCTGTAATCTTTATATCTTATTATTTATATTTGGTTCTTTCTTCTATTAGATTCACATTTTTGGATCTAAATATGTAGGAGTTCCATTGAAGAAATTTTTACCATATTTCATTTGTGAGTGTTTTTTGTGCATATAAGACATTTCCATTGCATTTAATGTGCTAGACAAAGTTTTTAGTTTTGTTTCACCTGAATCAAACACTATATACTCATTTTTCAAGCCATGTAGATCACATATTATGTAGATTTAAAGAATTACCAATGGTTAAAATGATCCAATGGGAAGGAAAACAACATTTTCAACTTATTTAGCATGTTTATGGGATAAATTTTGTATATTTTTAATAATTTATGATAAGTCATTATCAATTATATTCAACTGTAAATTGTATATGCTTTTGTTGGGATGGTGTTTTTTCTACTTATTTTTTCATATGTATATATGTACTCCTATTGATTTATAAAGTGCCATGGGTTGATTTTTTATTTTATCTTTCTGTCTACATATGCTTTGTCTCACTCCCTTGTCTACCTTCATATATGTGTGTGATTTATCACACTCCCTTTTCATTTTAGTTTCTAAGTACTTCATATGGTTTTCTTTGGAAATTCACTAGAGGATTATATTGTGCCTTTTTTCACACCTACCCCGCTAATTTTTTTAAAGAGGTTGAGTTGTTTTACATTTATTTCTTAGATAGAATTATGGGGGGGGGGAGGGAGGCAGGGGGGGGGCGGGGCAGGGGCGGCGGCGGGGGGGGCAGGCGTAGGAGCGGGGAGGAGATGGTGTTGTATAATGTTAATGATTCTTGGTTGTTCAAGTATGTTATGCACATTATGCTTATTATTGTATACTATGCGGATGTAGAGGTTGTTATCAAAATTTAAAATATTATTTCTGAGCCATATTTTCTAGTATCAAAATTTAAAACATCATCTTTGATCCATATTTGGTGGCATCAAATTAATAACATCGTATGTGAGCCAAATTTATTTGGTGGTATCAAAATATAGAATAATTTTTTAGTCAACCCTCTTTGGTGTATTTTACTCATGCACTATAATAAGATGAAATATGTACTCTTGTTTACACAATTAGATTATGGAAGCTTTTAATTTATTCCATTGGAGGCTTCATAAGATTGTATAGTCATATAAAATCAACTTGATTCATTATAATTTTTATCTATCATTTACATGGGTACCTCATCAAGTTTCAGTGAAGAGACACTTATAAACTTAAGATTTTTTTCTCTTTTACCACATCACCTAAGCTGATATTCAGGGTGGTATTGGTGTGTGTAATATTCACACTTGTTGTGTATTCCACCTTAGGTAGTGTTATTACTAAGGTGTGATTTAATATGTGCATAAATTTGTTTAATGCACATTTAATGGTGGTAGTTATCCTCACATGTATGAGAAGGGTTAGATGTAATTTAGGGAATTGTCTCACCTTTCACTCCAAAAATAATAATCTCCCACTCACCTCATGATTTTTTTATATAAGGAACCTTTGTGCCCTTATGGAAATTCATGAATTTTAGAGTCACTTTCTAAGATGATAGAGATGTAGTTTAAGAGTTGTGTTCTAGTGCAACCATTACTAGTTGCACACACATTTCATTTATTGATTCTATTAGTGTAATATATCATAATTTTATTGTTGAATATATTTATTTATTTTGAGTAGATATGTGTGGATGATTCATTGCCGAGTTTTCCTATGCCCTCATCATTTTTATAGACACCCAAATTTGGTACAACACTTGATTTTAGATGTCTTTTAATTAATTTATTTATGTAGGTCTTGGACAATAATTAAATACTTGTCTTATATTTCCCCTATTACTTTGAGTCTTTTAAGTCTTAACCCTTCCTTAATTATTTTAAGTTACTAACCCTTATTTAATTATTTTAAGTTACTAACCCTTAATTAATATTTTGCTTTATTATTTTTGAGTCATTCCTTTTTGTGTGCACCACTAATTTTTAATTCAAACTTTAAGAATCCCTATATAGACAAAGCTATTATAATGCATTCACTAGCAAGTGTTCTCATACACACATGATATAAACAAGACATATTTGTGAACAAGCATCGAGAAAATACAACAAACACTCTCATAAATTTAAGAGATATTCAAAGTAACATTACATAGGGATATATTCTGGAGTACTACTATATTTTCACATGCCAAGGGTACACTAGGAGAATACATATATAAATTTACATGATACATCCATATAGGGAGAACTATATCATCTTGAGGTCCACTTCGACTATGTAGGCAACACTCAAGTACATGGGGTTTCTAAGTCCATCTTAGCCATTTTGACTACCCAAATTCTTTTGTTATCTAATCATATATCTAGTGCATGTGTAGAAAAATATGGGTTTTATATTGAAGGAATATGTGCAAAAAGAACATAGGTTATGAAAGTGGAAGTGATAACTATAGGAATATTTGAACCTCTCAATAAAGTTTCAAGTCTTCATAATTAAATGATAGAATTGACCAACAAGACAATATCAATTGTCACATCTATCTGAGTCTGATGATCCTATCCTAAACTCAAAACAATCACTTAATTTTGAAGCGAGTAGGTTGTAGTCAGTTCATATAGTCTTTTTTAAATTTGTCAACCTTCAAAAAATTAGGGAAGTATATCAAAACAAGATAAGTTTATCTCTTTCCTTAGTGTGATTTTTAAATTTGTTTATCATGAATATGTTTGCATAAATTATATTATATTGCTTATTTCAATCAATTCACATGTAAATCAGTTTTCTAATAAGTTTATCTAATTAAGGGTTAATACTGTATTAATTAAAAATTTAGATAAAGTAATTTTTAATATGGCCTAAGAGTTATGTTATTATAAATCCAAGTATGTATTTAGGACATGAGATGCCCTCATTATCTTTGAGTATAAAATTAAGACAAAATATATTTTCCATGTATGTTTGACTATAGGGTGAGCATACCAAAGTAGTGGTGGAATGTGTTGATCTATAGGAGAGATTAGTGATATATGAGGATCAAGATAG
Organism: Torreya grandis; assembly: GCA_037957365.1. Classification (NCBI taxonomy): domain Eukaryota; kingdom Viridiplantae; phylum Streptophyta; class Pinopsida; order Cupressales; family Taxaceae; genus Torreya; species Torreya grandis. The sequence goes on along the minus strand of JARHVA010001670.1, from coordinate 1,172,640 downwards.
ATGTAGTAGGTCTCAATCGAGATCTCACTGAGATGATAGTGGGACTTCCTATTCAAAATCCCATAGACATATAGATTGGAATGAGGATATTAATGTATAGGTTAAAGGCCAACATGAATTCATAATTGAGTGACTTACTATTACTTGAGATACTGTGTTTTGATATTTTCATGATAAGCATTTACATTATCATTTTATATATGATATCTAATTATGTTTTATATAAGTATATGCCATGGATTTTATATATGTGATTATCTCTTTGTGTTTTCATCATTTATATATTTTATAAGCATCTTGAGTTTAAATATTTTAATGAAAATATGTATATATGTGACATGTGAATGATATAACATTGAAGCTCCACTTATGTGTCAATCATAACTAACCAATGATCTCATCACAATCCAAAAAATTGAATGGGATGAAACCATCTGACCAACCATGCATATATAATAAGTCATATTAACATATACCATTAAGTTGACTTAAATGATTTAGCTCAAGAGTAAGTGAATCCCATGGATAGACACTTTTCACTAAATTCATAGGAACACTTATGATTATATTTACATTAGGTACGTGTGTTAGACCTGCTTGAAATAATGCATGTAGTGATACTTGACCAATGCTAATATATAGATATTATTTCTTTTCTCACACTTTATGTGTAACATCCCCACTAGGATATACCTAAAAATATGTAATTTTTTTTAATAATTTAAACACATGTACTTTAAATAGATTACATCATGAGAATGTAATCAAAGATCATATAAAATACTCTAAATGTGATAATTGTAAATGAAGCATAATACATCATACATCACTGATCACTATTATCAGAAGAAACACATCACAACACAAATATATAAAGTAGTTACAATTAGCTAGCCATGGTTGATACATACCTACAACCACTGCTATCAATGTACAATAAATAAATAATTGCAACTCATCATGATAATGTTCTAATAATAAATACAATACAATACAATGTATATATATATATATATATATATATATATAAGATACATGGCTCCCTAGAGTATAGTTCCTTAAATTCTAGTATCTGCAGTAATCTTAAGTGTCGTCTCAAAAAAAGTACTATTGTGGGGAGGGAGAGCATGATCCGAGTGATTTTCCACACCAACCATGGACCAATGATCCCCTGCACTAATACTATTAGGGTATGGCCCTCCCTTCATAAATGAGTAGATAGTGATGGCACATGAATACAAAGAGACAAGCTAGTACCTATGTGTTGTATGATTTCTAAAACTAAACATGTTGTGTATCATAGAAACCTGCTCTATTGCAAGATATTGAACAAACATGTAAATCATACTCATGAAATGGAAATGTTTCACTAAAAATTACTTTGACCAAATTTTTTAATAATAATAATGATCTAAGGATCAATCAAAATTAATACATACCACTCGATCGTATTACCTCCATCTGGCATTGTGATGTTAGTATGTTAGTGAAGTCTATCTTACTACTTACTTAGTATTAACAATGAGAGATGGTTAACATAATATAACCAATAGATTCATATAGTTCCAACCTACTAACAATCATTTCATATAACATGCTAAGCATAGGAACAATAAAAAACATATATTTATTCTATCAAATGTATGAATGAATCTCACATTATTATCTATCCCATAATAGAAATAATGACTACAGTTTATACCACCTAGATAAAATACACATTTAAATATGGTTTATAATTACTATAAGTATTTTACAAATATACTACACCCTATGATAATCCATATTATCATAGTCTAATATTCTGAAACACAACTACTAATTACCAAAATCAGTCATAATAAAGTAGTCATAAATCTATGAAAACATAAGATTCTATTCAAGCAACTAGACATAACAAAGAAATTATTAGTTCACACAAACATAAAATATTATATTCTAGTATTTTCTATACTTTCAAGGGTTGTATGCATGAATAAATAAGACCCTATTAACTGTCATAAAACATTCTATTCATAGTAATAACCAATATGCATACATTTAATCCATCAAACGTATGTGTAAGTATAGACAATAATTATAGTTTGTACCACCTAAGTATAACATATATTTAGATTATGGTTTTCAAATTAAAAAACTCTATGGCATCCCATAATATCATAGTTCATTGTACATGAGCATACTACTCAATCATGAACAATCAATCTCATAATTTTAAGAATCAAATGTCCCTTAATCCTAAATAATAAGTAAGTACAGATTAAACCAAAGCAACTAGACATAACAAATAAATTCTTAGTTCACACAAACATAAAATATTCCATTCTAGCATTTGCTATACTTTTAGGGGTTGTATGCATGCATAAATAATGTCCTACTAACTGCCATAAAATATTCTATTCATAGTAGTAACCAATATGCATACATTTAACCCATCAAACATATGTGTGAGTGTAGGCAATAATTATAGTTTGTACCACCTAAGTATAACATATATTTAGATTATAGTTTTCAAATGAAAATACTCTATGGCATCCCATAATATCATAGTTCATTGTACATGAGCATACTACTCAATCATGAACAATCAGTCTCATAATTTCAAGAATCAAAATTCCCTTAATCCTAAATAATAAGTATAGATTATATCAATCATGCATATCATAGGTTTAGACTGCTTAATCTAATCTCTATGAGTAGATCCAAGTATATAACATAAGTAGTAATAATACAATCTATAATTTTATGTACACACTACTTACTTCTAACCAGTCAGTCATAATATTTGTAGAGAAATAAATAGCTCATATACTCGTTATAATCTTTCATTTAAACATCTCATTCCATTTTTAAGAGACTATTTTAATATGGTTATAGTTTTTGATCTCTAAGAAACTTTATGTCTTAATTTAACCATCCATTACTATTGGTATATTTCCTATATATGAGTACTTTTACATCATAATATGCACCATATATAAGTACTCAAATGACATGTAAATATGATATCAATGTTTACTTATATGTCTTAATAAATAACTCCCTATGATTTCAACAATCCTTAAAACTTTCCTGCTCACAGAGTATATTAACGATCTCTATAAGATAAGGGATTCTACACTGAAATTCTCCTTCATAGTTTTTATCTCTATCTAGATAAGTTTTTATATTTAAAATGTGCAAAACTTTGTACACAAGTTCTCAAGACAACATAGTCTTCATATTTGGTTTGCATATGAGTAGACGACATTATACTAATTGATCTTATATGATACATGATAATTTTATTAAGTACATAGATATATGAATTGCTCAATCTGTGACAATATACTAGTAAAAAACTATGCAATGGCCATACATCCCAATGCATTACTATACATAAGATATTTATGCATACACCCTCATACATATTAGTACAACTACAATACATTTTATACACAAGTTTAAAATAGATCAATATACAATACACCAACAAATAATTCTCAAAAGATTACAATATACTCAACTTTACAATTTATATGTCCCAAAAATATAGTAACTATTAATGAAACAATCAAGGTGTATAACAATCTAGTAACTGCTAGATCAAATTTTAGTATTACAAGTATACTTATGAAAGAAGAGTCTTGTATTGAGCATATCAAGCTAAGAGGGCACACACAATATGGTATTTAATATCTATATCCATTGTTCCAAAGGAACTCAAACACACACACACACACACACACACACATACACGATTTGGAGTGTAATCACACACAATATCTAAAAATCCAAAGCTAGATATATATCTATGCACTTGATATGGCTTCTCTATTTTACTCTCTCAGTCGACACCTTATCCTCAGTTTACTATTTATAAACATTATTGTTCAAAGCATATTGATTATCTTATAATTCCTCATAAACTATGTTAGCGTCAATGATAGTTTTCATGTGGTTTCATGGTTTCATATTAAGTATTCCAATTTGACATTGTTCACACATATATTATCACAAGATAATATTATCTGAGTATACATGAAGGTAATCTAGTTAACGATCAAGATAATTTAATTACTTTATCACATTCACTGGTATAAACTAACATTATATTTTTTATACTTGAAATGTGCCCAATTAAATAATATTGTATTTCACTACTTAGTGGGGGTTAGCAAACTAAGAATTATGTTAGAGTTAGCTCATAATACCAACAATCATATAACTATTATTGTATTGTCAACAATAATAAGATAATGTTTTATGGATCTCTAAAACATGATTTTTCATAAATATTGGTATTATACAAGTTGCGATATGGATACTCATATAACCATACCACATATATTAATATATAACAGGTTGTTAATATATGTTGTGAGACATAAGATATGAGAGTTGAAAATTAACTAAAGTTTGTTTAGTGTCGGAAAATACTTATATTTTATAAGTATGTAGATCATTGCATAGTTAGCATAACTTTAACACAAATATTCTTATTGAAATATATATTTAATTATACTCAACACAATATATATTCAAATATACTCGATGCAATATATATATTTTGGTGTATTTGTGTATGATTTTTTGTTGTAGTTACTATATTATATAAGGCAATTTATATATAGAGCATGGCAATCTGTTAGCTTTCATAAATCACTATGTAATTACCTAATATAATGGATAGATTGTTGAAATACATCACTGCATATATATATATATATATATATATATATATATATATATATATATATATATATTCTTTAGTTCACTATAATTTTTTGAATAGGGTTAACTGAATCGTTGTTCATATATATAATAGACTCAATTCGCTACACAATGTTATATAAGTCCTTACACAATATTATACAAGTCACTACACTAAATAAACATAATCTTCCTATATATATTGATTTATATATCATAATCCCTATAATTCTTCCTAGTTAATGATGATTTGATCTACATATATCAGATCACTGCATAATTCATCTGGCTATGCATCAATATAAGATTGAGAATGTTAAATAATATCCCTATAGACTATAGTAGACTTAATATATATGTTATATTTATTATATATAATAATCATTCAAATTATTTATATAAAGCATATTCTATTCACTACATACATATTAGAAATCTTTACTAATTGTATACATATCAATAAACATAATTTGTTGTATAAATAATAGCATCATGATATCACTATTTACTTATTAGCTAAAATACCATTATAAGAGTGTGCTTAGTGGATTATCTCACCATCAATTAGCTATCTATATAGGCTCAACATATTGCTGATTTAATACATGTATAAATTTTTTTATAGTGATCAATCCTATAGAGCTATTAAGCATATTTAGTACAGTATATACACCTATAAACCTATATACTGATACACATTCACATACATAATTTAAATACACCACCTTCTTGTCCATGGTGTTGAAAAATATCAATCTGAACATACTTCTTCCTTCTCCTCCTCTTTGTTTCCACTTTGCGTTCTCTTCTTCTTTTTTTTGTATATTTCACACCTTTTCTTTTCCTCTTTTTTTCCCCTTTAGGTATCCTCCTTTCAATCTTTCTATTCCCCTTTACTGATGAAGGCATAGCTTTTGTTTTTTTAAATATTTTTCTCTTTGTTTTATTTTAATAATAATTTTTCATTATTTTATTTATTTATTTTATCTCTTTTTCACATAAATCATGAGATTTAATTAAAATTTGGCTTTTCTTTTTATCTTGTTATTTTTTCCTTTTTCTCTATTTTTACATTTATTAGAGCATATTTGATAATTAATAATAATTAATATATATTCACTAATTAAATTAGCACCTTAAATTCCAAAATAGTTTAATGATAAATTCATTAATCAATAACCTTAAATTTGCACTAATTACACAAATCACATTTCTAAAAGCATTAATAGTCACACACATAAATCACACAAGACAAATTCTATAAAGCCAATAAACTATGCTAGCAATCATATTTAATATCTAATGCAAATGACATCAAAACACATTATGATAATCATTTTATTATGCATTCTAATATGTGCTAGCTAATGTGGTGTGTGCAGGGTTTTAGTTGGTTTCTCTATTTTCCTCTAACATCTCCATCTATGTCACCCTCTTCAATGATGCTCTCCCTCCATCACACTCTGAGGGATGAGTTCTCTTGCATCAACCTCACAACTAGCAAGTAGTTTGATCATAAAATCATGATATACATACATCACAAAATGTAACTAAAATAAAAAATCAACATGTTCATAATGTAAATATATACACTAATGTTAACTCATAGCAATATAATCATGTAACCTAAGCAATATCCTACTTTCCCATAATAACATATATCTCAAAAATTAGTCAAAATAACCAAATAAAATTTGTCAACTATAAATATCTATGGATAATTATGTAAGTTTGCTTGACAAGGAATCAAGATGTAACATTATGTATAGTAGGAATACTTATTACTTGCTTAGTTTCTTAATTTATACTTGGTTTAATTTGTTTTGTCACCCATACTTATGTGATTTAGGATGTGACTATACTCTTAATAGGATTTTCATTTTCAAATGTTCTATATCTTTTAAATGTAATTAAACCACCTTGGAAATTGAATGAAATAATCTTGTTAATATTATCCAATGTTTCTTCCATTTGCTTTAAACATGATTTTCCAAGTATTGCATTTAATTTTATAGTATTAGACTTTATAAAACCTAATGTCTCCATAATTTTAGGCCCAAAATAAACCAGTATGGTAATATGCCCCATTGATTTCTTATAGGTGATTATATGTTGTAACTTACACTCATCATGCTATAATTAATAAAAAAATCAAACTTTCATACATTATACTTGATTTTATAAGAGCTCGAATGGCCATTTTTAATTTTTCAAGTTCATATGGCAATGCATGACCTTTAGCAACTTCTTGGGATACATTGACCTCCATATATTATGAAATAAAATAAGATGAAGAAGCCAAAATTGTTGGAGTTTTGTTAGATTTTAAAAATGTGATGAAATTTTTATCCACAAGTTGTTCAATTCTATGTTTCAATGTATAATAATTGTTTTCTCTATGATCATTGATGAAATGATAGTGTAGACACTCAAATATATTCAAGGAAACACAAGTACTATGTATTTTCATGAATTTTTATATTTAGAGACTTCTAATATTCAAATAAGACTCTATTAGTACACCTTGTCTTAGTCCTATGTATTTTTATTTTAATCTCTCACATTGATGTTTTCATTGTAATTGTATAAGTATTATAATTCCCTAAAATTATTATGTGAGTCACAGGGATCCCTGGGCCCTTTTATCTTTTTATCTTATTATATTTGTTATTTAAGAAAAAATCACTCTTTTTGGACTATCACACTCTATGTGATTATCTATAAACTATGGTTTTGTCTTAACATCTGTTTCAACTTGTTATCTAAGACACACTTATTTTAGGTCTCCTTTTATGACTATTTTATTCCATTTGAGTCAATTTGGTGTGCCAATAAGTTTTAAAAATCATAATAGGAGTCTTCTATATATAAATTCCTAAGAGGCATTTTACATCTATCACTTTTCTACCTATAAAATCATGATTAAATAAAAGAAAAATATATCAAGATTATTACCTACCCTATAAATATATGAATTTAATAATGTTACATCTATATTTCATGTTTGGATCAAGAAGAGGGCCTACAAAAAACTATTTATATTCATGTTGCATATGATCTAGTCACACACACCATAGAGGAAAAACTACATTGGCCTAAGGTCTATTTTTGGGACTATGTAGGTAGTGCTCAGTTACATAAGGGTTTATGATACTAGCTATGATATTCCCCTTACCCGTTATTCCAATTTTATGTTTCATTTTCCATGTGCAGGAATTTACTAGGGTTTTGGAAGAAAATAAGATAAAAGAACATGCTATAATGCATGATTGCATATATTTGGTAGGCTAAAAAACATCTATAGGTGGTGTTTCACATTGTTTTCTAATTTGAAATTTATTTCCATAGTCAACATAGACAAGATTTATCTATTTAGACAAAGGCATGGATCACAATTATCTAAATCTACTAGTTACATCCAAATCAATAAAAAAACATTCTCGTAGATATGAGGGCATCAAAGTCACTACCACAATCACCTATAGGGTGTATTTAGAATATAGATAAGTGTGTATTCTTCCATTAATTATTTTGATCAAAACCCTAATTGTTCATATGTTTACAAATATATGCATGTGAATGCTTATTTTGCCTAAAACATATTTTACTTAGTTTTTTATTTAAATTAGATTAGATTAATTTTACTAATCCAAAAGTTTAATAAAACATCTTGATGAACTTACTTTATTTGTTGAATATTTCAAGCCCTAGTTTTCCTTAGTGTTTCCTTCTAAAACTTGATCGTAGGGATTTCAAATAAAAGTTTAATTTCCATATCATGTTAGAGTGTTTAATATTATTTGTGTGTCTCTCCCCTCTTATTTTATTTATAACCTTTGGAAATATTAAAATGGATAGTAAAGAAAATCTTCCTCCTCATATTGTTGATAAATTCTTAGGCATTCCTTATAATTATAATAAAGAATGGACTAACTATCAAGATTGTGTGCAAGATACTAATGAAGAACATGACTATATGTATAATGGTAATATGATTATTTTTTCCATGATGATAATGAATAATGATATTAAATTGATGATCAATGTGTACAAGATAGTAATAAGATTAATGTTATTATCTTCTCTTCTATCATTTCTCTTAAAAACCATGTAAATAAACTAACAATATAATTACAAAGGAATGCCTCATTGGTGATGCATTATTTGATAACACTCCTAGGTTATCAAAAAAATTTACAATGTCTATTTTCAACATTGCACAATATAAAGTAAAAAACTTAAAATTCTATTGCACAATGAAAAATATAATTGTGTATCTCAAGAGTTGCATTCTAGTTATAGTAATGTTCCTTTGACATATGATTATGATATGACTAATGTATAAAACAAAAATGCATCTCCTATAATCTCTCCTTATAACAATGAAAATGTTTCTATTTCATATTTCAATATTGAAAATGTAAATAATGTTACTTTTGAATATGATGATACTCTAGATAAGGTAGACAACATAAATGTTTTTCCTCCCTTTTCTCTTTGTGAAAAATGAGAATGTTTCAATTTTCAATGTTGATAAAGAAATTAAAAATTGCATTCATTTTACATGTTATGATAATTTGATCAAATTAGGAAGTACATATGCACCTTTTACACCCTCTTCTTGTGATAATGAAAGTGTTGTTATTTAAAATGTTGATTCTACAAGTGAAAAGTATAGTGATCATGCTAAAAATTGGAATGATGTTGATTATTATGTATAGTGAAGATCAAAATGTTTATACTAACTCTAGGATAGATTATTCTTTACCCTCCCCTCATGTTGATGATGATTTTATGTTATATGATAAATCAAATGAAAATTCACTAGATGCTAAACTTATTTCATATCATGATGATATTTCTAGTTCCCCTTTGAAAGATAAAATATGTGAACATGTTGATTATAGTGATGAGAATAATATTATTATTTATTCTATTTCAATAGAATATGATATGCCTTTATAAACTAATGATATATCAAATACTAATGACTACCTTAGGCCTACCTTTCTTAAAGAAGAATTTGTTCCAAGGCATTCTTCTACTATTCAAAATAACATAACAATGGATAAAATTAATAATAAAATTTAATTATTAAACAATGACCTTAAATATATTAATATGCCTTCACAAGAGGCTCTTTCTCTAATTCATGCCTTTTGGGATTTATAACATAGATTACATCAACTTACATTAGAAAGTAAGGAATATCCCTCTTGGGTTGATTCAAATGTTATATATGGTAACCCTATAGTGCACAATATCTTGTATGCACCATTGCCCTATGATTTCAAGATACCAAAATTTTATAAGTTAATTTGAATTGGGGATCATTATTTACACCTCATAGATTACATAAAAACTATGAAAGGCTTCAATGGTAGTAGGATATTGTTACAATTATTTTTAAAGAGTTTAGAGAAGATGCATTGAATTAGTTTCATCATTCTCTTCTTAGAGGGTCTTTGCATACATATGTTGAGTTAGATGAAGTCTTCACTATGCACGTTATTCAGAATAAGGGACCCATAGTTACATATGAGATATTAGCATCATGACATCAAGGATATTCAAAGCTGGTTTGTGATTATATCTTATGATTTAAGACATGTATGCAATAATTAATTTGTTAACTAACATATTTTGAGACACAATAAATATTTTGTAGGGGTCTCATTTTTTATCTCAAGGAATAATTATTGTATCAAATTTTTAAATCATTTATGAATATTTGATATGAGACTATTGCATTAGACGAGAAATTTTGACTTATGCAAACAAATAAAGAGGCACATTTTGATATTGGTTTGTTACCACCAAAGTCATCTAACCTTGTTCAGGAACTTGATCCACCTTGTCCCAAACCAAATATTCTATATAAACCATAGGTTAAATCAATAAATAAAGGTAAATAATTATTTTTTGGATAAGCTATTATAGTGACTAAAGCCCTTAGGGTAAAAATAAAAACATACAATTTAATTCTTTCAAAGATAGGCCTCCTAAAATTATTAAGAATTATTGGATAAGAGGATGATTTCTCTTCTTCCCAAACATTATTATCTACCACATTAATTGGAAAAAATTATAAATATACCTTGTTGCAACTATCATCACATTAATGGTCATTAATATAATGTTTGCTATGCACTTAGATATATCATTGAGAAATATGTTGATAAAGGTATTATTACATTTTATAAGGGCACATGTAGGTCTCCTTCTCCTCATTCTAGCATGACTGAGTTATCCACAGATGTTCCTACTCGGGAACCAATGGTCACTCATAATATGATATAAATGCATCTAGAGAATAAAGTTATGAGAGATAAATGGTGTCACTAGTTTAATAAATTTAGAAGCAAGTAAAAAAACCAAAACAACATATAGCAGTGTTGTAATATAAGGAAATAAGAATCAATCAAAATTGATAGTACAAAAGCAATAAATATTTTTTGTAAAGATGTTACACATATTCCTACTACAACTATTCATAATAGGATAACACCGCAAATAAAGTAGAATGATTTAGAGATACAAAATGATGAATATGGTTCATAGTTCTTATTCCCTTCAGGTTGGTCAGATGGTTATATAGGATACATACAGTTATTTACTTGATTCTTATATATACATTATAAATATATTTAAAAATACTAAAACTTATCATATGTAATAATATTAAATCATACATTTAAAATCACCATGTGACAAAATCCATAACATAAAGACAAATTTGAAATACTAAATAAACTCATAAATGTATATAAAAGTGTCCAACAACATAAAACATAGTAAAGGTTTAAGACATATAACAACATTCACTCAATAATAGGAGCTTTGTTAACATGACCCTATACATCAATCTCAACATCCTCCATATATTCTAATAATGGGTCTCTAGACATAGAAGCTCTAGGATCTCCTCACACCCTCAATTTCAATCTCTCCCTCTGCTTGCAATCCTCATATATAGCTAATCTCACTTTAAGATCTACATGCTCTATCTATAGGTGATTGTTATCATATAATAGTCTTAGACCTAAGGTATGAAATATATGTGGAGGGGGCATATGTGATCTAACTAACTTTGATCTCAACTCATCCCACTCTTCAGTGACCAAAACATACATAATAATAATTACAAACTAATCAAATAATGAAGTGTGTACACTTGAAACTGATATAACCTACTTAATAAATCCACCCTCTAAAACATCATTGGGAACATGTCAATTCAAATCCCATAGCACCAACTCAGTAGTCATCATCTAATACTCCTCATCTACTGCATAGATAAATCAATCCAAAAAACTAGCTATTATTCAGCCACTTACACTTAAATTATAATGAAGCTACATAGTTTCTTTTCCTTACCTACACTATTAATAGCCTAGGTGGTGCATCTATTGTGATTTTTACAACACCATATCCTTCATTAGGAACAACTTGACCAATTATGCTCAACCCACCATGTAAAATACACATTCATACAACCTACATCATCCATGTCTCAAATCTTTATCACTAGATCCCTCTCATCTATAGGTATGGGAGTGAGATCAACATCTAATGACCTACCTTTATTTCTCAATATCACTATAAATCTAACACTCTGTGCCCACACCCATGATGTTGGTGGAACATCAATTCATACCCCAAATGTACAAGTAACATGCTCGTAGTGAAACCTCTCATAGAAATTGGGCCATCTATCTTAAAACCAAAAATTGACCCAAATCTAATGCAAATGTGAACCATCTTTAGGCCACTCAACAAATCCTTTATATGGCCTCCATATAATCGAGTATGAAATCAACTCATATATTAATCTCCTAAATCTCATGGTGCTCATATCTCACACCTTTCCTCTACTAACTCATCTCTACACATAAATGTGAGGGTGTGCCCAATCTACACAAGGCATCTCGACCAATTTTTTAACAAAAATGTGCTCATGTGCCAAATACTTTAATATAATAGCATATCCAATCCCTCCATGAAACTCCTCACAAGTAAACTTGTATAAATCTTGATACAAATGACCTAGCATAGTATGAATCCAATAATAAATTGTGCTAAGCTACTCACTATCTTATAAAATCACATGCATTCTCTAAGAGATAGAGACCACCATCATCCATAGCTATAAAAGATTCTAATAGGATAGCTAAATTTTTTTACACACATAGAACACCATATAGAGTAAACTCATACAAAACCACGTCCAAATCTCCACTACATTGTTGATGTCCATGAGATATCTCGGTCAAGTACCTAAAGGTGATATCCTTGGGACACTGGCCTATAAGACCATGAAGTAAATATATATTCTCAATAATTAGCAATCTAAGTATCCACTACACATACTCAAGTGTCATTGTGATCTCCCCAGTAGGAAAATAGAAAGTGAAAGTATTAGTATCCCACCTCTTAGCTAATGTAATAATTATATATACGTTATAGGGAATCAAATATATCTACTTCACATAAGTCATACCTGCTCTCTTGATATTACTCCTATCATCATCAAACAAAGACAATACATGAACAACATCCATCATCTAACCCTATTAGAACTCTCTACAATGAATATCCTCTTAAAATAAGTAAAACGTGAAAATTTTACATTAGAAATGAAACAAATGAGTCTAAAAGTAATAATTTCTAACATACAATAGTTTATTTAGAAATCAAATAAAAACTAGATGCCACCGCTACCTATAAGATGATAATGCAGGACAACACTGTGTTATTTTTGACAAAAACACACTAGGTTTGGACATTATCAACATGTAAATAACATGTCCAAACTCAAAAAAATTAAGAAATAAATGCTCATTTTAAAAATAAAACATAACCTAATATTATTTTTTCAAAAGACACTAAGATTCAATTTAGATACTCACTAGATCAACACCCTCCTCTCCCTGAATAAGGGCTTCAACCTCTTAAAATTGACAACACAAAATAGCTCACTTTTGATTCAAATTAAAACTCATAGCTCAAAATTTCACTATTTATAATTTATAAATGAAGAGAAATTTTGAAATTTCAAAATCCTATAAATATTGGTAACTATGCCATACTACTATAGTATAGGGTCAACATTATCAAAATCCATAGATTATCATACTAAACGACCAATATTTAGTCATTCATAGATCATTTCCAAACATCATTTCATACGAAATATAAACACATAATATTACATATTGCCTATGTTTTGATCTCACTATGAATTCTATGATACATCGGTAGATCCTATTTTATTTTTCTATAGCAATTCATTCATTGTTATGAGAACCCATATAAATTCTAGTCCAAACCCAATCTATTACTAACACTAAAAGTTGATAATAAAATTTTATAAAATCACAAATGAAATCAATAATATCTAATACATCAGTTATTACTTTTGGTTTGATCTACTTACACTAGTTTCATCCCTCTCACCAGAAGGTGGCATACATAGGCATAATTTCTACAAACCAAATACATAGGGATAGGTGAATCAGTACATGATAGATTTTGACTCAAATTAGAATTCAAATTATTTAGTGTATTTTAGTTATGTCTCAAACTATGCTTTAGTTTTACATATTTTGATCAGTACATTATAGTTTCACATAGAATTTACATAGTTGAAACATATTAAATTCTCAGATCATACATAGTTTTTGCACAACATGACATATGGTATATAGGTTGACACACTTACTCATAATATTCTCAATGGATTTAAAACTTACCTAAGTATTTATTACTCAGATAGGTCCACACCCTATATATAGTAATGCCCTATATGATTGTTGAAAATGGAGTGGTGTTATCTAGATCTGCATAGAAATGGATTTTTTCAGACTATCACAAACATATCAAAAGTTTTATAATGTTTTACTTAGATTTGGTAGATGTTTATGAAAATCATTAGGAATAGGGGCATGTGCATGCCATATGTTCACATTTGTCATAGTTAGGATTATTTTTATGTAGATTATGATAATGTGGGAATCTTCACAACACATTTATACATAATTACATAATTATTACTTAGAATTCACATTTCTTACTCAGATTGTATGACTTAGTATACTCACTTTCTAGATTAGGGGCATGTGCATGACACATAGTCTCATCTATCAATTGTTTTACACCAATATACATAGAAAAAGGTTGATTCACACCATTTTATATGTTGTATACACCATATTAAATTTAAAATTATATATGCACTAGTAATGTACTAGGTATCTCATGAGTTTTGCCTTAAAATGAATCTAATAATTGTCTACAATAGTTTATTCAAATTTTACACTAGTACCCAGTATATTGAGTTGTGTGGGGCTAAAGTTAAAAAGTGTTTTGAACTATAAGCACATCTTTAAGTAGTAAATATTGAGGGAAAGATCAGCTTGGATCTTCATACCATAATGATTTACTCAGAATCTACATGTGGACTCCATATTAGAGTTCATATCCACAAGCATCAATCAAAGTCTTATTTGATTATCTAGCCAAGAAGAGAACAAGATTAAATACCATCTTTTATCTGCATGGGTTGATTATGTTGTAACCATAGCATCTTCACTCATAAGTAATGCATATGCAACACAAGTAAGCTAAGGTATCATTTTCTTCCTTTTACTCTAGTACATTCATTTCATTGCATTACTAAAATAAAAGGGGGAAATGTAGACATCTAAATCTGGTCAAGCAAACACAAGTACTATGTATTTTACTGGATTTTATATTTAGAGGTTCCAAATGTCAAATTAAGACTCTATTAGTGCACTTTGTCTTAGTCTGATGTATTTTTATTTTGATCTCACATTGATGCTTTCATTATTTTTGTACAAGTATTATACTTTCCTAAATTTTCATGTGAGTCATAGGAATCCATGGTCCTCTATATATTTTTATATTATTTTCTTTTCGATTCAAATAAAACCATTCTTTTTTGGACCATCAAGCTCTACATGATTTTTTGTAAATTACAATTTTGTCCTAATGTATATTTTGGTTCATTTTCCAAAATATGATTCATTTGGGTCTCCTTTTATGACCATTTTATTTCGTTCGATTCATTTTAGCCCACCAGTAAGTTTTAAAATTCAAATTAGGAGTCTTATATATGTAGAATCTTAAGAGGCATTTAACATATAGTTCTTAACTACCTAGCAAATAACAATTAAATAAAATCACAATATAACAAGATTAATACCCACATTATACATATCTAAAGTTTATATTATTACATCTAGATTAGATGTTTTGACCAAGAGGAGTGCCTAGGCAAAAAGCATTTAGATATACATTGCATATGATCTAGTAACACACACACCTTAGAGGGAGAACTACATTGACACGAAGTTCATTTTTTAGACTATGTAGGTGACACTTAGCTATAGAGGGGTTTCTGAGGCCAACTCAATGTTTACCCTTACCCATGGCCCCTATTTTATGTTTCATTTTCCATGTGTATGAATTTGATAGGGTTGGGAAGAAAAGAAAAGAAAAACACATGCTATCACACATGATCACATATATATAATAGGCTAAAAATAAATTCTAGGTTGTGTTACATTGTTTTCTAATTTATAGATTTATTTCATAATCAATGTAAATAAGATCACTCTATCTGTACAAAGGAATAGACCACAATTGTCTACAATCCATCGAATGCATCCAAATCAATCAAAATAGTCATTCTCACATATCTGTGGGCATCCCAATCAGTGTCACATTCAAATCATAGTCACCTATAGGTCTGCATATTCATAATATAGATAAGTGTTTAGATGTGTGTGAATTCTTATTTTATTTACAATCTATTTTACTTAGTTATTTATCTAAATTAGATTAGATTCATTTGCTTAATCCCAAATTTTGATAAAACCCTTTTATTATTTTCACATAATAATAGGGCATGTTACTAATACTTATTCAACATTACAACAAAAAAAATATAAATATAAGGATAAAGACACTATTTATATTATGAAACCCATACTACCACCTACTAGGGCTAAGAATCAAGGTCAAGTACACATAAATTATAAGTATTCAAGAATAAATCCTTTAACTATTCAGGTTTTTATTGAAGATGAATATAGACATCATGTGGAAATAAATGAGGATACAAAGCCAATAGTATCTAAACTTGCATTTATTTAGCACATCGGTCATGATAAAGATTTGTTTCAGAAAGATATATAATTCCAAGATTTAATAGGACATATTAAAATACTAGTTACATGTGGTCCCAAAGTTTTGGATACATTATTTTTTGTTATGAAAATATGAAATCAGATAAAGGCTACATTTGGTCAATAATGGTTTAGTGAAATGGAAGCTATAATTGATAAGTTACAACATTTTCTTATAAAAAAATTTGAGGATGCTATGATTCACATTCTTCATGATGGTATCAATGAAATTTGAATTCATAAATGATAAGTAAGGCTCAAAGTTTATTTTTCCAAAAACCACACATGAGGCTTCTTACATAATAGAGAAACATGCTATACACATGCATGAGATTTAGAATAATGCCAAAGATAAGGTGACAATTATAGAATGTGAGTGTTATGATTATAACAATGATGATGATATATGGGAATTTGACAAGATTCAATATCCAAAAATAATTAATCTCCCATTAGATCTACCATTTTTTTATCCACATCACTTGGATGTGTTGTTAGATGTTTAAAAATGTCATATATATATATGAAATAATCCAAAAAGAATGTAAAATTAGGACTTATTCATCATATGTGTAATTTATTTACATAAGTTGATTTATGATTTTATAGATGCAATACTTATCTATATCCAATTTTATATCAAATATGCTTCACAAGTGTACTTGAGTGAGTTATAAAATATACATGTCACTTTCAAATACACTTGTAGGTAGTGATATTATCTTGGACCCAAAAAATTTACACATTTAAAACCACTCTATTCTAGACAGTAACTCACTGAACTCTTATTTGATTCCAATGGACTTGTCTCTGTGAACATAGGTTCTAATTTCTCAGATCCAAAATAGTCACCTACATTCTCTAGCTTCTATACATCACAACAAGTACATTGGAGATTTTTTACTCAAATTTTATCACTCTAAGACTATCCCTTTTATTCCTAACATAATAAAATACTTTTTTCAAAATATTTATATTTTTTATCACTTACTTTCACATTACTATCTTACCGGATACCTGAATTGATGAATATAATGATGTTATAATTTCTTATGTAGATCAACTTCACTTATTCATACATGCTTGTGTGTATTCATTGATTTATATTGTGTACATTTAAACATGTCTTGGTTTATGGTTCTAATAATTTTTACGTGTCTTTATGTATGTGAGTGATAGTTGAACATGTACCTTGTATGTGGCCCTTTGGCCTTCTTCAATGATTTTTCATTTGCTATTTACATAAGCATCATGTCCATGACTCTTTTTTATTTTCTTTTTTTATTTTTTTGAAATGTCATGATGGATATCATGCATATCCTCAATTTATTGATGCCATGATCAATTTCATGCATTTTTCCATTAGTATCTCTATATTAGTTTCACACACTCATTATCGATCATTTATTCACTACATGCCTAAATTACTAAAATCTATCTCAACAAGACATTATGTATGATTAGTTATAAATGTATATTTTTCTCATCACTATGATGCCATTGTCTCTAATTTTATCATTATTATTCTATATTTAAATATTTTCTATAACATCACTTTCATAACTTTTTGTTTTTGACCTAAATTATTGCATAGGTTTCACAATTCACCTCAAAAGAAGGGGCATACACAGTGGCTTATATTAGAGATTGAGTTGAAATGATTCATTGCACAAATAAAAAAATACAATACTTATTTAGTTGATCATAATGAATACTTAGCTTTTTCCTAGAAAACCTACTTAGAAAACACCACACCATTTGGACAACTACATATGTTGTAGTTGTCCAAAACAATGCGCTTTCATCCTATAAGTAAAAAAAATATTTAATAGATTTCTTAGAATTTTACTCAAGCTAAAATATATATTTTAGTGGTTATTCATAAATAATTTTTGGATTTTTAAAAAGGTTATCATAGACTTTGATCAAGATTGGAAGCATCATGCAAAATGTGTTTGAGAAAATTTACACAAGTTGACTTAAAATTTTATTTTATATTACTTGATTATCATAATAAATATACTTAGTTATCATATTGGGGGCATGTACATGGCATAGGTTTTCATAGAAAGAATGACAATCTATGTCATTCTCTATGTTTTATACATTAGACTCAGATCATATTATTTTTGTACCAGTTTTATACTAGAAATGAATCTTATTCCATCTATAGTGGTTGATTCATATTTTGTCACCACTTTTGCACTAGAGTGATTTATTGAAATTTATAAATGGATTCCAATCAAATTTAATAACTTGAGTTGTGTAATGATAAATTCAAATACACATTGAATTATTAATAAAATCTCATACCAATGAATATTGGGGCATGCATAGTCTTATCCAAGTGCTTCAACAAAAATAAAATATCCAAGGGTTCTACCCTCTCTAGTCACCAAATTTTCACCACAAAATGCAATAGTTCTCATACATGAAAATTTTTATTAATTCCTTTTCATTTGAACTATAAGTTTCTTATCATTTGAACTATAAATTTTTTATCTTTACTTTAAAATTTATATCTTAAGTAAGGATTGATTTATACATGTTTCTTTGTAGGTTTGCATGAAGCATACTTTAGTATGTGGTCAAAATCCAAACCTGCTTGACACAATTAAGCTCAGCGTTCCTACACAAAATATATTATTTGATCAATATAAAAAGGTTCAACCTATTTGAAGAATTTAAAATAAAGTGTAAGTTTGAAAAAGAGGCCTATCCATGAAAATCAACTTAATCAATGATTTGTTATAGAGTCTAGAGAGCCACTCTATACTTTAGCATGTACTAGATTAATATTACAAGACATTAAGAGTGTTCCAAAAATAACACTAACACTAAGTTATTATACTCGACAATGAGTTCCAAAGAGTCCTAGAGTTCACAATGCTAAAAAACATACATGACATACTACAAATTATCACCATGATATTGATACTTATGTTACAGAGCCAAATTAATTTTTATATTCCACATTGAGACCAATTACTTCACAAGGGCATGATACTTTCCATTCATGAGAGGTTATCCTTCCTATGTTAGATACATGACCTACTGCTTGTGAGGATCTTATGGGAGTCATTAATTAGTATGTTTCTTTTTTGTTAGAATATTTAATTCTAAGTGGGCTTACTTTCCCTTAGACTTAGTAGAATAATTAAATAATAATAATATATAATTTAATAACATGAGGTAAAAACTTCATGAAAATAAATAATAAAATTATGTTTATTTAATAATTATCAAATTTAATTAGATGGGTTATCAGGATGGATGGACCCATTATTTTAAAACAGTCACCACCCTTATTGAAAATTAAAAATAGGGTCTTATCCCTATTAAAAATTCACATTAAAACTCGATATATTTTCATGTGAATAAGAGTTTTATGAGGGATAAAGAAGAAGTGAGATCGAGAGGATTTATATTAGGGTTGTATTGATTTCTCAATAATTAATAATCTTTTGGTGAGTTTTTTTACCTGTTTAACATTTTTTCACGATAACTCTATGTTAAACATTGATCTATGTGTTCCATTTATGCTTTGATAATTATTGTACATCCTATATCTTTTGTGCATTTCATATTACATTCATGGAATTTAACATAGTTTCAGAGCATGGTGGATGGATATGATCGACAAACATATTGTATTAGGTTAAATATCAATAATTGATATTTTAATTTAGTCAAAAGTTTTATTATTAAAATTATGAGCACTTGGGATGAAATTTTTTATATTGTTTGACCCTTGCACCAAAATAAATTTAAAAACCAATATTTCTAAAGTTCCTGATGAAAGAGTTCACAATAATCTTCAACCAAGATCTCTTCAACACACCATTACCACAGTCATGAGTGCTTCAACATACACACAAAGAATAAACAAACTAAATAAAACTAATTGTTATTCACAAAAAACATATGAAAAATAATGTATAATATAATGTAGAGCCCTTTTTTAAGTAGGTAAGGCGAAACAAGACTCAAACCTAACTAGCCAATATGGGATAAATCCCCACCTAAGACAAAACTAGAATAAATATGAAAATTATAACTAAAACCTATCAAGAATGAGAAATATACTCTAACACCCCCCCCCTCAAGTGAAGCTAAGGGATAATGATAAAGGATGAATTATGAAGTCACGTGTCTCTATGGATGCCAATCTATCTTGTCGAAGTACATGGATGTCGAGTTATTGTAACCACCAAGTGAAAGGAGGATTAATGCTAAATACAAATATCACTAAATATGAACACTACACTCTAGAATACTAAATAGAGTGATAACACTAAAGAATCTTTTCTTGAACACCCTCACACAAGATGGTGATAAGTGAGCACAAAGACTAGTAGGGTTGCCACACTGGTGTCATTGGTAGGGATACCACATTGTTGTCAATATAAGAATCACCAAGAAGTCCATGGAGTCAAGTAAAAAATTCTCATGTGGGTTCTGGAAAACAAAATGACTAAATAAGATACCCATGTACAAAGGAGGAATCCATAAAATACTCACAAAAGTTCAAAATATAACTCTCATAAAGTGGGAAAAAAGAGAAAACTCATAGAAGAAAACTCCACCCAAAAGAGAGAAAAGAAGAGAGAGCTAGAAATCCCCCAAAGATGATGTTGAAGTAGAACATACTCCAAGTACTCAAAATTTATAAATAAACTTAATATGTATGAGTGGTTTGAATCTACTAATCAATTAAAAAAATAATTGACACTAGACTTTACTAGAATAACTTTAATTAAAAAGATTGTTAGTGGTGATGATAGTATAAAAGAGTACTACATGTGCAAGGAACATTTAACACCTAATAAGTAGAATGTATACCACACCCCCCCCCATACTACTGACTGGGTGGAGTGGAGAAAAAAGGTCTACACAAGTGGTATGAATCCACCACTTGGACACCAAACAAGCTGATACTGTATACACCAGAATAACTCCATATCATGCTGAAAGAGACTATCAAACTATTAAAAAAGACAAAATCACACTGGAATTCATTATAATCGATATAATTCAAGCTATGGGACACTATCAACTATTAAAAAAATGATGTCAAAAATATAGACAAGATCTCTCAAATAGGATAGATCTGGCGATGATGGAAGAGACAAGTAATTGAAGAAGTGAAAAGGTGCCCAGAATAAAACACACAAATGCATGAAGGTAAATAAGGTAGAATAAATAATTAACCCCACATAACACTTTATAAATTAGTATGAGTATAATATATCTCAAACACACAAAAAAATCAAATGAAAACATAAAAGAAACTGAGCTTCACTAGAATAACTTTAAAAAAGTTGACTATCAACCAATAGATTAAGCCATTAAGAATCATGAGAGATGCTCCAAAAATAAAGGAGCAGAAAAATTTCTCCATAGAAGAAGGCAAGGCATTAATAAAGGGGCTTTGAAGAGACATGATATAAACTACTAGTGTGTGAAAGTGTCAATGCACGAACTAGCATGCCGTATGTCATGGGCTGATGGAAGAGTGTGGAAAATGAAAAAAAAACTAACATATATGCAAAAACACACTCAAAATGATCAATTTTCAAAATAAAAAAACTGCAAAGTATATACAAAAATATGTCAGGCTCAACCAAAAATACATTTGAGATAGTGCATACACGAATTATAATACATAAAGTAATAGGGACCATAATACAAACAACCCCCATAAATATGACACTTTATAAATTTAATGTGTTTACAATAAAAATAGGATTGATGAAATGGAAATGAAAAATAAAGTACTTTTTCAAAATGTGACACTCAAAATCTAAGCTACCGATCAAAAGTTATGGCATAATCAGTTTCTTGTCATTAATGGCCTATTTTTATTAAATTTTCACAAAAAAATTAAATACTCCAAGGTATGCATGGTAAACATAGCCTTCCAGCCACTCATTGGAATTGACACAAAGTGTAGAATGCAATGGTTTAGATTATGAGGGGGGATTGACCTCCTGCCAATCCAGGTCTTACCCTTCATCTTTGACAGGTAAAAAATAAAGAATATAACTAATGCAATACAACAATCTCTTTTATAATAATATCTATCAAATATATTATATTAGTTTTAATAAAAATAATAATACTTTAGCTTAATATTTGACTTAAGGGGTGTTGGTGTAGGATATTACTTTCCTACTCTTTAGCTTATTTAGGTGTTATTTCATTGAAGATGTTTATCTCGCATTCATGATAATGATGGCTTTGTGCCTTACTTCCACCTATATTGGAGAAGTTAGTCCCACATGCATTGGATGGTTAGAATTATCTTATATTATACCTATTTATACATATATATTATAAAATATTTAATAGAGAAGAGCATAGAATAACAATTGGTTTATTATTAGTTGATTTATTCTTTGTGTGCAATGCATTAGCTTTATGGCTATGATAATATATTCATGGAGAGATCTTGATTGAAGAGTCTTTTTAACTCTATAATGGTGTTAAATCGGTCTTCAACTACAATTTTTCTATCATTTTTGTATTATTTGTCTACTCCTTAGATAAGTTGTATGAACTTTTTTCAAATCTAAGTTTTTTTATTCATATTCAAAACATGTCTATTATGGAGAGTTTCTGGTTTTGAGTATACTTAGATCTGTTGTGTTTAGATCTAATTAGTCATAATTATTTACATTTGAGTTTTTTAAATTTTTTTTGATGGTCATACCTATTTTTTTAAAGAAATTATAAAGTTTTTTTTCAAGAAAATGTGCCTATATTGCAAATCAATTTTCTCTTCACATAGGTGTCTGATTCAAAAAATTCTTTCACTATTGAAAAGTCTCCAAAAAGTGGTCATAATAAATATTTTGATCAATATCCAAGGAGATATGAGGCTCGGATACCATCAAAAAATTCACAACATTATTCAACTAAAGCCTCTTCAACACACCATTACCACAACCATGAGTGTTTCAGCATACACACAAGGAATAAACAAACTAAACAAAACTAATTGTTATTCACAAGAATTTATAATACAATATATATCCCTTGTCTAAGTAGACAAAAATAAATAAGACTCAATTCTAACTAGCTAATGTGGGATAAATCCCAACATAAGACAAAACTAGCAAAGGGACGAAAATCCTAACTAGAACACAACAAGCATGAGAATTATACTCTAACACTTGAGGCCAGTTGTTTGCCATTAATGTTCTATCTCCAATCACATATCCTAAAAAATATTTTATAGATCTTGAGAAGCTTTTATTTAGCTCTTGGAAATTTGCCTCATCAACTCCAACGCACTTGTGCATTTTGGGTAACCTGAAATTCATTCAAATATCATTCTTTAGTCTAAAAGATTAAATTTTGATTGTTCTGAAAGCTTGAGATTCCTATTTGGTGACTTAAAAAAAAATTAGACCCTCTGGTGGCATATTCAAATGACAGTGAATTTTCTCTCAACCATTATGATGTCATTGTATAACACTATATGGTCTAAAAGTGAAGAAAAATTTAAAAAAATATTTCTGGCATATCTAATGATCCTTCTCTATTCTGAGAGGTTGAATCAAAGGATTAAATCATCTAAGGATAATTAAAAACCCTGATGAGGATTGATATAGGTTATTTCAAAATTTATTTCTCCTCCCTGGGCACTATAGTATGACCTGACAAAGCTGGAAAACTAGATTTAAGTTTTGGCTAGCATTATATTGGCATTTGAGGAAAAAATATAAAATTTTAGGACCTCTGGTGGTCTTTTCCAACATCTGTATTTCTCCTCTATTCTCCTCCAATGCCATGCCTACTAAAAAAAATTATAAGGTGAGTGTATAGTTTGGTATTTTTATTTAATAAATACCTTTTTATTAATTTTAAATATGTCATGCAAGTAAAATAAGGGCCCCACCTTTATTTTTTTAATCAAAACGAGTAATTTTTTGAAAAGTTTTTTACTTTGTTATTTACATGCACATTATATATATATGACAAAACAAATGTTCAAAAATAAATTAGTGCATATGAAATTTAACTAATCTCTTAGATGATTTGGTAAACTTTGTTTTATTAGAACTTACAATTAAGGAGGTTCCAAGTTCAAAACCCCTTAAAAAAAAAATTATCTACTTTTTAGACTTGGTCAAATCAAAATTTTAATTTAATTTAAATTGAAAATCTTTTTTGGTTTTTGTGTCAGCGTCACACATTTAAAACACTAGTTGACCTATCAACCGTTGCTTGACTTTTAATGTATTGAATGTTTTGACAAGCATAATCATGCAACTAGTCCATCACTAGGTTTAGGCAAATTAAAAACACATCTACATGGTCTATTTTGTGTTTTAAAACCTTTTAGTATTAATTTTATAACTTTTTTAGTAATAATATTTAGGTGGTCGTTTTGAGTGTAACTCTTTTAACACCTAGATTAGTGCAACTCTATTTTATCTTTTTGCATTATTTAGTTTATGAATTATGAAATTAATTATAGTTACATATTGAATTCTCTTTATTTTGAAAAATAGTTCAAAAAATTCATTAAAAAGGTTAATTTGTTAAATTATTCTTACACTAGTGTATTTTTATGACACGACACCTTATTTTGTCACAATATTTCATAATTTTTTACTTTATCTAGCATTAAATTGAATAATTATTATGTTTTTATAAATTAAATTTATTTTAATATCAATTAAAGTTAAAAATTCACACTAAAACTGATTCATTTTAAGCATTTGGTTACTATCTTGTTTAAAGGGAAGGTATGGATTCATCTCATTATTTCTTAAATAAATCTTAAATGTTTAATAAAAATAACTACAATATATGGAAAATTCATGTTAAAGTTGAATATTTTGGCCTAGAAGTTATGGAATATTATCATTGGATCTGAAAAATCTCCTTTTGGATGACATGTGATCCCCCGAGTTTATTAATACATTTCAACAGAAATCATATGAAGCTATGTCCATTATTTTACAAAGTGTTAAGGATGAAATATTTCTCCACATTAGTAATCATGAGTCTCCTAATAATGCTTGTAAACTCCTTGAATCCATGCATGAGGGCACTCCCCTCTCAAAAATTATTAAGTTAATCCTTGAATTGTTAACTACACCTATGAAAGGTGATGAAAAGGTTGTGAATTTTCTTACTAAAATTAAGAACATTATTGCTCAATTAACTGGTTGTAACTATAATTTGATTGAATATAAACTACTTTATTTATTATTTAATTAAATATTTATGAAAATTGTAGAAATTTCATTTCAATTTTGAATTCTAAATATCAAACTGAGCAATATATCCCTGACCTTACCATTTTATTTGCTCTCTTGATTTAAGAATAGTAAGTTATGATCAATTTTGATTATAAAGATAATGTCACTCATGCACTTCTCACCTTATATACTATTTTTTATAACAATAAGAATGAGAAATCTAACCCTAATTCTGATTTTAGCTCAAATAAGAATACAAAATTTGGTAATAAGAATCATAAACCTAAATTTAATAAAAATTGTAAGTTACGTGATAAGTTTGGTCATATAAAACAAGCCTGTTATAAAAACAAAGACATAATTAATAATCAAAATTATAAAAAATAACAAAAGAAAGAAATCTAATCAAAACAAATTTAAGATAATCAAAACCCTAATCATAATAATAATCAGGATTCAAATGTTATTGCTTTATATGCTAATTTATTTGCTTTAAATAAAAATGAGTGGATTTTAGATAATGGTGCATCACACCATATGACTTACTTATCTAATATTTTATGTGATCTATAGAATTTTTTTAAAATATTTACCTAGGAGAGAATTCTTTCTTAGAAGCAACTAAACAAGGAAAAACTAAATTTTTAAATGTTATTATAAATGATGTTTTCTATGTACCTAAGCTCAAAAAGAACTTGTTATCTTGTTCATAACCTACTAATGATAATATCATTAAAATATTTATTAAAAATAGTTGGTCCATTAGAAATCAATCTAGATCTTTGATTGTTGAAAGTGTTTAAAATAATAGTTTATTATTTTCTCTTTTTTTGCATGTTTTCTTTCATCACATAGTAAGAATGAATCTAAATTATGGTAGGAAAGATTAGGACATGTTAATTTTTAAAGTTTACATGATATATCTACAAATAATCATGTTGTTGAACTTCCTTATATCCCCTCTCATCATGAAACCAATTTAAGGTTGCTTACATGGTAATCAACAAACTAACCCTTTTCACAAGTATCATAATGTGAATTCCTCACATCCTTTAGAATTGATTCATAGTGATATTGTAGGACCTCTTAAAGTTATAAAACTTAATGGTTATTTGTATACTATTACTTTGATTTATAATTACATTAGAATGATCTGGTCATAGTTTATTATAAATAAAACTGATATTTTTATCTAAATTCAAAGAATTTAAAGCTTTTATTGAAATACATCTAATTTTTTAATTAAAAGATTAAGAACTAATAATGATGGTGAATATGTTAGTAAACATTTTCATTCTTTCTGAATTGGTTTAAGTATTCAAAGGCAACTAACAACTCCCCATTCTCCTCAAAAAATGGTATTGTTGAAAGAAAAAACCACACCATCATAGAAATGGATAAAATAGTGTTAAAATATATAAATGTTCATAAATTTTTATGGATTGAAACCATGAATATTTATATGCATATTATGAATAGAGTCCCTATTAAATATTTGTATTTTCATACACCAAAATGCATGTATGTTCATGGCATGTCATTTATCATTATAATAGTTTTGTTGTTACTAACTAAAATGATAGTGTCTCAACTACATTTACATTTGTTAATAAAACTATTTAATTTGCTCATTTTGAAATTATAATTATAATGATAATTATATTGTAATAGATTTTTTTAATTAGATAAGAAAGCAGATAAAATATAGTAATATTATATTTTCAATTTATATGAATTAGCATTAAAATACATTACATGCATAATACAATGATTAAGTTAACAAAGATGATTATGTTTAGTTATTGCATTTGGTAAGAGTATGATGCTCAATAAGTTTAAATCTTTTATGTTTCAATTATTAAAATAATTTCATTTGATTAGTGGGGTAATTCCATGTTAATATGCTTAGATAATCTCATTTGATTGTTTATGCTAGCATTCTTATACGGTTCATTTGATAATAAGATATGTTATGAAATGCAAAGTGTAAATAAAGCTTGTATTATTAACTCTTCATCATTTACTTAACTAAGAATTATATATATATATATATATATATATATATATATATATATATATATATATATATATATATATATATATTTTAAAACTCATGTCTATTTAATTTGATAATTACATATCATGTTAAAATTATCCATATTTGATAAATGAGAGGTTATACCTCAATCTTTTGTTAAAGCATATTAAAACTTATAAAGTTTCGATAAGACTCAGATTATAAAATAAGTTAATGCTAATAAGATATCTAATGTTTGGCTTGATTTAGTATCATATTATAATCAAATTATAGTATGTGCATCACAAGATAGTTGGGGATGTTCATCTTGTCAATATTGGAGATGTCCAATAATGAATTGCATACAGTAATTCATGTTTTATTTTCACTAACTTTATAATCAAAGTAGTGAACTTGTTTGTCTAAAATATGACTTGATTATTTTAAATATGTTTTACCATAGAAAAATATATGCCATATTTCTATTTATTTGACTATTTTGATGCTAACTATACTTGAATCTATTTTTAAATTCACATTTGATTTTCGTGTAAGTGTGTAACACCAACAATTTAAGCATATTGAAGTTCATATACATTTTATCCGAGAGAAAGTTATCATTGGTGATATTGATATTCAGTTATGTCTCAAGAATTAAAAAATGAGAGATACCTTCACAAAACTACTTGATAATACCAAGTTTTGTTAGTTTCATGCAATTTTGGGCCTCTTGGAGTTGCCATTTAGGGGGAGAGTGCTTGACAATGTCACTTTCTAATGGCCTTGTGTTTCTTCTCTTTCTCTATACTTATTCTCATTGTAAAAAATTGTAAAATTTGTGTGAAAGGTTTACTTTTGTATCCCAATACATTTAAAATTATAATTTGTAATGGAGATCTTTATGTTATAAAAGACTCCAAATATACTTATTGATTATTCATGAAAAACTATGAGATGTAATGTCACGATCATGCCAACCTAAACTTAATTTCAAGTAGTTTATAGATTATAATTTATTTTATTTTAAAAGGTGATGTTTTACATGATGAAGGTTTTTAAATCCTTCAATTATGTGCATAATATAATTCCTCTTTTTCAAAGTGACTATGACATTTATCCCCACTTAGTATTAAGGGAGAGTGTTAGAACATTTAATTCTAAGTGGGATTACTTTCCCTTAGCCTTGATAAAATAAGTAAATAATAATAATAATATATTATTTATTAACATGAATTAAAAATATCATGATAATAAATAATAAAATTTTATTTATTTAATAATTATAAAATTTAATTAAATAGGGTCTTACCTTCTTGAATATTATAAATAAAATCTTACCCCTATTGCAAATTCACATTCAAACTCGATATATTTTCAGGTGATCAAGATTTTTTTGAAGAATAAAGAAGAAGTGAGATTAAGAAGAATTTGTATTGGAGTTGTATTGGTTTATCAATAATGAATAATATTTTGGGGGGTTTTTTACCTCTTTAAAGTTTTTTCATGGTAACTTTGTGTCAAATATTGATCTGTGTACTCCAGTTATGCTTTGCTAATTATTTTACATCCTATATCTTATGTGTATTTCATATTACCCTCATGAAATTTGACATTTTTTAGTTATGTATAAAAAAAAAATCTAATTTTTTTAAACTCAGGGCCTATGCATGATATGTGTAGTTAATTTATATCAACTAATTTGTACTTCAATGTATGCATTAGTTATCTATATATAGATTTAAATCAAATATTATCACAAGTGTACTTGAGTGCATTTAAAAACATGTTGTCACTTCCAAATATAGTTTTAGGTGGTGATATTATCTCAGACCTAAAAAAATTACATAGATAAAACTACTCTATTCTAGATAGTATCACATTATGCTCTTGTCTAAATCCACCAAACTTGTCCCAATGAGTACACACTCTAATTTATCAAATCAAAAAAATATTCATAGGCCTCTTAAAACTTATGATATCAAAATAATTTCACTGGAGGCATTTTTTACTCAGATTTTATCAATCTATGACTATCCATTTTGTTCCTACAATAGTACAATATGTTACGTAAAATATTTTTATTTTTTGTTCACATACTTTCAGATCTTTATCTTATTAGATACCTGAGTTGATTAATATAATAATGTTACCAATTGCTTATGTATATCAACTTCATTCAATCATGCATGCTTATCATGTTTACTTCTTTACTTCATTTTTTTTGTGTATTCATTACTCTGAATTATAGGCATTTGAACATGTCCTTGTTTGAGACTCTAAGCCTTATTGTATGTTCTTTGTCTATGATTGGCATATGAATGTCCCTTATATATGACTTCTTGGCCTTATTTAGTGATTTTTATGATTTTATGTGTTCTTTTTATGTATGCATCATGGCCATGACTCTTGTTTGATAATTTTTTCTTAGTTTGTGATGGATATCATACATCCCATCAATTTGTTGATGCCATGATAAATATCATGCATCTTTCTCCAAGTAAATCTATATTAGTTTCACATAATAAGTATCTATAATTTAGTCACTACGTACCTAAATTGATAACATATATCTCAACATGGCATTGTGTATGATTAGTTCTACATATATCATATATTACTATTTTCTCAAAATATTGATATGATGCCACGATCTCCAATGTTATCAGTAGTACTCTCAAATTAAATATTTTATATAACATTAATTTCATAAATTTTTATTTTGAGTTAATTTATTATGAAAGCGTCAGAACTCACTTCAAAAGAGGGGGCATGCACAATGTCTTATCTTTGAGACTAAGATGAAACAATTCACAACACAAACAAAAATAGACAATACTTGTTTAGTTGATCATAATGCATATTTATGTTTTTAATAAAAAGCATACTCAATAATAAATATAACATTTGGACAACACCACAATCCATATTTATCCATAATAGAGTGCTTTCATCCTATAAGTAAAAAAAAACATTTTTCACGTTTCTCAAAATTTTACTCAGTCTACAGAAAAAAAATTAGCGATTACTCACAAATAGTTTTCATATTTATACACATGTTATCACAAATTTTTCTCAATATTAAGGGAATTATGTGTGACATGAATTCCATAATTTTAAACAAGTTTACTTATAAATTTAGTTGATGTTATTAAGTTATTAGAATTAATATACTTAGATATCATAATTGGGGTATGTGTGCGACACATGATTAATTTATTGGTAGTTTTTCAAAAGGAATGACAATCCATGTAATTCTTCTATTGTATACACTAAACTCAAGGTATTTTTTTTTCACTATAAATGAATCCTTTTTTTTTTACCACATTTGATTTACCTTTTCAAACACAATTTTCACCAGTATGATCTATTGGAATTCATAAAGGGATTCCAAGATACTTTATTACCTTGATTTTTGAAATGAAGTCAAGTCCACCTTGAATTATTAAGAAAATATAATACTAATGATGATTTTGGCATGTATAATCCAATCCAACTGCTTCAATGAAAATAAAATTTCTTAAGGGTTTCACACTCTCTAGTCACTAGTTATGTACTAAAAAAAATAATGGTTCACATACATGAAAAGGTGTATACATTCCTTATCATTTTATTTATAAGTTTCTTATATTTAATTTTAGATTTATATCTTAATTAAGGAATGATTTATACATATTCCATTGTAGGTTTTTCATGAAGCATAATTTAACATGTAGTCTACATCAAAGCCTACTCAACATAGGTAAGCTCAAGTATAACTCTCTTTATTTTAATATAGTACTTTAGAATTTTTGAAGTTTTATAATAAAATAGAAGAAAATTTAGTCACTAAAATTAAAATTTAATGTTAAAACAATTCACTTGTGACCACTCCTTTTACACACTTAGCCTATGCTTAATTCTACATTTTTAAACCAATATTCATTTACCTATATGTGGATGATCATTTATCCTTATGAAATTATGATTATAAACATTAATATTTTTCATTAAAAATATTATATAATCATGATTTACATGATTCACACTTCCATTTTAGTCATCTCTTCTCTTCATACAATGTTGCTCATTAAAGACAATCTCGCTCATTGGTAGTGTCTGAAGTTACTGGTTTCATCATCCTAACAAATAATGGCTAGTTGCTCAAATAAAATTTGAATAATGGGTCATCCTACACTTTTTTAAAGTTTCATTTGAGAAAATCCTAAATACAATACTATATAATAATATTTTCTATTCATTTGTTCACTAGATGGAAAGGGGATTTTATTTTGAAAACATTAGAATTATTCTAATTGCACATTGTGAAGAAAACAAATATTATTCCAAATTTTGAGTCCATGCATCCCAAGTAACCTTGATATAAGTTTGAATATAAATGCAAGGTCATAAATTGTTTTTGAAACACATAATTACACCAATATTTCACCAATATATATAATTACATGAGTTTTCACACACCATCACCATAGTATGGGAGACGTACTTGGAATTTGATCCCTCTTCAGAGTATTGGTATGTAGAAAATATTCAACATAGGGGTTGTTGAGATTAATAAAAAATTAATTCCCTGACACATTTCCTTCCATTTAACACTTTTTTCCTCATCTATTGAGCTAGGGTTCATAGTGAAGAAGAAGGCACACACTAGCTCCCACAACAAATAGAATGACCCTGATCATACACACAAGACATACAAGTGAAGGCACACTAGTAAAAATTCACATAGATGGAAATAAAAATATCAAATATTGGTGCACACTATAGATTACAATGTAGGTTGGCCTTGTCTTAATAACACAACCTTGTCTCAGATCTATACAGAGCCTTATTCCTGATTCATAACGACCTCACACAATCCCATAGTCAATCACATAATCTTTGTTGTAGTATGTCAAATGGAAATGATAGCGAAGTTATTTATTTTTATTATGTTATCCTTTTAGAGTATTTATAAAAATAATAAGTTCCTAATCATTCTTGTGTTATTTATTGCATATATTAAACACTTTGATTTTACTCAATAGTTTGTCATAATTAGATTAACAATTACTTAGTCACTAAATTTTTATAAAAAATATTTGGTGAACATGATTTATTTTTTGAATATTTCAAGCCATATTTTTCCATAAGATTTCCTTAAAAAAAATCTTATGGATTTCAAACAAAAGTTTAATTTCCTTCTCAAGTTAGAGTCTTTACTAGCACTAGTCTCTCTCTCTTCTTGTTCTCATTTTAGTCTTTGAAAATTTTAAAATGTATAATAATGAATCTCCAAATATTTAGCCTTAAAATACACAAATATTATAGATTAAGCACATGAATATGTCTCTCTCCTCTTGTTTTATCAAAATTAGGGATTAGGCAAATGAATCCATCTCTCTCCTCATGAAGTTCTTTCTATAATACACTGATATTTGAAATACATTTTTGCTGATGAGATTATCATTGTTCATGGTATTCCATATTAATAACCCATAAAACTAAAGGTTATTGTTATTACATAATATATATCAGTTGACTAACCTAAAAAGGTTCAACCTATTTTGAGCATTCCGAATAAAGTGGTTAATTTGACAAAGAGGCCTATCCTTGAAAAGCCACTTAATCACTAATTTGTCATAGATTTTAGAGATCCTTCTCTACTCTAGTACATCATAGATTTAAATTAAAAGGCATTAAGCGTGTTTCACAAATAAAACTAATACAAAGTTATTATACTTCATGATTGGTTCTGAAGATTCCTAGAGTTCATAATGCTAAGAAACATACACAACAAACTACTAATTATTAGAATGATAGTTCTACTTATGTTATAGAGCCAAATTCATTTTAAAATTTAGAGTTTAGACTAATTAATTCATAGTGGTATGATACTTTCCATTCACGAGAGCTCATCCTTCTTATGTTAAATACAGGACTATTAAATGCGAGTCTCATGTGAAAGTCATTAGTTCATATGTACCTTTTTTATTTATATACATACATACATATTACATAAATTTCTAAAAATTAGGACCTATGCATGATATGTGTAGTTCATTTACATCAGTTGATTTGTGCTTATGTAAATGCAATACTTCTCTATATCTAATTTTATATGAAATATGCTTCACAAGTGTATTTTAGTGAGTTTCATAACAAACATGTTGTCACTTGTAGATGCAATTGTAGGTGGTGATACTATCTCATATCTAAAAAATTTACACATACAAAACCATTAAATTCGATAAAATAATGCATTACGCTCTTATCCAATTCCACTAGAATTGTCATAGTGAACACACGCTCTACTTTCTCATATTCAAAACATTCACTTGCCTCCTATAGATTATATACATTATAATAAATTCAATGGGGGTATATTTTACTCATGTTTTATCACTTTATGACTGTCTATTTTGTTCTTACTACAATACAATACATTATGAAAAATATTTCTATTTTTGCTCACTTAATTTCACATTGATATCTTATTGGATACCTAAGTTGATAAATACACTAATGTTACCAATTGATTATGTATATCAACATCATTTATTCATGCATGATTATCATGTTTACTTCTTTTTTTCATGCTTTATGTGTATTCATTACTTTATATTATAGAAATTTCAACATGTCTTTGTTTTAAACTCTAACCATTATTGTGACTTATATGTATGTGAGTTAAATTTTAACATGTTGTTTTTATGTATCCCTTTATCCTTATTCAATGCTTTGTATGCTTTTGCATATGATATTTTTGTATGAATCATGGTCATGACTCTTATTTGCTATTATTTTCACAATTTATGATGCCATGATAGATATCATGTTTCCCCTAATTTTTTATTTCCATGATCAATATCATGCATAATTTTCTAAGTAGTTATATATTAGTTTCACATACTTGGTATCGATCATTTATTCACTGCATGCCTAAATTTATAACATCTATCTCAACATGACACTATGTATGCTTAGTTCTACTTGTATCATACATTACTATCTTGCTCAGATTATTAATATGATGCCATGATCTCCAATGTTATCATTATTACTCAAGATTTAAATATTTTATATAGCATAACTCTCATAAATTTATATTTTTACCTAAGTTATTGTACATGATTCACAACTCACTTAAAAAAATGGGGCATACACCAGACTCCATAATTTTTTATTTTGAGCTAATTTTTTGCACCAATTTTCATAGAAGGAACAATAATATGTGTCATTCTCTATGTTGTATACACTAGAATAAAATTATATTAGTTTTGCACTATATTTGTACCATAAATGAATCTTATTCCATATGTAGAGGTTGATTTGATTTTTTGCATCAATTTTGCACCAAAATGATCTATAGGAATTCATATGGGGATTCCAAGCTATTATAATACCTTAAGTTGTGCAATGATGGAGTGAATTAAACCTTAAATTCTTAATTAACTCTCATACTAATTAGTATTTGGGCATGGATAGTTGAGCCCAAGTGCTCAACAAAAATAAATTTCCAAGGGTTCCACCCTCTCTTATCACCAATTTTGCACAAGAAAACACAACAATTTGCATACAAAAAATGTGTATGTGTTCCTTATCATTTTTTATATAGGTTTTTTGTATTTATTTTCAAATTTATATCTTAATTATTGGTTTATAGATGTTTAATTATAGGTTTACATGAAACATAGTTTTGTATGTGGTCTACATCCAAGCCTATTCAACACAGGTAAGCTTAGGTATAGCTCCCTTTATTTTAATTTAATAATTTATATTTTCTAAATTACTAGAATAAAATGGGGGGGGGGGGGGAGGAATTAAGTCATTAAAATTAATATTTAATTATAAAACAATACATTTTTTACCACTCCTTATACACACTTAGCCTATGCTCAATTCCATAGTTTTAAATTACTATTCCTCTACCTCTATGAGGGTGACCCTTTATAATTAAGAAATTATGATACTGAACACCCATATTATTTATTCCAAGTATCCTAGACTCACTATTAGGTTAATTCACATTTTTAGTTTAGTTGTCTCTACTCTTCAAACAATATTGCTCCTTCAGGACAATCTCAATCGTTAGTAATGTATGAAGCTGCTAGTTTTGTCCTCTTACCAAATAACAGATAATTTATCAAATTAAATCTTTCATAATGGGTGATATCACACATTTATTAAGTTTCATTAGAGGAAATCTCCAAAATACCATTATATAATCATATTTTTTATTTATTTATTCAGTATTTTGTAGGAATCTTTTGTATTACAAACACTATAATTATTCTAACTGTATATTGAGAGGAAATCACTTATTCATCTCAATAATGAGTCCACACAACCCAAATATCCTTGATATAAGTATAAATACACCTTCAAGGTCACAATAATTATTGAAGAACATAATTGCACCAAGATTTCACTAACATATATAATTACACTAGTATTTCACATACACCACCATAGCATGGTAGAAATACATGGATTTTGATCCCTATTTAGAGTATTGGTATGTAGATAATGCTCAACATAGGGGGTGTTGATTCAATACAAAATTCAACCTTTAACCCTCTTTCTCCCATTTATTGCATTTGTTCCTTATTATTTATTGGGTTAAGGTTCCAAGTGAAAAATAAGGCACATAATGGCTTCTGGAATGAATCGAGTGACCCTAACCACACATATAGGACCTAAAAATGAAGGAACACTAATATAAATTCACATAAAGCGTAAAAAACTACCAAACACTAGTGCATCATATAAAAACAATGTAAGCCGCTCTTATCTAAATAGAATGGCATTGTGATGGATCTATACATAGCTTTGTTTCTAATGCACAATAACCTCACGCAGTCTCATAATCGACCACACAATCTTCTATTTTAGTCTATAAGATCTAATTGCCAACTAAGTTATTTATCTTTATTACTTATCCAATTTTAGCATATTTCTAAAATTACTAAGTTTCAAATCAGTCTTATGTGATTTATTACATAAAATACACATTGTTATTTTACTCAATAATTTGTCATAATTAAATTAGTAATTTCCTAATCACAAATTTTGATAAATGATAGTTACAAAATGATATTGAACCCACTCATGTTAAATGACATTCATGGTCATGTCTCTTACAAGGAAATGTGATCTAGTTCTTATCAAGGAGTGTTCATAATATAACACTTAGATTTACTTTTAGTCTACAAAATAGTATTGGTTGTCCACAATTGAAGGGGTAGGACTCATGCAAATTGCCTCTTTGTTAATTGTCTCATATGTAGTCTCCTTCTTAGGTAGAGAATTAATTTATAGACTTAAGGTTATTGACCTTTGGTAACTTATAGATATGGAGGCATAAGTATGTGCATATACAAGATCATGATCATAAGAATAGAAATAAAATTAGAGTCACTCAAAATAAAGATAAGTGTGATAGATTTTATTTTCCCTAAGTGGAGATAAAAAAACCCTTACTAATGATGAATTGCTTTTCCAAATCAATTGGTTGTATAAAGTAATGTAAAGTATTTTTAAACCTCAAAATGTAATCATATATCAGTTTATCATGACCTTGTCAAAGTTTTTTGAGACGTTCTAATGTTAATCTAGGACCTCCATTCTTACTAAAATGAGGTATGAAAGCCTCTTCTAGTTTTATAAATAAAGTTAATAGACCCACTACGTATATTTTAGAACCAATCTAAAGATTTACCTTTTAAAAATCAATCAAATATTTTTACCAATAATATCCCATCACATGAATGTCCTCTAAGAGAAGACATAAAGTGTTCATGGTGGGTATGAGGATCTCCATGCTCATCAGATAAGAAAAACCTAGGTATAATAAATCCTTCTAGATTAATATGACTAAGTATCCTTCATATTAAAGGTTTCCCTAGTATGACATTATTATTAAATATAGAATTATATGACTTTAAATTTAAAGATAAATCAACAAATTGCTTTTGAAGTTCACCCATGGCATACATCATAGACACTATATGGCTAGTAGGCATGGTAATGGATGAGAAAGGTTCATTAATTAATTTCATTTCACCATCTATATTAAACATGGGTGTTTAATATTCACCATGATTATGCCTATCATTGCATTAATTAGAAAAATTATCACATTCCATATTAATATAAGAATGCATGGTTTAGAAACATGATCACATTCCATATTAATAGGTAATCATAGGATGGTTTGGAAATATCACC
Organism: Torreya grandis; assembly: GCA_037957365.1. Taxonomy (NCBI): domain Eukaryota; kingdom Viridiplantae; phylum Streptophyta; class Pinopsida; order Cupressales; family Taxaceae; genus Torreya; species Torreya grandis. The sequence continues at coordinate 1,134,301 of JARHVA010001670.1, read as the reverse complement.
ACATTTCATATCGATAAAGGAATCATTACATTTCATGGCAATCAAAGAATCATTACATTTAGTACCATTATTGCAATACATAGTATCATGAGAAGAAACATGTTTATTGTATACACTTGATACCTTTCATATTTATCACTTTACTAAAAAATTATCTTACAAGAATCGTGGGTGCATCAATCTCCTTGAGTGCATGTCATAAGGAGTGCACCTATAAAAGGGTGGCATTAACTTATGGAACTTTATAAAAGATGTTCACATGATATATTTTTATTCATATTGATTCATTCATGTAAATTACATACCTTCTATGATGTCTCCTTGAAATCCAAAAACTTTGAAATATGGCTAAGTATGAAATGTGATAGGATCTTCTAAAACCTAGAATTTGTATTATAACTCCTAGAGGTCTAAAACCGCTCTCAAACATCCTATATATATATATATATATATATATATATATATATATATATATATATATATATATATATATATATATATATATATATATATTGAAGTATAAGAAAATAAATGTCCATATATAAATGTAAAAAAAATTATATACTAGTTTATTAAGTATTTTATGTCTTTTTCCTCTCTCCTTATGTGATCTTGGTGGATTAACTAGTAGTAACTATCATGTTAACGCTCAACTAATCTTATTGGCCTATATTGATTTTGGATACACTTATCCTATTTTATTTATTAAAATTGAACCTATACTACTAGATTAAATTGCATATCACTGCTATTGATTATTCACCCCCACTCTAATGGTAGTAGACTCTTTACAAGGATTAAAACCTTCATGTTAATTCTTACCATCTAAATGTGGGTACATTTATCTAGTTTGTGTTAGACTTGCGCCACCAGATAAAATTGTAGATCACCATTTTTTATTAGCTATCCCTGAACTAACAACAATAGACTCTTCACAAGAATCAATACCTATGTGCCAATCTTCACCATCTAGTACCACCATTGTGTTACTGCATAGTTCCTATAATGTCTATCTTTTAGCTCACCAATAGACAATAAAAATATTTTTTTTATGTCATAACTTAACCATAAAATATGATTATTCACACATGTAAATGGTTTAACTTCCATATCAACTTTCATCCCTCTCGACATGTAATTATATATATATATATATATATATATATATATATATATATATATATATATATATAACTAGAACAATATCATAGATAAGATATAAGTAACAATTAGGATAGAATATTGAAGCTATACATCTTTATCAAGAGTATTCTATGTATAGGAAAAAAATATAAATAAAACACTTTTAATATTTTGTTTATATATACTTCTTTATTATTTTATGCTATCTCTCTCAAAGCTTCTACACATGCAAACAACTTGATGAGATTTTCATAAAATGAGTTGTCCACTAGCTCACCACCTGGGTACCATATTAGTGATATCTCCTTATTGTATGACATATTGAAATTGATAAGAGTATTTGAGACTCAAAATCAAACCTCAAGATCCATCATAATACCTACTAGATGGATCAAAAAAATGACCAAACCAATGTAAGAGGAGATTCATGTTATTATTAAAACTAAAATGAGAGAAGTACTCATGAAATAAATAAAATTTATATTCATCCAATATTTAAAAGTCATTGAGTGGGTGGTTGCCTCAAATTCAACATGAGGTAAATATTTTAGTGATTGAGTCCCCCCCAGGTTTAAATTAAACCCAAATGTTTATGTGTTTGAGGATAAAATTAATGCAGATTCAGTAGATGCCTAGTTAGATCATTTAGAATATTAATTTTCCATGAATGGTTTTTATGACGAATAAAATATTAAGATTACACTTATTAAATTTTCTTCACCTATCAATAAGTGGTGTAAATCATGTTCTTTTCATGAAAAATACCTGATAGAAGACAAATCAACTACAAATGACTTCCTAGAAGCCTTCAAGGGTGAATATTATCCTAAAGATGTCTATAATGATCTCTACATGTAGTGGTCAGAACTATGGTAAGAACTAGACCAGTTAGTCTAAGCCTACACCAATGATTTCCATATTATCTATGCAAGACAGATCTTTTTAGATAGATCAACATTGATTCCTAAAATATCAAATTAACTTATGACCACCCATTCAGTGTAGGGTGGAGTTGATCAAAGTAAAGATGATGGGTGAGGTCTATCACTATGTGGCAACCATTGAGGAGTTAAAGAAGAAGGGCAATAAGGAGATAATAATTTTGATAAATAAAACACTTGTTTCAGATAATACCAAATCATCTAAACTAGGTAAATAGTGTAACAAACACAAAAGTAACAGTCACTCCAATGTAGAGTGCCATACATAAAATATCTTACTTATGTGAACACAAACATAGGATGTTGTCAAGCCCCTAGATGGAATCATTGACATATATCCCAATTTTATATTCAACACTCCAAAAACAACCCCCACAGCACCAAATTTTGAATTTTAACACTTATTACATTCACAAATATGGGTACAAAGGTAGCCACTAGATTTTATGATTGATGGCGGTAGCATGATTAATCTCATATCCACAATAACCATTAAGTGACAAATTTTTATAGCCATGATTTATCTACAAAGTTATAAATCAAGATGGTTCATTTATTGCAACACCCAAGGTGTTCATGTCACCCTTTAATTTTCCTTGTTATATTTTATTCATCTTTTCAAGGAAGAATTAGTTTATGATGTATCCCCCATTGATGTATATTATGTACTCCTTAGATATGTAAATGCATAGTCACAAGTGTATGTACAATGAAAATCCTTTCAATGTATTTGTATCAATAGGATATAAGACATACTATATTTTTGGGTTGATTCCATACTCAACACATGCCACAATAACTCCAAAAACAATTGTGTCATACAACTATGCATACTCTACCTTCCACATTTTACTACTTACTGACACATGACCTCAATAAGTAAAGACATCAAATTGTCGAAACCATGTTTACATAGAACATTCTATGCTTGTATATAGAGTTTTTAGAATGGGTTAGCTCCCACAACAAGCCAAATTGTTCAATAAGCAATAGCTAGGGGCCAAGGTTTGACACTTACTTCCTCGACTTAATGTAATTAGGACTATCTATTTTCAAGGAGGGGTGACTGATCTAGGTGGATTAATTAATATTAACTCTCACGTCAATGCTCAGCCCATCCTCTTGGTCTGTGATGATTGTGGAGATAATTATTTCGTTTTTATTGATCCAAGTGGACTTGGACCACTATATTCAACTACATATCACCTATGTTGCTTAGATAACCCTCTAATGAAAAGACTCTCCAACATGATGAACACCTAAGTGTCAATTCTTACCATCTAATTGTGGGGACATATCTTTAGGTTGTATTGGACCCACACCACCATATTCAACTCCATATCACTACTATTGATCGGTTATCCCTATGCTAAGAACAATAGACTCTTCATGAGGAAAAATAACTATGTGCCAATCCTTTCCATCCAATTCCACCACTATGTTATCACATAATTATTATAGTGTTAGTCTTACAGCTCATCATTCTATAGGAATATGAGTTAGTGATGTCATTACTTAAATGTCATAGATGACAAGTCACACATGGAAATGGTTTAACTTCCATAAAAACTCTCAACCCTATCGACATTTAATTATATATATAAATATCTATAACAATACCACATATAGGATATAAGTAGAAATTGGGCTATAATATTGCAACCATACATCTTTATCAAGAGTATTCCATGAACAAGACAAACAAATAAATAAAACAACTTTTTTTAAAATTTATATCATTCTTTGTTCTTTAACATGATCTCTCTCTCTCTCAAAGCTTATGCAAAAGCACAAAACTTGATTATATTCTAATAAAAAGGGTTGCCCACTGGTTCACCTCCTCGGTACTATATCATTTTGGTTAGGTTTTCTATCGACCTTTTATTTATAATATATAAACTAGGATAATAAAATTTATTTCATGCCTATTTATCACTAAAATAAATTGGCCTGGTTAATACCATCGACTAAGAGTTTCAGGTATATTTGGGTTTGAATCCATATAAATAGGGGTTATATTTATCATTACAAAACAAACACAAAACACATATGATTTGTTTACGCTAACATTTATGATCTTAAGTAATAAGGGAAGAGTCAAAGGTTAAAGTATTATTATTTGAGGTCAAGTCTTACTCAAGGTCTTTAAACATCAATAGGAGAAGTTTAATCAAGGAGGTACACCTTGTATTTTGAGTTCCAAAGTAAGGATATATAGACATTCATCTTTCTATTCAAGGTATTCATATTACAATATCTATTGAAAGGTGCCATTAGAGCCAAGGGGAAGCTTGATGCACTAAAGAGTCACCCCAAAGATAAGTATATCTATCCCTATTCTATTTCCTTTATTCACTTAGTAGATAGATCTATTTTGATCATTGTTATAATAGATGCATGTGGTTTTTGCTTGCCTATGCTTTTCCTTATATTGAATAAGTTGATATATCTATATGTTCATTAGGTTTTCTATTTATCACCTTAGGTTACATATACTATCCATTAATTTACCATTGCACTAATTATTTCTTACATAGTTTAATATTTACATATATCTTGGATCTAAATAACCCTTATTCACCAGTTCCTTGCATGCGGTATCATTATTATATAAAGTATACACCTTTTGTTACCATTGTTATATCATTAATTTATCTTGGGATCTATTTAAAACCATACCCAATATATTAGGCATAGGATTTAGAACCATATAACCTTGAAATTGAGTGTGGTTTACCTCTGCTAAATCTGTGACCACCTAAAGCATTGTAGTTGTAACATCAGAGTATACACATGATCTATATCACTGACTTCTTATTTCCATCATTATTCATAGAGATAAAGAGGATTATTATATCTTGGATCTAAGTAACCCTTGTTCACAAGTTCCTTGCATGTGTTAACACCTTTTATTACCATTATTGTATCATTAATTTATCTTGGGATTTATTTAGAACCATAACCCATATATTAGGCATAGGATTTGGAACCATATAACCTTGAAATTGAGTGTGGATTGCCTTTGATATATCTATGACCACCTGAATCAATATAGTTGTACCATCCAAGTATACACATGATCTATATCACTAAATTATTGTTTTTATCATTTTCCATATAGATAAAGAGGATTGGTATATTAGCTATAGGATTCAGAATCATATAGCCTTTAAATTGAGTGTGGATTGCCTCTACTAGATCTATGACCACCTAAAGCAATGTATTTGTACCATCCAAGTATACACATGATATATATCATTGAATTCTTATTTTTATCATTGACAATCAAGAGATAAAGAGGATTGTTACATTGGTCATACATTGTTGTGTACCCGATGTGGATTCTATCCCACTATTGGTTGGATTGTCTTAAAATTTCCATTTATTTTCTTAGCTCTATATTTTTTATAATAAATTTTAGTTATGTCATCTCATAGGGTTCCAATACATGAAGGAAATTTCATAGTTAAATATCTATATCATAATATCACTTACATCATTACTATGGAAGGAAACTATTTTACCCTATTTTATATTAACACTAACCCTAAATAAGATAAAAACTATGTATAATTTATATTACAATGTTTAAAACTAAACATAAATATGAATGTATAATATTGGAATTTATTTGAAAATTTCACTTGCTAAATATATAAAGTATAATATAATGATAAGATACTTAGTAGTTAGCTACTTTATGAAGGATTGAGACTATAATCAAGTGTCAAGAAGTATGGTAAACTAGATTATGGGCCATTTGGATCAAGATATATATATCTCTATGTGCCCAAAAAGTATCTTCATCCTCAAGTCAGTATCATCATATGTTATGTTCCTAGTCTGATGACTCTATCTGTGTGGATTTTTACTCTTTATTTTCATATAAGTAAATGCACCTATTTGTCTTTAAGCTCTATGTGTGATCCTGGGATTTGATTATGTCCATGATTTACATAAATATATCTCCTTCACTTAAAACCAAATGTACACTTGTAATGACATAATTATGCCTATAAAAGGGGAATAAATGTGGGTTGATTTGACCTCAACCACTCCTTATTGAGTGGTTAAGCATTTCTAAGATATCTAATAATCCAAAGAGGAAATTCAAACCACATGTAGTTCTCCCTATTAGGTGAATGTGTGAAATAATGCTTCTTAAATGGATGAAACATGTAATTTAGCTCTTAATACTTGGAAATTATAAAGTTTGGCTTGGATCTTGAGTGTTTTAGACTTTGATAAGACCTACTCTAGTGACTAATTGGTAAATTGGGAAGAATAAGGTAGTCCTCTTGAATGTGCAAGTATATGAGTATGGATGGTAATTTTTTGCTAGATGGGTAATAGGAATACACCCATTTTGTATTTATATGATAATATTTGAGTAATTTATCATGCTGCTAACACACTAGATAGATTTCCTAACCAATGGAATGATTTCAATTTGAAAAGTGATTATTATTTACCATAAAATGAAATCATCAGATTCAGATGGTACCATCAGATGACATGTTATAATTTTGACATTACTATCTAGGAGATAAGAACACTAATATGATGATTTGGAGATGTTTGAGTATGATAAATAACTTGTTTGACATAGATCATGGGATTTCCTATAGGTTAATGAGAGTAACTTGAGAAGGTTAGACTCGTAAATTGATTTTCTAATAAAATAGGTACTATAAAGGTCAAATCAAGTTATTTATGAGAAAGAAGATATTTTATTTGATTTCAATGTTATATAGCTTCTTGATAAGGATTTTAATGGAGAGTAAAATGTTGTACTTACATGCCCAGATAAGGATAAGTATCCTAACTAATCAAATAAAATATAATTTATCATAATTGAAGATCATGAATAGTGTTCATTAACAAGCAATTCAACAGAAAGGACCATTCTATCAGATGAAACAAAATAAATTATATTTATAGATGAAGAAAAAAATGATCCATCAAATTCTTTAAAATGAATCATTTTGTTTCATGATGCATACAATTGAAATACATAAAAAAATAAATAAAATCCAAACTACTATTATTCTCATAGACCCTTTAGATATTTATCAAATATATTATTTTTAGGAAGAATTAAAGAGATTATTAAAAAATGGAGGTGGGGTCATTAGATAAAAGTTTAAAACATTCAAAAATGATTATGGGGATATATGAGAGACACAAAATAACTAAAAATGATAAATAGATCAAAAATAGTCTTCCCTACACAGTAGAAGGACTTATTTAAGAATTAAATAAGTATTTAGGAAATTCCTTAAGAAAAATAAAATATCTCATTAGGACTCTTCCACCCATGCCAAGAGATTCTTAGGCGATAAAACTCGATGAATAATTTCAAGATGAACTTGAATAACTAGAGGAAATGAGAGCCTTAGTGAGTTGTTTAATGATCTATTTAATGTTACCATTAATAATTTTAATTTCAAAAATAATAGAGTTTTGATTTTATAAAAATAATGTATTTTTTGGCAATGCATCGATGTGTATATTACACTATATAATATATACTTATAGTATGAAAAAATTCCTATCTACCCCTTTAAAAAAATTATTTATTTAAATGACAAACATAAACGTTTGAAAATATGTTGAAGAATAAAGGAATAGGGCTGCTTGAACCTTTAGGTGAAAAAAAATTGATCAAGATTGATGATTTGTTTAATCACGTTACAATTAATTATCTAGAAAAAAATCATGACTTACCTCTATTTGTTGACCTATACTCTTAAGTGCAAGTGTTTAATATAATTCATAGCTTTGAATGATTTAAGAACTTGGAATTAGTGTAGCATATTTTTTGAGATATAAAAATAACTTGCAATAATGAATCATGAATGTAAATAATCACAAACAATGTCAAGATCTTGCTCCACCAATTAGAGCATATATGATTACCTCTTGTATTAGCAACTAAACACAGAATTATACCAAAATCAATAAGTAACTAGAAATATGAAACAACACAGGATTTGCGAGACAATACATAATTGTATTAAATACTCAGAAGAAAATACAATAAAGAAGATGCCACTTCTTCTTCCACCTCAAAGGCTCGCCACACCTCAAGACCTTCTTCCCTCTCTCTCTCGGTCACAACAATCAACTCAAATATAGAATTGATGTTCACCTCTCCAACCAGTCAGTAACACGCTGCCAGTACACCAAGTACACAACCGTACTCCAAGTAGATCTCCTGCTCTCTGCTGATACCTACAAATCACTAGACCTTACTCACCATTGTAGATCTCCAAACGAAGCCATGCATACCTGCTGACCAAGATCATACATAAATGAAGAACCCTTCTGATTCTCCAAACCAGTACCCACACTTGGTACTGTGACACTAGGAGGAACACACCATTGCTCACCTCTCTTTGAAGGAGCTTATTTTGCTCTCTTACTCTCTAGCACAAGTTTAAAATACAACCAAAGAGTCTCTTAAATAGATCTCATGCAAACAATAATTAGACACCTAATTAAAATAATTAGATCCACAGCTTCTAGTCTAAATTTGGCTCTTGACATGCAAACACTTGGTTCATTAGCTAACTGCCCGTAACATTCACAGTTCAAACCACATAGGTGATCGACGTTGGTCCCTGTTTGCCTAGGGGTGCCGACGCCGACCGACTTCTAACCGACGTCGGTTGCCTTCTATCTGTACCCTACCGACGTTAGTTGTCCTGATCGATGCCGATGACTGTAACACTCAACAAACACTCTGCAACCTCCCTAACTCCTCCTGTTCACATCTTGGTGAAGCTTTTAGCTCCACAACCTAACAATCTCCCACTTGGAGATAAACAACTGCACCTGTACCTATATCTGTACCCCGTCTAACCTATTTCCTAACTTGTATCCCTCTTCAAGCTCAACCCTAAAGACCAACCATCACACACCCTGTGATGCCTTCCCTGTCATCCAAGTAACCTGCCACATCTGAACCTACAAATCCATGTAGTGAAGACCTTGATCCTGCATCGCATGTCGACCTACTACTAGTCCCTCTCAGATACCTAAGAATCTACCTTCCCTGAATTGGCTCCAAACTCTCTGACAACTCCCACTGATTGGAAAAACTCAGGTCTACACTAGACATCATGTGATTTTGAACCCTGTTCTAAGCTCAGCTTGAACTGTCCAGCCCTTGGTGTGCTTACCGATTCTGCATCTTGAACCTTGCCAACACTTGATTCACATTAGCTCCCGCTGGAGACAAAAATCTCCATGTCTCTCATGCCAAAGAATTTTGCTGCTCCAAATTCCCCTTGACATACCTCTGAACTAACCTTACCCTTAGCTCAACAAAACCCTGTATGTACAAATTTGCTAGAAAACCATCCACATATAGTAATAAGATAATGTCATGACTCATCATCCACCTGGTAAGAACAAACACAATAGTTACACTGACATTGATTGAAGCCCTACTTTGTCATCCACCTGTCAAAACCTGTACCACTGTCCTGCAGCTTCTTCAAGACCATATACCTTGGCTTTCTATCTCACGTATCCATTCACTCTCTTCTTTAACTTGGGAATCCATCTGTCTCTCAATGCTTTCTTCCAGCTGACAACTCTACCAACAAAATCCTGTTTGGTTCTTCTCCAAGGACTCACACTCCTCATCCATGCCAAGTTCCCACTGTATCTGGATTCTACCTGCATTGCCTCTTCACATCTTCCTGGTTCTCGACCATCAATAAGCAATATAAAGAAGGTGAACAACGAATATGAGGTCCACTTATCCTTTCTGACCTCCATATGAGCGTTTGAGACTTGTTGACAGCTTGTTGTCTGCCCACTATCCGTTTCAGTGACCGATCTCGGCCATCTCCCAATCTGCTCCCAACCGATGTCGGTTCCCTGTGACTGACCCTGTCTGCCGACATCGGTCTCATTACCGACACCAGTGTACCTGTTTCCAACATTGGTCACTGTATGACCGATTTCAGTTCCTGCTTCCCGACACCACCAACTCTGTTGATCTACACATGACCGACGTCATTGTCTGTCTGTTTGACGTCAGTTCCTTCTGACTGACGTCGATATCTGTGTTTGCCTGTGAGTGATGACTTTTTACCCGTGAGCTCCTTTTGGGTCAAACCCTTGTCCATATCAACACAGCCCTGCTCAGAATAATTTAGTCCTCTCAGCTGATCTCTGTTCGTCATCTCCTCCATGAACACCAAGGCTTTCTAGTTCTTAAGTTTGTCAAAGATATCTGTCTTTCGCTTAAGAACATGCATTCCCCTCCTACATATGTAACCAAGCCTACAAAGCCACATCTCTATAATAGAAGGTGAATCATTAATATAAGTAGATAGATAAAGGATACCTACTTTCTTACCATTGTCTAATTCAAGTGCATCCGCTGTGAGAGTTACTGTGCATCTCCTATCACCTAACTTTCCTGAAGAAATTAGACTCATCTCCAAGACTGGTACCTGTATAACCTCATTCAACACCTGTGTGTTATCCATCTACAATTTCAACATCACTTCCCCTTTGCCAATCATTTGACAAGGCTCTCCAGCTCCTAAATAAATCTCTCCAAAGTCTCCAAAGACATACCCATGAAAAGATGCTCTATTTCGAGCTGCATGGAAAGAGGCAAAAGAATCTGTAAACCAAGATTCTACTTTATCCAGAGCATCTTGCATAAAATCCCCTACAACATCTGCTTCTCCCTGTTGATCTACTACCAACCAACAATCTTTATTTCCCTGCTCTTTCTTTCCATCAATCAGACCATTCGTGCTATTCAGTTTCTTTATTCGTAGCTTACTTTCTTCTGCCATTGCTATACTCCCACTCAATCTGAAACCCCTGTGAATGACCTATAATCAACAAACACTAACTAGATCTAAAACCACCTGTTAGTCAACCCAACCAAAAGCTCTGATACCAACTTGTCAGGATCTTGCTCCACCATTAGAGCATATATGATTACCTCTTGTATTAGCAACTAAACACGGAATTATATCAAAATCAATAAGTAACTAGAAATATGAAACAACACAGGATTTGAGAGACAATACATAATTGTATTAAATACTCAGAAGAAAATACAATAAAGAAGATGGCACTTCTTCTTCCACCTCAAAGGCTCGCCACACCTCAAGACCTTCTTCCCTGTCTCTCTCGGTCACAACAATCAACTCAAATATAGAATTGATGTTCACCTCTCCAACCAGTCAGTAACACACTGCCAGTACAGCAAGTACACAACCGTACTCCAAGTAGATCTCCTGCTCTCTACTGATACCTGTAAATCACTAGACCTTACTCACCATTGTAGATCTCCAAACGAAGCCATGCATATCCGCTGACCAAGATCATACATAAACAAAGAACCCTTCTGATTCTCCAAACCAGTACCCACACTTGGTACTATGGCACTAAGAGGAACACACCATTGCTCACCTCTCTCTGAAGGAGCTTATTTTGCTCTCTTACTCTCTAGCACAAGTTTACAATACAACCAATGAGTCTCTTAAATAGATCTCATGCAAACAATAATTAGACACCTAATTACAATAATTAGATCTGTAGCTTCTAGTCTAAATTTGGCTCTTGACATGAAAACACTTGGTTCGTTAACTAACTACCCGTAACATTCGCAGTTCGAACCACACAGGTGACCAACGTTGGTCCCTGTTTGCCTGGGGGGTGCCGACACCGGTTGACTTATGACTGACATCGATTGCCTTCTGTTTGTACCATGCTGACGTTGGTTGTCCTGACCGATGCCGGTGACTGTAACACTCAGTAAACACTCTGCAACCTCCCTAACTCCTCCTGTTCGCATCCTGGTGAAGCTTTTAGCTCCACAACCTAACAAACAACAAATAAAAAATAAGAACAATGATGGACCAAAAAAATTAACCTAGAAACTGTTGGTGTGTGTTTTTATTCTATTTAATTATTTTTCCTTACACATGTTATTTAGCTTAATTAGGTGTTATTTTAGGTCATTGGGGAAGACAATCCCACATTCATGAGGATGTGTGAACATGTCTATATACCACCTATATATGTACCTTTTCTAAAGCTATTTTTCTTGATGTTGTTATTACTAATAATTAAGTATTTTGACTATTGAAGATTTGCTTCTTCTAGCTCAAGTTTGATTTCACTTCTATAATAGGTATCTCTTCTTCATAATTTATTTCTTCATATTAAAAAGATTTTTTCTTCATGTTTACTTAGACCTTGATCTTTGATTGTAACCTAATCTGACATGTTATCAAAGCTTGGTTTTTGGTAACCAAATGCCAAAATTCTTGTTATGAAATATTGAGTTTCAACTTACAAGCCATAGATCTACCATTCATTGACCTAGCATATTGAAGATTCACCCTCTCTCAGATTTTACTTTCTTTTATGGTCTTTTGCTTATCAAGATTCAAAAAATGAATAAGGGAAAGGTGTCTCTTATTGTTCATCTATCATCCGATAGGTTTTCATGCAAAATGACTTCTACAATTAGATTTAAAAGGTGTCACAACCCTAGGATCACCTATAAACATGACATAGTTTCATGATAGTCAATTTTAGCCATTTTAGAGGGTATGAAGGTATTTTCCTTGATTATGTGCAAATTTGTACCATTTGGGTCTCCAAGGAAAAATCCTTTTCTAGGTTTTTGATAAATATGAGAGGTATTTCACAATTTTTATAGAGTAATAGATCTAGATATTTCATACTTGGTAGAGTTATCATACCTACTTGTAGCTTCATCAGACTTGTCCTTGCTGCATGTAACTACCAAAATTTTGAGTCTTCTTTGCACCTACCAAAGCTTTGAGTCCTCCTAGCACCTATCAAAGTTTTAGGTCCTCCTATCACTTGTCATAGATTTAGGTCCTCCTAGCACTATTATAACTTCAAACATCCCTAGAACATTCCTGAAACTGCCAAAATTCTTGACCATCTTGGTACTGCCATAACTTTGACTAACCCTAGAAGCTATATGAGGACCTCCTAATTTTGACACCAAAACTTTGTATCATCCTAGCACTGTCATAACTCTTAACATCTTTGATAACTATAGAAGGGGTCCATAGTTCTAATTACTAAAAAATGAGGTCCCTACCTCCTAAATCCATACTACTGATAGCCCTCCTAACTCGTAAGTCTGATGTGATGACCACAAAGAAGTCAAAAAAATTTACCCATAGGTTGTATCACTATTCATTTATATTTGGCACACTCATCCTAAACCTCAGCCCTTGGTCATATGGGATTTTATCCCTTTGTCATAACCAACCCAAGGGGGCTTAACTTTTTTATGAAAAGTCAAGTTAAAAGTTTTGCACACCCAAAATTTATGCAAAGTGGATATTTTTTTTGTGAGTAATAACTTTAAACTCACATAATTTCTAGCCTAAAACTCTTTTTCAAGCACCCTTTTTTTAAAAGTGAGATTTTTTTTTAGATTTATGCATTGGTGTTATTCTCGAGCCTTGTAAAATTGAGCCTTTATAGATTTGGAGGGGGTGCATATCCTTGTCTTTTTAACACCATCAACTCAACACATACTTCTTTTCTGCACCATTTATTAGAATCAACTTTCACTTCTTACACCATTCAACTATCTCGAGTGGAAAGTAAAAATAAAAATCATTTTGATAAATAAAGGATTGCATCAAATCATTATGGGTGAATAAATGGAATCGACACTTGATGCAAAGAAGGTGAAGTATTTTAACAAAAGTTATGAATCCTATGGTCTATTATGCCTATCTATGTCTCTCGACTTACTATTTCACATTAAATATGTAACTAATCATAATGACATTTAGAACGCATTGGAAAACAATTTTAGGAAGTAGGATATAATGAGAGGTCATGAATTGGATAATGAACTCATCCGCTTGAGTCTAGGCAACTTTTACACTATACAAGACTTCTTCACAAAATTTAAATCACTCAAGTTACAGTTGAAATAGTGTGGTATTGCCAAAAAGGATAATCAATTGATTCTTTTCATCCTTTTCAAATTAGGTTTAGACTATTTTGTATTCATTTCTAACTTCCATGCCACCAAGCGTGCCCTTGGAGATACATGGACCATGTCATCCTTAGATGATTTTTCTATTTACTTGACTCGAGTTTAAGATAGGATTATTCAATTGGGTACACTAAAGTCCAAATCAAATGCCTTAATTATGAGTAATTGTTAGAATCATCTACGTATGAGACATCTAAGACTGAATACTAGAATCTTAAACACACAACTTTGTTGCAATGAATGAAATCACACAAGAGCATAATAGAGATGATTGCATTTAAATATGGAGGTGTAAAAAATGTTATATTGGCTTGAAGCTCATATCTCTCATATCTATCCAAACTATCTAAGTTCATAACTAATTAGCTCAGCACTACATTACACTACATAGATGGCATGAAGGCCAAGTAGCTCACAATCTTATAATCTAGAATCTACAATCCACAATGTATAATTGGCTCATAAATGCCTTGGAGGATAGGTCATTATATAGGTAGAGGAAAGGCACTAATCCACTTCCATTTGGAAATGAAAACATGGATTAGTTTCTAAGTGAATAAGAACCCCATGTGCAACATGCCAAGCCCCACATGTCAACATTGGTTTCCAAAAGAATAGTGCAACCATGTTGACTAAAAATAAGCATGCACATGTGCAATTATGATCTTGTTATTACACCTAAGTAACCTAATTATTCAAAATAATTAATCTTAATATATATGTTTATAAAAACCATATAATAGATTAAAAACCTACACCAATACCCCCTCTTAAGCATAGCTTAGTTGGGTAGAAGATTTGGGTCCTAGAAACAAGGCCTTATTAGGTACCCAAGTACATATAAATCTCTCATCATAATATAGAAATGTATCCCCCACATAATAATAGAGATATGTATTCACCTCATAAGTATTATTAGTAACTTCCATAAGTATAAATAATAACCCCCCCCAAGTTTGCAAGTATAATGCACGCTTGAGTACCAGATGTCAGAATCAACCAAAAATGTGTCCACAAGCAATCTATGTGAACAAAATTGTTTATATTATGAGGGGAACTGACCTCCTACTAAATCAAACCTCAATCAATGGTCTTAAACACTCAAAAATACTATACAATAGGGTGCAATGTGAGGGTTTGGTGGTGGCACTTAAAATTTCTCAAAATCCACCAATTTTAATAAAAAATGGCCCTCCCCATTAGATGTCGATTACCACTGAAAATGCATCTAGGATAATGATAAGAGTAATAATAGGTCAAATACAATATGTTATTTTTAAAATAAGTAAATAAAAACTTCCTCCACCATATAAAAATGTTACAACTCGAGGGGGGGCTTTTCCTTCTTTCTTGTTTTTTTTCTTTGAAAAAAAAAACAAAATTGAAAAAATAATGGTGTGAGTGGGAGTTGAACCATTGACCTCCCACCACACTTTGTTCTTACAAAATAAACCTCACCAACTAGTCTATAAGCACTTTTAGAGTCTAAACACACTAATTAATATTTAAAGAGTGTAATCATTGACCTTTTTGAATTTAAAGCATTTTAGACATGTTTTGAGGCCACGAGCAGTGCGTAGATCAATGTGAGTGGTGTGAGTGGCTTGTAAGGCTGCATGGAGGGTATCTTTGACAAGCTAAACCAACATGAAATTGTGGAAAGCTCAAGGGAGGATGAGTCAACTTCAAGTAGGAAGCTCGTAATCCATTTAGTAGGCCTGGAACTGCTCAAAATGCCATTAATAGATCTGGAATGGCACAAAATGCCCTTTATAGGATGTGGAAGAGATAAAGACACCATTTAGCAAGACTAAAACTAATAAAAATGTCATTAATAGATTTATAATGACATCAAGCACCCCTTTTTTAAAATCCAAATGCCATTGGTTGTCTCTAAGGATGATGTGGAGGGGTTGAGAGCATGCAGTAGGCTAGAATGTGATTAATTTTAGCTTGATCATGTTAACTCAAGAGAGGGATATACTTCTTATTAGGAAGAGTGGATACTCTATTGGGGAAGATCAAAGCTAGTAGAGTAGACTAAATGACTGATTCAATGCCCTATAAGCATCTAAAACATTTGACTGAATATATTTAGTGTGTCCACAACTGTCAATAAACTCATGAGCAATAATAGCAAGCTAGGGTTGACCAAATATATTTAGTGTGTCCACAAATACAATAAGCCAACAAGGTCGATCCCAATTTAAACAATATCAATGAGTTTAATTGAATAGGTTGTAAAAATGAATCAAATGAATGCAAATGTCATATTATAGGCCAAAAAAAATGTAAATATCATATTAACACAAATAAAACACCCGAGCTAAAAATTTCTTCTCAATAATTTAGCATTAGAGTAAAAAATAATATATCTAGTCAAGATTTCAAATAAACAACAATAGAAATAACAAAGTTTGTTTACCAACCTCAATGCTCTGTTACCATGTTAGAATCATCTACGTATGAGATGTCCAAGACCGAATACTGAAAGATCAAACACATAAAAATTTTACAATAAATGAAATCACACAAGAGTAAAATAGAGATAGATTGCATTCAGATATGGAGGTGTATAAAGCATTATACTATCTTGAATCTCACAGATCTCACATCTATCCAAGTTGTCTCAGCTCACAACTAAGTAGCTCAATACTCCATTACACTACATAAATGACACAAATGACAAGTAACTCACACTCCTATAATCTACAATCTACAATCCTCAATCCAAAATGCATAATTTACTCATAAATGCCTTGGAGGATAGGTATTTATATAGGAAGAGGATAGGCACTAATCCACATCCATTTGGAAATGAAAACATGGTTTAGCTTCCAAGTGAATAGGAACCCCATGTGCAACATGCCAAGCCCCACATGTCAACATTGGTTGCCAAATGAATAATGCAACCACATTGACTATAAATAAGCATGTGCATGTCCAATTATGACCTCATTATTACACCTAAGTGACTTAATTATTCTAACTAAGAAAACTTAATAGAATCATAAATCTACTTTAAGATATAATTTTTCCATTGGTTAAGGATCAATTAGTTGGTAAAGCAAGAATTATAATGCTATTGCTTTATCTTCTATAGAGATAAATTATAGAGGAGTTGTTAATGTTGCCCCTAAGGCTATTTGGCTTTAAGGTGTTCTCACTAAGTTTGGTATCTAGTTTTGATGACCAACATATTTTTTAATAACCAAAGTGTTAGAAGCATAATTACTGAGAGAGGGGGGTGAATCAGTATTTAAAAACTTTCAATCAATTGCATCCACTCATCTATGAACTATTAAAGTAACACAATGATCTATCAATTCATTAAGAATCAATCACATGAGCATGAAATAAGATAACACATCACATATGTCGGAAATCCTCATGGGAGATAAAACCCACTGAAGCAAATCTTGAACAAACTATCCTATGAGATAATGTATCAAATTTAGTTGAGCACCAACCCAACATGGAGCACCAACCCCAAATTTATCAAGCACCCACTTGACTTTAGTAAGCACCTACTTGCTAGGAGGATACAACCCCCTATGACTAAGCACCAAATTAGTCAAAAGACACTTATAAAAGCACCAAAATTAAACGTAGATACAACTCCCCTTTGACCAAGCACCAACTTAGCCAAGACTAATTTTGTAAACACCAACCTGTAAGGAAGCTTCAACTCCCTTTTTGACCAAGCACCAACTTAGCCAATCAACCTTCTTTCTTATGCTCTTACACTTAGCTCTAAGTCTACTCTATTTTAAATATTACCACTTTCATACATTATGAACACATCTTTGATGTATCTCTTATATTCTCTTAATAGACAATGATCACTCCTCCAACTCTGCTCCACTTGATCACTCTCAAAACTGTCTCTAGGCTTCTTCGCTCAACTAGCCCTCTTCAAAACTGAATAGGTCATGTGTCCTTGATATTCATCTAAATAATACCTATATGATCTTCATGAAATGATTCAATTCTCTTTCCTTAGGGTTTAAAACATGTTACCCAGCCTCCTTAGGCTCATTGATTTATCAATCTATTTGCTTACTCTAAGGTTATTTAAATAGGCCTAAAATGCCTTGTATATGTACTCATCTCTTATTCATATACCACTTGGTCAGCTACACATCCTTAACCTCTTAGATAAAAAATATAATAGGTCTTAGGACATATCATAAACATGATTCAAATGAACTTTGAGTTCCTTTTGGTTTGTCATAACTCTATTAGACTTCATTTTACTTGTAGGTCTCATGGAGACCTAATTGCATTAGGCCTTCTTATCAACACATTACCATTTGATCCCTTGGAAAGCATTACAACTCCATATATGGAATAATCCTTTCACAAAACATCCCGAAGGACCTTGTCCAACATCCTCTGAGCTCCATAACACCTTTTAGGTCCAACCACTTCATGAAACTTCTCAATAGTACTCAGTGCTATTAGGCCTGTGTACACCAAAAAAATTGCCTTTCACTATTGAAGATCAAAAACACTTAAGCCATTAAAAATTTATTTAAAAAAATTACATAAACAAAGTATACATGAACATAGGTTCATTACCAAATGCATTAGACACTTCCACATAGGAGATAAGGGCTCAATAACATCTCTGCAACCCACTCTCTTATCTAAAAAACCACCACCACTTGGATGTACTTGGGAGAGTTGAGTACATGATAAAATAACTTTTATAGTCATTTGAGACCATTATGGGCTGTTTTGAACAATATATTTCACATCAGGTCCTTATTAGGGTCTTAGGGAGATTTAACATAGGTTTTGGTGTTAATGATTGTTCATAAAACACTACCCCTTAAATCCAAAACTAATACCTAGAAATATTATCTAGGACCCTTCCCAATATCTCCTTAATATCTCAAGTTCCCATGCAAAGGTTACACATGCCAAAAAGATTATCAAAGTGACTCTCAGATCTTGAGACCTCATTCTATGAACTTGAAAAGGCCTAAAAAAGTGTTTCATAAAATTCCCTTCAGAACATGGCTAAAACTTTATGAACATGCTTAAAAAAACATATCATACCTCTGTACATGCTCACATATTCAAACTTGTCTTGAAAACTAATCTTCATGCCTTGTTAGGCCAAGTAGGGTCTAGGAATGGTCTAGGTGCCAACTTGATCTAAAGGTCTTACCCCTATAGGCTCACCCTAAAACTCTCATGAGTACTCCAATGCCTCACATACAAGCTCAAATAGTGCCATACGATCACTTACATGCTTGAGTTTACTCACCTCATCATGCCACCATGTTATACCTTCACTAAGCTCAAGCTTCTAATGTACTTGACACATTGACCTATTCCTTCAAGGTCATGACCTCAACAAAACATCAAACAAGCAAACATAAGACATCATAACACGCTCATATCACTACATCAACCTCTTTCTAATGACAACAATATTACACAACCTCATAAAGACCTACATGACCAAGCTTCGTATGACTTGACATATCTCTTTCATGCACCTAAACACCTTTAACACCAAACCTCACAAGATGCAACATTAATTACAACTTTTATCCATGTAACACTCTCCCTTTCACAAATTACCTTACTCTTTTATGCAACCATAATACATTAGTTGCCTTCAAATTCTCTCTTGCCTTCAAATTCTCCCTTGCGTTCAAATTATATCATGACACCACTCTTCTCAATTCATCTTATCTCATCACATACTACCAACTAGGCTTAGTCACCTTTGACATCATCATGCTACCAATTGAGAACAAATTTTTAACACACTTAGTGATCAACACTCTCTTACTACCATGCTCAAGCACTTGACCAAATAGACCTTTGACATCGATGATCATTATGTCTTTACACGATGTACACTTTTGACATCAATGACAATAACTTGCCAATAAACTCCCCCTTTTTCTTTGATGGCAAACATATTGATGAAAAACACACTACAATCAAAAATCACTTCAAAATGGTACTTTTGACATCTACTCCTTCTCCCCCTTTTGCCATTAATGATAGATAGACACCTGTAACTTTCTTCTTCATGATGTAACTTCTTGGATCACACCTCTTACAACAAATAGGATCTTCAACATTTCTTGAGTCTATAAAACATTATGAACTTTATCCCTTTATGAGCTCTTTCTCCCTTTTGTTAACAAGATCATAGAGTCTATAAAGCATTATAAAAACATGTTCCCCCTAAATCCATGCATACACTCTTCAAATGAATTTAGATACATGGGAACACTCTCCTTGTCCTTGATATGACTGATATAGATCAAACTCCTGATAACTCACTAGGACATCACATCTATTATTATATGATATGGATCTTCAAATCGACTCAAATACACAAGATCACTCACTTTCCATTATTCACCTTGATGCCATAGAGATGGATAATATCCATCTTCAATTCCTTGTTCTAGCTTCATAAACATTCATTTCCTTGTTCTAACTTCATAAACATCCATCATGCACTCAATCTTGGCCACATATTCAACCTATCTTCATGTTTTATTTATACCTTCTTTGATATAGACCATTTACTTATCTTCTCTTGAAGCTAGTGAATCATCTAGATAGCTCTCCCTTTGTCCTCACAACTTGTGCTCATCATATGAATCATCAAGAATCAAAGACCATTCTCAATATACTTCAAGCATATTGATACCAATACCACTTCATCAACACAAATCAAGATATAATTTTTTAGAAACACATTTATTAAAAGCACAGAATAACTTTTTCTTACCTCTCATATACCAATAAGATACACGGGGCTTCATCACACTTCTAGCTCTTTCAACAACATTCAGCTTGTCTTTATGGCCATATTAGTCTTGTAAACCAATCCATATTCCATATATCTCTAGACACAATTGTGTGCTCAGATTTTCATTCCATACCATGACTCCTCATTAAATGATCTCCAAAATCAATGCTAAAACTCCTTTCACCTTGTCATATACATACAAGCTACAAAGAAAACAAATCATATCTTGCAACATAGACAACATGAATCCTCTCAAGATGAGTCCTTATTTTAATGCAACCTCATGTTTATATAGATAGAAGAGTATCTCCATGAGGCCTAATGGAGTCAAAATCATTATCCCATGGACCTCATGCTTCTATAGATAGAGGAGTGTCTCCATGATGCCTAATGGAGTCAAACTCCTTATCTATGGACCTCATAGAATGCATCAAACTCATTAGACTAAAACTTTCCTCCTCTGTTAGATCTTAGGCACTTGATCTTCCCATTATTTTCATTCTCAACAAGAGCCTTGAATGAATTGAACTTATCAAGAGCTTCTAACTTTTCTTTCAATAATGTTACCCAAGTCATTCTTGTGTAGTCATCTATAAGTAACATGAAGTAGCTATCTCCTTGAATGTGTTGGATTCTTGTAGGCCCATAAAGATCAATGTGTGTTAACTCTAAAGGTATTTTAGTAGAGTAGTCCTTAGACTTGAACCTTATTCTAGTTTTCTTACCATGTTGACATGCCTTGCAAAGTGTATTTGTAGGTTTGGTGATCCAGGCATATTATTCATAGACTTCTTAGTGCTTAACTTGACTAGATTGTCAAATTTTAGGTGACCTAACCTTCTTTGTCATAGCTAAATTTCATCCATCTTACTCATAAATCATCTCTCCTTCTTGATCTCATGAGACATATATATTGTTCTCAATCCTCTTAGCATTAGCAATTAGCCTTCCTAATTTAGATCTCCTTATCTCACACCCTATGTCATGAAAGGTTAGTGTGTGCCCTTGGTTGCACATTTGACTTACACTAAGTAGGTTGTGTTTCAAATCTTCCACATACAACACATTCTCTATCTGGGTTTTCCCATTATCCAAACTCAAGACACCCTTACCAACTATATTGGTAGTTGTGTTGTCTCCAAATCTCATTGTTCCTGCAGCATTCTTCTTTAATGAGATGAACTTATTTTTGTCTCCTTTCATATGGCTTGATAAAACATTGTCTATATACCATTTCATGTCTTCATCTTAAATCCAAAAGGTAGTCTGAGCTAGCATAGATTACTCTCTTTTAGTCTTCTACTCCTCCTTAGCAAATAATCCATCTTGACTCTTAGGCTAAATCTAATCAATCAAAAATTTCTTTGGCTTATATACCAATGTTTGACCCTTTTCATGCACTCTTTGAGCTCCATATACCTTGTTAAGTCTTGAGGGTCTTCTAACTCTATTAGGATAGAATCTTTTAATGTGTCCCATATTATGATAACTGTAGCAAACAACATTACATACATCTTAATTGATCACTCCTTTTCCCATGGTCCCATGATAACTCATCCCTCATTGAATTGGGACACCTGATTAGTCTTTTCATGTTAACTTTCATGTTGGTACTCTTTACTTGTTATGACTTCTCATGCTCTTTCTCAAACTTGGTCATCTTCTCTATGAGTTTCTCATGCTCAACCTTCAAGGAATCTATCTTTATATTCAACTAATCATACTCAACTTCCTTTTATCTAAATTTTGTCTTAACACCTTCTAACTAATTTTTGAGATCTTTGATGCTCTTCTCATCCTTTTTGACTTCTTTGACCATGTCATTCTTCAAGGTACATATCTATTCCTTAAGATCCTTGACCATAGATATCAACTCATGTTTCCTCTTCATTTGATGATTTAAATCATCTAAGGCACTTATGAGCTCAATTTCAAGGTCTACTTTAACTTATACTTCTTCGTTATTATAGTAGACTTATTCATCATACATGTTATCTTCTTCTTGATCACTAGACATCTTGTGATTCTTAAGATCACCTTCAAGATCTTAGGCTTGATTCAAAGGACCATGCTCTAATACCAATTGTTGGAATCACAATGACTAAGAGGGGGGGTGAATCAGTATTCAAAAACTTTCAATCAATATCATCCTCTCATCTATGAACTATGAAATCAACACAATGATCTAGAAATGCATTAAGAATCAATCACATGAGCATGAAAAAATATAACACATCACATATGTGGGAAAATATCATGGAGGATTAAAACCATAGAAATAAATCTTAGACAGATTATCCTATAATACAATGTATCAAATTTAGTTGATCACCAACCCCAAATTTATCAAACACCCACTTGAATTTAATAAGAACCTCCTTGCTAAGAGGATACACCCCCCTCTAACTAAACTCAATCAAATGACACTTTTTAAATCACCAACCTAAAAGGCATTTCCAACTCCCACTTGACCAAGCACCAACTCAGATAAGACCAATTCTACAAGAACCAACCTGTAAGGAAGCTTCAACTCCCTCTTTGACCAAGAACTAAATTAACCAATCAACCTTATTTATTCTGCTCTTATAATAAACTCTCTAATGTAGATCTAATAGTATATCAATATACAATGATCACTCCTCCAAATCTTCTCCACTTTATCTCTCTCAAAATTATCTCTAGGCTTCTTCACTCAACTAAGCCTCTTCAAGACTGAATAGGCCATGTGTCCTTGATCTTCATTTGTAGAATACCTATATGATATTCATGAACTACTTCTATTCTCTCTAATTAGGGTTTATAACATGTTACCTAACCTCTTTAGGCTCATTGATCTATCAATCTATTCACTTACTCTAAGCTTATTCAAATAGGCCTAAAATGCCTTGTATATATACTCATCTCTTGTTCATATACCATTTGGTCAGCTACACACCCTTAACCTCTTAGTTAGGCCATATAATAGGTATTAGGACATATATAAACATGATTCAAATGAACTTTGAGTTCCTTTTGGTCTGTCATAACTCTATTAGACCTCATTTCACTTTTAGGTCTCATCAAGACCTAATTGCATTAGGCCTTCTTATCAACACGTTACCATTTGATCCCTTGGAAAACATTACACCTCCAAATACATCACAATCATTTCAAAAAACATCCAAAAATACCTTAGCCAACATTATCTGAGATTCATAACACCTTTTAGGTCCAACCACTTCATGAAACTTATCAATAGTACTAAGTGTTATTAGGCTTGTGTACACCAAAAAATATGCCTTTCAATACTAAAGTTCAAGAATAATTAATCCACTAAAAATGATCAATAAAGTACATATACAAATTCTAAATTACCTCAGGGTCATTTCCAAATGCATTAGACACTTCCACATAGGAATAAGGGCTCAAGAACATCTTTGCAACTCACTCACTCAAAACTACCAGTTTACCTCAAAGACCAGTCATGGTGACTCAGACCTCCAACACCTATATAGACATTTTCCATGACTCTTGATGCATTAAAAATATTCTATGACATATTTATAAAATACTCAAACATAAAAATCAAAAAATTCTTCACAAATAAGCTTGTATATATGCATTTTCTCTCTTATTTGACTAACCACCACAACATGGAGGTATTTTGGAGAGTTTGCTACATGATATAATATTTTTTCTATTCATTTGAGACTATTATGGTCTATTTTTAATAATAACTTTCACATCAGGTACTTATTAGTGTTTTAGGGAGGTTTAACACATGTTTTGGTATTAACAAATGTTCATAAAGGATAACCCATTAAATCCAAAACCAATACCTATAGATCTTATCCAGGACCTTTCCCCATCTCTCCTTAACATATTAGGTTCCCATTCAAAAGTTATATGTGTCAACAAACATCTAAACGTGCCTCTCAAGTCTTAAGACCTCATTTTGTGAACTCGAGAAGGCCTAAAACATTGTTTCTTGTAATTCCCTTGAAACCATGGCCTCAAAATTTATTAACATGATTAAAATAACATATCATACCTTTTTCCATGATAACATATGCAAAATTGTCTTGAAAACTAATCTTCATGCCTCATTAGGCCAAACAAGGTCTAGGAGTGGTCTAGGGGCAAACTTTATTTAAAGGTCCTACCCTTGTAGGCTCACCCTAAAACTCTTGTGAGTGATCCAATGCCTCACATACATGCTAAAATAGTACCATGCAATCTCTCACATTCTTTATTTTACTCACATCATCATGCCACCAACTCATATCTTCACCATGCCATAACTAAGCTCAAGCTTCTAATGCACTTGACACCTTGACCTGTTCCTTTCATGTCATGATATCAACAAAACATAAAAAATAAGACACAAGACATAAAAATATACTCATATCACTACACTAGCCTCTTTCTAATGACAACAATCTTTTATAGCCTCATATAGACCTACATGACCAAGCTTCATGTGACTTGGCATCTCTCTTTCATGCACCTGAACACCTTTGACACCAAACCTCACAATATGAAACATTAATGACAACTCTTATCCATGCAAGATTCTCTCTTTCATGATTTACCTTACTCTTTTATGCAACCATAATACATTAGTTGCCTTTAAATTATCTCATGACAAAAATCTTCTCAATGCATCAACACTCTCTTACTATCATGCTCAAGCACTTGACCAAATATACCTTTGACATCAATGATCATTATGTAATTATATGATGCAACCTTTTGCATCAATGACAACAACATGCTAAGACAAAGCACAATCTAGATCTACAAGAATCTAGTCCTACATTAACGGAGCAAGCATATCAAGATTCACATGCATTTCATTCAGGAGCTTATCCATAATGAATTCATTTATGTCCATTACTTCTAGACTATGGATAAAAGTGTTGATATATTGACCAAACCCTTCATTCAAAGCAAACATCATCATTTGTGGGCTCTTCTTGGGGTTTGGGTAGCTCTTTCACCCTCCTCTAGGGGGCATTTCTATGTACTTGAATACCTCACCATGGCTTGTTTTTGGGAACCAATTCCACTACCCACATAAGATATTATTAAGGGGAGGGGAAGGGGTGTTAGTGTAGGTTTTTATTCCATTTAATAATTTTTCCCTTCACATGTTATTTAGATTTCTTAGGTGTTATTTTAGGTCAGTGGGGATGATAATCTCACATTCATGAGGATGTTTGATCATGTCTATCTTACACCTATATATGTACCTTTCCTAAATCTATTTTAGCTAATTTTATTATTGCTAATAATTGAATCTTTCGATTATTGAAGATTTGCTTCTCTTAGTTTGTGTTTGATTTTGGTTTTGTAACAGGTATATCTTTGGCATAATTTATTTTTACATATTACACATATTTGTGCTTCATGTTTACTCAACCTCAATCCTCGATTATGACTTAATATTTTCAAAACCTTACAGTGGGGAAAATAAACTAAAAGTGGAAATAAACTAACCTTTTTTATCTTCTCTTGGCCAAAGACAATTTACAATTATAAAAAAAGAGTAATTATAACAAACTTTGTTTTTTGGTCACTCATCATACTCTATACACCAATATTCCTCCTATAACCAATTGAATACCTTCTTTGACTCTCATACACTCATGTTTACAATTATATTTGTGTCTCCTATTCACCATCTCTAGGCTAAGTCATCGCATTCTAATTTTTTTTCAAATTCATGGAGGATAAAATTCTAAAAAAATCAATAATTAAATTCCTTGTTAAATTTGACTATATATATATATATATATGAATAATAAAATAAAAACTATTAAATATAACTATAACTTAGAATTTATGAATATATTTTATTACTATAGTTATACTATATTATAAGCTATAATTTATAACTACATTATGTAGCTATTTAAAATTATATATTATATTAAATTCCAAAATAGTAATTCTAGATAATAATCATATTATGTATTTATTTAAAATTATATATTATATTAGATTTAAAAATATTAAAGCCAGACAACAACAACAATAATAATAATAATAATATATAACTATTTAAAATTATATATAAATTAAAGCTCAAAATATTAATGCAAATAATAATAAGACACACACACATTATTGAATACATTTAAATAATAAATATAATCAATGTTCAAATTTAATGTTGATGCCACTAGAAAATTTATTTATTTGGGTGGCAAGTGTAATTGGAAGACAAGAGCAAGCTTGGTAGTTAACAACTTCCTTTGACCTAACACATCCACCACACTTGAATTAGGAATTAAAATCTTCATAATCTAGACCAATTTTATTAATTACACACATTTCCCCTTGGTTGTTACAATTTATAGGTTGTAAATGGGTAGGTGGTTACATAGACGTGTTGAATAAAGTGCATGTGTATGAGTTGTTAAGTTATTGAAACCCCTAACAAAAGGCCCAAGAATCAAATAATGAATATTCATGATTTTTTGGCACTATTTTTCTATTTAGAAAATTATGGATTTTTTGTATTAAAACTGCTAAATGTAGTGATATAGCCTCTGAGAGTGTCCTTTAATACACCAATGGACTCCCAAATGTGTCAAAATGGAAGCGACATCATAATTCTACCATTACTCTCAATATACAACTTTCATGGTAAACACATTATTCAAGTATGGCAAAATTTCCCCTACAAAGATTGATGGTTATGTAAACAACCCTTAAGAGAACCAAGATTTATGAAAATCACCCTGCATATTCCAGAGATTTCATCAATGTATAAGAAATACTCACTTTGAGCAGTATTGTTAATGGATTCTTAATTATTCTTTAGTTGGATGATGAATAGGTTTTATTTTTTCTAATCTTCATGGATCATACCTCCCTCTTGGGAAGATTTACTCCCAATAAATCTTAGTGGTTGAGGATATGTGAGAGATTTCCCACTCTCCTTGAGCTACCATGTTACTTTCCTTAGTCTCTTCCCTTTGATGTCAACTTGTTAATACTCTTGTGGCCCTCTTATACTCTTTTTGACTTTCCACTGTAACAATACATTCTCTTTCAACTCCCATTGAAAATCCAAGGCAAAGTATTTTATAGAGGGTATAAATTATCATGCCTTAGCCAACATGGATGGCTCATATAGATGTAAGTTCTCATTATTTATTTATAATCACATTCAAATTATAAGGGGTGTACAAAGGGCATGGGGAGGATCAAACTTGAAATCATTCTCTCCAACCTCATCTAAGTGGTGAATGACCTATACCTTAGAGGTTTTGGGCTTCATTGCTTTCTCTTGAATACTATCTTTACTCAAATACAACCATACATTATCCTTTACTTAGAACATGAGATATTTTTGGTCTTGATCATGTTTTTCATTGTATTTGGCTTATGAACTCACACCATGCAACAAATATGCTTTGTATGTAATCTCACATACCAGCCTTTACAAATGAATTTTTCTTCTATCTCATTACACATGCATTTTCATTGAATAATTATTTTCCATTTTATTACACTATGCTCCACATTATTTTGATTTCCCTTCTAGTTACCTTACACTAAACCTTGTTACCATTATCAACATGACCATTGCACCTTTGGGGTGAAATTTATATTTAGCATTTATCACTTGACCATTTATTTGTAGTCATCCATGATGGTAAAAACCTAACAATGTGGTTATTTGACTAAAAAAACACACCGAGTCATATTTTTTATATCTTACTTTTATTTACAAGTAAACATCATTGGTTTTTCATCTTTTTGAAAAAGAAATTTTTAGTTTAATTAGTTCTATTCAATTTATTATTTTATTTTATGCCATTGTATATTTATTTAAATTTTACATCTAATTATTTAACCCTAAAATCTAGATTAGAGAATCTAGGGTTAAAGGGGTAGAGATAGCCTAGGGCAAAAGGATAGTATGTTATCTCTAAAGTAGGCCAATTAATTTTTAAAACTCAAATAAACATATACTGAATTTATTATGTTGAGATATGCTTAAAATAAAAAGTTACATCTATGCTAGATATTGCAATGATAATAAAAACAAGATACTTAGTTGTTCTCATACTAATATACATCTGGAACAAGAAATAATAATATTGGAAGTGGATTCTAGATCAGTATTCATATTCTAGATGAAGCACTTATGTGACTTCATTCACTTGCATCGACCTCAGATAGTTACATCAATGCTTATATCTAACCTAGACATAGTTAACCTTTTTAGAATACCTCTTAGATCTGTATACGACCACCTAAAATATTTTGGGTTATGTGTTGCCTTCACTTTGGTGTGCTTAGATATAGCTCATAGACTATTGCTCATTGTTAAATATCAAAACACTAATTATTCATCTTCATATTGGTTGTGGTAAAAATGGGTTAGTAAGAACATGGTGTCAAATTACCCCAAAGACCCCTCTTTTAATGAGTGTTGCCTATATATCTAGTACTCTAAAGAGGGTCTTAAACTTATATAGTTATCCCCTATATGTTGTTTGTATGTATGATGCAATGGTGAAAATGGGTTAGTAAGAACATGGTGTCAAATTATCCCAAAGACCCGTCTTTTAATGAGTATTGCCTATATATCCAATACTCTAAAAAGGGCCTCAAACTTATATAGTTATCCCCTACATGTTGTTTGTATGTATGATGCAATGAGTGATAAACAAGTACATAGATTGACCTAGCTTGTAACTTAGAAAATGTGGTTCATGGGATCTGTATACACACAAAAATTTTAAACTTTATTAGCTATTGATGCTTTCTCTCTTACAGAAACACATCAAATCTTAATCTCTCTAACTGGACACCTTAAAAGGTGCACCAAGAAATGGGTTGACAAACCTTTAGTGCTTTGCAATAATGTTGGCCCAATACCACCACTTAAAACTAATAAAATTTACTCCTATCTATTTCCCTAAGCTTTAAATCCCAACTTATACATTTCCCTAAGCAACTCACCACCCAAAATATCCCCTACCAAAGAAAAAACCCTTTTTACCATGTTTTTAACTACGTCAATCAGGCCAACCCTATTCTAGGTCTAGTGCATGTTATGAAATTATATCAGCTTAAGACAACATAGTTTGAGACCTAACGACTTTATTTCCCACCTAATAAGGTTGAGAAGGATGACTACATTGGCTAAATTCCTGGGATGGTTTAGATTTAATCCATGGCTATAGATACCCCTTTCATTTCATTTCTAATAGAGGATCATTCAATTACACATCATTACTGATTTTAAATATGCTTATACAATCAATAGGAGGTTTCATTACTTAGGTTTTTACCTTGGAGAACTAGCACTTATCTTGTGGAAGTCTTGGATGCATAGGAGGAGTCTTGTAGCATAGAGTTGATTTATCTTTGTGATCTTTACAAGTGCATAACAACCTCTTATAAAGTACCATTGGACAAGGGAGAGATGAAGGAATGATGAGTTCACTTCAACAAGGTAAGTATATTCGTATCCCTTCATATTTCAATAGGTATATGTTATACAGTCAATATATATTGAATTGTATCTCTCCTTGCTTAGAAATCATTTCTATGTTATAGAAAGATTTGTCTTTGCATGTTTATTATCTCCCTCATTTGTGCCACAAGCTTTGTTGGATGCTAAATTATCTTGCATATGTATTCACTAGATTAGTTTACATATTTGCTTAGAATATTAGCTTGCTTAATATTATTTATAATCATAAAACCTAGCTAGGGTTATCACCAAATGGCATTTGACTAGAGGCCTTAGAAACCTCTCCTTTACCATAGTGTGACAAGTGATCCCTTCTTGTAGGTTTAGAGGATCCATTATTTGTCATGACCCCAATTTAAATGTATTTCCAAGCGTATTTTTTAGTTGATTGCCTTTTCTAAGATTGAATATTATTGAGTAAGATAAGTTATAGAACTATCTAGTGTCGCTTATATACATTCTTGTGAACCTGACATGAATCTAACCCTTATATATTTCTATTTTTCCTCTACAAACAAATGGATAAACCTATTTTAAAACTTTTTGTACACAAGTTTTTATACTCAATCAACCCTGTTGATTTTGTTCAGCTCTTTGTGTAGGTTTTTATAACTTCATCGACCTAGTCAACCTAGTTAGGGCATATTTTTGTAGGTTTTCCAACTGAGGTGAGCCTATCAATTATGTTTGACTTTATATTCAAAAAATTTATAGTACTATAAAACTAGATTGATCTAATTGATATAGTTTCCTTTCCCACTCTTATAACATTTAACTAAATCAATCTATTCAATTCCTTGATTTTTTGCATTTTTCCTTTAAATAACTAGGTTGATCTGATCGACATAGTTATATTTTTTATATCATTTTCTAGTTTTATTTATACTTTATCAACCATCTTGATTATGTCTAAATATTTTATCTTCTACCTCTGGAGGCTCAAAATTCCATCTAAACAACACCGTTCAAAACAACAACTCAACATATTTAATAAAACTACTAGACCGACCTGGTCAACTTTATATTATTTGTCAAGTTAAATATAGCCAAATCAGTAATTTATTTTTGTCAAACTTTAAGTAATTTCATTTTTCTACTAAATTTAAAATTTTAAATTTTAATATTGTCTTTACTAGTTTTTTAGTTCTATAAAATTCTACCTTTACAATCAACTACATCAACTGGCTAGACTTAATTATTTATTTAATTTTGTCCAAAAAACTAAGTCAACTTTCTTGATTGAGTTCATTCTAGACTATCTTCCAACATATTAAGTCGATCAGATCGACTCTATTTCATTCTTTATATACAATTTGGTCGACCAGGTTGACCTTGTTCTATTTATTTTACCTCCTAGTTACAACCTACTATGTTTGCTTATTTTTCCAACTAGATCAACCAGATCAATTTTGAATCACCTCATTGATTTAGTTCATTCCCAAACTATTATGTTTTATTGATAAACCAATTATATTGACTAGGTTGATTTTGTATTACCTGGCCAATTTAGTTCATTTTCACATTGTTTTGTCTTCATGTCCAGAAATCAACTCAATCAACCTAGTCAACTTTGTTGGCCCTAGCTGACTTAGTTAAATATGTGGTTGACATGGTTGTTTTACCTCTATTTATAACATAGTCCAATGGTGGTTGACCTAGTTTTATTAACTAATATATTCATAATTATGTCTTCTTTTCAACTTCCTATTGGTCAAGAAAATTGCATAATCAAGGATTTAGATCAGAAGCTCACTTATATTATCATTTCATATGAAACTCTTAAATTTCTTCCCTCATGTCTTCCTCCTCCAAAATTAATTACCCCATCCACTAATCCTCAATTAAAATCACTTCAAGCAACTACTAAGTAATCTTTCCAATCATTTCTCTTAAAATTAATTCATCTAATCCTCCCCAAACTCAAAGGAAAACATCTAATTTAATTAATTTTAACCCAACCCACCCTCCCTTAAGTCTAGAAAAACTCAAGAAGAAATTACAACCCTCCAAACCCATGAGATTTTATCCTTCCAAACTCCCTCCAAGATGGTACAGACCTAATAAGTTTTGTTGGTGGCATACTATGATAGGTCATTCTCATGAGACTTGTTGTGATCTTCACTGATTTCTTCTTGCTTCCTTGTTTGGTCCACAAACTAATATTGATATTCTTACAAAATAACATTTCCAAGACTACCTTCAAGAAACACATGTTGGGGAATCTTGTAATTCCCATCCACATGTCACTTCATACTTTTGGGCATCTTAAGATGTTTATCCCTACATATAATTACACTTTGGGGCATCCCATGACACCCATTATTCTTCTACATTGCATATTTAAAAAAAATCAACTTCAAGAAACCTTCCAAGACACATAGGCTTGTATTTCACATGCTCATCTTTGATATAGATGTTAGCATAGTTTTTTATTTTTATGTTTGTCTCATGTTTCTTTATCTTTGTGCACTTCATTTTATTTAGTTTTATTTTAATCACACCATTATTTCCTTTGGGTTCTTTGGTTTTATTTCACTTTATAGTTTGTGAGTTGCATTGTAGTACCTCAGATAGGACCATGTATTCCTCACAAACACACTTTACTAGCACCATTATTTCCTCTTTGATTCCTTGGTTTTGTTTCATTTCACTTTCAGCAATTGTTTTAATTTTGTTTCCATTGAGTTTATCATTGATTATATTTTCATCTCATTCTTCACCTTAGTATCTTTATGATTATTTGGCCCTTATTTATTTTTACTCTTTATTGGGATGATAATTTACCTTTACCCTCCTTTGGGATGATTAATAATTTCATTTAGGACTTGTTATAGATCCCTTGTAGGTTATTATGTCTTCTATAGTGACACAACTTTCATCACATAGTCCCATCCTTTACAGACCACTATCTTACTTCTTTGTGATCAGTTACAAGCATATTCATCATTGTCTCACTAATTACATGAATATATCTCTCATGATATCCATAATTACCTTATTTCTTTTCATTTGAGGCACACATAGGCCAATTTTGAGATTGCACACTTGCTTATGGACAAGTCTAGGAATCTTTAGAAACCTTGATCTTTAGGTCCTTTTTTCTATTCACCAAGTGTGAGCTCCTTTGTTTTTGTCACCTATTTCACTCATGATTGATTCTATAAATATATATGGAGGAAGAATATAAAATTAAAAAAGAGTTAAACCAAAATCATAAAAGAAACAAAAGGCAATGATTAAAAGGTAAATACAATATTAAAATTTAGATCACACCAAAAAATGTGATCTATATTTGGCACATCTTTTATCTTAGTTGAATCTCAAACTCCACAATTAGCCTTCTGATATAACTAAGGTCCATTTAGGTGCAGTAGGCTAGTAGTCTAGGGTAGGAAGTCTCATTATATCATATACTATCTAGTGCCACCTACTTTCTTACATAAGTACCTAATCTTCGTAGTAGATTGATGGCTATGTAAGGGGTCCTAAGGAATGATGAACACATTGTGGGAAGGTAGGTCTATTTTAATTTTCATGAATATATCCTTCATGAAATGATTTATGTACTTCATTTGTTAGCCCAAATTATGTGTTCATTAGTCAGAGTATCCTAAGTCCTTGTTGTTGATAGTTTCTAGCCTTGCTCACTTGCCTAGTGTGTCTCATTATTACTAAGGATGTTCACATCACCCATGTGGTGCCTCACATTACATTATTTGCATCATATATTCCTGATATTCAACTTTATGGGCATTGATTTTAGTTGATCACATCTACCTATTTACACCTTTTGGTTTATAGCTTATGAATTGCATTGTAAGACCCTTTATCCAAGCCTTCCTCACAAATATCCCTTCACTATGTATTTTCCACATCATATCATTGTCATACTAGTCATGTCATTAGGTGGTTGTGTTTTCTTACATTGTATCTAAGAACAAACACTAAGTTTGAGTTTTCATCCGTTAGAGCTTTTGATTTTGATCTATATATCATGCTTTTGTTTGATTTTTGTGGCTTTCACTTATCTTACATAGGGAATTTGACATTCTTATATTTTTTCTTTATGTATGACTCAACATACTTATCTTACATTTTGATTTACATTCTCATTTTCAGTCATTTATGCTTTATTTATGTTTGAATAGACTTGCCTATTTGACATGAGTTTACCTTTCACTTACATATCTTTATTATATTTTTCTTGAATTGATATTTCATTTACTTAAAAATATTTTACATGCTTCCCAATGTGATTTAGTGTTTTTTTCATTCATTTCCTTATTTTCCTTTTAAAAATTCTTAGTTTTTTTTTGCAAACAACTTGTTCCATTGTTGAGTGAGTTTGGATTGTTACTTCACATTCATCAATGTTATTTTAGTTTATTTTCTTTTTCCATATTTGTTTAAAGTATGGTTTATTACTTATTTTACATTGATGTTGGATTTTATTAGTTTTATGTATCCTTAGTTTGATATAGTTTGTTAATTTTCTTACTAAAGGTGCATTTGTCTTTGTTTGTTTTATATTGATTCTCATGTTATTGTTTTGTCTTTATTATTTAGCCTTGTATCATTAGGGTTTGTATAATGTAGGTAATATTACCTCCATAATAAATATTATTTGGTCATGTATCATTAGGGTTTATCTAATGCAAGTATTGCATCCTCCATAATTAAGATTGTTTAGTCTTACATCCTTAAGGTTTGTCCAATGCAAGTATTGTTCCCTCTATGATTGAGATTATTTAGCCTTATATCCTTAGGGTTTATCCATTATAGGTATTACATCATCCATGATCAAAACTACAAATATAATAGGCAACCATTCAGAGATAAAGGTAAGTTAAGGTATGATACTTTTAAATTACTTTAGTTATTTCCTTATTGTCATATTTATTTTTTTACTGTAATTTATTAGCTTAGACTTATCGATTGTTATGTTATTTTCATAAAGTACCATCCCATGTTATAACTACATTACATGTGATGATCTTTGAGTGGGGTATATGTTTACACATAATATTTTTAAAATTTATCAGTTACTGATGCTTTCTCTCTTACAGGAACCCATCAAATCTAAATCTCTCTGAGTGCACACCTTAAAGGGTGCATTGAGAAAGGGGTTGGTAAACCTTTGGTGCTTCACAATATTATTGATCCCTATACCACCACTTAAAACCAATACAAATTACTCATCTATTTATCAAGCTTTGAAACCTCATTATACATTTTCCTAAGAAGTTCACCACCCAAAATAGCCCCTACCTAATCAAAAATCTCTTTTTACCATGTTTCCTACTACGTCAATTGGGTTGACCTTGTTCTAGGTTTAGCACACATTACAGAACTATGTCAGCTTAACTTGGCATAGTTCAAGACCTAAAAACTATATTTCTTGCCTAATAAGGTTGACTAGGCTAATTACATTTGATAAATTCTCATAAGGTTTTAGGCTCAAATCATGGATATATATACCTCATTTCATTTCATTTATAATAGAGGATCATTCAATTATACATCATTATTGCTTGTAAATATGCTTATACAATCAATAAGAGGTTTCATTGCTTAGGGTTTTACCTTGGAGAAGTAACACTTGTCTTGTGGAGGTCTTGGATGCATAGGATAAGTCTTGTATCCTAGAGATGATTTATCCTTATGATCCTTACAAGCCCAAAAAACCTCATAAAAATCACTATTGGATAAGGGAGAGATTGAGGCATGAAGGGTTCACTTCAATAAGGTAAGTGTATTCCTAACCCTTCATATTTTGTTAAGTAGATGTTGTAAGGTTAATAGTTATTGAATTATATCTCTCATTAATTAGATCATTTATATTTTAAATATAGATTTGTCTTTGCATGTTTATTATCTTCCCATTTGTGCTACAATATTTGATGAGGACTAGATTAGCTTGCATATGCATTTACTAGATTAGCTCACACAATTTTTTAGAATATTATCTTGCTTAATATTATTTATAATCATAATACCTAGCTAAGGTTATCACAAGATGGAATTTGACTAAAGGCCTTAGAAACCTCTCTTTTACCATAGTGTGATAAGTGATCCCTTATTTTAGGTTTAGTGGATCCATTATTGGTCATGACCCTGATTTAAATGTAATTTCAAACATACTTGTTAATTGATTACCTTCTCTGATCTTGAATATTATTGAGTAGGATAAGTTATAGAACTATCTAGTTTCACTTGCATACAAGATGTTCCTTCGGTACTTAAGACTTGTAGATGTGTTTTCCCTATGTCTGATATGAATATAAGAGAAAATAGGGAAGCTTTGCTCACTTGAGTGCTTGATTGAATGATTTTGGTAAGTTGCCTTGTGAGAGGTAAGAAGTTGTTAGGTGATGGATGAATGAGGATTTATCATATATATATATATATATATATATATATCAATCTCTTTGGAGAATTTATCACATTAAATCACTTAGGAAAACCATAGGACTATGTTTTATTTATAAATTGGATGACTTTAGAGCACTGGACACTTGTGTTGGAATATGACACTAGCATTGGTGTAGACGTTTGACTTGGATGCAAGTATTTGAAAAGGCATAAAATAGGCACAACTTCAAAACTTTCATAGACATAAGATAAGTAGTTTTTGTAAAATTTTGGGTATGACATAAGGTCTGAGTCATTATAATAGCATTGGTTGGACAAAGATATAAGAAATAGGCACAAAGAGATGGTGTATGTGACCCTTTCAACAACTAGAAGGTCTAGAAGCTAAAGGTACATCCATCATATTTATTTTCCAAGTGTATAAGACTAATATGTTATATAATTCATAAATAGTGTATACATTCCCATCCTCTAATCTAGTAATGAAATTGTTAGTTTAAAAGAAAAGAAATGTGTACTTGGGTGTATATAAGACACCATATCTTCACATGAGTCCAACTTGAGTGACCTACTAGTGATTGACTTTAAATCAAGAGCATGTTAAAATATATAATAAATGCATATAATGTTAAATTTAAAGCATTTGAAATGATTTAAATTGAAAGAGAGAAAGATTTAGGAGTACACTTGTTTATCGATGCAACCACCTTGCCAGTTGACAATTTGATTTGAAAATATGAAAGATGTATCATTATGAACCATTAAATATGATATTAAGACAAATATAAATTTGGAAAGTACACATATATATAAATATTAGAGGACATAAGCTCCCAACCTTGGAGAAAAGGTGATTTGCCACCTGACAATTGATATTTTCTCAATCGTGCCACCCAATCATACTTGTAACCTATTGAGTGTGAGTGAACCAAGTCAACTCACACTATAAATATGGTGAGATTAAATTATGTAATCAAATTCTACCTATAAAATTGTAAAGATTAAGTGATTTGATCACCTTAATCATACCAAAAATAAACTAACTAATAAAATAGATTGGCTCAATATAATCCATAAAAGTCCAACCAAGTGGGCGGTCACAGTCTATAAAGGTGTTTTGAAATCTAAAACTGGTTTTTATTTTTTATTTTAGGTTCCCTTTACATATCATATGCAACTCATATAAGTTTCATGTTGAAAATTGGGTATATTAATGGTACAAATATATAGAATTCTACAATTATGTATATGAATCATGTAACTATGATTTTGAGCCAATTTACAAATTGTGTAAATGTAGAGAAAATGTTTCCATAACATGTCATTATTTTATATCTAAAACTAAAAATACTGTAAGTGTGACTAACATGTTTCCAAAACATGTTACCACTGTATATTTGAATATGGTGAACTATGAAAAATGTTGAAGCCATGCCTCTAGGGCATGCCCCAACTAATATGGCCCCCCTTTTGAGGTGAGGGGAAATAGAAAATGGTAGTCACTTTACCTCCATATAGAAGGAACATGTCTAGGTAAATGTATCATTGAAGCATGTTGAATGTGATCACATCAAGTTCTATGATGCATGATGTGAATTATGACATTGTCTAGATAGTAACAATACAAGCTCATGAAGAAATCAAGCATACACATAAAGCACTAAAAATCAAATCAAAAGGCAAATGGTCTAAGAAGACTTCAAACAAGGGAAATTTTTAATGTCTTACAATTGAAGAGACATAAACTAGTCAAATGTCCACAAAGCAAAGAATGACATATTCAAATGTCAAAATACAACAAACCATGACATATACAAATGTCACAATAGGAAAACATAGGCATGGGGCCCACAATCAATGGAGCATATTCAAATGCTCAGACAAGTAATATAATTCATGATAATAGCAAACAAGGAACACACTCAAGTAAGTGTAAAAAGGAAAGCATGAAAAATAAGCAACCAACATAAGCATATCATACTAGCCCATGGATTATATGTGTTAGCAAAAAATGTTAAGTACATAACATATCACGTACACTATGAAATATGTAAACATGAATAAAGGCATGTGTAAGTACATAATCTCAAACATGATAATGCAAAGTGATCATACAATAATATAACCTAGGTGTATCATGATCAAAGAAGTGGATGTCCCCAATGTCTACATGACATGAGTAGAGGGAAGGCCCAACATATAAAAGTACATATATAATGTATCTGTGTATGCTTGTATCACACTCAAATTATGTGTAAAACACACACACATATATATAGAAAAAATGATATGCTATCTACCAACATATAACCAACAACATATACTCTAAGGAGATAATAGAACATGTAAATGCTTTTGGAATTTTTAAGTTTTTTGATTTTTTGGTATTTTTGGAATATGTCAAAAAAATAACTATCCTATGATCTCATCTAATGGATGCTTATAGGCATCTCTCTATTGTGAACTTGGTGCAATAAATTGGTGGTACTACCAAGGAACATGTATAGGTGCAATATTTATCAATGTAGAATATGTAATGTTTTATGTATGTGAAATAGGACTCTACGTCTATGAATAAAAAATAGAATGAATGGGGGTTCTTAGAACCCATCATTGATTTTTTGTGGTTTTGTTAAAATAGAAATAATAATATGTTTAGGTGCTCTAGATATTTGAATATGATGTGTAGTAAATGAGAATTACATGAAACCCGTGGTGGATCTTTGATGCAATGGTATTTCAAGTATTGGCCACTTAAGAAAAGGGATTTACTATTTCTTACCATTTTATATAGCATTAACCTTAGTAGGTTTGATAACTAATTGCCTGGATAAAAAAATTTCTTATTCAAGAGGATGTTCATATGGAATTCTAGAAACTGTAATTACCTAATTGGAATGAATGTATTTAACACACACATGCACTAGAGAAGGTACTTATCAAAGTGTATGTATCCAAGGTCATCCCAATAACATATCAAAGATACCTATAGAAGGTATAAATTAGAAGGTAGTCACCACATGTGCATGACCTACCTATAAAGGAAAATCAACCTAACCAAGAATATGCTATGAAGTCTGATCAAGTGCTCTAACTAATATGGTCCAAGGATGTAAATCATGATTTGGATAACCTAAATGTGTAAGTAATGTCATGGTACAAACATTTTCACTTGCACCATTAGCAATAATAACATTGTGTATAGGGCGTTGATCAAGTTGTGCTCAAATGAATAAGGAATGGAGATCTGATTCATCATCCCTATTCTCACTATCATCAAAAATAAGAGAGGGTCTTTGAACCATATGAGATGTATGTCACGTATAAGTATCAATAATCACATCCAATGGGTTCCCATAATGTGATGAAGGAGGATGTACATTATATGCCATTTGCACATGTAGATCCTTCTTAGAATGGTATTGCAAAGGATTGTTAAATATTTTATGCTTATAGTGATCACCAAGTTGTGAACCTGATTCCTTTGGAGGATCATCAAATTTAATCTTTTGGTCATAGATGAGGTCTTATATTTTATGCTTCGAGGTAAAACATTTATTTATAAAATGCCTAGGGCCTTGGTGATAGTTGTTAGGTTATGGAGTAAAAGCTTCAACTATTTGCAGACATGGAGGAGTTGCTGAGTGTCACAGTCACCGACGTCGGTTAGGCCGACCGACATCGGTCAGGGGTGAACAGAAGGGCAACCAACATCGGCAAGAGTCAGCCAATGTTGGTCATCTCCAGTTAGACAGGGACTGACGTTGATCACCTGTGTGTTCTAAAACTATTCGTTGCACGAACAGTTAGTTTGTTGAACTGAGTGTTTGCATGTAAAGGTTATTTCGAGTCTTGAGCTGCGTGTCTAAATTAAGAGTCTAAGTTATGGTTAAGTCTGGGATCTATTTATAGACCCATTGGCATGTATTGTAATTATGAGCTAAAAAGGAAGGCAAGGAAGATCCTTCCATTGTAAGATCATTTGAGTTGCAGGTTGTTGCAAGCTCATAAGAGATCTACATGTGTAAGGTCTGTTGAATTGCAGGTTGTTGTAGGTTCATGGGAGATCTACTAGAAATACTTTAGATTACTTGTGTACTGGCAGGGTTATTACTGACTAGTTGGAGGTGAACACCAATTATGTGTGTGAGTTGTGTGTTGGGACCATTTTTGGTAGGAGAGTGAACTCTTGATTGATAATTACTGGGAGCCCTTGAAGTGTGGGAAGCCTCTGAGAGGTGGAAGAAGAAGTGGCATCTTCTTTATTGTATTTTATTTCTAGATGAATATTAATACAAGATTGTGTATTGTCTCTCATATTCTGTGTTATTTGTGAATTCTAGTTACTTGTACTTCTGGTTAATTTCGCATGTTTAATTTCTTGTATGTGGTAATCATATTGTGCTCTTTCTGAGGAGCAAGATCCTAACAAGTGGGATCAGAATAGGTGTGTTGTTCTGGATTCCCCATCAATAGTCACTATAAGAATTCACATCATACCATTTGGGTAAAGGTATACTCATATCAACCTCTATATAATGATGGAGATATATGAGGTGACACTCTAAAATCCATGGGAGTAATGAAGTGGGAGACTCAAGTAAAAATGTAAATTGTCTCCATGGTACATATGATAGGACAAGCCGATTATGTTTTTGTGACCCCACATTAACCATGGTAGTTGTTTCTTTTTTAGGTTCGGGAGGTTTTACCTTGTAAGTTGGTTTGATAGTAAACTTGGTATTAGATTTATATGTAGTCAATGTGTTTACTACATACTTAAGTTTTTTTAATGAGATAAGTTTTATTTCACGATTGTGAATAATATGGCATAAGTGTTTAAAAGATTTGAATTTTTGAAAATAATGGACTCATGTATAGGAGCAATCAAACTTTTCTTGAAGATGTCCTAAAGCTCTTTATCTTCCATAGGATTGGTCATTTTAGCTAACATTATCTTGTATCGTAAGACATATTCATTCATTGGTTCACTAGTTCCTTGTTTATTTTTTGTAATTTGGGCATAAGAAACCTTTTCGATGATATTGATATGGATGTGTGCCAAAAATTAGTCTAGAAGAGGTTTGAATGCATTTACTGATTGGATTGGTAATTCATAAAACCACCTTAAAGTATAGTATTTTAATAACTTTGGATATAATTTGGTCAAAAGTTTATCATTGGAGGCACAATCAAGGCATTCTGCATAAAAATATTAAGGATGTTGTTCAGTATCACCCTTGCCATCATAAAATTTGAACTTAGGTGCAACAAACCAGTTGGCAATGGGTACAAATATATGTTCGGTGAAAGAATATTATGCAACACCTCTTGTGAGTCAATAGCATAAGGTGATTTCATATAATTTTGTTCAATATTTTGAACCTTAGTTTGAAAAATATTTATATTTTGGATAAGAGCTTGCACCTCTTGGTCTTTAAAGTTGGATATCTATGAAGTCACCAAAAGAGGTGTGCCCATAGGTTGGGTAGATATAGGCATTGAAACTAGAAACTAGGTTGAAGTATTAATGTTTCCCATTAAGATGTGGCAATAGTAGTTTTAGGGAACAAAGGTTGGAATACATATTGCATGCACCCATTAGATGTTGGTGGATTTATTGGAATTGAATTGGTTATAGGACCTTCTAAAGATTCACCATCACTAGGTGAGGAAGACTTAACCTTATCATGTTTACTAGTTTCATCTCTTATAATATTTAAAAATTCATCTATTAACCCTTTGTTGTTATTTAGATGAGTCACTAATGCTTCTTTATCTTCCATTTGAAATCAATTTTTTTGGTTAATATTTTTCCATTACTTAGAAATGAAAGATGGTGGAATTTTAAACAACAAACTAAACCTCTAAGAATAAGTAAAATTTTCATTCATATATATTGGGTTAACTAAATGTTTAATCCTCAAATATAGATTTGGGAATATATGATTAAAGGGGTAGAGATATCCTAGGGCACATGGATGGTAGACTATCTCTAAAGTAGGTTAATTAATTTGTAAACTCAGATAAACATACACTGAATTTATTATTATGAGATATGTTAAAATATAAAGTACAACTATGCTAGATATTGAAAGGCTAATGAAAATAATATTTTTATTTGGTTTTGATGCTAATACATATCTATATTTTGAATAATAAAGAATAAGACTGGAAGTGAATTCTGGATCAATCATCAAATTCAAGATTAAGCACTTCTATGACCTTCGACACTTACATCAATGCTTATATCTACCTAGATGTAGGTGTAATGTACAGAATACTTATTATATCTGGATGTGGCCACCTAGAGTATTTTTGGTTATGTGTCACCTTCACTCTAGTGTACTCATATCTGGCTCATGGATTGTCACTCCTTGTCAAATAACAAAACAATAGTTCTTCATCTTCATAGTGGTTATGGGAAAAATGGGTTAGTGGGCACATGGTGTAAGGCTTCCCCAAAGACCCCTTTATCAATGATTTTTTCTTGCATACATAATAATTCAAACAAGGCCTCAGACTTATGTAGATCTACCCTATGTGTTTGATTGTGTGTGTATCATGAAATGTGTAATAAGTACATAGAGTGACGTAACGTATAATTTATAAAATGTGGTTCATGGGATGTTCCTTCAATACTTCAAACCTGTAGATGTGTTATTCCTATGATTGATGTGGAAATGGGAAAAAATAGGGAATCTTTGCTCACATGTGTGCTTGATTGAATGTCTTTGGCAAGTTTCCTTATGAGAGGTAAGAAGTTGTTAGTTAAGGAATGAATGAGGATTGATCATGTATGTATACTAATCCTTTTGGAGAAAATATTAGATTAAAGGAGTTCAATCAACCATAGGAATACATTTCATTTGTAAATTAGATGAATTTAGGTCACTAAACACTTGCATTAGAATATGACACTAGTGTCGACGTAGGCATATGACTTGGATGCAAGTATCCAAAATTATAGAAAAAGGCACAGGTCCAAAACTTATAGAGACATAAAATAAGAAGGTTTTATATCATTCTGAATATGATAGAAGGTCTAAGTCATTAGAATAACATTGGTCAGAATAAGATATAAGTAATAGGCACAAAGAGAGTGTATGTGAGCCTTTTGGCAGTGGGAAGGTCTAGAAGTTGAACGTATGTACATGATATGTATTTATCAAGTGTACAAGACTAAGGTGTTATATAATTCAAAAATAGAACCTACCCTAATTCTATAGATAATTATAATAATTTTAAAAGATCTAATAGAATAACCAATAAATTTATGCATATGTGGAAATTTGTCCAAAAAAGACAATTAAATTATGTCTAAATTTAAGGATTCGCTATGCTAT
This sequence comes from Torreya grandis, assembly GCA_037957365.1. Classification (NCBI taxonomy): domain Eukaryota; kingdom Viridiplantae; phylum Streptophyta; class Pinopsida; order Cupressales; family Taxaceae; genus Torreya; species Torreya grandis. Next base: position 1,090,191 of record JARHVA010001670.1, on the reverse strand, counting down.
TATAAAAATTTATAGGTTTCATTCTTAAAATTATCCCTGGCCAACAACTACCTAATGCCAAAATAGAGATAGAAGTGATTCATGTTTGGGTAACAATCCAAACATATAAAATATCAAACTAATAACTTGGCCACAAAATGTTATGCCTCCATTCAATGAATATGTTATAAAATGATTAAAACACATGGTTTTCCTAATTTTGTTCCCGGGTGGAAGGTGTTACTAGTTAGAACCATGACTAAAGAGCATACATATACATAAATATGTGAAACATATAATACACCATTGAGATAATTGATTTGGGACACACTCATGATTTAGGTATCTCATGATGAAAAGGGTCACTTGAAATTGAACTTGATATTTTTTTTGAAATATTTGTAATGAAATCTTAAAAAATTACCTGTTATAATTGATGAATTATGCAATCACATGGAGATTATGACAAAATCCCATTTTATTGATTGCTTGATGGGATTTTGAACCACATTACGAGGCATGTATTAATATTGGGCAAAGTGTCATTAATAATCAATCGTGTTATATCAAATTAGAACACCAACCATGTTATTTTTGTTAAGTGCAATATACATGTGTATTAGTCGGATCTCCAAGTAATGATGCTAGGAAGTCCACCTACCAGTCCATGTAAAGCATAAATATAGTAAGACCAAACATAATTGATCATCTACACATATTATATTATTATATGCACATTCTAAATACAATGATTCAAAAAGAGATATTACATGAGTTTATGAAGATAAAGTATTTTTAGTGTACATATGAATGTCAACATATAGGGTCTTTGCATGTGAATGGTGTCTTATGGTTGGATGAAACACCAAATATGGACGTTTTAAATTAGAAAATTGAATATCAAATTAAAATAACATTAAAAATATTTCCTTATAACTATACAAGTGTGGAATCCTTAGGGTGGTGCACATCAAATAAACATATAAGTACAATAAATGTTTAACACTTTATTATTATGTGCTATAAAAATAAATTAATTTATAAAATATAAATGAATATAATTTCATGTGTGTTGCAAGTACTACACAATTTTAAATTGCATCCATGTTTGAGGAACACATAAAATATTAATCACATATATGTTAAACAACACTATGAAAACATAATCAATTACGTGTGAGCATCATACCTTGTGTAAAGTTTGTTCTAGCCTAAAATAGGAAGGAAGAAGGCAAGAATAATTTTTGTAAAATATTATATTAAAAGTTTGTGTACATGATGAATAACAAAAAATTCTTTTGATGTATAAAAAATTCTTGTGGCCTCTGCATCTTGAATGATCAAAACTATATATAGATGCTAAGCTAGAAGATAAATGATATGAGGTAAATATAATGCTAACTATGTTAGCATTCATAATCATTATGTGTTACGATAATGACATGTTAATTGTCGATTGGAAAATAGTTATTTCAAAATATGATGTAGTAAACTACATTATAAATGTTAAAAAATCAGAGAAAAGTTAAGAAACAAATCAAAAAATGTTGTTGTGACTTGAAATTATTGAAAACCATGAATACACTACCATACTAGTGTATAAATACATGTTAACCGAAATAATTGTTGAAAGGGATGTAGGGGAAACAGATATATGACACGTGATGGTATAAATTCCTTTGATAGAGTGTGGTAGAATATTTGTATCATTGAATGTTGGGTATAAATTTTGTAACTAGTATTAAAAGAGGATGATGAAACTGAAAGACATGGTAAATAAATAATTGATGGATAAATTAATATACCTTACATAACATAACATGTACTAGTTATTAAAGTTGTGAGATATTGGATATATAATCCTAATATTTTTAGAGGATAAAATTGAAATCCAAGAAAATAAGTGCTTTTATGAAGGAATGGAAAAGTTTTACAGCATCCCAAAATAAGACAATCAACAATTTGTGGAGTTTTGTTGGTTGCAATTACTATTGTATAAACCATTTTGTGATATTAAAGGAGATATTAACTTTGAGGATGTTAAAATTAAATCTAATTAAGGTTAATTTCAGTATAATCATTAGCATACAAAGATTCAATTAGAAATAAAGGATGAAAATGTGGATATCATCCAACAAATCACCACTAAACATTAGTGGGAGATCATACTAGGCATACACCAAAGATAATTTCTTCAAGTTTGTAAGATTTAAATGTTGGCTTGAAGGGATATTGATAGAAAATCACCTTGGAATACAAAATATTTGGATTTAAAAAACACACAAATAAAACTCCTGAATGTAGAATCATTGAAAAATAAAATGATTTACTTTCTATAGAAGAAATGGAGCTTGATTTTTCTCGTAAAACATTTAGTGAGGAAAATGATAATGTTTGATATAGTTATTAGACATTATAATCAAGGACATACTACACCTCCACTACAAATGATAATCCAAGGAACATCATGAAAAATATATTATTATCTTACTGGAGGGATTAACCCAAAATTTCTAGAGTTATCACAATCACAACATTGCCCTTATCTAATACTTTCTCCAACATGAGTTGTAACATTCAATTCTTTGGTGCATCTACAATACATACAACCTTTCAAATGTAAATGTATAAGGAATGATGTTAACAAGATTTCAATAAAAATTTGACATTGTAGGTATATTTTGATTAATGAGATGATATTTATAGGTCAAAAAATGATTGAAAACATATTCTTGTTTACACCAAACATTTCCATAAAATGTTGACATGTGCTTTGGTGGAAGGTAAGTCATTGGTGATTTGAAGTAGTAGCCTCTAGTAATGGATAAGCATCCATATGCAAGTACACAATAAGCAAATTTATAATGGAAAAACTTTAAAATAGTTATTACCTTAGATAAGGTTTGTAAACAACAAGGTCAAATATATACACTTATTTTTAAGATATACATTTATTTGCAACAAAGGACATTCTACATCAAAATAATAAGAGAAAATTGTACTCATTGAATATTTTGTTGCACAAAGCGTTGCAACTAGAAGATGAAATAATTATGTTGTGAGATTGGATAATAAAATAATTGAAAGTTGACTTTTTGATTGCTAATGGTGCAAGGTTGATTCTCACTACAAACATATAGATAGAAGTAGGTTTTGTCAATCGTGCACTTAGAAATATTTGAAGCATTGTCTATAAACTAGGAGTGACACCATTTGAATTATGTATATTGTATATGTATTGGTTTAGTTTAATAACTACATTAGTTTTCATTTTATTGATTGATAATATATAAAACATAGGGTCCATGACACTTAACAAAGGCAAAATGATATAGGACTTAATAAAATATAAGGTATGACATTTGTTGTTATATCACTTGTCAGTTCTTTACATGGATTAAGGATCTCACCTTTTTCACACTATATGATCATTTTGAGAGATCGAAGAGTGGAAAAGGAGTATAAATAAATAAATAAATAAAGACAAAAACTTCAATTGTTATAAAAACATATATATACATGAGAAATAATATCATAAATTTCTTTCTACTAAAATATATTATATGTTTATATTCAAATTTTACTAATATTTTATTACTCTTTATTCCCCATTAAATATTACATTAAATGAAATGAAAAAAGAATATAAAATAAAACTTGGTTTAGTTTTTATGATATATTTCAATCTAAATTAACCCCACACACACACATATAACCTTACACAACTACAAATATTAGTAGCTTATATGATGGGGAAGCTTATTTTGTAAAGGCCATAAGTTTTGATCTGGTAATTGTTTGATTCCCTTTTTATAAACTAAAGATTTTGAATATCTATACTCAAACATAAACTTTGATAGTTTCTTACTTGTTGTACCCAAAAAATGTCACTCATTTTTGGGACAACATATGAGCTATTTTGGTCCTGCAAGACAAAATTATCTCTTCCCATTTCAAAAAATTATTCTGAACTTTCAAAATTGGGAATTATTCGAGCTTTTTCAGTTAAAGGACTAACAAGTTCAAAGGTTCAACAAAGTCAGCAAGCTTCAAGAGTTAAGTGCTTTGGCCAAAGGTTCAAAGCGATTGGTTCAACGCGATTAGTTCAAAGAGCTTGGTTCAAGCGGTCAATTGAATAAGTAGAAAAGAAGAAATGAACCATTGAACCATTGAACCAAAGTTGGTTCAATCGGTCGGTTCAAGCGACAAGTTCAAAGGAGTGCACCAAAGTCAAAGAGACAAGTGCCCTTGCGGAGGGCAGTGGTAAAAGTGACTAAGGCAAGAAAAGCCTGAAGTAAAAGCCCGTCAGAGCCCAGCAGATGCTGCCAAGTGTCATCTGTCGAGCCCAATTATACTTTGTTTCTAAGAGCTGTGGAAGTTTCCATGAGTCCCTTGTAAGATAAACAGAGCACTACAAGTGTCAACATATGCATGAATCCAAGTGAGTCCCAAGTGTATCTACAGTGTTTCTAAAGCTTAGCAGAATCCACCACGTGTCATCTTCTGCAGGACTCTCAAAAGGCATCCAAAGCCTCTATAAGTTAAGTGGATGCTACCATGTGTCCTTGCCTATTTCACAGTAAATGCTGCCATGTGTCACTTGTTAAAAATTGGCAAAAAATTGACTAAGACAAAGCCAAAGGACAAACAGTCCTTGCAGAGGGCACAGTTCTCTTTTAGAAAATAATGTGGCAAAATGATTAAGGTAAGAATCCTTCAAACTTTTTAAAGGAATTCACCCAGGAAGATTTCCTTCAGATAAATTGTTTGAAAGAATTCCTTTGGACTTTTTGTCTGAAGGAAAATTTTGTCGAAATAAAAAACCTGTCGAGAAAATAAAAGCCCAAAAGCTACCACGTGTCCCTCATAAATTTGCAATGGAACGCACCACATGTCCCTTACAAAGTTCAACGAAAACCACCACGTGTCATCTATCAAGACACAGTTTCTAGCAGCAAAATGTGCCATGTGTCATCTACAAAACTCGGTGGAGGCCTTCAAGTGTCAACATCCATGGCTTTTTCCTTTTATAAGGACTGTGGTGGGTCCCGAGTGATTGGCTAAACTCAAACGGAACATGTCAAGTGTCAACATCCGAGTGAATCTAAAATGAGTCCTGAATGTTTCTATAGTATAGACAAAGCTCAGCAGAGACTACCACATGTTCTCTTCCGTAGGACTTTCAAAAATGTTTCTAAATCTTCTATAGACAAGTGAAAGCAGCCATGTGTCCCTGCCTATTTCAAAGTAGAAGCTGCCACGTTTCCCATTATAACTCTGCAGAGCGTGACAAGTTTATGCATCTGCATCTCAAGTTTCTTACAAGTTTCAAAGTTTCTTTCAATAAACATCTCTCAGAGTCCCGTGGATACTATCACATGTCCCTCATAAAGTTACAGTGAAACGTGCCACGTGTCAATTGTTAAGATCAGTGGAAAGCGACCAAAGAGCAGAGAAATGATTGAACCAAAGATCCGATTGAAACAAAGACCCAATTCAACAGCTAGGAAAGGAGGAAGGATGAAGAAAGACCAAAAATATCCATGCATGAAACATGTTTCTAGAAGCAGACCGCCAGGTGGACACTGGAGAACATGAACATTCAATGGCGTGACCTGTTTCTTTGCATTGAGAAAAGCAAATGGGCAAATATGCCTGATTCCAGCATATCTTCTTGATAGAATTTAAAATATATTGAATGCAACATGATGTGTTATTTCTCCCAAGTCTTTATTGGAGGGCTATATATTGGACTCTCTCTTATTGTTTCAGGGGATCTCTCTCGATTATAAGAAATTAAACTCTACCTAAATTGAAAGGCATTACTGAGACTTTGAACTCAAATTGTTGATCATATTTTGTTATTTGAATAAGAAAACAAGTAACTTTTTAGACTTTGTGCTGGAATAGCTTGGTTGTTGGGGAAATTGTTCTTATGTTTGTTTCCTTAATATATTTTCTATCCACTAAATTAAATAAATAGAATTAGTGAAAATAATCAGGAAGGTGTCCTAAAGCCAGTTGTGGAGAAACTTTGTGCTACCACAATTGTCTTTAGTTTGTCTATTTTTCTATTCCTATGTAAAGGATCTTAGGACGACTTTGTGCCCTCATTATCCTTCATATTTTGTTTCTATGTAAAATACCTTGGGATGACTTTGTGCCCTCATTGTCTTTCATATTTCACTCTTTGGCAGTTGAGGTGGAGACTTTGTGCCTCATTTCATCCTGCCGTGTTATTGCACCCTATTACAGTTACTTATCATCACCCAAAAAGATTCTTTTTGTCTGTTGAACAACACTTCTGAAAGAAGAGGAGTGTCTTCTGTCATTTTATCAAGATTTCTCTTTTGATTTGTGCACATCATCTCTGAAAAAAGAGAGATGGATGGTTTATCCTACCATTGAGTGTTATTTTTTGTATATATATATATATATATAGCTCTTGCATATCTACAGGGAACCTCCCCTTGATGAGAAGAGAGATTAGTCCCCTTTTGATGTGGTAAACCTACACATTTGTTTGACCAATCTTCCTGTTATGGTTGATCAGACCTATTTTGTTTATTAGTACGTTGATTGACAAAATATTCACCCAACAATTTTTGGCGACTATGTTGGGGACTTATGTGTATTTTGAAGCCTCAAGTTTTAGATTGAAGCAGTCCCTACCCTTATCCATTATAGACTCTAGTGAGTCCATTCTGTATCTTACCCATTGTCATTATAGCCTTACCATCTCCCTCCACCTCCACGCCAATTGAGATAGAACGCGTAGTTTGAAGCCTCAAGCTTCAAGCTGAAGCATGGTTAGTTCTTTCCCATTTTTTATTTTAAAATCTGGCAGATCCATAGTATACGTGAAGCCAAAGGGCTAAAGGTATTGTTGACCCTATATTTGAGTTGGTACAGCAAAGTAATTTTCAGTTGTCTCCTGCCTCCAACAAACTAGGAGCTTTCCTCCTACTAAAGTCAGGTCTCCATTACCAAGCAAAGCATCCACTTCTGTTGTTAATAAATCTTTGCCAATACTTACCCCTCTGAGATTTATTCCCCCTTTTCATAGTCATATAATGGTATTTCAATGCCCCTGGGGTAATTCTTTTGGTCCACTTGATCTAACTCCACCCCTGCATGAGCTCCCACGTTGTTCAAGAAAGAATTTCTCCAAATTCTATGGTGATGGAAAATTTCACCCTGATGAACACATTGCAGCCTCCAGCATAGCATTTGGTGTAATTGGAGTGGAATTTGAGGACATGACAGTCAGGCTTTTTGTAGAAACACTACAAAGTGCTGTTGTAGATTGGTTCTACCATCTACATGCTCAGTCAGTAACTGACTGGAATACCTTCAAAGCCAAGTTTGAATCCAAATTCAAACCTGCAGAAGATGCACATGCCCTTCTGGCCCAGCTCACATAGATGAAGAAGGAGCCTCATGAACCAATGAGGGACTTCATAGCTAAGTTTGACAAACTGAGGAATAGGATCCCTGTAATTTCTTGACCTACGTTGAGAATCTCAGATGTTTCTTCATTAATTCTTAGCTACCTAAAGAGAGTTTCCTATTGAGACGTGCTGGTTAAATAGACCTTACTGTAGCTCAAGATTTGGCCACTGAGGTAGAAGATGATCTCATCTTGGCAAGGAAAATAAGGAGAGATCCTAATAAAAATAGACCCTCATCATCTTTTGAATATCCATCTACAAGCACCACTGATCCAATGGTGTAGAAGTTGGCAAATGAGTTGCTTGCTCTTAAATAGTAAATAGCACAAGGAATGTTTTCTGCTCCTTCATACAGAGATATGCCAAGGAGGACATTTCTAACTCAATTGTACCAAGGCAATGATGCCAAGAATCAAGGGCAACTAAATTGTCTTCCTCCCCTGTAGGGGAAACATGCCATTGAAGCACCTGCAGCCAATTTAGTAGTGAGATATCTTGAAGCAAAATCTAATTTCTCTTTTTAGCCTGAATTGAGTCAAGAAAATGGTGTTGATCTCCTTGCAGAAGGCCAAGAAGAATCAGCTGGCGACTCCAACATTAGTTTTCTGAATTACCAAGATGAACCCAGAAGTAAAGGAGAAGCATTTGATGGATCATACGCAGTGTTTACCAAGTCAAAAAAAAGTCATCTCAACAAGCTGATAAAGGAAAAATGGAAGCACATTCTCAGCCTGAAATTTTAGTTGTTAAGCGAGGAACCATCATGTCTTTCCAGCCAAAGGACCCAATGATCACCAAAAAGGTAAGTACATCAAGTTCACCTTCACCTTTAACTTTAATTTTGCAAATCAGTCCTCCCCCCTTATAATTATAAGATTGAATTACCTTCCTTTGTTCTTAGTCTAATTCAGTCATTTGACATAATTGATCATGTCAAGAAAACCAAAATTTAAATGATTGAGTTTGAATATTTACAATCCAATCCTGAGCAGCTAGATAGGTTAGTTGAGTGTGTGAAGAATAAGGTCATCCCTGTAGGACAAGATGCTAAGAAGGTAACTCATGATTCCCCAAAGAACATGCCCATCCCAAACAATCTTGTCATTATGCCTCCTGCTGCCCCTAAGAAAATAAAACCTTTCTATGTTTCCCTATTGATAAATGGTCACAAGCTGAGCAACTGCATCATAGACTCAGGTGCATCTGACAATGTCATGCCTCCCAAAGTGGTAGAATCTTTTGATCTCACACTAACCAAGACATTTAGGACGTGTTTCTCCATGGAGAACAAATAAGTACCTCTACTGGGACAAATCAAAGATGCCTAATTTGCATTTGTAGCCTTTCCAAAAAAGAGAATCAAGATGACTGTCCTAGTGGCCGATGTTCCAGCCTCATATGGCATTCTTCTGGGGTGAAATTTTTGCAAGGATGTTGGTGGAGAATTGAGCATGGACCTGTCTGAAGCAAGGATCCCTATCAAAGGCATCATGCAGAGGTTGCTTCTTGAAAAGGAATCAAAATATATTGTCACTCAGACATCAGCCCCTGAAGCTCAAATTTTGTTTAAGTCTTCAGGCATGGGTAACTATTTTCTATCTACATACGAAGTTCATGAAGCATCTGATAAATCTCTTAAAAGTGTCAATCCAGATATTAGTTTAGCTAGAATAGTAGAAGAATTGGTAAGTTGTAATACAAATAGAGAAGGATCTTACATCTCTATTGAAGGAAAATCTAAATAAAAATCAATGTCTAATGAGATATGGATTTTAGAATTTGATGGCAGTTGTTCCTCTACTGGTTCAGGAACTAGGATTGTGTTGATATCTCCTCAAAGAGATATTTTTCACTACCCATATAAGTTACAGTTCAACAACACCAATAACATAGCTAAGTATGAATCTCTATTGCTTAGATTGAAGGCAGGTCAAGATAGGGGCATCAAACTTCTTCATGCGAAAGGGGATGTTGAACTAGTGGTTTGTCAAGTAAGGAACTTGTATCAAACCAAAAATGAGAGATTACGCCACTACCACAATCTAGTCTGGGATCAAATTAAAAGCTTTAATTCTTTCAACATATCTACCATATCCAGGGAAGTCAATGACCAAGCTGATGCACTTGCTATTTTAGCAACTCTCTTAATTCCTCACTCAGACTTCAAAGAAGACAGGTACACCATTGAACTAGTTTTTTTACTAAGTGTGCCTGACAATGCTGATCATTGGCAAGTATTCAATTATGATCACCAAATCATTACCTTCCTGGAACAAAAAGGTATCTTTAAATAGCTGCATTTTGAAGGTAGTGAACCTCAAAAGTGTGAACTAGCTCCTGAATCAAATACGGACACAGGTGAGGAGTTCCAACAACTGAAAGGGAATAAGATTCTCAAAGGCCTGGTTTCTCTTGAGAAGCTATTTGATAAACATGACAGATTCATCAAATAGTAGTAAATAGATTCAAGCTCCCCCCAGGGGTTTGATCAAATAAATTTGGGTACCAAGGAAGATCTCAAAATGATAAATATTGGGAAGTGCTGCACTCTTGAGGAGAGATTCAAGTTCACTGCTCTACTCCGCCAATACATGGATGTTTTAGCATACTCCTATGATGACCTGAAGTCTCTCAAACCTAATGAAATCTGCCATGACATTCCTCTCAAGGTTGATTCAATGCTTACAAGTAGAAATCCTGACAGTATAATACAAAGATATAAGGTATTATTTTATCTAAGATATAGAAAATGTTGAATGCTAGAACATTTTCCCAATCCATCATTCCACATGGATTGCCAACATAGTTCCTATGAGGAAGAAAAATGGCAAAATTTGCATTTGTGTGGATTTTAAGAATTTAAATCAGTCATCCTTGAAGGATAACTATCCTTTGCCAATCATGGATCAAGTACTTCAGACAGTGACTGGTTTAGAGATGTTATCAATGCTAGATGGCTTCTTAGGATATAATCAAGTTGAAGTTGGTGAAGCAGACCAACACAAGACTGCCTTCACCACACCTTGGGGCACGTTTGCATATAAAAGGATGCCTTTTGGCTTGATAAATACCAGCACCACCTTTTAGAGAGCAATGGACATTGCTTTCAAAGATGAGATGGGTAAGTTCATTGTGGTATACCTTGATGACTTGACCATCTTTTCCAAGCATCGCTCTGATCATATACACCACTTGCAACAAGTGCTAGAGCACTGCCACCAGAATGACATTTCCTTAAACCCTAAGAAGTCTATTTTTGGAGTAACAGAGGGGAAACTTATCAGACACACTATATCCAAAGAAGGTATAAAGATTGACTCAGATAGAGTCAAATCTATCCAAGAGCTTACCTTGCCTACAAGTAAAAATGTTGTTCACTCTTTCTTCAAAAATATGAATTTCTTACGAAAGTTCATCCTCAAGTTTGCTGAGAAGATTCAACACATTGTAAACATGATGAAAGGGAAGGCCACCTTCAGCTGGACTAAAGAACGTAAGTCAGCATTTGAGGATATCAAGACTACCATTGCCCATGCCCCAACTCTGGTTTGTCCAGACTACAACAAAGAGTTCACCATATAAAGTTATGCTTCTGAACACACACTTTCAGCAATTTTGGTTCAACAGGATAAAGAAGGTATGGAATCTCCCATTTCTTTCATGAGATGCCCTCTCAAAGCTCATGAGCTAAAGTATTCAAGCATGGAGAAGCATGCTTATACAGTGGTGAAAGTAGTCAAGCATTTTCGCTTCTACATCCTGAATTCACACACTACTGCCTTGGTTCCTGACACCACAGTCAAGTCCATATTAACTCAGCAAGAGTTTGGGACGAAAAGAGGTAATTGGATTACAAAGATCCAAGATTTTGATCTAGACATCAAGCCAATAAAACTGGTAAGGGGAAAAGATTTATGCCAATTAATTGTTGATAACAAACCAGAAGAAATAGAGCATAAAGAAGTAGAGGCAGAAGACACACCGATAGTCCTTTTTATCTCCACCATAAATGAGTGGTATTCAGGTATTTCTCATTTCTTTATTTATGGTGAGTGTCCTGTTGACCTATCTTACAAAGAAAGGAGGACTATCAAGTTGAAAGCTACCAATTTTGTCCTTTGGGACAACGGCTTATACAAGAGGAGCCTTGATGGAGTGTTCCTTCGCTGTGTGGATAAGGAGTAGCAAATCCAACTTGTGAAATCCTTCCACAATCTACCATGTGGAGGACATTTTTTTGCTCTTGTGACTTCCCATAAAATTTTGTGAGCCAAGTATTACTGGCCAACTCTTTTCCAAGATGCATATAAGTGGATGAAAAAATGTGAACTCTGCCAACAGTTTGTTGGAAGACCCAAGTTAGTTGCCCTGCCTCTCAAGCCAGTGATCATAGAGGAACTATTCTAGCAATGGGGAATTGATTTTATTGGAGCTGTAAACCCATCTTCAAGTGTTGGACATAATTATGTTCTTATAGTAACTAACTACTTCACCAAGTGGGTGGAAGCAATTCCAATCAAGCATGCTACTTCAAAAGTAGTGTGTAATTTCCTCAAAGAGAATATCATTTCCAAGTTTGGAGTCCCAACCAAGATTATTACTGACAATGTATCTTATTTCACTTCCCAAGAGATTACACAATTTTATTTCTACTATGGGATTACACTCTCCCACTCTTCTGATTACTTTCCACAAGGGAATGGACAAGCTGAATCAAGCAATAAGAACCTGATCACTATCATCAAAAAATTGGTAGATGACAACCAAAGGACATGGCATAAAGCATTGGTTGATGCTCTATGGGTAGACAAAATCACACCAAAGAGAACAATTAGTATGTCTCCTTTCCAACTTCTTTATGGTATCAATGCTGAGATAACAATCACCTTGGAATTGCCAGCATTAAAGTTGGCTAAGGCAATTGAAGATCAGACATATGAAATCCCCCTTGATAAGAGGATCATGTGCCTGACTGAGTTGGATGAGCAGAGAACCATGGTGCTAGACCGATTTGTTGGCCATCAAAGTCTAGTGAAGAAACTCTTCGACCAAAAGGCAAAAAACCATGATTTCCAAGTTGGAGATCAAGTCTTGTTGTGGGATAAAAGGAGAGAACCAAAGGGAATGCATGGAAAGTTTGACTCCATTTGGAGGGGCCCATTTACTATTCATCAGCACAATGGTGAAAACAGCTTCCTGCTAAAGTATCAAGATAGCACGCTCTTTTCTCCACCTCATAGTGGGTAGCATTTGAAACACTTCAATTCTTGAAGCATCAGATCATTTCATTTGTACATATGTATATTTGTATAGTTTTTATTTTCATTTTGTTTTGTTTGTTTTCATTTTTGATGCCTTTCACTTCTGAGTAACATGAATCTATAGCCCAATGGTACACATGAAGACACTTGAGATTTTGGATTCTACTCCCTTCAATTCTTTTTACAATGGATGGAAGTTCTCCAACTGGAGCCAGCTGTTGTACCCAAAAAATGTCACTCATTTTTGGGACAACATATGAACTATTTTGGTCCTACAAGACAAAATTATCTCTTCCCATTTCAAAAAATTGTTCTAAACTTTCAAAATTGGGAATTATGCAGGCTTTTTCAGTTAAAGGACTAACAAGTTCAAAGGTTCAACAACATCAGCAAGCTTCAAGAGTTAAGTGCTTCGGCAAAATGTTTAAAGCGGTGGGTTCAACGCGGTTAGTTCAAAGAGCTTGGTTCAAGCGGTCAATTGAATAAGTAGAAAAGAAGAAATAAACCATTGAACTGTTGAACCAAAGTTTTTTCAATCGATCGATTCAAGTGGCAGGTTTAAAGGAGTGCACCAAAGCCGAAGAGACAAATGCCCTTGCAGAGGGCAGTGGCAAAAGTGACTAAGGCAAGAAAAGCCCAAAGCAAAAGCCCGTCAGAGCCCAACAGATGCTACCAAGTGTCATCTGTCGAGCCCCATTATACTTTATTTCTAAGAGTTGCAAAAGTTTCCATGAGTCCCTTGTAAGATAAATGGAGCACGCCAAGTGTCAACATCTGCATGAATCCAAGTGAGTCCCAAGTGTATTTACAGTGTTTATAAAGCTTAGTAGAAGCTACCATGTGTCATCTTCAACAGGACTCTCAAAAGGCATCCAAAGCCTCTATAAGTTAAGCGGATGCTGCCACGTGTCCTCGCTTGTTTCACAGTGGATGTTGCCATGTGTCACCTATTCAAGATCGACCAAAAATTGACCAAGGCAAAGCCAAAGGATAAATAGTCCTTGCGAAGGGCATAGTTCTCTTTCAGAAAATAATGTGGCAAAATGATTAAGGTAAGAATCCTTCAGACTTTTTAAAGGAATTCACCAGGGAAGATTTCCTTCAGATAAATTGGCTGAAAGAATTCCTTCAGACTTTTTATCTGAAGGAAAAGTTTGTCGAAAGAAAAAACTTGTCGAGGAAATAAAAGCCTGAAAGCTGCCACATGTCCCTCATAAAGTTGCAGTGGAATGCGCCACATGTCCCTTACAAAGTTCAATGGAAATCACCACGTGTCGTCTATCGAGACATAATTTCTAGCAGCAAAATGTGCCACATGTTATCTACAAAACTCAGAGGAGGCTGCCAAGTGTCAACATCTGTGGCTTCTTCCTTTTGTAAGGACTATGGTGGGTCCTAGGTGATTGGCTAAACTCGAACAAAATGTGCCAAGTGTCAATATCCGAGTGAATCTAAAATGAGTCATGAATGTTTCTATAGTATAGACAAAGCTCAACGGAGACTGCCATGTGTTCTCTTCCATAGGACTTTTAAAAATGTTTCTAAAGCATCTATAGACAAGTGGAAGCAGCCATGTGTCCCTGCCTATTTCAAAGCGGAAGCTACCACGTTTCTCATTATAACTCTATGGAGCACAACAAGTGTCTACATCCACATCTTGAGTTTCTTACAAGTTTCAAAGCTTCTTTCAATAAATGTCTCTCAGAGTCCCGTGGATGCCATCACATGTCCCTCATAAAGTTGTAGCAGAACGTGCCACATGTCAATTGTTAAGATCAGTAGAAAGCGACCAAAGAGCAAAAAAATGATTAAACCAAAGATCTGATTGAAATAAAGACCTAATTTAATAGCCAAGAAAGGAGAAACGATGAAGAAAGACCAAAAATATCCATGCATGAAACATGTTTCTAGAAGCAGACTGCCAGGTGGACATTGAAGAACATGAACATTCAAAGGCGTGACCCGTTTCTCTGCATTGAGAAAAGCAAATGGGCAAATACGCCTAATTCTAGCATATCTTCTTGACATAATTTAAAATATATTGAATGTAACATGATGTGTTACTTCTCCCAAGTCTTTCTTGGAGGGCTATATATTGGACTCTCTCTTATTGTTTCAAGGGATCTCTCTCGGTTATCATAAATTAAACTCTGCCTAAATTGAAAGGCATTACTAAGACTTTGAACTCAGATTGTTGATCATATTTTGTTATTTGAATAAGAAAACAAGTGATTTTTTAGACTTTGTGCTGGAAATGCTTGGTTGTTGGGGAAATTGTTCTTATGTCTATTTCCTTGTTACATTTTTTGTCCACTTAATTAAATAAACAGAATTAGCGAAAATAATCAGGAAGGTGTTCTGAAGCCGATTGTGGAGAAACTTTGTGCTGCCACAATTATCTTTAGTTTGTCTATTTTTCTATTCCTATGTAAAGGATCTTGGGATGACTTTATGCCCTCATTATCCTTCATATTTTATTTCTCTTTAAAAGACCTTGGGACGACTTTGTGCCTTCATTGTATTTCATATTTCACCTTTTGCCAGTTGAGGTGGAGACTTTGTGCCTCATTTCATCATGTCATGTTACTGCACCCTATTACAATTACTTATCATCACCTGAAAAGATTCTTTTTGTCTGTTGAACAACACTTCTGAAAGAAGAGGAGTGTCTTCTCTCATTTCATTAGGATTTCTCCTTTGATTTGTGCACATCACCTCTGAAAAAAGAGAGATGGATGGTTTATCCTACCATTGAGTGTTATTTTTTGTATATATATATATAGCTCCTGCATATCTACAGGGAACCTCCCCTTGATGATAGGAGAGATTAGTCCCCTTTTGGTGTGGTAAACCTACACATTTGGCCAACCAATCTTCCTACTATGGTTGATCAGACCTATTTTATTTATCAGTAGGCTGATTGACAAAATATTTTGCGAAACCAGAGATTTTGGGTTCGATCCCCAATGGAGTCGTCAAAAACTATTGGGTGAATATTTTGTCAATCAACGTACTAATAAACAAAATAGGTCTGATCAACCACACTAGGAAGATTGGTCGGCCAAATGTGTAGGTTTACCACATCAAAAAGGGACTAATCTCTCCTCTCATCAAGGGGAGGTTCCCTGTAGATATGCAGGAGCTATATACTATATATATATAAATAGAAAATAACACTCAATGGTAGGATAAACCATCCATCTCTCTTTTTTCAGAGATGATATGCACAAATCAAAGGAGAAATCCTTATGAAATGATACAAGACACTCCTCTTCTTTCAAAAGTGTTGTTCATCAAATAAAAAGAATCTTTTTGGGTGATGATAAGTAACTGTAACAGGGTGCAGTAACATGGCAGGATGAAATGAGGCACAAAGTCTCCACCTCAACTGCCAAAGGGTAAAATACGAAAGACAATGAGGGCACAAAGTCATTCCAGGGTCTTTTACATAGAAACAGAATACGAAGGATAATGAGGGCACAAAGTCGTCCCAAGATCCTTTACATAGGAATAAAAAAATAGACAAACTAAAGATAATTGTGGCAACACAAAGTTTCTCCACAATCGGCTTCAGAACACCTTCCTGATTATTTTCACTAATTCTACTTATTTAATTAAGTGGATAGAAAATGTATTAAGGAAACAGACATAAGAACAATTTCTCCAACAACCAAGATATTCCAACATAAAGTCTAAAAAGTCACTTGTTTTCTTATTCAAATAACAAAATATGATCAACAATCTGAGTTCAAAGTCTCAGTAATGCCTTTCAATTTAGGTAGAGTTTAATTTTTGATAACCGAGAGAGATCCCCTGAAACAATAAGAGAGAGTCCAATATATAGCCCTCCAAGAAAGACTTGGGAAAAGTAACACATCATGTTGCATTCAATATATTTTAAATTTTGTCAAGAAGATATGTTGGAATCGGGCGTATTTGCCCATTTGCTTTTCTCAATGCAGAGAAACGGGTCACGCCATTGAATGTTCATGTTCTCCAATTTCCACCTAGCGGTCTGCTTCTAGAAACATGTTTCATGCATGGATATTTCTAGTCTTTCTTCATCATTCCTCCTTTCCTGGCTATTGAATCAGGGCTTTATTTCAATTGGATCTTTGGTTCAATCATTTCTCTGCTCTTTGGTCACTTTTCATTGATCTTAACAATTGACACGTGGCACATTTCGCTGCAACTTTTTGAGGGACATGTGACGACATCCACGGGACTCTGAGAGACGTTTATTGAAAGAAGCTTTGAAACTTGTATGAAAGTCAAGATGTGTATGCAGACACTTGTCGCGCTCCATAGAGTTATAACGAGAAACATGGCAACTTTCGCTTTGAAACAGGCAGGGACACATGGTTACTTCCGCTTGTCTATAGAAGCTTTAAAAACATTTTTGAAAGTCCTGCAGAAGAGAACATGTGGCAGTCTCTACTAAGCTTTGTCTATACTATAGAAACATTCAAAACTCATTTTAGATTCACTTGGATGTTGACACTTGGCACGTTTTATTCGAGTTTAACCAATCACCTAGGACCCACCACAGTCCTTACAAAAAGAAGAAGCTATGGATGTTGACACTTGTTGGCCTCTACCAAGTTTTGTAGATGACACGTGGCATGTTCCACTGCTAAAAATTGTGTCTCAGTAGATGACACTGGTAGTTTTCATTGAACTTTGTGAGGGACACATGGTACGTTTTGCTACAACTTTATGAAGGACACGTGGCAGCTTTCGAGCTTTTATTTCCTCGGTGGGTTTTCTATTTTGGCAGACTTTTCCTTTGAACAAAAAGTCTGAAGGAATTCTTTTAGATAATTTGTTCAAAGGAAATCTTCTCGAGTGAATTCCTTTAAAAAGTCTGGAAGATTCTTACCTTAATCATTTTACCGCGTTATTTTTTGAAAGAGAATTGTGCCTTCCGCAAGGACTATTTGTCCTTTGGCTTTACCTTAGTTGATTTTCGGTTGATCTTCAATAGGTGACACGTGGAAGCATCTGATTAACTTATAGAGGCTTTGGATGACTTTTTAGAGTCCTACAAAAGATGACACATAGCAGCTTTCACTAAGCTTTAGAAACATTGTAGATACACTTGGGACTCACTTGGATTCATGCAGATGTTGACACTTGGCGTGCTCCATTTATCTTACAAGGGACCCATGGCAACTTCCGTAGCTCTTAGAAATAAAGTATAATGGGGCTCAGCAGACGACACTTGGCAGCACCCGCTGGGCTCTGATGGGCTTTTACTTCAGGCTTTTCTTGCCTTAGTCACTTTTACCACTACCCTCCATAAGGGCACTTGTCTCTTCAGCTTTGGTGCACTCCTTTGAACCTGTCACTTGAACCAACCGATTGAACCAACTTTGGTTCAATGGTTCATTTCTTCTTTTCTACTTATTCAATTAACCACTTGACCAAGCTCTTTAAACTAACTGTGTTGAACCAACTACTTTGAACCTTTGGCCGAAGTGCTTAACTCTTGAAGCTTGCTGACATTGTTGAACTTTTGAACCTGTTAGTCCTTTAACTGAAAAATCTTGAATAATTCCCAATTTTGAAAGTTCAAAACAATTTTTTGAAATGGAAAGAGATAATTTTATCTTGCAGGACCAAAATAGCTCATATGTTGTCCCAAAAATGAGTGACATTTTTTGGGTACAATAGCTGGCTCCAGTTGGGGAACTTCCATCCATTGTAAAAAAAATTGGAGTAGAATCCAGAATCTCCGGTGTCTTCATGTGTGCCATTGGGCTATGGAGTCATGTTACTCAAAAATGAAAGGCGTAAAAAATGAAAACAAATAAAATAAAATGGAACTAAAAACTATACCAATATACATATGTATAGATGAAATGATCTGGTACTTCAAGAATTAAAGTGTTTCAGATGCTGCCCACTGTGAGACAAAGAAAAGAGCTTGTCATCCTGATACTTCAGCAGGAAGTTGTTTTCACCATCGTGTTGATGACTAGTAAACAGGCCCCTCCAAAGAGACTCCAACTTTCCATGCATTCCCTTTGGTTCTCTCCTTTTGTCCCACAACAGGACTTGATCTCCAACTTAGAAATCATGGTTTTTTGCCTTCTAGTTGAAGAGTTTCTTCACCAGACTTTGATGGGCAGCAATTCTATCTACCACCATAGTTCTCTGCTCATCCAGATCAGTCAGGCACATGATCCTCTTATCAAGGGGGATTTCATATGTCTGATCTTCAATTGCCTTAGCCAACTTTAATGCTGGCAATTCCAATGTGATTGGTATCTCAACATTGATACCATAAAGAAGTTGGAAAGGAGACATACCAATTATTCTCTTTGGTGTGATTATGTCTGCCCATAGAGCATCAACCAATGCTTTATGCCATATCTTTTGGTTGTCATCTGCCAACTTTTTGATGATAGTGACCAGGTTCTTATTGCTTGATTCAGCTTGTCCATTCCCTTGTGGAAAGTAATTAGAAGAGTGGGAAAGTGTAATTCCATAGTAAAAATAGAATTGTGTAATCTCCTGAGAAGTGAAACAAGTTGTATTGTTAGTAACAATCTTGGTTGGGACTCTAAACCTGGAAATTATATTCTCCTTGAGGAAATTGCACATGTTAGGTTGTGGAGCTAAAAGCTTCACTATTTGCAAAAACGGAGGAGGTTGCTGAGTTCCAGGGATACCGACGTCAGTAGCGCAACCGACATCGATCAGGGGTGAACAGAAGGGCAACCGACATTAGCAAGAGTTGGCCGACGTCAGTCATCTCTAGGCAGACAGGGACCAACGTCAGTCGCCTGTGCGGTTCCAGAACTACTTGTTGCACGAACAGTTAGTTTGTTAAACCAATTGTTTGCATGTAAAGGATATTTTGAGTCTTGAGCTGCGTGTCTAATTATTGTAAATTAAAAGTCTAAGTTATTGTTTAGTATGGGATCTATTTATAGACCCATTGGAATGTATTGTAAGGTGTGTTAGTGAAGAGAGCAAGTGTAGCTCCTTCTAGTTCCGCAGAAGGATTAAGGCAAGGAAGAGATCCTTCCATTTGTAAGAATAGGTTGATTTGCAGGTGGCAGCAAGATCAAGGAGGAAGTTCTACATGGTAAGTAAGATCATTTGAGTTGCAGGTATTTCAAGTTTATGAGAGATCTACTTGAAGTACTTTGAGTACTTGTGTACTGGTAGGGTTATTACTGATTGGTTGGAGGTGAACACCAACTCTGTATTTGAGTTGTGTGTTGGGACCGTTTTTGGTAGGAGAGTGAACTCTTGAGGGAAAGAGATCTGTACATCTGAGAGGTGTGAAAGATTGTGGCATCTTCATTATATTTCCTTCTGGCATGAGTATTAATACAAGATTGTGTATTGTCTCTCATATTCTGTGTCATTTATAAATTCTAGTTACTTGTTCATTCTGGTATAATTCCATGTTTAGTTGCTTATACAAGGTAATCATATTGTGCTCTTATTGAGGAGCAAGATCCTGACAAGTTAGAATCAGAGCTAGGTTTGTGGTTCTAGGTTTCCATTCCCTATCAAGTGGTATCAGAGCTTGGTTAGTGATACCACTAACAAGTGGTATCAGATCTTTTGGTTGGGTTACTAACAAGTTGTATCAAATCTGGTTAGTGTTTGTTGATTATAGGTCACTCACAGAAGTTTCTGTTTGAGTTGGAGTATAGCAATGATAGAATAAAGTAAGCTACAAATGGAGAAGTTTAATGGCAAGAACTATCAATTATGGAGGATGCAGATTAAAGATTATCTGTATCAAAAAGATTTGTACTTACCGTTGGGTGGGGTTGCATGCAAGCCCATAGATATGAAGGATGAATAATGGGAGGTTCTTGATCGGAAGGCTCTGGGATCTATAAGGTTGAGCCTTGCATCGTTTGTGATTTCCAACTTATCACAGGCTAAGACAATGGTAGAGTTGATGGAATTTTTGGCAAATTTATATGAAAAACCCTCAGCTTCAAATAAGGTGTTTCTTATGAAGCAATTATTTAATTTGCAAATGTTGGAAGGTGGATCTGTTCATAGTCATCTTAGTGATTTCCATGGTTTGGTAAACCAGTTAAATTCAGTCAATATTGTTTTTGATGATGAAATTAAGGCTCTCTTAATCTTGTGCTCATTACCTGAAAGTTGGGAGAGTTTGGTAATGGCAGTTAGTAATACTACGTCTGCTTCAAAAATCTTAAAAGTGGATGATGTTGTGAGTGTAATCTTGAATGAAGAAATTCGCAAGAAAAGCACAAGTGAATCATCAGGGAATGCTTTGAGTCTTGAAAGCAGGGGAAGGCAAAGAGAGAAGATCAAGCATGGGAGATCAAGGTCCAAGATAGGCAGGAGATCCAAGTCCAGGTATGGTAGAATAACCTACTGAAAATGTGGAAAGCAAGGGCATGTAAAGAGAGATTGTTGGTTGGTTGAAGATCAACAAGAAGGAACTAAAAAAGTAGATGTTGCAGGTATTGTTGCACAGTATGCTCTGGTATGTTCTTTGGATAAAGTAGAATCTTGGGTTTTAGATTCTGGTGCCTCTTTCCATGCATCCCCAAATAGGGAATTTTTTCATGAATATGTCCAGGGAGACTTTGGAGAAATTTATTTAGGGGATGGTAAGCCTTGTCAAATTGTTGGCAAAGAGAAAGTGAAGCTGAAATTGTAGACGGGCAACACATGGGTGTTGAAGGAGGTCATGCATATCCCAGTCTTGAAGCGGAATTTGATTTCTATTAAAAAGTTGGGTGATGAGGGTTACACAGTAACTCTCACAGTGGACTCTTGGAAGGTTACCAAGGGTGCACTTGTTGTAGCAAGAGGTAAGAAAGTAGGTACACTTTATATATCTACTTGTATTACTGATTCTCCTTCTGGTTTATCTACTTCAGCTGTAGATTCGAAGATGTGGATTAATAGGCTTGGTCACATGAATAAGAAGGGGATGCATGTTCTTGAGTCAAAGGGTATGCTTTCGGATTTAAAAATCATGGATCAAGATTTATGTAAGCAAAGAAAGAAAGTGACGTTTCTTGAGAAATCTGATGTTCGTGACAAGAATAAGAAGTCTTGGTTTCCAAGGAGAAGATGATGGACAGAGGTCAGTTCAAGGGGCTAAAAAATTTTGAGCAGAGCAAGGTTGATATGGACAAGGGTTTGATCCAAAAGGAGCTCGCGAGTAAAAGTCATCGCTCACAAGTAAAATATAGAGACCAACATCGGTTAAAAAATTGGCATCGGCATCCAGATAGGGACTGACATCGGCTATGTGCAGCCCGACATCAGTGACTCTAGATAAATAAACACTGGTGTCAGTCAGAAGGAATCGACGTCGGTGATGAGGCAGTCGCATGGAACTGACGTCGGTCGGGTGCAGACTGAGATGTGACTGGCATCGGTCACTGAGACAGATTTTGGGTGGACAGCAAGCTGTCAAGGAGTCTCAAGCACCCATATGGAGGACTTAAAGGGTATGTATGTAAGCCTCAAATTTGTCATTTTCCTTCTTTACACTACTTGCTGCTCACTGATGGTCAAGAACCAGGAAGTTATTAAAGAAGTAGAGCAGGTAGATTTAGGAAACAGTGGGAGCTTGGCATGGATGGAGGATGTGATTCCTTGGAGAAGAACCAAACGAGAATTTTTTGGTGGAGTTGCTAGCTGGAAGAAAGCACTAAGAGATGAATGGATTTTCAGGATAAAGAAGAGCGGGAATGGACACGTGAGATGGAAGGCTAGGGTATATGGTCTTGAGTAAGCTGCAGGACAATGGAGGTTTGACCATTGTGTTTCTCTTTACCAGGTTGGATAATATTAGCTACATTATCTTGTTACTGTATTGTGTGCTTGTTGCAGGGTTACACATATAGGGAGTTGTTGAACTAAAGGTAAAGTTAGTTCAGAGGTGTGTCATGAGGAATCTGAGAGCAGAAAGATTCTTTGGCATGAGTGTGTTCTAGAGACATGGAAGGTCACAGGTTGATTTTATCTCTAGATGATTGTGTGAAACCGGTTAGCAAGCCGATGGTTGGACAGTTCTATGAACAGTGTCATGATTCACATGATGAGGTTAAGTGCATGGTATGTACTAAACATGAGATCTCCCAAGCAGTGGGAGTTGTCAACAAGTTTGAAGCCAATTCAGAAAAGAAGAACTGGAGGGCAGTTCAGTGGATTCTCAGGTATCTGAGAGGGACCAGCAGTAGGTGCACATGCTATGCAGGGTCAAGTTTTTTTCTACATGGGTTTGTAGATGCAGATGTGGCAAGTGATTTGGATGACAGGGGGTGCACCATAGGATTTGTGGTGGTTGGTCTTCAAGGGTGATTTTGAAGAGGGATACAAAGCTAGGGAACAAACTAGATGATGTACAGGTACAGGTGCAACTGTTTATCTCCAAGTGGGAGATTGTTAGGTTGTGAAGCTAAAAGCTTCATTGTTTGCAAACATGGAGGAGGTTGTTGAGTTTCAGGGATACCGGCGTTGACAGTGCAACTGATGTCGGTCAGGGGTGAACAGAAGGGCAATTGACATCAGCAGGAGTTGGCCGACGTCGGTCATCTCCAGGTAGACAGGGACCGATGTCAGTCGCTTGTGCAGTTCTAGAACTGCTCGTTGCACGAACAGTTAGTTTGTTGAATCGATTGTTTGCATGTAAAGGCTATTTCAAGTCTTGAGCTGTGTGTCTAGTTATTGTAAATTAGAAGTCTAAGTTATTGTTTAGTATGGGATCTATTTATAGACCCATTGGCATGTATTGTAAGGTGTGCTAGTGAAGAGAGCAAGTGTAGCTCCTTTTAGTTCCACATAAAGATTAAGACAAGGAAGAGATCCTTCCATTTGTAAGAACAGGTTGATCTGTAGGTGGAAGCAAGATCAAGGAGGAAGTTTCACATGGTAAGTAAGATCATTTGAGTTGCAGGTTGTTGCAAGTTCATGGGAGATCTACTTGAAGTACTTTGAGTACTTGTGTACTGGCAGGGTTATTACTGACTGGTTGGAGGTGAACACCAACTCTGTGTTTGAGTTGTGTGTTGGGACCATTTTTGGTAAGAGAGTGAACTCTTGAGGGAAAGAGATCTGTACTTCTGAGAGGTGTGGAAGATTGTGGCATCTTCATTGTATTTCCTTCTGGCATGAGTATTAATACAAGATTGTGTATTGTCTCTCATATTCTGTGTCATTTGTGAATTCTAGTTACTTGTTCATTCTCGTATAATTTCGTGTTTAGTTGCTTATACAAGGTAATCATATTGTGCTCTTATTGAGGAGCAAGATCCTGACAAGTTGGAATCAGAGCCAGGTTTGTGGTTCTAGGTTTCCATTCCCTATCAGCACACTACTTCTGAAGTAGCATGCTTGGTTAGAATTGCTTCCACCCACTTGGTGAAGTAGTCAGTTGCTGTAAGAACATAATTATGTCCAGCACTTGAAGATGGGTTTATGGCTCTAATAAAATCAATTCCCCATTGTTGAAATGGTTCCTCTATGATCACTGGATTGAGAGGCAGGGCAGCTAACTTGGGTCTTCCAACAAACTGCTGGCAGATTTCACATTTTCTCACCCACTTATATGCATCTTGGAAAAGACTTGGCCAGTAATACCTGGCTTGCAAAATTTTATGGGCAGTCACAGGAGCAAAAAAAATTTCTCCACAGGCTAGATTGTGGAAGGATTTCAAAAGTTGGCTTTGCTGCTCCTTGTCCACACAGTGAAGGAACACTCCATCAAGGCTCCTCTTGTACAGGCTGTTGTCTCAAAGGACAAAATTGGTAGCTTTCAACTTGATAGTCCTCCTTTCTTTGTAAGATAGGTCAGCAGGACACTCACCATAAGGAAATGAGCAATACCTGAATACCACTCATTCATGGTAGAGACAAAGAGGACTGTCGGTGTGTCTTCTGCCTCTGTTTCTTCATGCTCTGTTTCTTCTGGTTTATTATCAACAATTAATTGGCATAGACATTTTCCCCTTACCAATTTTGTTGGCTTGATGTCTCGATCAAACTCCTGGATCTTTGTAATCTAATTGCCTCTTTTTGTCCCAAACTCCTGCTGAGTTAATATGGACTTGAATGTGGTGTCAAGAACCAAGGCAGTAGTGTGTGAATTCAGGATGTAGAAGCAGAAATGCTTGACTTCTTTCACCACTGCATAAGCATGTTTCTCCATGCTTGAATACTTCATCTCATGAGCTTTGAGAGGGCAGCTCATGAAAGAAATGGGAGATTCCATACCTTCTTTATCCTGTTGAACCAGAATTGTTGAAAGTGTGTGTTCAGAAGCATAACTATATATTGGACTCTCTCTTATTGTTTCAGGGGATCTCTCTCGGTTATCAAAAATTAAACTCTGCCTAAATTGAAAGGCATTACTGAGACTTTGAACTCAGATTGTTGATCATATTTTGTTATTTGAATAAGAAAACAAGTGACTTTTCAGACTTTGTGCTGGAATAGCTTGGTTGTTGGGGAAATTATTCTTATGTCTGTTTCCTTAATACATTTTCTCTCCACTTAATTAAATAAGCAGAATTAGTGAAAATAATCAGGAAGGTGTCCTGAAGCCATTTGTGGAGAAACTTTGTGCTACCACAATTGTCTTTAGTTTGTCTATTTTTCTATTCCTATGTAAAAGATCTTGGGACAACTTTGTGCCCTCATTATCCTTCGTATTTTGTTTCTGTGTAAAAGACCTTGGGACGACTTTATGCCCTCATTGTCTTTCGTATTTCACCCTTTGGCAGTTGAGGTGGAGACTTTGTGCCTCATTTCATCCTGCCATGTTACAACACCCTGTTACAGTTACTTATCATCACCCGAAAAGATTCCTTTTGTCTGCTGAACAACACTTCTGAAAGAAGAGGAGTGTCTTCTATCATTTCATCAAGATTTTTCCTTTGATTTGTGCACATCATCTCTGAAAAAATAGAGATGGATGGTTTATCCTATCATTAAGTATTATTTTTTGTTTATATATATATATATATATATATATATATATATATATATATATATATATATATATATATATATAGCTCCTGCATATCTACAGGGAACCTCCCCTTGATGAGAGGAGAGATTAGTCCCCTTTTGATGTGGTAAACCTACACATTTGGCTGACCAATCTTCCTGTTGTGGTTGATCAGACTTATTTTGTTTATCAGTACGCTGATTGACAAAATATTCACCCAACATTACTAACTTTTTTAACATTTTTTTTTTTATTGGAATCAACCTTGTAAAGGTTAAATATTACATTTTAATTTATTTTTTGTATTTTCAAAAAAAATGAGATTTGATGTTTTGTAATCAGATATGAGTTTTGTTAGTAAGTTGTCTTAATAATAAATTTAAATATGTTAAGAATAAGAGACAATTATTAGTTTGGTTGTAAGTGGTCCTACTCATAAATTTAAACATGTTGAGAATAAGGGACAATTATTATGCCCATTAAAACTTGTATCTAAAAATTATTAAAAATAATAGGTTAATAAGTTTTTTATTTTATTATCTTTTTAATTATGCATGAAAACTCGAATTTTTATTTATAATTTATCTAAGACCCTTAAGTATTATTTGTAAGCAATTATGAAAAATTAGAATATAATTTTCTCTTCTACTATAAAATTGTCTTGTCTCTAATGTACTTTCGGATTCATCATCACATATTTAAATATATATCTGATAAATGCTAAAGCACTTCAAATTTGATATTTTTGAATATTAAATTGGTATACTTTTATATCTATAAACTATTATAAAATAAAAGTTTTTTTAAGTGTGAAGAAATCTTTAAAAAGATCATATAAATATAATAACAGTTTTGAAATTTTTATTCAATTAAAATATTAATAATCATTTAATATTCTTTATTTTATTAATAAAAATATATATAATATTTATAAATTAAATGAGTAATTTTTCATATATATATGATTATTTATGAAAGCCGTCTTAAAATAATTTAAAATATATAAATAATTTTTTTACATAAATCAATAATATTATTAATAATTATTTTAATATAAAAATCAAGATTATTTAATTTATTATGATATATATTTTTAATAATTATAAATAAAATTGAAAACTATAAATTTTATTTCTTTGGATTAATTAGATAACAAAAATATACAGAAATTAAAATTTTAAATAAAATTCAAAATTATTGTAATTATCTTTTAAATTAATTAGACAAAGAATATATAGTTGTTAATCTATATTTTAATACTGGAAATTGTTTTTTATAAATTTTATTTATAAATTTACAATGTAAATCTAAAGTAATAATTTATTGTAAAAGTAATGACTCATAGAGATATTAATGTATAATATTAAAAATTATAATTATTATTTTATATATATTAAAATATAAATACTGAAAATAAATAAATATGTATATTTGATATATCGTTTAGTATTTAAAGTTGTAAAGGTTGGGTAGATTGGTAAGTTTTTGGCGTTTATCAAGTAGAAATTCAAGTTTAATATTTTGGAGGTAAATTATATTGAGATAACAGGGATAAATTCTCATAGATGATAGAAGTTCCAAACAGAATCATCGAATGTCTCTCTCACTCCAAAACATATTTAAAAAATCTTATTAAAAGTTTAATTTTTATTTTGAACTATGATTGACACCCTTAAGATTGTTGTATTATGGTGGAGAAAAGTGTGGATAGATCACCAACAGTTTAACAATTACATATGTAACTTTAATGTTATAATATTTTAGGTTGCCAAGTGTGTGATTTTAAGAATATGTTTAAATAATATTTTGAAAATATTCAAACAATTATATGTATAATTTTATATCAAATTTTATAGTTGTCAAAATAATATATTTTTTAAATATTTCTATTAGTTATTTAAAAGTGGAATAATTGGAAAGTAAAAATTATAATTCTTACATTGACACAAATTAATAATATATTTAATACATTTAAATTTTAAATTATTTTATTATTTACATATTTAAAATTTATTAAATTTGAAATAGATAGATAAATTTATTATATATTGAAATGTCTTATCTTAAAGCGAAAGTACAGTATGAAATTCATATTTTAAAAATTTAAAATATAATAATTGTAAGTTGTTGAAATTATATTTCATAAATATAAAAAATTTAAATTTGATTCAACCATTTTAAAATATAAAGAAAAAATAATAACTTTAAAGTTTCTTTCATTAAAGGTAACACTAAGTAGTTATATCCCATGGTTGAATAGTTATGTGCTCTTTAAGACTAATGCATTTACCAGCATTTATACCCTTTTTTATGTCATAAGATAATTATTTGTTGTGTTATATTCCAAATATCATTTTTGAAATAAGTATTTAATTATAATATTGATATAAATGAAATGTTCCATAAAATTATGTAGTAGAATATTCTTTAATATTTAATGTTAAATTTTAAAATTCATTAAGTATTATTTTATTTCAAAACTTTTCATTACTCACAATAAGAAATATTGAAAGTCTTAATTGTGATGAAATTTGATAAGTCATAAAAATAGTAAAATTAGAATGTAATTTTTTTTCGACACATTCAAACTTTGAAAGATTTATATATACAATAATGACTTCTAATAATATAACACAAAATATTATGTTATACATATTAATACATAAAGACATTGATAATATATAAGGAAATATAGAACAACAAATTCATGTGAATGAATTAAAAGAAAAAAACATAATAATAACCAATTTTTATATAAAAATCAATTCTCATAATAAAACTATTTTTATATTGTAACTATTTATTATCAATATATTATAATAAATGACAATATTTTTTAATATTATATATACCGATGAAAGTTATAATAATCCTGAAGTCTAAACTACTTTTATTAGTTTGTAGCTTAATATAAATGTAAATATACAACTTTTATTTGTCCCAAATGGTTTATAGTGAGGGAAAAGGCTCTCTCCATGGTGGCATATTGCTTTATTTGGTGGGATTGTATATGTGCGCAATCATTTCATATAGGAATCGGATTCTTTTCTATAGTAATAATATCATATTTCGATTACGGTGGTTTCGGAGGGCACTATAGTTTCAAATGATTCTTATAGTTCCCTCATGAGAAAGACTACTAACATTAAATTTTATAATCGTTTTATGGTTAAACGAAAAATATAGTAACTAAAAAGTGTTTTTAATAATTTTTATTTTATAAGGAACAATAATAAAAATAAAATATATAATTTAATAAAAATGTTTTGTAGATATTAAGTGGCCAATAGATAAATCGACATTTACTAAATGTTAGTGACTTAGTAAAATTGTTCAGATTAAAATAAATCCACCTTTGAACTAGTGTGGAATCAAGTCTGGATACATCAGGGAGTCTAGGTCTCTCCCTAATTAACACAAGATAGAAGAAGGTGAAGCTCATCAAGAAAGCAAAAAGGACCCAACCAAGAGAAGCAACGATAGTGAAAAGAGTAATCGTTAATTTTAGCTTAACTAAAACTAGCCTAAACTACTGGAGAAGGAGGCCCATATCTCACAAAGAACCAACGAGGTCCTCAAAGGACCCAAACTCAATAAAGTCAAAACCCTGCCTTGGGCACAAGGGGGCCCAAGTCCCCAAATAGATTCATCAAATGAGGAAGGACCCGCTTAGGGATCCATGGGATGTAAGAGAAGAATTCCAAGTGGAAACTTGAACCACCAAGTAGACAAGACAACCAAAAAGGATCTCCACAGACCCAACCCTAGAAAAGATTCGAGAACAAAGTAACAAAAGGGAGCCAATCAACTCCCTAAAGGAGCCAAACAGATCCATCCCACATGACACCACTTAACCCAATAGTTAAAAATATTCTAATGAAAATCTAACCAATGATCCAACTCTCAAAAAATGGTAGTAATTCAAATTTCAAAATAAAGAACCAACGGTCCATAAAAATGCTCCTTGATGACGTAATCCCCATTCTTCTAAAATTGAAATACCTTGAATCAAAACTTGTCTCACAATATGGTGATTGGGCAAAGACCAAATATCCTTTTTGATGATCTCTGAATGAAACTAGCATACATTAGAGTTTCCATTTGAGGATTACTTCTTAGAAGCTTTTAAACTTAAGACCAAAATGAACCAACAATCCTTCTTCCAATAGGTGATTAAAGAGCTCACTCTCCTTAGAATTGAAACATAATAGCGTCGCTTCCAAAATCAAAGTCAAGGATAATTATGAGCTAGGAAAATTGTTAATTTTGTAGGTAATAAAATATTTTAACCCATTTTTAATATAAAATTAAATAAAAATAATATGGCTTTTTATATATTTCCATTTTCAAAAATACCCTGAAACAACTACTATCTAGGAGTGATGCCTAATGACAAGTGGTGCCTTGCATGATATTTTCATGCCAAATTTGTGCTGTGAAAAAATAGATTTTTTTAAACCATTTTCATATGTAAAATTTGTGCATTATAAATTTCAATCCAAAACTAAAGGAATCAATTATAAGAAATAACTCCCTTTAAATATATTATAACTCTGCGAGTACTCCAAATCCATAGCCATGGCTGCCAAGAAAAATAGTCACGTGTATATTTGTAGGACGACTTTTGGCCGTCTGAGCAGAGGAAAATAATCAAGTCCAACGTGATGGCAAAAGTTTCAATGCAATTATTTTTATTAAAACTAAAAATAATCTAACATTTTAATTTAAAATGTTAGATAATTTCGATGAATATATTTTTAAAATGAAGTTTTATTTTAATTTTTTAATTTTTTGAGTTAAGTTGAATTTTTAATTATCAAAATTGAAATTTTTGTATCTATTATAATTTAACTTATTTTAAATATTCTAAAAAATTTATTTATTTTTAATTGAGATTTGTAGATATATATTACTTTTTGTTTTCTTGTTTGTGTATTTGTTTATTTGTTTGTTTATCATTTTATTTGATTTTATTGTTGTTGTTTTTGGCTCAGTTCATTGTGCTTTTAAGTTGATAATCCCAAGTCAAACTCTAATATAGTTAATCAATATTCCATAAAATGTGGAAGTCTTGGTGTGAAGTCCTATTTTAGTTAGTATGTTTGTGTTGTGTACAAATATTTACGATGTTTTTATAAATATTACTAGTTTCGTAAAATTTGTGTAATTTGTATGAGTCATATTAGAGTGATATTTAACTAAAGATATGTTTATAGTGGTGTCTTATGGATATTTTAGTCGTTAGATGTCTATGAGTTTAAAATGTTATGGATATTATATAATAACATTTTTGGGGATCGCAAATCAAGTATAATAATAATTTTGAAATGATTACCAAGGAAAAAAAAATGATTTCAACATGCTCTTGAATCATCTTTTACTGGGAGATGATGAAAAAATCCATATTCCATAGAATTTCACAAATAGGAATAGATTAAGGGAGAGACTATTATATCAAACAAATATAGAGATAAAGTATATAAATGCAAGGGATAACATTAATTGCCATGGCAATGCCAATGTTGTTGTGTCGGATTACACGTCAATGGGTTCTTAAATTTAAATTAAAAAGTCTATATGTACGCATGTGCATTAGTACATATAGGACAAGAAAGAAGTGATATACATGAGCGATAAGATTTCTAAAAAAGATCAAAAGTGATAAACAAGTCTAAGAGCAAAATTGAATTTCTTGGCACATAATTTCATTTGAAGTATTCATATTGCATCATTGTCAATTGTTCATATAGTGAAAATTCATATAAGGATTAACATTTGCATCAAGTCATGATTGCTTGCTAAATTGTATTGAGCATTGGTATCCAACTTTTCTATGGATAAAACACTAGTTGAGATAGACCATTTAATGACTGCCATGTTTAATGGTTTTGTGCATTGATTAAAGTTTAAAAGAAGGAGATTAATTTCTCATAGTTCCACAATGAATTGTAGAAAGGTGAATAAGGTTTTTGAAGCCCAAGATTAGAATATGAGAGTTTTAAAACTTGTTATGAAGAATTATATACTGACTAAAATCATAACCTAGTTCTAAAGTATGGTTCTAGCAATGACCAAATCATAACAATCCATTCTTGGTCAAAAAAATATTATTTTTTAGTTTATGAAAGAATTTCTAACTTTTGTTTCCAACTAGTTTCAACTTTCAGATGATGTAACAAAATTTTGGTAGTTTAATATTCTTCTCAAAACCCTACTTTTTTACTTTTTAATTATTTTAGAAGGTTCATTATTGTAGTTATTCTTGATTTTTACTATTATAGTAATGTAATCAATTTAGATTTGAATTGAAATATTGTTTATGGTTAAGTGTAGTGTACTGCTAATTTAAAACTACTTTACCGTATCATATTTTGGTGAATCCATTCCCTCTTACACCTTTTAGGATTTTATTTTACTTCTATCATGATAAATATATTTTTTCTAAGATGTGTTCTATTTTTTATAGTCATTAATATGTGTGTTGTTTCAAAACCTAGTTTGTTGTGCTTGCATATCTTCAAACCTAAAGAATGATCATACATCATAATTGTGTTGTGTCCCCCTATTATAGTTATATGTTACATGTTCCTTGTGTTTTTTTTGCATAGGGTTGTATTGTTAGATCTCTTTCGGCTTAATTTTTCTTTCTTTCTTAAACCACACTTAAGATGTATTATTACAAGATGTTCTAAATGATTCTATGAATGACATGTATTTCCATAATAATATATAAGATATCTATTTTGATAATTATAATGTGAGTACCATTGATTAAAGATTAAATAGCAATTAATTTTGAACAAACAGTCTTTTTTGCCCAGTGACCAACTAAGCTAGTTGGCATGGGAAGACAAAAAGCGACATACTCGAATGGAAATCTTGCACATGATCCAAAACTAGAGAAATTGATAGAGCCACCTTCTCTAAATATTCCCCATTACTTTCACCTTCATCTCTTAGCAAAACTGAAAAGAGAAGAATCCAAAGAATAATCAAATCTGAAACATCTAAAAATGTCATCATAACACGAGGAGCAAAAGAGGCAGAGACCACTTCATGACCCTCTTAAGCAAAACCAACATGGAGGGAGAAACCCCCCCTCCAAATTAGAACTCGCTCTTGGTCATAATGGCTCCCCAAACAATCTCCAAAACAGTCAGCCCACACGAATACACTTATCAAGAAATAACTCCCTTTAAATACATTGCAACTCTGCAAGTACTCCAAATCAGTTGTCATTTCAGCATTCCATAGCCATGATTGCCAAGGAAAATAGTCGTGTGTATATTTACAACAGGACTTTTGGCCATCTTAGAAAAGGAAAATAATCAAGCCCAAGGTGATGGTTAAAGTTTCAATGCAATTATTTTTATTTATTTATTTATTTACTTTTATTTTTAGCAAACTTAGTGGCTAGATTTTAATTTAAAATGTAGAATAATTTGGATGAATATATTTTTAAAATGAAGTTTTATTTTTTATTTTTATTTTTAGAATTGAGTTGAAATTTTGATTATCAAAATTGAAATCTTTGTATCTATTATAATTTATTTTAATTTAAATTTTATATCTATTTTTAATTGAGATTTATAGATATATATTATTTTTTGTTTTCTTGTTTGTGTGTTTGTTTATTTGTTTGTTTATTTTTTTATTTGATGTTATTGTTGTTGTTTTTGGCTCAGTTCATTGTGTTAAAAAGGTCATCATCGTGGTGTTCTTTATCATGCACTTGTATTCGAGTCTATCCATTGACATATATTAGTATTATTATCATGGTTTTTATTATTAATGTATTATTGTCATTTGTATATTGAATTAGGAATCAGTCTTTATGTACATTATGGCCAAGCCATCATGATGTTTTATATCATAATGCATATTGTCACATGTTACATTGAAAACCAACGCTTCAAGTCTTATATAGCAATGTTGTGTAGAAAGTATCTCTTCAAACACAATTTATCTATCTAATACATGGTCAAAATGACATTTCATTTTTCTATAAACACATCACAAGACAATAATTGAAGTAAACATGGATATTTATATGCTAATTAAGGATATGCATCTATGAATAAGCATGTAACAATAGAGTCATGCATATTGGTCCATCATTATTCTCAACTTTGTCATGATCATTTATTTCTTCTAAATTGTGATCATTTTAAGTGATCATTTTATTCTTTGAAAATTCACTTCGACCAAATATCTCACCACATCCTTCTAAATAGAGGCAAAATATATACATCAAATTCTCATCATCATCATGTAGAAGTTACAACTCTGAATGGCTACCTACAATAACGTATAAATTGAACCAAAACACTGAAACATTTTAATTCATCCACACAAGTCATGTGTAATTTTTGATGCACGTCAATATGTTCCTAATTAGGGCATTATCTTGTGTACAATTGTCACATTTTTTCAATTCATCTATAGTAAAATTATGACCTATCAAATTAATATTTTTGATCAATAATGTAAGGCAACTTATCAAATTCTAAAAATTGCAAAAAACTTAATCAAAATCACTTAGCTAAGAAAATCCAATCAAATGGCTAAGTGAAAAATCCATGACAAATTAATGAATATCTAATTTTAGAAAATAAAAATTTAAATATTAGGGTCATGACATTATCCATGACATCATCAAAAGGATTTTATGCACCAAGTATTTATGGGAATAAATGTTTGACTTAAGGCTAGCCATGCCTTATTAATGCTTCCTTCTTCCAAAATATTAATTGCTTGTCCCTCCAAATTTAATCTTATTTGTGACCACTCATATTATTCTTGATCCAAAGACTATAATTGATTTGCCTAGGCTAAAAATGCAAGAACCATCATGGACAATTAACAAGCTTTTTAGTGCAATGATATAATGAATAATTTATTCAAAAGTTTTAACTATTTCTATAATTTTCATCTACAATTCAATTCAAATGGTGTATGAGGAGATATTGGATATACTTGTCCAACCACATTGTCAAATATTTTGAGTTTCATATTCGAACACAATCACGTTTCTAGACTGTCCATAAAGAAAAGTTACTTTGGGAAGGTACAATTATTTTGTTATGCTTCTTGTTTAGTTTCTTCACTTTATTGACCTCACCCAACCGAAGTAATAGACCTATTATATTAGTTTTATGAATTTAGTTATATTTTTGTACTAACAAAGAGACTAACCTATTTTGCAATCACATTTCACATATATAACCTTAAGCAACTACAAATACTAGTAGTAGTTATATGATGAAAAAACTTATTTTGTAGAGGTTATAACTTTTGATCTAGAAATCATTTGAGTTATTTTTAATAAACTAAAGACCTTGAAGACCTATACTCCAATATTAACTATGATAGCTTCTTACTAACCATTTCAACAAATTTTAGGGATTGGAATCAACCCTATAAAGGTCAAATATTATATTTTAATTTATTTTTTGTATTTTCAAAAAAAAAATGAGATTTAATATAGATGTAAGTCATCCTAATGATAAATTTAAACATGTCGGGAATAAGGGACAATTATTACACTAGAGCTTCAATCCTTAAAGTTATAAAAATAGCAATCACTAGAAATAATAAATTCAAGGTAAGGTTTTTATTTTATTATCTTTTTAGTTATTTATTAAAACTCTAATTTTTATTTATGATTTATTTAAGATGCTTATATATTATTTTTAAACAATTATGAAGAATTAAAATAGAATTTTCTCTTCTACAAAAAAATTGTCTATATAATTGTGTGTGATTTGTCTCTAGTGCACTTTTGCATTCATCGACATATATTTAAACGTATATTTGATAAATACTAAGAGATATCAATTTATGGGTGTTTATAAAATACGCGAATCCAACATGTAATATAGGCACCTTAAATTTGATATCTCTCAATTTATTAAACGAGTATACATTTAAGATATCTAAAATACTTTTATGTCTATAAACTGTTATAAATAAAAAAAATTTAAGTGAAAAAAATCTCTATAAATATCAAATAAATATAATAACAATATGTTAAGGAGTAAAATTTTGAAATTTTTATCTAATTAAGGGAAATTATTATTTTAAAATTAAGGTTTAAGATTGTATAATTTATTTATTTTTTTGATAAGTAATTGCTTTTGATCGGAGCTAAAATAGGATCTAGGACACATCAGGGTCGCAATCTCCAAGAAAAAATGAAACCAAGAAAATAGGGCAATGCTGAAAAGAGACCAAAAATCACAAATAGCCAAACAACAATACAAATGAGAAAAAATCCAATTTTTTATCAAAAAAACACTCACAAGGATGGCCTCACACATCATGACCCAAAGAGAAAACAAATACCAAAAAAAGAGCAAGCATGGAAGTCCAGCATTGTAAATAACATCCAACCAAAATTCAACCTTGAACTACAAGAGTATGCCAATCCCTATTCAAAATCAAAGCTTACATTGTCCATTGAGTGCCTTTACTGATGGAATTCAAAATATCTAATTGCAGACGTTCTGCTTCAAATTTCATACCTCTTTTTCCTTGCTTACAGAGGTTTGGTTTTGATAGCAGATAGGGGTGCTGAGCAAGAGATAGGATCTCTATAGAGCCAAAATGTTCATCATCATCTTCCTACTGAAGAGTGGCATCAGCCTCATCTGCCTCTTCCAAACCATCCACTTTAAAATAACCTTCAACCTATGGAGCTTTATCCTAAAACTCCATTGAACCTCTGAGAACCTTTGAAGATACCCTATTAATCTAGAATGAATCCACCAAAGTTTGGCCATCCATGACCCCCTGCTTACTAAAAGACTTAATCTGTCTAGAAACATGAGGATCATGTTGCTCAATGGAAACCAACAACCCTTGTGGATGACTCTTGTCAACCTAAGAAGCCACCATAGGGAGATTCAATCCTTCTGTTGAAGGAAGAGACACCTCTACAAAAGAGGGAAGAGCCATGGATTCTGGGAGATTATTCATGAGGTCAAGGTTTGGGCATCCAATCTTTCTTACCCATTTTTTAAAAAAAGAGGAACCAAAAACTTCTAAAGATCTCCTAAGGCACACCACCACTTTATGGCCCACTTGGTTGCACTTGAAGCATCTGAAGGGTAGTCCTTCCTAGTTAATGTGTTGCATCCAAGAGCCATGAGAAGAAGTAATTTTAACTAAGTGATGAAAATGTTTGGAAAAATTAGCCAAAACACAAACTCTTACAAACTTCTGATGGCCAACCAAATCCTGATTAGTTTTAACAAAAACCTTGATCTTTTGAACTAGTTGTTGGAGCATCCCTAGAGCCCTCAAGGCCAAAGGAAGGTTGTACATTCTGATCCAAATCATAGCTTGAGTGATTATTGTTTCTTTTAGATTAAAAAAGGGGCCCAATGGCACATAAACACTCCCCACTTTCCACTAAACTAGGGACCATTATTCCACACAAAGTCCCATTCCTCCACAGATTGAAAAATGATCAAGAAACCATTATGCATAAGGAAAGAGAAAACTCTACAAGTGTGGCCCAGATAGATTTGGACCAGGCCAAGAGATCCTCCTAGGAGGTTTATTTTCCCACACATCTGTCAATGTGATTTTTTCACCCATAATCTGTATCAATAGAAGAAATAGCCTCATCTGTGAGCTTGAGAACAAGGAAAAAGTTAGAGAAAACTGGGGAACATCCCCCAAAAAATCTAGTGCGAACTCAGAGTGCTTCTTTCCTATATCTTTAATCCTTTTTCTTTGGCAAACTACTTCGACATTCTGCCTCCCACCAGTCCTAAGGATCTCACCTTTCATCTAGGAGTTCCTATCAACCAACTGAGGAAATAGGTTAGGGTTTACATGAGAAATGGCCACTTTGCAAAAATACCATTGACGAATGGAAGGGGTTTGAATATTTTTTGCATTCGAAATAGACCAAGCCTAAGTTTAGTTGAACCCCCCCCGACGATTGTTGCACCTCTCTCAATCAAATATCCTAAAAATTTTCTAGCATTATCCTTCTTAGCAAGGCCCACCATATTTTTTATTTTCCCTACCTCCTTTCCTTGGCCCTCCCTATTGCATCCCAGCTGTGACCCATCTTGTCATTGTTTACTTTTTCTTCCTGTCATTCCTACCTAGTGTTCCAGTCATTGTTCCTACCATTCTTGCATGTTGTTCCTTCACCCTCTCCCAAACCTTTGTTAACATCATTTAAGTTGTCACTGCGCTCCATGGTTCTCCTGCCATGTATTTAGAGGTAAGATTAGCCATTATATACCAATAAATTTTCAAATACAAAACTTTATTTCAAGGAAGGCATCCTATGTAACCCATCATTCACAACCAGATTGTATAAATTTATTATTTAAAATATTAATAATCATTTAATATTATTTATTTTATTAGTAAATATATACAATATTTATAAGTTAAGTGGGTTATTTTTCCATATATATGAATGATTATTTATGAAATCCATCTCAAAATAATTTAAAATATATAAATAAAAATTCTACAAAAATCAACAATAATATTAATAATCATTTTAAAATAAAAATGAAGATTGTTTAATTTATTATTATATAAATAATAATTATAAATAAAATTAAAAACTATAATTATCTCTATGAATTAATAGATAACAAAAATATACAAAAATTAAAATTTTAAATAAAATTTAAAACTGTAATTATTTTTTAGGTTAATTAGACAAGGTTGGCATAATCCTATCTCAATACTAAAAATTGTTTATTATAAATGTTATTTATAAATTTACAATGTAAATCTATTGTACACAACTGAATATTATAAGGATTAATAAATATAAAAAGAAAAAAAAGTAACTAATTAGACAAAGACGATATAGTTGTTAGTCTTTATCTTAATATAAAAAATTGTTTATTGTAAATTTTATCCTTAAATTTATAATATAAATCTATTATAAAAATGAATATTAAATAAAGAATATGAAGAATAAATAAAATAAGGGTGGTGTAATAGTACATAGTACATTGGCTAATATATATTTGTATTGTGAATTGTTTGAAGTTGAGTTTTCATTTAAATTTGTAATATAAATTCAATGTAATATTAAATAATATGCAAGAACTAATAGTCTATATCATAGAAATAATAGGTATAATTTCGAGATATAGTGTTTCTACAGTCTATGCCATAGAAGTAATATGTAATGTATATATGAAAAGTTGAAATGAGTACGTTTAATCTTAATATGAATTTATACATCAAAAAAGATAAATCAATGATCAAACAAAATAAATATGCATGTGTCATTTATAATGTCATATATATCTCTATTATTATATAAATAATATTTGTCAACACTAGTGGTATTGCCACATGACACAAGGATAGTGCACATAATTGATTATAACATTTCATTACTCTTTGAAGTTTTATGTTATCATATCAAGTGAATTTTGTATAAAACTTAAAGATCGAGTTATGTAGGCTTCCTTCAAAAAAATTCACTAATTCTAAATATCAAGAAGTGTTAAAAGAATTAATAGTTATAACACATTCTAACCTTAACAATCGTAACTCAATAAAAAATATTGTGATATTGTCATGTATTTAATTTGATAGATTTGAAGGTCATTGATAAAATCAACACACTTTTAGTAGCATTTTTAGGAATATAATAAAAAGACTTATTATTGTTGAATACCAACAAAAAATAAACTTCGTTTTTCGTGTTTCTTCACTCTTATGTTAAATAAATAGATAGTATAATAAAATTAACTATTAAAAATAAATTTTATGTTTTTTAACATTAAACCTAGCATGCATGGAGTATTAAATCATAGGATTAAAATATTTTCTTTGTATTATGTATATATCTTACAAAACTATTTTTTTTATTTGTATAAAATTATAAAAATAATTTAAAAGGAGGATAAGTGTTAAAAGACAATATTTGAATGTAAAAAAGATGTGAAGTGTAGTTGACATGGATTCATGATGGATAAAATATTTAATTAATGTTCCATATTCTCTAATGAAGTGAATATATAATAAAATGCGAAACATGCTTTTAGCTTGTGGTATGTATATTTTTACTATTATTGTATTTCTAGCAAGTGTATCTAAGTTAGAATCCAACGTGGTAATGATGTGAATATATAATAAAATGCCAAACATGCTTTTAGTTTGTGGTATGTATATTTTTACTATTATTGTATTGTGGGTAGATAGTTATCTAGCAATTGTATCTATTAGATAGTTAAGTTAGAATGCAAAGTGGTTGATGTTATCTTGGAGGTCCAAAATGTTGGATTACATTTTGCTAATTGTTAAGTTCCTAATTTTTTAGAGGATGTCATTTTCAATAATTTAATAATCTAAAATCACCACCCTTATTAATTAGTACTTTGATGATTTTGTAAGAGATTTTTCTGTGATTTTATGCTAATAATTAATATTATTGTAGACATGCTATTATTACAAATTTTGTTTAAAAAATTAATATTATTTATATGGTACACATATCATTATTGATTTTTTTGTTTTAAAAATTAGAATAATTTTGTATAAGGAGAACATGAAAAATTAACATGTCAAAATAGGATGATAAACAAATAATTTTAATAGTTTTTTTCGATCTAAAAATTATTAAAATTAAATAAAAAAATTTAAAAATTCAATATTAGATCAAAATTCTTGCATTTTATAAAATCATTGATTATAATTTATTATTTCCAACCATTCCTATTATAGGTATAATCTATTGTAAAGAAATAATGACTAATAAAAATATTAAATGTATAAATTTAAAAACAATTATTATTATTTAATATATGTTAAAATATAAAAGGAGACAACAAATGTAAATGGTTAATTCTTCAGATAAATTATTGAGTGTTTATTTTTGTATAAATTTATTTTGAAGTTAAAAATAATTTTATTTTGTATTTCTTGTTTTTGTCTTCCTCTTTTTTGTATTCATAACTCCAATTTCAAAAACTTTAACTCATCCTAAAAAGAAATTATCCACTTTTAAAAAATGCTAATATCATTAAATAAATTATTCATAAATTAATTTAAATAATGGGTGAGAATAGATGCTTGGAAAGGTATCGTTAGATCCTTAAATTTAATGGTTTCCAATTTAATCATCTGCTAAAACGCAACCAATTCAGACAGTTGTTGAGTAGACATTAATTTAATTCTATTAATTTTGGCCTTTTTTTAGCTTGAGATATGCAGAAGAAGTAATTTTGACCTTATCGAATGAGAAGCATTTAAAATTATATTAAATAATATTTTCAAATAAATTTTAAAAATATTTTAATATTTATATTTAAATTAAATTTTATAATTGCTATAATAATATATATTTAATAGATAAATTCACATTTATTATATGACGAGTTGATAGAATTATTAACTTCGTAAATAATAAAAAATTGTAATTCATTTTTAATATGAAAATAAATAAAAATATTATCAAAAATTTGGTGCTTTCATAATTTATATAGATAATAAATTATATAAAAATTTTAATATTTCTCAACATTTAGATCTATATTTTATGATCCTTTCTAAATTTTTTTTTTTTTTTTTTTTTTTAAAAATCATTATATATAAAAGATATTATATTTATTATTTTTTTTTTTTTTCAAAAACACTCTGAAACTTCTACTATCTAGGAATGATACCTAATAACAAGTGATGCCTTAGATGACATTTTCATCCCAAATTTAGTGTTTTTCTAAAACCATTTTCATGTAAAATTTATGCATTTTTTTAAATTTAGTGTTTTTCTAAACCATTTTCAAGTAAAATTTATGCATTATAAATTTCAGTCTAAAACCAAGGGAATACAATTATCAGAAATAACCATAGCCATGGCTGCCAAGGTAGTTTATGTTTTAGTCGTGTGTATATTTGCAGGAAGACTTTTGGCAGTCTTAGCAGAGGAAAATAATCAAGCCCAAGGGGATGGTAAAAGTCTTAATGCAATTATTATTATTATTATTTTTTTGGGTTGAGCAGGTTTGGTGGCTAGATTTTAATTTAAAATGTTAGATAATTCTGATGAATATGTTTTTCAAATGAATTTTTAATTTTTTTAATGTTGAGTAGAAATTTTAATTATCAAAATTGAAATCTCTCTAATTATTATAATTTAACTTGTTTTAAGTATTTTAAAAAAATTATTTATTTTTTATTAATATTTATATATACAAATAAATAATTATTTATATTTTTAATTAAAATTTATAAATATATATTACAATAAAAATTGGTATATCATTATTTATTATTAAAATTTATGTTATTTTTATTATTAATTATTTATTATATTTTATAAATTATATTTTATTTTTTAAAAAAAATAATAATAATGTTTATGAAAGATTATTGAAGTGGATTCCAAATTTGTCTAGATTTAAAAACTTAACATGATTTTTCCAAAAAATTATTTGCTATTATATAAACTATGAAAATATCAAATTTTTGAATAAAATTTACATTATAAAATTTTAATTTTTTTCATTTTTTAAATACATTTTTATTAATAAAACATAATTTTAGTGGATTTTTTTTTCCAGAGTGTTTGATGAGAAATATGGATGCTGTGCTAGTATGCGAATGACGTGTGTTCTGTGCTGCAGTCCACCTGATTATGGAAATGGAAAATAAAAGAAATAATAATTTTATATTATATTTTGGGATGATTTTTTTTTTTAATATAATAGTTAAAATGGTTGATTGATTGTTTATTGAATATATTTTATTTATTTGATTTATTCACAGA
Source organism: Torreya grandis (assembly GCA_037957365.1). Classification (NCBI taxonomy): domain Eukaryota; kingdom Viridiplantae; phylum Streptophyta; class Pinopsida; order Cupressales; family Taxaceae; genus Torreya; species Torreya grandis. The sequence goes on along the minus strand of JARHVA010001670.1, from coordinate 1,047,765 downwards.
TATTTATAAACCGTGTTTTATTTAAGGTTTTTTATATATTATATTGATATATAATTTTATTATCTTTTTATTTTTCTATTCGTTAATGATAAATGGTATTTATTTGTTTATTTCATTGTCTTGTGTTTGAAAAAACTTTTTTAAAAATTTTAAAAAAAAACAAAATTATTCTAAATTTTATCATGCGTTTAGAATATTATAATTTTTTATTAATTTTTTCAATCACAAGAAAAATCGGTGATAGTTAAAGGGAGGTTACATTTAAGATTTAGATTTTTTTTGACAGTTAATAGATGTCACATTTAAAATTAATTTTTTTATATGATGATCAAATAGACATCAAATTTGAGATTAAATATAAAAATAAATAACTCTTTTGTTACATTCCATCCCACTATTAATTTTTTTTTAAGAATATCTATTGATAAATAAAATATATGTTTTAAAATTCAAATTTTTTAATAAAAAAATAAAATAATAATAAAAATAATATTAATATTATTAAAAAGTTAAAATGGACCCGTGAAACTTTAAAAATGCAATATTAAAAATTAATAAATAGATATTAAAGTTTTTTTAGTTTTTTTTTTTTTCTAAATTTTATTATTATATTTATTAATTACTTTATTATATATTTTTTTAAATAATATAAAATTTAATTTTTGTAATAGAAAAATAAAATAAAAATAAAAATAATATTAATATTATTAAAAAGTTAAAATGGCCCTGTGAAACTTTAAAAATGCAATATTAAAAATTAATAAATAAATATTAAGGTTTTTTTTTTTCTTTCTGAATTTTATTTATTATATTTATTAGTTACTTTATTATATATTTTTTTAAATAATATTTTTTATTGAAACATTCAATAATAAAATTATAAATTAATAAATATTTTATTAGTCCCTAGTGTAAAGACATGGTACTATTGTTTTTGCCCAGGACATTGACTTTTGTCAATGAAATAGATGGAAAATTTAATTGTCAATAAATTTATTTTTGCATTCATTAGAATATGCTTCTTTCTAAACCTTATAAAAGTGGATAGAATTGAAATCAAGCCTAGGAAACAAGATTTCATTTTTTTTAAAATTAAAAGAGGGGTTAAAATTTATTAATAAAGAAACCACCAGTACAAAATCAGGAGGGCAAGCACTCTCAGAAAGACTAGAAGCCTAGAAAAAAGCACCATCACTACAACCATCCAACCCAGAACCAAGGAAACATCCCCAACCCAAAAGCCCCAAACAGGGACCATAGCGAATCATCCATATCCTCTAAATCAACCTTTCTTGCTTTTGAACACCATCTTGGGTCAATGGGTCCTAACCACTGACATTTCAATCCCCCACCTACTCCGAAGCCCACTTAGCCAAGCAATCAGCCACACGGTTCCATTCCCTAGGGACATGGACAAAAGAAACAAAGTCCCTCAATTGACTCAACTAAAGAATTTGATGAACCAGTGACGCCAATTGCCATTGCACTCCAACCACCACCCATTCATTCAACATATTAATCACAATCTGGGAATCCGACTCACAAATTACCCTGCGCCATCCCAAAGCATAGAGAATAGCTAGAGCCTCCATAAAATTATTAGTTTGATGGCCCTTATAAATAAAGAATAAAAAAAGAACACCAGAGCTATCCATTCCTAATCCCCCAATCCCAGCATGACCAAGGTTCCCCCTGGAAGAGCCATTTATATTAATCTTAAAAATACCTGGAGGTGGATGGGACCACCTTCCTTCTCTCTGAACCTTACTCTCAGATTGACTCCTTTTCCTGGGCTAGGAAGAGCATGAACCTCCAACCCCTAAACACAAATTTTGTGTCACCTACAACTCCCCAATGTCCAACTTAGTAGAGAGATCACACTTAGTTGCTAAGGTCTCTAGAAGCATACTAAGAATCCTCTGCCACATCTGTCGAATCTCCAAATTTCTCCACTAAAAAATCCTTCAATTCCTTTCCAACCAAAGCTACCACAAAATAAAAGGACCGATATTCCAAGCCACTTGCAAAAAAGAAGCCTTAGCTAGGGGCCTGCCCAAACTTCTCCAAAAATCAACTAAATAAGAAGCATGAACACATGCCTGCTTCCAAATACCCCACCAAAGATGCCAAATCTCACGAGCCAGAGGACACTGAAAGAACAAATGGCCCTGACACTCCTCGCCACCATTGCAAAGGAAGTAAATAGAAGGACCCTAAAAACCTCTTTTCTACAGGGTTTCCCAAATGAGGCACCGATTCTGAGCAACCAACCAAAGGAAGTAATTACATTTTGGCCATCCAAATTTATTCCACACAAACTTCCACCAAGAAGAGTCCATCATCCCAAATTTTTGCCTATCCAACACACGATATCCAGAGGCAATTGGATACACACCATTTGGATTATGACTCTAGGTAAGGGAATCTTTCTCCTCTAGAGAACTGCAAACTCTACCATCAAGAATCTTAGCTAACTCCTCCCGCTCCTCCAGTAACCCCCCCTAGTGCCAACTTAGACAAAGCTTCCCATCTGCAAACCTCCACTTGACCCACATGCTAAACCAATTTGAACTGTTCCACATGACACCACCTTGCATTAAGAAAAATGTCGCACAAGGATTGTAAGTGCAAATACATAGTCAAGATAGGCAGGAACCCATCCCAAGAGTCAAACCAAAATAGGCCTCAGAACCCCTGTTATAAAACCAAAAGAGCCCATGTTTAATTAAATTAGCTCCCCTTTTAAAAGTACTCCATATCATAGATCACTTACCAGAGAGGTAAATTCTTGGAACATCAGCATCTTCCACCCCCTCCCCCAAATATTTATAGTTAAGAATCCTAGCCCAATCTTGATCCTGACAATTACACCACCTCCAATACAACTTAGCAGCCAAGGCTTGACTAGTAAGATTAGCTCGTCAAAGACCAAGACCCTTTTCTTGCTTCAGCGTACAAACTGAATTCCACCTAACAAGATTCCACTTAGAAGACTCCAAATTACCGACCCATAAGAACTGTCTAGAAAGAGTTTCAAATTTGTTAATAAAGCTAGAGGGATCTCCCTGGACAAAGCACCGATAAATGGGAAGTGCTTGAATGATAAACTTTAATAAAATCACTCTCTCAACTAAGGACAGCCATCTGCAAGTCCAATAAGTAACCCACTTCCAAAAATTGTCTAATATATCCTTCCAAAATTCCCTAGACAAGGAACCAACACTGATGGGGATACCAAGATAAACAAGAGGAAGGGTCAAAATCTAGAATCTAAAAATCCCTAAAATTCTGTTCTGAATAAGATGAGGAGTATTAAAGAATAAAATGGAGGACTTGTCTTCATTATTCCTTTGACCTGAGGCAACCATATAAGTATCCAGAGCTTTCCTAAAGTTAACTACCTCATTGAGCTAAGCTAAACCCATCAAAGTCGTGTCATTAACAAATTATAAATGAGAGTGAGGAGGCAATCTGTTGTCCCAAGTCTAGCCATAAATCAACCCCTGACCCACATAATATCTTATGAGTCTTCCCAATCCCTCAACCAATAGGATAAATGGGTATGGTGATAGAGGGTCTCCCTGCCTAAAGCCCCTAGTAGCACCAAACAACATAGTAGGCTCACTGTTGATAAGAATAGAGAAAGAAGTTGATGTAACATAACTCATGACCCAATTAACCCAATCATTTCCAAAACCAAATGCCAAAAGGAATTTACAAAGGAAAGTCCATTTGACTATCATAAACTTTGGCCATATCCAGCTTAATAAACATTGCTTTCTCCTTGGAACCTGTCGTGGAATGAATAGCCTCTGTTGCCACAACAACCACATCAAGAATTTGCCTTCTAGCCACAAATCCACCCTGCTTCTTCGAGATCAACCTATTATTATTATGAGCTAATAAAAAATGCTCATGTGGAATACCTTTAGCAATAATTTATCATTTATTTCCCATTGACCAAAATAATGTACATAGTTAGTCATATGGTCGAATGGGTCCTTATGACTAAAAAATAGAGGTAAATCTGGTAGTGCAAAATCTTGTGGACTGTTAGGATTGTGGAGCTAAAAGCTTCACTGATGCAAACAGGAGAGGAGGTTGCTGAAGGTTGCTGAGTTGCAGAAGAAGTTGGGGTCGGTCTGATCAGCCGACGTCGGCGGGATAGCATAGAGAAGCAACCGACGTCGGTCATATATCGGCCGACGTCGGTCACCTCCAGGCGGACAGGGACCGGCGTCGGTCGCCTGTGTGGTTCGACTGCGAGCTATTTACGGGCAGTTAGCTAACGAACCAAGTGTTTGCATGATGAGTGCTAATTTTAGACTCATAGCTGCGGATCTAATTATTGAAATTAGATGTCTAATCATTGTTTGGATGAGATCTATATAATAGACTCATGGTTGTATTGTAAAAGTGTGCTAGGGAGTAAGAGAGCATAATTATAAGCTCCTTCTGTGTGTGAGGTAGAGCTATGGTGCGTTCCTCCTAGTGCCACAGTACCAGGTGTGTTGGTGCTGGATTGGAGAGCCAGCTGGGTTCTTCAAGAGTGTAGGATCTTGGTCACAGTTGCATGGCCTATATAGGAGATCTACATGGTAAGTAAGATCGTTGATCTGCAGGTGTATGTGTGTGCAAGGTCGAGGTTCACAGGTGAATAGAACCATTGTTTGATTTGCAGGTGTGCAAGGTCATACAGACAGCAACACTACAGGGAGCAGTATCAGGCATGATCTACTTGGAGTACAGGTGTGTACTCGGATAGAGCAAGAGGAAGGCAAGGGAGTTCCTTCCATAAGTATGGTCTGTTGAATTGCAGGTTGTTGCAGATTCATGGGAGATCTACTTGAAGTACCTTGAGTACTTGTGGAGCACGTGGAGTGCTTGTGGAGTGCGTGGAGCACTTGTGGTGTGCGTGGAGCACGGGAGGTGAACACCAACTCTGTATTTGAGTTGGGTGTTGAGACCTGTGAGAGGGAGAGCTTTGGGGAGAAGAATTACTGTTCACTTGAGGCGTGGGAAACCTTTGTAAGGTGGTGGAGAAGAAGTGGCATCTTCTTTATTGTATTCTTTTCTGTATAAAGTGTTAATACAATTTGGTATTGTCTCTCATATGCTGTGTTATTCTGAATTCTAGTTACTTGGTGAATCTGGTTAATTTCCGCATATTAAGTTGCTTGGTATTAGTAATCAAATTGTGTGCTTCCGGTGTACATCCTCCCAACATGGACAAGGATATTAAATTATACATTATGTAAGAGGTTGATTGTTAACTGAAGTCACATTTGGATTAGTATTATGGAAATCAATTTTCATTTGAAGTATAGAAACCTATTTTTTAGGATCCCCTATAATGATCATCATAGAAATAATATATTCCATTGGAAGAGTGGTGTTTTTCACAGTTTTTTATCATTGGTTCCAACCCTCCACCTTTTTTGAAGTGAGGCATATGAGTATCATCATCCTCGTGGATAATAAGTGCAATTTCATGATCACTAAATTTAGGATATATCAGTAATGGTGTCAGAGCTTTAAATTTTGGTACTTTTGGTATATCATTTGAATGACTAGGAACATTGAAAGAATTTAGTTCATTCCCTTTATAATTAGTTTGTAAATCAATCATAATTTCTTTATGTAGTTGTCAGATCTTTTGACGATCATATGAAGGAATGTGCATGAAGGGTTTGATTAAATGACTTGCCTTGTTGGTGACTCATATATTTTTATAAAAATCCCAAGCTTTGTCAATTTATATCATATTTAAGAGATACATGATGGATTATACCTTGCTCATGTTTGTCCAATCCTTGGCCTTTGTATACATATTTTAATAAATATCAAAGGCCAAAATCATGTGATGGTGGTATAGGAAATACGTGTAAAGGATCTTTATCTTTCTTAATATGGATCAAATCATCTCTCGAAATGGTGAGAACACGACCCTGATTAGAGGGATGGTATCTACCACCAATTAAAGAATTGATATTTGAGGCTTTAGCGCTTGGAAGAATACAAAAAGTGATCAATTTTCACCCCTTCCTTAATAGAAAGTTGAAGAGTTTCATAATCATAATCATCAAAACAATCGATATGATCCATGATGAGAGAGATAAGTAACACAAAGACTAGGACAAAGTAGCTAAAAAACATCCTAAATTAGACACATAGGGGTTATTTCTTCCGTACATGTTATAATTTAATATTTATTTTATTAATTTAATTTAAATAAAAATTAGATATTAAAAATTAAAATTTTATTGGTTTATTATTTTTTAAAGATCTACCTTCCATACTTTCATGTATTATTAATAGTAAATCTAGGTTTATTATATTTACATGCAATATAATTATATATTTAAATAAGTAGGTCTTTTATTTGAAATCCTTATTATAATTATGAATAGATTTATAAGATTAAATATTTTTTATATAGATTTAAATTTTAATAGTTATTATATATTTTTTATAATTTTATTAATATGAATTTAGTATAAGATAATTTTAATTAATATATATATTTTAAATAAATTTATATAAAATGCATATATGTATATTATTCTTAAAACAAGTTAAAATATATGTTAGGTATTTTAAGAATGATATTTATAAGTATATTTAGATTGTTTTTAAAATTGATTCATAAATTTTTTTAGAACAAATTGTATATAAATGTTTATTATAAATTTATTTTTATTTATTGACATAAGTTGTCCAATTAATTGTTTGGTATGTATATATGGTTATTTATACAAAATTGAATAGAATATTATAATATTTTATAATTTTTTCACTTTAAAATAAGTTTTAATTATTTGCTTTTCAATTTTAAATGGGTACCTATGACATAAACCATTATGTTAATACTTAATTAAATTTTATTGGTGACCCTAATATTCAACACACCGAGTGCATGTCTTAAAAAGTACACCTGGAAAAAAGGTGAAATCAAAACTTTTGCATACTATCATATCATACATTAACTATTAGAAGTCTCACCTCCTATGAGTCTCTTTCCATCTCCCTTGTTTTTCTCATTAAATCTAGTTTTTTAAGCCACCATGTAATCCTATAGCTTAGCCAATATAGATATGAGTCTATCCCTAGCTTTCCTACTATGTTATCATGGCCAATATCATTTTGAGTTAGGCAACATGTCATTCAACTATATCAACCTGGTTAATACCATCTACTTATAGCTATAAATAATTTTTGGGTTTGCATCTGTAAATAGGGATCATAATTATGATTCCCAAACACACACAAGACTCATATTATTTTCTTTCACTCGCATTTATGCTCTTAATAGTAAAAGAAGGAATTAGAGGCTAAAGTATTATTATTAAAGGTCTTTGAATCTCAATAGTAGTCGAACCAAAAAGGTTCCCCATATTCTTTGAAGTCTCCAACTAATGAAATATAGGTTTTTATTCTTTTCATTTTAGGTCTTCATCTTGCAACGTATCTTAAAATGTGCAACTAAAAATAAGTGGTATATTAATGCACTGATAGGTCAATCCAAATGTAAATATCTCTATCCATATTCTCATTCATGTATTTACTTAGTAGATAGATATTCTTTGATTAATGTTATAGTAGAATGTATCTATTTATCCTTTCTTAATTTCTCTTTTTACCGAATAAGTTGCTATAGCTATAGGGTGCATGTATCTATTTATCCTTGCTTAATTTCTCTTCATATTGAATAAGTTGGTATAACTATAGGGTGTTTAGGTTTTTTAATTTTCCAATTTATGTTAGAGAAACTATACTAATGGTCTACTATTGTGTCATTTACTTATTATTTTATTTAGTTGTTAATTTGGATCTAGATTACCTTTGTTCGTCAATTTATTACATGTGGTATCCTTATTATATCTTTGATACCCCTTTTTATTATTACTATATCATGTATTTATCTTGGGATCTAGTTAAAACCATACCTCATATCTTAGAAATAAGATTTTGAACCCTATACACTTGACATTTAGTGTGGATTACCCTATACTATATTTATGGCCACCCTAAGTATCATCACATCCCATCCAAGTATGCACATGTTTATGTAATGATCTATTGTTTGTATCATATTATAAAGAGAGAAACAAGATTATTATATTTGCCATCCTATGCCACACATATATTTTAGTGAACTTGACATGAATATCTCACCACTAGTCAGATTGTCTTCACATTTCTAAGATTTATAATTTTTTCATCATTTTTCAACGATGTCTCCTCTTACAATTTTTTTAGGAAGCCTCAACCCATTCCAATTTTACATGGTTTGCTCCTTTATATTTTACATAACCACCATTAAAGGAAACTCTTCATAGTGAAGCTATTCTACTCCATTTACCATGGCTAGAGATTCCATATATGATAATAATCCCACTTATGATTATCTAAAATGATGACACCTATAGTGGGACTGAAGATACCCAATATTGCCTTTCCGTTTATGATGATAGTTACGAGGATCCTAATGATAAACCCTATAACTAAACCAAAAATTTGCATGATGATCTTCCCGCTTTTGATGATTTTAACATGATAGAGGATCCCCTTTATTTCACTTCTCACATTGTAAAACATCAATATAAATATTTCCCATCTATGATAGTGATTATTATGATAGAGGAGAAGACATAAGCATGATAGAAAACTTTCCCATTGACAACTTTTATGACATGCACAAAAATATCTATGATTATATTTCTATTTTTAGCGACCATCATTGTTGATGAAATTTCATTGATTTCCATGCACCCTCTACTTTACCCTTGGAAGGCTTTAGATGGAAAAGTCATCAAACCTCAGGTTCACATTCAAACTTATTCTATAAAATACAATGTAATTTATATTGATACATGTTATACCGATTTAAATGTTTAACATTCAAACATATAAATATTTCATTGTAGAATCATTGGTCACATTTTACGGTCTTATTTTCATATTGATATTGTTTTTTTTTATAGTGTGTAAGACTTATCTCTATAATCAATGCTTAAATCAGATTTCAAAACTATTTTAATCTCCCGCATGAATTTGGCACATGGAGCCCTTGTTTTTATCTTGTATTTCTTATTTTTGTCTTCCTCTTTTTTATTGTGAGAATGAGGCCCCATTATTTCCAATAACTTATTGTCAAAAATGATGGCCTGTCCAATTTCAAAAACATTTACCTCATCCCAAAAAAAAGAAAATTGTCCACTTTAATAAAAAACGCTACTATCATTAAATAAATTATTCATAAATTAAATTAAATAATAGATGATATTAAATGCTTATAAAAAAGACTACTATCATTAAATAAATTATTCATAAATTAAATTAAATAATGGATGAGAATAGATTCTTGGAAAGGTATCGTTAGATCCTTAATTAGTGCCTATTTTAATGCTCTCCAATTTAATGCCACACCGAAGAACAGGCAATTCATTTAATGGTTTCCAATTTAATCATCTGCTAAAACGCAACCAAATCAGATAGTTGTTGAGTGGACATTAATTTAATTCTATTAATTTTGCCCTTTTTTTAGCTTCAGATATGCAGAAGAAGTAATTTTGACACCACTGTTATTAAATGAGAAGCATCTAAAATTACATTAAATAATATTTTCAAATAAAATTTAAGAATATTTTAATATTTATATTTAGATTAAATTTTATAATTGTTATAATATATGTTAAAATAGATAGATTTTTTTATATGATGAGTTGATAGAATTATTAACTTTGTAAATAATAAAAAATTGTAACTCATTTTTAATATGAAAATAAATAAAAATATTATCAAAGATTTGGTGCTTTCATAACCTATATAAATAGTAAATTGTGTGAAATTTTTAATGTTTTTCAATATTTATAATCCTTCCTAAAAAAAAATAGAAAATGAATCATTATATAAAAAGTATTATATTTATTATATATTTCTTTTTCCAAAAATATCCTGAAACAGCTACCATTTAGGAGTGATACTTAATGACAAGTGATGCCTTGCATGACATTTTCATCCCAAATTTGTGGGTATGTGAAAATTTAGTGTTTTTTAAAACCATTTTCATGTAAACTTCGTGCATTGTAAATTTCAGTCCAAAACCAAGGGAATACAATTATCAGAAATAACTCCCTTTAAATACATTGCAACTCAGTTGTAATTTGAGCATTCCATAGCCATGGCTGCCAAGGTAGTTTATGTGTTAGTCCTCTGTATATTTGCAGCAGGACTTTTGGCCGTCTTAGCAGAGGAAAATAATCAAACCCAAGGTGATGGTAAAAGTTTCAATGCAATTATTATTATTTTTTAGGTTGAGCAGATCTGGTGGCTAGATTTTAATTTAAAATATTAGATAATTCAGATGAATATATTTTTCAAATGAATTTCTAATTTTTTTTTTTCAGAGATGAGTCCAAATTTCCATTATCAAAATTGAAATCTCTGTAGTTATTATAATTTAACTTGTTTTAAGTATTTTAAGAATTTGATTTATTTTTTATTAATATTTATATGTAAAAAAAATAACTACTCATATTTTTAATTAAAATTCATAAATATATATTACAATACAAGTTGGTATATCATTATTTATTATATTTTATAAATTATATGATATTTTATTTTAAAAAATAAAATTTATATTATAAAAATTTAATTTTTCAATTTTTTAAATACATTTTCATTAATAAAACATAATTTTAAGGTTTTTGTTGGGAGTGTTTGATGAGAAAAACTCACCTGAGATATGTATATTGAATTTTTGTATTGCAACAGAGACCAACTTCAATGCAGGAGATGAAATGGTTTATGATGGCCCCAAAGCAGAAGACCCAAAGGAAGTTTTCAACTGCAAATATGGATGCTGTGCTAGTATGCAAATGACGTGTGTTCTGTGCTGCAGTCCCCCTGATTTTGGGAATGGAAGATAAAATAAATAATAATTTTATATCATATTTTGGGATGATTTCTTGTTACTATAATAATTAATTAATGGTTGATTGAATGTATTTTATTTATTTAATTTATTCATATATTAGATTTTATTTTAGGTTTTTATATATTATTTTAATTCATGATTTCGTTATTTTTTTTAATTTTTCCATTACGTAGTGATAAATGGTACGGATTTAGTTACACTAATATCTTGCATTAAAATTTAAAAAAAAAGAAATACCCTTCTCCTAATTTTATCATGTTTAAAATGTTACTATTTTTTATTGACTTTTTTAATTAAAAGAAAAAAATTGTTAAAGTTTAAATTCTTATATAACATCAAATAGATATTACATTTAAAATTAAAAATTATTTTATGATAATTAAATAGATAACAAATTTAAAATTAAATATAAAAATAAATTTCATTATATTATATTTTACAAAAATAAAATCTTTATAAAAATAAAAATGAACTCATAAAATTTTAAAAATATAATTTTAAAAATCAAAAAATAAATATTGAAGTTTTGTTTTAATTCTTTTTTATCATTTTTTTAAATTTTGTTTAACGTTTTTATTGTCTGCGTAAACTTCTTATAATTATTGTATAATTTTTTATAAACCCTTTTTCTAATAATAATTTTTTATAAACCCTTTTTCTAATAATAATTTTTATTGAAACATTTTAATAATAAAATTAAAGAATAAACCTCACACCAACAAAACACAAATTATTGGATTAAGATTAGATAATAATATAACTTGTTAGATGGAAAAAGTGGAGAGAATATACCTCTGTGTAAACCTTATAAGGTGGAGAGAATTGAAAGCAGTCTAGGCAACAAGATTTCATTTTTATGATAATATAAAATATATCATAATTCCGTCTCGAACCATCTTGTGATCGTCTATTTATTTATTTTTAATTAGGATTCTTAATGTTGAAGTCATTTTGAAATAGATAATGTATTTTTAAGTTATATATTTATTTTTACTTTTATGAATATATTTTTATTTTTTAAATGGAAAGTGTATTTATTTTAAAATAAATAAATAATGTTTTAATATTAATTATATAAAAAATTGGTGAAAAAAGTCACATCATAGAATTAGTTAAATTGAGGATAAGAAACTTTTAGGAATATCAAGTTTAGATGAGGGTCAATAATGATCACTCCAAACAAAATATCGCATTAACATTATGCAACAACTAACAACACAGTGATAAAAATAATAAAGATAACAATTAAGCTTCAGTAGCGAACATAGGGGTTGGATGAGGTAGTAGAGAAGACAGAGCCTACAGCTTGTCACCTCACCCCCTTATCAACATTATGGAACAACCAACAAGACAATTATAAAAACATGGGCCAATAAAGATAACAATAAAGCTTCAGTAGCGAACATGGGGGTCGGAGGAGGTAGTAGAGAACGCAAACCCTACAGCTTGTCACCCCACCCCCTTGAGTAAAGGGGCCATCATCCACAAGTAAGGGATCTTATCCATCATTCTGATGAGAATTATTGTTTTCTTCCTTGTGTCTATCAGGGGAAATAGCCATATCCAACCGCGAATTATTGTCTTGTGGGGGAGGGCCCTAGTTCCTTCCGTCACCTCTACCTCTCGAAGAGCTATGAAACCAATCACGTCACAGAGACAACCAGTCAGGAGGTGATCACAAGGAGAGAGGCTCTTGTGTCTATTCCTTGAATGTTGTCGACACATGCCACGCCCTCACCCACGAGGAGGCAACTGCAGGTGCGATTGCTCTGGAGGTTCTTGGCTGATTGCACACGGTGCATTCCCCCAATGATCAAGCAAACACTAGAGGTGGTTAAACTCCAGGCAAACTTTGTCAGTCTATATTTAAATATGGAAAATGACAATAATTTATCAGTAACATAAAAACTATGTTCTATTTCTTCATGATTAAAACAAGCATAATTTCTAGTTTTTCAAGTTTGAAAAAGAATATCAGTATGAAAACTTTGCCAAAATATATTGTATCTTGCACGAAGAAGGGTTGAGTCCCCCAAGAGAGCCATTTTCCATGTAAATAACTCATGCCTAAATGGTTGAAAGAGGATATGAATCCATTACCATGTAGACTTGGTGTGGGAGTAGAACCAAAAAAGATGTTTGAGAGTGTCAAATTGACGACATGCTAGGCAAATAGGATTTGAAACCCCCATGTGTTTAAGTATGTCACCCACTAGAAAACCCTGATGGAGAATACACCAAATAAAGTGAGACTTCTTAGGCTCAATGGGAGTAGGCCACACAGTGTGAAATCTTCTAGACCAAAGCACATGACTGGGCTGAAGGTTCCATCGTTGATTGAGGGTATCATCTTAAATATGTTAGGGGGCTAAAAGAGTATACCCCAAATGAGGGCAGTAATGAGTAAAGGGAGTGGTTGTAGGCCAATACCAATCCTTCCACCAAAGAGTAAAGGAATTAACTCCAATCCTCTAAAGATACTCATCAGGTATGAAACTTTGAATTTCAGAAATAGACTCATCATTTGTATTATTTAGATTAAGTTTATTTTGGAAATAGACTCATCATTTGTATTATTTAGATTAAGTTTATTTTGAATCTGTTGCCAAGATTGGCTTGTTTTACAAAAAAGACCCCCAATGATTTTCACACCTTTTTTGAACAACCTTAATCCTTTGATCCAAGGGACCAAAGCAAAGGGAACATTATGAAAATTCAGGGAGGGAGACCACCAAAGGAAATGAGAATTAATAGAAAGACCATTCCAGAATGCCTCTTCAATTCATCTAAGATGGGATTTGAGTTTCTCTCAAGCTTTCCAAATGCTCTAAATGACATTTAAGTACCATTGATTTTAACAAGGACAAGGGTAATGAGAAAAGTATGAAGCCCAAGGCCTTACCAATCATGTTTGCCACAAGGAACCCTCTAAAAGATATAGTGACAAAGCAAAATCTTCCATGCTTAATCACCTTCCATTCCATGGATAACTCATTTAATGTTGAGAGCTAGACCTTGAAATTTAATATCTAGGAGACCGAGACCACATGTTTATTTAGGCCAGAAATAAATATCCCAAGAAACACTATGAAAGCCTTTTTGCCCTTTAGAATTATCCCAGAGGAAGTCTCTTAGGAGTTTTTCCAGTCTACCATAGGTAGCATTAGAAGGAACCCAACAAGAAGAAGAATAAACATGTGTCGTTGCCAAAACCTTGAAGCAAATCTAAAACTTACCCACAAAGGAAAAAGGTTTAGTGATCCCAAAAAAATTAAGTGATTTATCTGTATTATGGATATATAAAGAGTTTTTAAGGGAAATATCTAAATATATCTATCTAGTTTTTGTCTAAAGGTAGTTTTAGATGTTAGTTTGCATTGATTTACAATATTTATGTGTTTATTGATTATAAATTCATATTATGATTTTATTGGCATATATTTCTCATCTATCGAGCCCCATTTTCTACCATTTCCTTCTATTTTCTCTCTCTTCCTCAATTTCATTGTCTTCCCCATATTTTTTGGTTGTTTAGCATAGTAGTACATTACTGGACTTTTGTGATGTAGGTCCTTTTAAGCCCTAGTTGCATTTATTCGATAATATGTCCCTTTTTATTATCTCTCCCACCTTTGTTGTGTTGGATTACACATCAATGAGTTCTTAAATTTAAATTAAGAAGTCTATATATACACATGTGTATTAGTGCATATAGAACAAGAAAGAAGCAATATACATGAGTGATAAGATTTTTAAAAAAGATCAAAAGTGATAAGCAAGTCTAAGAGCAAAATTGAATTTCTTAGCACATAATTTTATTTGGAGTCTTCATATTGCATCATTGTCAATTGTTCATGTAGTGAAAATTTCATATAAGGATTAGCATTTGTATCATGTCATGATTGCTTGTTAAACTGCATTGAGCATTGGTATCCAACTTTTCTAAAGATAAAACACTAGTTGAGATAGACCATTTAATGACTGCCATTTTTTTAAGATTTTGTGCACTAATTAAGGTTTAAAGGAAGGAGATTAATTTCTCATAGGTCCACAGTGAAATATAGAAAGGTGATCAAGGTTTTTGAAGCCCAAGATTAGCATATGAGAGTTTTAAAACTTGTTATGAAGAATTCTATAGTGACTAAAATCATAACCTAGTTCTAAAGTATGGTTCTAACAATGACCAAGATTATAACAATCCATTCATGGTCAAAAGTTATTATTTTTTAGTTTATGAAAGAATTCATAACTTTTGTTTCCAACTAATTTCAACTTTAGATGATCTAACAAAATTTTGATAGTTCAATATTCTTCTCAAAACCCCACCTTTTTACTTTTAAATTATTTTAGAAGGTTTATTATTGTAATTAAGCTTGATTTTTACTATTATATTAATGTAATCAGTTTAGACTTGAATTAAAATATTGTTTATGGTTCAATGTAGTGCATTGTTAATTTAAAACTACTTTACCGTATCATATTTTGGTGAACCCATTCCCTCTTACCCCTCTTAAGATTTGATTTTACTTCTATTGTGATCAATATTTTTTTTTTAAGATGTGTTCTATTTTTTATAGTCATTAGTATGTGTGTTATTTCAAAACCTAGTTTGTTGTGCTTACATATCTTTCAAATTTAGGGAATGATCATGCATCATAATTGTGTTGTGCCCCCTATTATGGTTATATATTGCATGTTCCTTGTGTTTTTTTTGCATAAGGTTGTATTGTCAGATCTCTTTAGGCTTATTTTTTCTTTCTTTCTTAAACCGCTAGTATACTTGTGATAGACCACACTTAGGATGTATTATTACAAG
Organism: Torreya grandis; assembly: GCA_037957365.1. Lineage (NCBI taxonomy): Eukaryota > Viridiplantae > Streptophyta > Pinopsida > Cupressales > Taxaceae > Torreya > Torreya grandis. The sequence continues at coordinate 1,032,007 of JARHVA010001670.1, read as the reverse complement.
ATGTTTGAAATGATTCTATGAATGACATGTGTTTCCATAATAATATATAAGACATTTATTTTGATTATTATAATGAGAATAACATTGATTAAATATTAAATAGCAACTAATTTTGAACTTAGTATAACCAAATGACTATGCAAATAATATAAATTTTGCATGTGTTGGTTACCATTTTATAATCCGTCATGATTATAGAATATAAATTTTGATATGCACAACAATCAATTAGTAAGAAAATTCTTTAACCTCAAAAAAATTAAGTTAGATAATTATTGATTTGGATTTATACATACACAATAACTTGTTGAGTTATTTTTAAAACATGATGTAAATATAAATGTTTGTTTTTGTGTACAGACTAATGATTCTTATTTGAATATCAATTTTGATAATAATGTGAATGATTGTCTCTCTCAAGTTGATTATTAAAATACATATGACAATGATTATGATTATGATTATGAAGTTGGATTAGAAAATTAAAATAGATATGATTCAATTGAAACTATTAAAACCTATGCTATGAATAATCATGTTGATATATTTAGAATTATAACAATTTTTAAATTATTTTCTTTTCAAAATATTTTTTCCTATGTGTTACTTTAAAAATTTCTTGTGATTCATACATATTTCCATTTCTCTTACTATTTATTCTTCTCAAAATATGGTTCCTAATGTTTTGAATGTTTTCATTGTTGTGTTTTCACACGATTTCCCAAATCTCAACATCTCTCTACCATTCCTCTCATCCAATCATTTGTGATATCTATAATTTCTCCTAGTGTCGTTAATCCCCCTTTGATTTATTAACTTCATTTTTATTCTACCACTTATATCGTGTCCTAAAATTATGAAATAGACAATCTCATGGAAGCCTTTCATGATGCACAACAAGAACTTATATTTATTTCTCAATCATCTCAAAATACAATTGATAATATTTTGCTTTATGGTGAATTTAATTATCCTTTTCCAATTGTTTTTATTACTCTGCGATTTTTATTATTTAATGAAAAAGAAGACTCTTTTTACCATATTAATTTATTTTATGTATCTTACTTAAACATTACTAATGATGATAAATTATTAATCAAGTTATTTCCAAGAATATTAATGATTATATACTTGATTGGTTTTATGTCTAACCATGTACTTACATACATTCCTTTTCCCTTTAACCGGTGATTTCTATACACATTTTCAAATTAATATTACTTAGAAAGTTACACGTATAGAATCAACTTAGCTTTGACAAGTATCTAATTAATATAACAAATATTATGTTATTAGGTTCAATAATATGGTAACCAAGATGAATTATCAACTTGTAAATAGTGATCCTCAAATCATTTTTATCAATAATCTACTATCACTTATTAAGGACAAAAAAGCTTTCCATGCTTACCAAAATTTTGATGAAATTTTTCATGTAGTTATAAACTAAAGTTGAGGTCAATATTTTAGAGGAAAACATGCTTACATATACAACATGTGGTCCATATTAATAAATTAAAAAAAAAAAACTGTCTCGATGTTAAAATCAAGATCATGCTTCTTTCTAAACCTTATGAAGTGAATAGAATTGAAAGCAAGCCTGTCAACAAGATTTCATTTTTAAGATAATATAAAATAAATAAAAATTCCATCTCGAACCATGTTGTGATGATTTATTTATTTATTTTTAATTAAGACTCTTGATGTTGAAGTCATTTCGAAATGACCAAATTATGGCTTTGGCCTTTGCACCAACTTACCTTGTCAAAATATTTTTTTAAGTTATATATTTATTCATAAATTTATTAATATGTTTTTATTTTTTTTGAAAAGTGTATTTCTAATAAAATAAATAAATAATGTTATAATATTAATCATATAAAAATATGGGTGGAAAAAGTCATATCACAGATCCAATCAAATTAAAGTTAAGAAATCCTCAAGAATATCAATTCTAAAAGAGGGTTGATAATGACCACTCAAAATAAAAATCACATCAATGTTATGCAACATCCAACAAGACAATCATAAAATCACAAGCCAATAAAGATAAAAATCAAGCTTTAGCAACCAACATGAGGGTCAGGGAGGTAGTAGAGAAGGTGGACCTTGCAACTTGTCACCCTATCCCACTTGAGTAGAGTGGTCATCATCCATATGTAAGGGATATTATCCATCATTAGGGTGAGAATTATTGTTTTATTCCTTATGTCTATCAAGTGAAACAGTCAAAGCCAGCTGTGAATTCTTTTCTTGTGGAAGAAGGCCCCAATCACTTCTGACACCTCTACCTCTAGAAGAGCCATGAGGCTAATCACATCACAAAGATGACCAATGAGGGGGTGACCAACAAGGAGAGAGTCTCTTTTGTTTGATCCTAGAACGTTGTCAAAACATGCCACACCCTTACCCAGGAGGAGGCAACTGAAGATGTGATAGCTCTGGAGGTTCTTAGTTGACTACACACAGGGCATTCCCCCAATGATCAAGCAAACGTTAGAGGTGGTTAAGCTCCAGATAAACTTTGTCAGTCTAAATTCAAATTTGGAGAGTGACATTAGAAATGATAGTAATTTATTAGTAACAAAAAAACTATGTTCCATTTCCTCATGATTAAAGCAAGCATAATTTCTAGTTTTTTAGATTCGAAAGAGAATATCAGTACGAAAACTCTATTAAAATATATTGTATCTTGCAGGAAGAAGGGATGAGTCCCCCAAGAGAGTCATTTTCCACATAAAGAACTCATGCTTAAATGCTTGAAAGAGGATGGCTGCGAATGGTGAAGCGGTGGGCGGCCCGTCGACAGGCCCCAGGAAGGACGGCTCTCTACCTGGGGCACATCCTCTCAGTAATGAAATGACCTACATCAGTGAGCACTCAAAGCTCAGCAAGGTAAATGGATGCTTATTGAGAAGACAGGACAGACTGGTTGTGGTCATTCCCCCTGAGGCAGTGCAAGATGATGTTGAGTATCTTTCTTCTCATACACTAATTTGTAAATTCCTGGGTATTCGAATCCCTCTGACGGCCTTAGAAGCCTGGATTCGCCAGTCTTGGCATATAGAAGGGGACTTTGACATCATGTTGGGTGGAAACAGCTTTTTTTTGGTTAATTTTTCCTTAGTTTCAAACCGTAATCGAGTTTTTGAGGGGGGCCCTTATTTCTACGATCGTGTGGGGCTTTTTCTCAAACCCTGGCATGCGGGGTTTAACTCAACTGATGAACTTCTAGCCTGTGTGTCGGTCTGGGTCCGCTTTCCACGGCTTCCTTTGGAATTTTGGCGGGAGGACATTCTAAGGCAGATTGCTACCATGCTGGGAACACCGACAGCTATTTCTCATTAATCACTGGACAAAAAGGTAATTTCTTATGCGCGTGTGTGTGTTGACATTGATTTAAATAATCCTTTGCCAGATTCCATGGAGATTTGTATGGGCTCCTCGTCCTGGATTCAACATATAGATTATGAATCTATCCCTTTTCGGTGCTGAATTTGTCATGTATATGGGCATTTGCATCGACAATGCCCTCAGGCTGCCAAAGATAGCGGGATAAACCCTGATTCTTCAGCACCAAATACATCAGTTTCTGAAAAAGGAATTAGTAAACCGGTTCATTCTGCTAATGTAAAAACTCAGTCAGACAGAATTGTAAAAGGGAAAAATCAAGCAATTAATGAAAGCTTGGCGCAAGGATTAGCTGATCACACTAGCACTGGTTTGGATGGGTTTACAATAGTAAGGCATCGTACGAGAGGAGGAGGCCAGAAACGTAGGAATGTTGACAGGCAATTGAACTTGGGATTTAACAGGTTTGAGGCTATGGACAGTATGGCCATTGAGGATGGCATTCTGGCTGAGGACCAGGGGGAAGCTCTTGAAGTAGATAAGCAATTATCAAGCCCAATTGAGGATCAGGTTATGATGCCTCTACCGACTTTAGAGAGCTCTATGAGGCCGAATGAAGGAGCACTTGAAGCTGCGAGTGTACAGCATGATAAGGAAGTGAAATGGGCTGATTTAGTTAAGGAAGTTGATGCTGGCAAGAAAGATAAGGGTTCTTCTTCAATGCTTGGCCTAATGCAGAGGCCATTCAAGAAATCTAACTCTTCCATTCCCTCCAAAGCTGGGTGAAGGAAGGACTTAGAAAAAATTAAACTTACAAGAGATTTACTGGTGGAATCAGGGGTTGTTAAAACCTTAGATGAACACTTCCCCCAATTCACCCAATGATCATCCTATCATGGAATGTGAGGGGTTTGAATAGCTGCCCCAGACAAAAGGCTACTCGAAGATTGGTGATGGATCACTCTCCGGATATTCTCTGTATCCAAGAAACCAAATTGTCAGTTGACTCGCTGTTTGCTTGTATGCCAAACATATGGTTATTTGGCCAATATCAAGGTGTGGGTGCGCTGGGGAGCTCAGGGGGTTTGGCCATGTGCTGGGACTCGCGAAAAATCTTGCCTCTTCATTGGTTATCCTACATATCAGCTCTTTCTATGGTTGTCTCTTCTCTTGACACTGGGGAGCTGATTCTTGTCACAAATGTTTATGTGCCAGTTGATATAGACAGACAACTTCAGCTTTGGGAACATATTCGCTATGTTCGCAGTTGTCATCTGTTCCTTCTGTGGATTGTTACGGGTGACTTTAATACAGTACTGAATTTGGAGGAGAAAAGAGGCGGTATGTCTCGTCTTGGCCCCTCTTCTGATTGTCTTCGCTATAATGTTGAGATACTGTGCCTCTCTGATGTTAGACCCTCAAATGGGCTATTCACCTGGAGCAACAGAAGAACTGGTAATGCTGCCATCTCAAAGCGTCTGGATAGATTTTTTGTCTCTTACTTTTGGAAGTCTAGTGCTTTCTCTCTCAGCTCAGAAATCCTAGACTGGAAAGGTTCGGACCATTGGCCCATTATGCTATCCATCAATCTTATTGAGGGGCCTAAAAAACCTCCCTTTAAGTTTCAGTTGATGTGGCTTCGCGACCCATCTCTTCATGACTGCATTGGCCAGTGGTGGCGGCAGGGGGGTCCGGCTCATGGTACTGCTATGTATTCTTTTCTCAAAAAACTTCAGTATGTTAAGAGAAAGTTGCAGATTTGGAATAAAAATTGTTTTGGCAACTTACATTGCATGAGGAAGAGGGCTCAAGATGAGCTAGATGTTGTTACTAGGCAAATAAGAGACTGTGGGTTCTCGGAAGAGCTTCATTTCGAGGAATCTAGAGCTGTTAGCACCCTTGTTGAGTGGGAATTTTAAGAAGAAATTTATTGGAAGCAAAAGGCGCGTATTGACTGGCTTCAGGAAGGGGATAAGAATACGGCTTTTTTCCATAAGTCTATTCAGGCGCGGATAAATTGAAACGTCATTTCTTCTCTTGTTATTCAGGATGGGACACACTTATCCTCTTCCCAAGCTATTAGCGAGGAAGCTGTCCAGTTCTTTTCAGGTCTCTTTGCTAGCAATCCAGTGCTAGATGAAGGAGCTGAAAATACAGTCCTTTCTTGCATTCCCTCGTTGGTGAGTGCGGATATGAATGAATTTCTCATGAGGTCGATCAAAATGACAAAGGTTGAGGAGGTGGTGTTCAGCATGAAGAGAGGTAAAGCTCCTGGCCCGGATGGTTTCCCAGCTGATTTTTTTCAAGACTTCTGGAGTATCATCAAACAGGACCTGATGGAGGTCATACAGGAATCATACTCCGATAAAGAAATGCTTCAAGCTCTGAATGCTACTTTTCTTGCTCTGATTCCGAAGAAGGAGCAGGCTCTTCAACTGGATGAGTATAGACCCATTGTGTTTTGCAACGTTGTCTATAAAATCATTACTAAGCTTATAGCGCGGAGGCTTAAATATTTTCTTCCCAGAATTATCTCAAAGGAACAAGGGGGTTTTGTGGCCGACAAGCAGATTCTGGATGGAGTTGTTATAGCTTCGGAAGCTATTCATTCTATGAGTACTTCTTAGGAGCGTGCCATGTTTATTAAGCTTGATCTTGCCAAAGCTTATGACAGAGTTAGCTGGAGATTTCTGCAAAAAGTCCTTTTGGCATTTGGTTTTAACCAGGATTGGATCCGATGGGTGTTGAGCTGTGTCACGACGCCTTCTTTTTTGGTTCTTATCAATGGGACACCTTCTGAGCTTTTGGTGCCTCTAGAGGTCTTCGTCAGGGGGATCCGTTGTCCCCATACATGTTTATCATTCTGGCTGAGGGTCTTGGGCAGCTCTTCAAATATCATGTTTCTCAGAATGCCTTATAGGGATGGAGATGGGGGGATGGGATAACTACCCTAACCCATCTCCAATTTGTGGACGACACTATTTTGGCTAGGAGAGCTTGAATAAGAGAAGTGGTGGCTTTCCGACACACACTGGACAATTATCTGGCAGCTTCTGGACAGAAAATTAATGATCATAAGTCCTCTATTTTCTTTTTCAACACTTTGGAGCTTATTCAGAGAAGGATCGCTGACATATTGCGGTTTCAGACTTAGAGCCTTCCGGTTATTTATCTTGGTATTCCCATTGTGGTGGGAAGGCAGCCTAGACTTTTTTGGCAGAATGTTCTTGACAAACTGAGGCAAAAAGTTAGTCATTGGACCCATAGATGGCTGTCTACTACGGGCCATGTGACTCTTCTACAATCGGTCATCCAGGCACTTCCCATATATCGCAGTATGGTGCAGGCTGCCCCAGCTTACTTCCTGAAGGAATTTGATGCCCTTTCTAGATAGTTTCTTTGGAGCGGAAATCTGCAGAATAACAAATGGAGCCTTATTAATTGGGCCACTATTTGTAGACCAAAGCAGGATGGGGGCCTCGGCTTGCGCTCTGCTATTCTAGCCAGTCAAGCCCTTGCTGCCAAGCTTTATTGGAGATGGTGTTCCAATTATTTATCCCTTTGGGCCCGGATTTTGTCTGCTAAGTATTTCCCGGGAGTGGATCCTCATGTGATCTCCAGGCTCCCGCTTGAGGGCAAAGGTTCAATGGTGTGGAGTACTCTCAAGCTTGGAGCTCAACTGGTGAAACATAGCCTATTTTGGGCTTGCAATAGTGGGGTGGATGCCTTCTTCTGGAGAGACTCATGGGATGGAGAACCACCGCTCTTATCATCACACCCGCATTTTCAGCCTTTAGGTGCTTCTTTTCATTCGGCTGGGTGGCATAAGGTGGTGCAATACAAAGAAGTTTTTAATATGGGAACTACTGTTGGGTACAGGTGGAAAGACTCCTCTGATTGGCCGCCCGGGGGCTCAAAAGAAGATAGGAGGGAATTAGCTCATATCCTTGCTTCCAGAGGATGTAGCTCCCTACAAGGACGGGATGTCCTTGCATGGGGAGGGGATGATACTGGCCAATACTCCATGTCTTCTGGATATTTGGCTCTGACTATGCAATCCTTTGGAGGAGGGCAGTTTGATTGGGGAAAGAAAATTTGGAATCAAACCTCTTGACCCAAGTGTAATTTTTTTCTATGGCTGCTTACTCACAATAGGTGTCTCACCTGGGATAATCTCTGCAAGTGGGGATTTCAGGGGCCCTCTAGGTGCATTCTGTGTCACAGCAGTGAGGAAACTGGAGCTCACATTTTTTTCCAGTGTACGTATGCTAAGCAGATATGGCATTTGTGGTGGAATGCGTGGGGTCTGCCCTGCTGGCATGCTTCTTCTTTGGTGGATTTTTGGGGTCGATCTGGTCATGCTCCTCCGAAGAATTCCTTTTTACAAAATGCCTGGTCAGTGGGTCCCTCTTTTATTTTATGGAACCTGTGGATTGAAAGGAATAGAAGAATATTTAGGGGCACCCAGCTGGAGCTGCAAATTATGTGGGCGCATGTTATAAGTTCAATGCAAGAAACTTTGTGTGTTAAGTGTACAGGGGGGAATGTAACGGACCCTAAAGCCGCAACCATCTGCACTCACCTTGGGCTGGATCCAAACTTGGGACGCACTGTTGGATCGAGCTGCCAATCTGGGAGAGGTAACAGTCAGCATTTGCGTCCTGTTTGTAGAGAAGGTCGTTGGACTCCTCCAGAGGATGGAGTCATTAAAATTAATACTGATGGCTCCTCTCGGGGGAACCCAGGGGCTGCTGGCATCGGTGGCATTGGTCGGGATAGCGTTGGGAGTATTCAATTTCTCTTCTCGGTTTATAAAGGACAGCTTACTAATAACCTCATGGAAGCCTTGGCCATCCTGGAGGCGGTGAAAGCTTGTTGTCAAAATGGCTGGAGTAACATTGTCTGCGAATCGGATTCGCAAATAGTTGTTAATTTGCTGAATAAAGGTAATCCTGGTAAGGTTGACTGGCACCTAAATGTGGTTATTCAGCAGATTCTGTAAATAAGTTCTTCCTTGTATTCGGTTTCTTTCAAACACATTCCTCACGAGTGGAATGGTGTTGCGGATTGTCTTGCTAAATGGGCTTCGGAGAATGGTCCCTCATGGAGCATTTCAAATCTTAAAATGCTCCCCAGGAGTTTACATCAGAAACTGGTTCAACTTGTGGACCAGGATAATGTATTGTAACTGTTGTTTTCCTCTCATTTTTTAATAAATTTTTACCCCTCTTTTAGTTAAATGCTTGAAAGAGGGTATGAATCAATTGCCACACAAACTTGGTGTTGGAGTAGAACTAAAAAAGATGTTTGAGAGTCTTAGGTTGATGACATGCTGGGCAAATGGGATTTGAAACCCCCATGTGCTTAAGTTTGTCCCCCACTAGAAAACCCTAATAGAGAATACACTAAAGAAAGTGAGCCTTCTTAGGCTCAATGGAAGCAGCCCACATAGTGTGAAATCTTCTAGACCGAACTACATGACTGGACTGAAGGTCCCATCGATGATTGAGAGTATAATTTTGAATATGTTTGAGGGATAAAAGATTGTACCCTAGATGACTGGAGTAATGAGTAGAGGGAGTGGCTATAGGCCAATGCCAATCCTTTGACTAGGAACTAATAAAGGAATTAACTCTAATCTTGTGAAGATACTCATCAAGTATGGAACCTTAAATTTCAACAATAAACTTAGCATCTGTATTATTTAGATTAAATTTATTTTGAATCTATTGCCAAGGAAGCCAAGATCAACTTGTTTTACAAAAAATACCTATAATGTTTTTCACACCTTTTTCGAACAACCTTAATCCTTTGATCCAAAGGACCAAAGCAAAGGAATCATTATGAAAATTCAGGCAGGGAGACCACCAAAGGGAATGAAAATTCATAGAAAGACCATTCCTGAAGCCCTCCCCTATCCATCTGAGATGGGATTTGAGTTTCTCCAGAGCTTTCCAAATGCTCTGAATGACAGAATTACCGTTAATTTTAAGAGGGGCAGGGGTAATGAGAAGAGTATGAAGCCCAAGGCCTTACCAAGCATGTCTACCACAAGGAACCCTCTGAGAGATATAGTGATGAAGCAAAATCTTCCATGCTTCATCACCTTCCATTCCATGGATAACCCATTTAATGCCAAGAGCTAGATCTTGAAGTTTAATATCTAGGAGACCCAGAACACTTATTTCTTTAGGCTAACAACTAATATCCTAAGAAACTCTATGAAAGCCTTTTTACCCTTTAGAATTGGCCCAGATGAAGTCTCTTAGGAGTTTTTCTAGTCGATCATAGGTACCATTAGAAGGATCCCAACAAGAAGAATAATAAAAATGTGTAGCTACCAAAACCTTGGAGAAAATTTAAAACTTACCACCAAGGAAAAAGGTTTACTGATCCAAAAAAAATTAAGTAATTTATCTGTATTATGGATATAAAAAGAGTTTTTAAGGGAAATATCTTTACATCTATCTAGTTTTTGTCTAAAGGTAGTTTTAGATGTCAATTTGCATTAATTTACAATATTTATGTGTTTATTGATTATCAATTCATATTAGACTTTTATTGGCACATATATCTCATCTATCAATCCCCAATTTCTACCTCTTCCTTCTATTTTCTCTCTCTTCCTCAATTTCATTGTCTTCTCCATATTTTTTGGTTGTTTAGCATAGTAGTGCATTACTGGCCTTTTGTGATGTAGGTCCCTTTTTAAGCTCTAGTTACATTTATTTGGTCTTTGTGTTTTTTTTTATTAGCTCTATTGCGTTTGTTGTGTTAGATTACATGTCAATGGGTTCCTAAATTTAATTTGAGAATTCTATATATATACATGTGGATTAGTGCATATATGACAAGAAAGAAGTGATATACATGAGTGATAAGATTTCTAAGAAAAGGTCAAAAGTGATAAGCAATTCTAAGAGCAAAATTGAATTTCTTAAGACATTTTTATTTGGAGTCTTCATATTGCATCATTGCCAATTGTTCATGTAGTGAAAATTCATATAAGGATTATTGTTTGAATCAGGTCATGATTGCTTGCTAAACTGCATTGAGCGTTGGTATCCAACTTTTCTAAGGATAAAACACTGATTGAGATAGACCATTCAATGACTGCCATTTTAAGGTTTTGTGCACTAATTAAGATTTAAATGAAGGAGATTTATTTCTCAGAGTTCCACAATGAATTGTAGAAACGTGAACAAGGTTTTGGAAGCCCAAGATTAGAATATGAGAGTTTTAAAACTTGTTATGAAGAATATAATAGTTCACTTTGATAAGATATTTTATAATGAGAATTATTTTTAAATTATTTTAATAAATTGGGCGCAAATCATAAGAATCCCTTATGGTATTAAATTAGACACCATTTAAAATATGACTAGGTGTTTTTCTTGTTTTGTTTTGCTAACCCTTAACATGCCTTTGGAATTATGCAAAAGGTATATCATGGAATGTTTATATCTCTTTCCCTTTCTTTTTCTCATGTACATGTGATTTTGTTAGTCTTTCCTTATTGAAACTTTATAGACTAGTTGAAAGGAGCCATTTTTCGTTTCATATTTCATGACTTGACCAAATTCTCTTCAGATTAACACCGTCTTGATATGTCGAGAGTTTCCTATTTAGATGTCAATGATCTCCTTAAGGTTCTAAGAGATGTTTACCTTGACCCAAAACCATTTTTGGAGTACATCCAAATAAAATTTGGTCAACTCATAGAAAAGGAATTGGCATATGGCTCCTTTCAACTGATCTATAAAGTTTCAATAAGGAAAGGGGAGACCTAGGAATTCTACACAAACTTGACCTTAAGGGCTAACTATTCAAAGACAAAAAAATCACGTGTACAAGGGAAAAAGACAAGGAAAGATACAAACATTCCATGATCCCTTTTGCAGAATTCCAAAGATATGTTAAGAGTTAGCAAAATAAAATAAGAAAAAACCCTGGTCATATTTTAAATGATGTCTAATTTAATATTATAAGGGATATATGTGATTTGCACCCAACTTATTAACATAATTTAAAGAGAATTCTTCCTATAAAATATCTTATTAAAATAAATTATTATAATTATTTATAGATATTACAAAACTCATGAATAGGTAAAATAATATTAAACAAAATTCATCACTTCAAAATTTGAAAAAAATAAAATAAAACTTTTTTTTACCAGAATCATTATTTCCAACAGCTTTACACTCTGATAATCATAATTTCAACAATATTTTTACATTTTAAAATAATAATAATAATAACAAAAATATATATATATAAATCTTTTTAGAAAAACCGTAAATAACATGGTTTGAAACATATAGAAGGCATTGGAAAAATAATGATAGCAAGCATTAAAACCCTAACAGGCCACAAAACCCAAAGCATGCTCTTCTTTCTTAACTAGATGATGGGAATAACATCATAATTAATTAGAATGCTCTTATGTGCCAGAAAGTAAAGCTAAAAGCACCTAGTGGAACCCCAATATTGAAATTAATTTAATTGACATAATAGAGAATGATCAAATATAATACATTTAAAAATTTTAATATTTCATGATTATTAATTAAATAGTTTTACTGTAAATAGCAGCTAACCTGCTTATACTTATCTCCAATGGATGATAGAGGATTAAAAAAAATCTATTGCATACTGTTAATAGTGAAATTATTAGTTTAAAAAGGTATTTGAAACATATTATTTTTTATTTTTTTTTAGAAAATGTTCTTTTTAAATGTATATTTTAATGAAATTTTATATATTTTTTTAATTTGAAAAAAATATTAAATTAAAATATTATATGTTTAACTTTAAAATTTATTGCTATTCCTTCATGTTTTTATGAAAAGATTATTTTTATATATATTTTTTAAATTTTCTTCAAATATTTTAGGAGTTTGTTTTGCTGTATACAATTTTACTTATTTTGATTTAATTTAATTTTAAAAATTTATCACCATTATTTTATGGTTTTATGGAAAAATTATTCTTATAATTTCTCTTCAAATTCTCCTTAAATATTTTAATAGTTTGTTTTCATATCAACAGATTTATGATTATTTAAATTTTATATTAAAAATATTATCAAAACAATACTTTAAAAAATTTAAAAATATGTATTAATTAGATCCAAACCTAATATTGAGAAGAGATTCAAACCCCTACTTTCCAACTAAAATAAAACCTCTTCTTAAATAATAACTGTTCTTTATTATAAAACATGAACCTATTTCTATTTATTTTTTAAAACCATGAACCTATTTCTATTTATTTTTTAAAATTCAAATGATATATAAAACCACTGCAAGCAAAGTAATCACAGCTTTAACCCCTGTATGGATCCCGACCATAGAATTAAGATTCTTTCCATGATGAGCATCCATTTATTGGAGAATCCAAGCTCAGATTCTTGCAGTTGCAAGACTTCAGAACCCTAGGCTTCCTACTATTTTCAAGTGCCAAGTAATAAGGTACATATCTCTTCACAAAATCCTCATCAATATACTTGTAGATGGGATTTTGTTCTCTCTCATACCTTGCATTCTCACAATTTCTGCTCCTTAAATTCTCTGATACACATCTGATGAACAGCCTTATTTTGCTGCACATAATCATCAAAGAATCAAGGGTTGAACTGGGTTTTTTACAGTAAATCTCAGGCAATGCAAGAACTGATCGAACATCTGTTTCTTCTAACCAATCCATGTGATTTTTAATTAAATCTACAGTTTTCTTCATTTTAATGAATCCATCAATCACTGCTTCTAATTGCCTGTTTCTTTTGATCTGTCCTATGTTCATAACCTTGTAATGATTGTCATCTAAGTTAACTGGATAATTTTCATAGGCCTCTGTAAGGCGGCTGTGGAGGATGTCCAAGCTAATGGCATTGAAATTGTGATAGAGATGGAAATACCAACAGACCAAGAAATTGTATTCTCTTATGAAGATTGCAGCAAAAGGATTTGGACAGTCTGTGAGTGTTAGGGCTGTCTGCTGATTATCCTCAGTTTGCTTGGATATATTGTCACTGTATAATTCCTCCATTTTTTCTTGAGAAAATTTGTATACCTCAACTTTCTTTGAAAATGATATTTGATAGGGCCAATAGATTTTATTGATGAAATGATAACAATTAATCCATTCATTGGTTTTCTTTAGAGGCGCATCTGGTCATAACCATTTCTAAAATATAGTCATTTTAATTAAATATATATAGATAAAAATGTAAGGAAATATTAAAATGGAAAGTTTTTATTTCTTAAGTTTTTGAGATTTATTAGGATTATTGATTAAGATTTGTTTAGGATCTTCTTAAATGGAGTATATTACTTATTTATTTATAAGTAATATTTAAAATCTATTCAATGATAGTATGTTTATTTTAAAAACCTCAGAGTTAAAATATGGGGAAAGATGAAAATAGATGTCAATTCAACAATATTAATATGTATATCTACTTCAATAGTGTAAGACTTAAAATATGGGGAAAGATGAAGACACATGGGCACTCAAGTTAAAGGAGTCGAGAGACTCCAATTTTAGAAGGATGGAAGTTTGTTATCCTTGAATTTAGCAGGGTCAATTCATGGGATAACTCGTACGAAACTTGTCCATTTCATAGTTTATTATCTTTAAGTACGCAAAACGAGGTAAATCTCTATCTTTTTACATTTATTTTTTCTAAGAAAGTTAATCTTTTGAGGGAATTTTATTTTTGTTCAGTTCAGAGAATTTTCTCTGAATTACACTTTGTTTTATTTTGTGCAAAGTCGGTGAATTTCCCTAATTTTGCATATGTTTTGTTGTTCTTTTTGTTGAGTCAGAGAATTTTTTCGAGATTGCATATTCAAATTCGTAAAATTTCTCCGACCTCACACCTGGGACCCATCATCTTGACGGTAATTAATTTCACATTAATTACTCTTTTTATATATATTTAACCCTGGTAATTTCTTTTTAACCACTGCTTTTTCATCTTCGTCGTTTTTAACCTCATGTCCACTCCCACTCTCATCATTTTTAAGCTTGCTTGCATCACCTTTCAAAGACTTGTTCATGCTTGTAACCTTCATTTCTGGATTACAGGTAATGTCATGAATCTTTTTCTTTTTGTTTTTCTCTGTTTCCTAGGGTTTTACTTTTCCTTTTTAATTTTCGCACTTTGTATCTTTCTAATTGTCTCACATTTCATGAAACCCTCTTTTCCTTTTTCGTCATAAACCTTGTAAAAATCATGTTTATTTTCTTCCTCCATGTTTTGTTAAACCCCTTCGCCATTATCACCTTATGCATTCACCCATCGCCAAACCCTTTTCCACGGGTGCACCCTAGAGAAAATTCTTCGAGGAGCACTTAACCAACTGTAAGGGTGCATTTCGGAGAAAATTCTCCAAAGTGCACTGTTTTCCTTCTCCCCCATGCACCCTGGAGAAAATTCTCCAAAGTGCACATAAACCTACCCCTCGGTGCACTTTGGAGAATTTTCTTCGATGTGCACCAAATATCAAACCTGACCTACACGAAAGACCAAACCAAAGTTAAGGTGCATGTCGAAGAAAATTCTCCGACCTGCACTCGGACCTATCCTTTGGTGTCGATCGGAGAATTTTCTCTGACTTACACCTTATCCCAAAATTTTACCTTTTTTTTGTGTAATTCAAAAAAAAATCTCTGAATTACACCAAAGTGATCAACCCATCGTGCAGTTCAAAGAATTTTATCCAAACTACACATTTCCCAAAAAACATGAAAAATGCTAACTCTAGATAATTAATTTTTTTTTACTTACAGCTATTTGATCAATGTCAGGCATTTCTCCAAACAAAAAGACAATGAAGTACAAGTATCAGGGTGTCTTTCAGTTATCTGCAGTTGATTCAAATGTAGATCAAATTGGAGATACAAAAATTGGTCATGTGGACATGGCTGAATTTTTACAGAGATTGGGAAGAGAACTCATAGCACCTCATATGCAGCGAGTACTTAATAGTGAAATTCATTTGGCTGCTACATTTATAGTATCATCACATGATTCTGAGTTTGTCTTGATCATGGTAGCACACTTTGATAAGGAAAGCAAATCGGTCAAGGATTTAGAGGGAAAGGTGATCATTCGCCTTGATGAGGAATATTTTGATAAGATTTTTCACCTTTCTGAGATTAAAAAATATTTTTATTTAACTATGGATTCAACTCAAGAATATTATGACAGAGATCTTGAGAAGTGTAAAAAACATATCAATACCAAATGGCTCAAGACTCCTCGACCCACCATTGCTAGATGACCCAAATATTTGTATTGTAGTGACTTTCTGGAGGAGATAGGAGATTTGATTACTCTCCTTAGCAGAGTGAAAGGGTTGTTTGTTTCAAACATTTTTCAAGAAAGGATGTATCAATACATTTTGGTTATGAAAAGAAACAAGCAAAGAATCTTTTGAGGTAAACAGATCAATGATGTTATTTGTCATTAGCGCTTTGAGGTAGCTTCTTCACTCAAGTTTTATATGACTTCATATCTTGTGTATGTTCTAGCCAGCATGAAGTCTTTTTTGGGTCTAAATTCTATTTGTGAAAAGAAAAATGTTCTTGTATATGATCACTATCCACAGCTAACTCTAAAAGAAAGCGTTAAGCATTATAGGAGAGTTAATGATGTTTTCTTCTATACATTCATTTGCACTCTTGACAAAGAACTTGAAAAGAAGAGAGTTTCAGATCAAGAATGGGCACAGGTTAATAGGGTTGGATGTATTTTCTTGCAATTCCCAAATTTTACGTACATCAAGGTAGGAGAATTTGATAAACAGCGTTACATGCTACCTAGATACCCAAGTGATAAACTAATACTAATGAAAATGTGCAGACAAGTGATGAACGTGCATAAAAAACAATCAGATGCTCACAAGAGAGGTTTCAAGTTTCCAATTAGTATTTATCGGTACACAATTTTCACTACTCCAAAGACTAAGACTATGGAAACTGAGATGCAGTGGATTACGCTTAAAAAATTCAAAAAGTAGAGAAAACTTTGATTATAGAATGATGGAGAGGCTCAAGCATAATATCACTCATGTACATAGAATTGAAGATATTTGGGCAGAATGTAGAACTAATGAAGGTATAAGGAAACTTGATTATAGTCACCTTACTACTGATCAGATTATCAATTTGGAGTTGGCAAATATTTTTGGGGATTTGATAGATGATGGCAATGTATTGGATCCGTCGTATGAGGAAAATCAAGTGGATTCAACTCCTCTCCCTTCTATCCAATGGTCAGTTCAAGAATCCATTTCCATTAGAGACAGATTTCAACCTATTCTTGAAAGAACTAATGCTTGGTTGGAATCCAAAGGAATTAAGTTGAAACATTTTAAGACTAGTTCTGAGGAAGAGTATGATGAAGAAATTGCTAAGAAATGAGAGGAGTTGAGAACCAAAAATAAAGAGGAGACCTCTACTTCTAGACAAAAGCCAAATTTTATGTTTGTTAGTAAAGGAAAGAAGAAAGGCAAAGAAGCAAGTGTCGAGGAAAGTGCTCAAGTGGAGAAAAAAGAAGTCCTAATCACAAGTGAAGCACCACCTCAATCAACAACATCACAAGTGTCTTAGTTAGTGCTTGAACAACCTATACAAGTAGAGACTATTCAATCAGAGGTTCCTTTGGCTGAAGCTTCTCAAGCCATAGTTTCACAGGTAAAATTTTCCATAGTTCCTCCCGTGAGTACCACTGTATAAATTGATCTTGTTCCTTATCAAGTTATTCTTTCACCTCCATCTTCACCTCTTAGTGCCACATTTTTTCAAGTTCCTTTGCAAGGTACATTGGACCAAGTTTTTGATTCATTGTCAAATCTACCCAGTCCTTCAAAGTCATTGGGATCCCTGACTAATTTATATTTCACCCAACAAGATATGGACAAATTTATGTTTATACCTTCCTCAAAGATGACAACTCAAGGTCCTACCACTCTAGTGTCCAAAATGTCTATAGGAACTAAAGTGGTGGTTATTCCAACCCAAACTCCACCTATTGTTATTACAATCTCATTGGTGTCAACCCCATCAGCAGATACCTCCGACACATTGCCTTCCATTCTGCTTACTTCACAATCCATTGTCCCTCCCCAAGTTTCTTAAGTTTTAACATATTTTGTCCAAGGAGATCCATCTCCTCTTCCTCCTTGGTTGGCATCACAAACACCTAAGAAGAAGAAGCAAGTAGTGGCTCCGAAAGATTTTGATTTTGGTCAGCTTGTGTTAATAAAGCTCAAAACAACAAAGAAGGCCAAAACTACGTCAAGGGTAATTTTTTAATCTAGGCATAAGAATGTTGAAGTTGCATTACCTCTCGAAGATAGAAACATTGAGGATATTCAAGCATCTGAATATGCAGTGGGATGAATAGATCTCGAGAAACAAACTCATGAAGGTACAAAGAAATATTTACAAGCAGTAATGGCTTTCTTGATCAAGAGATGTGATAAGGACAAGAAGGTCGAAGATCAACTCAAGGTACAAGTGGAATAGTTAACTTTTGTTTTACTAAAAATCACCCAACCTTCTGAGTTCATTGATCTTGTTGTGCATGAAAATACTGAAAGAGCTATTCAACTTGCAAAAAAAATTGGAGCTCAGGGTCATGCAGTGAATGCTTGGGTTGAGAGATTAACAACACAAGGTACACAAATGTTGCATTCTCCCATTGAATTTTTTAAGAACTTGAGTGAAATGAAAATAGAAATTTAGCAAACAATTAAATCACTCACTCAAGATTTGGAGTTGACTGAAAAGGATATTGATACATGGACTCAACTTCACAAATTCAAACTGGAGCTTTTGGTTGAGCGGGTCATTCCAAACAGGAAAATGTTCATTGAATACAGGGAAGCTATGAAGAATAAAAGAGAAGTTCTCAAGAATGTAGTTAAAGATATCGAAGAAGCTAAAGATATGTGTGATAATAAGATGTTAGAATCCTATAGAGAAAATTGGAAAACTCCCATGTCAAGTTAAAAATGATTTTCAATAAATATTCCCTGTGGAGACTGTTATTCAAGAATTTACATCTTTGCTCCAAACAAAGATTGAAATAGGGCCTTTCACGCTGGACTCCATCGACAAATTAATTGAATTTCGAGTCATCTTGGATAAACTACAAAGAATCATGGACAAGAGCAAAGATTTGTCAGTTAACTTAGAAGATTTTATCACAAGGGTACTTGCCATCTCCAAGAGTACATCTGACCTAGATAACGGTGAAGTTCAAGCTATCTTGAAGAGATATGAGGAATTTTTAGAGAAGAATAAAAAGAAAAAAATTCATGTTTCTAAGGACACTTAGTCTACTTTTGTAATTTTCCATATGTAGTTTTGTTCAATGTAAATTACACATAGGAGAAGTACACAATCCTAAGTCAAATAGGACTTTGTCAATGAATAAGTCAATGTATTTATGTTTTTCCTATTTTTGATCATAGCTCCTCTCTATAAATAGGAAGATGTTATTTGTATAAAGGAGGACCAATTGATATAGAGGGGAAATGTTGTTGAATTGAGAAATAATTTTGAAACTTTGTGTTCATATTTTAAATCTTGAATTTCATTCAATATAAGAAAATCAAGAGATCTTTTAATCTTTGTTTTGAGATAAACTTGTGGTGTGTTGGAGATGTTCTTATGTCTTTTCCATTACACTCTCTTATGAGCTGATTGAATTATGGGTTGAAATTTCTATAAGATAGGAGGTACCAGAAAGTTGGTTTTTGAGTCTTTGAGTTACTTATTAGTTTCTTGATCTGTGGTCATCATTAAAGGTGAATTACTAAGGAGACTTTGAACTGCCAGTTATTTTTCTTTGATAATTTTTATCTTTGTTGAAAATAAGGTGAAGACTTTGGGCTGCACTTTATTTCTATCTTTTAAGTTTACTCTATTGGTATTATTCTTGTTAATCTTTTGGCTAACAAATTTGAATATCGATTATATTTGGTTCATCAAGTGATCTCAAATTTTTAAAGTATATCACAAAGAATGAAAGGAAGTTTGTGATTGAACATCAATTCTGAAAAAAGAGAATTGGATGATATGACAATACCCACTATGATAAAATTATTGTAAATAAGTGTAAATAATTAAGTGTTGTGTTAGTTAACAACAAAAGGGATTCTCCCCTTGTCTTGAGGAGAGATTTTATCTCATCACACTATGGTTGAAATAACCATTTTGCTATCATTGTATCGGTAACAAAATATTCACCCAACAAAGTTAACAAAAGAGTAAGTATTGTCCAATTTAGACCAAATTAATTATACATAAATAAATATAAGTTGATATTTATAAAATAATGTTAAAATAAGGATAAGACCATTTTAAATTACTATAATCCGTCTCACTTTTAGGTGTGTTCCTAGCCTCTGTAATATGGTGAAATAGATTGCATGAACAATTCATTACACTAAACCATAAACATGCATTGCAATTTAGATTGGATCAATTTTACCTAGATAAATAGTAAACCCATACCTAATTACAATAAAGAAAAGTATTGGAATAATTGACATAGACCAAATTAGAGTTTTGATATGAATACCAAATTTTATCAAACATGTGTATGTCGAAGGTTGAAATCAAGTGCAAATGACATAAAACCCGATGCAGAAATAACTTAGAAAATTTAGAAGAATCTAACAACTTTGAAAATGTGAACAAAAGTGAGTTGGTATGTTCCTACCACATTGAGGAGTAAGGTATTACATTCCTGATACTATCTCCTTTTTTAAAATAAATTTGATGGTTTTGATCCTCTGCTTTCCGCCCTTGAAAACCTCACTTTGTTCGTCATAATTGATTGTGCATCTTTTGGAAATCCTTCTCTTTTATTGTAACCATAATCAACTCACAACAATACCTTGCAAAATGATGCACACATATTTGGGGGTCCAATGAAGGACAACCTTGGCCATGCATCCCTCCTCAACTCTCTTCCACAGACACACAATCAAGCTTAACACTAACTATCACACTTTATTGCATTCAAATGACACCATTACATATATGTTCACACACACACACACACACACACACACACACACACGCAATACTTATTTATCGAAACATAAACATATATAAAATACAACCCAAACATAATCCCTCAATGGATCGATTCATTCTCTCCACACTCACTTCTCTTGTTGTAGAATTCTCTCTCTCTCTCTCTCCCTCCCTCTCCATTGAATTTACTCCCATAAATGATTTAGATATTTCTTTGAATTCATATGACCCCTGAAGTGCTACTTCAAATTCCTAAGAATATTGAAAATGTTTAGCACATGGCAATCCATCATTTCGGACAATTTCTTTATTTTTGAATTTCTCGTACAAAACACATTTAAAATTAACATTAACTCTCACACTTTATTCCATTCAAATGAAGACATTACATATATGTTCACACACCCTTCTTGTTTATTGAAACATAAATATGAAGAAGATACAACCTAGACATAGTCCCTCAATGGACATATTCACTCTCTCCACACTCACTTCTCATATTGGAAAATATCTTCCCCAAGTCTTCCTCTTATTCCTTGAAGTCACTCCTCTGACTGACTCAAATCTTCCTCTAACTTCCTCTAACTACTAAAGTGCCTCTTCGAACTCCAAAGCATCTTAAAAAGGCACAACAATAAACAATCCATCATTTTGTGTAGTTACTTTCATTTTCCATTCCTCACATGAGAAACTGCCACTTAAAATAGAGTAGCATTTTTGTAACCACCATTACGATTTAAAAAAATCCCCCAAAATATTGTGTTAATGTAGTGGATTGCACCCTAGCATGATGCCTAGCTCCTACCTTCCACACGTCAAAATGGAAACTCCCCTCTCACCTATGGGACCGGTGAAGCTGGAGGAGAGAGTCTCTAGATAAGGACTAGCTCCCTCTGATGTATCTTTTAGGTCCTGGACTTCCTATTGCTAACAAAAAATGAAAAAAGGGGGGGGGGATGAAAAGGGAGAAAGATGTTGAAACATAACCTAAACCTAAACTCAAAAAAGGTGATACACCAAAAAAATTTGATCCACCCAGCCCAAATATACACTTTTCACCAAGAAGAAGCTCTTATACACTTCATTTGATACGAGAAATCCTTCTACATCAGTGAGCTAGGGGTCCGTCAAAATACAGGGAGGAAGAAACTAACAGAGGCGTCCTCAGACACACTTATGGCAGCCTATTCACAGGCACCTACACTCCTCTAGGGACACTTATGGCAAACCTACAAAAGAGAAACTCACAATGCACTAGAAATGTTGAAATCGCCCTACAAAAGCATAAGGAAAATGACTTAACACAGAACAAAGGCATAGACACTTCCAAAAGTGCAAGCTAAAATAGAGGTAAAAATGCTAAGTCCTGATTCAAGGTAAAATATGGAAAAGTTCTACCTTACAAGCCCGAGAGATTTTTGGGCAGAGCTTTGCCTTACGGGCTAAGAGAATGGATCCTTCTCAAAATGAGAAGTTTACAATATATAGAAAGAGGAGAAGAGAACTTGGCACTTCTTTCGAAAAGACTTTGGCACACCTTTTTCAAGTGGCCCATGTGCATTGAGAGCATCGAGAAGAGGAAGTCACTGTTGTTGATGTCATTCTTCTAGAAAAGGCATGCTGGAACCATGTTGTGTGATCATCGATCTTAACTTTGGTGTTCAACATTCATGTGAAAGCACGGGCTGCACCTCTTTTCTGCAAATAGACTGATCTTTTCTAGATATTCATGCAGTTTGTCCCCTTATAAATGCAAAATGGAGAAGACAGGCCGTGTCGTTTACTGTTTGTACCGTTTGATGACCACCTGGCAATCACTTGCCTCCCTTTTACCATCTGGTCTATTTGTCTATTTTTTCACTTTGTTTCTTCCTTGTTTTGTCCCTTTCTGGCTTTTTCGCTTTCGGGGCTATCTTTTGGCGGGTTTCTTATTTTGCATCTTTTTGAAGGGAAAGTGACCCTTCAGCTTATGGAGAAGTGCCCCTTTGTTTTGGCTGAGAGTCCCCTGCAAGGGCACCTGCCCTTCGGGGTCCTTCGGCTCCCTTTTGTCTTCAGCACTTTCCCGCAAACTTTTTTGTGAACTTTTTCTTGCGAACAAAAAGTCTACAAGAATTGCTTTGTCTGCCACTTTGAAATTCCTTTGGGTTTTCTTTCGGTCACTTTTCCCACAGCTATTTTCCTTCCTCTGAATTTCTTCGGACAAAAAGTCTGAAAGAATTCATTTGTCTTTTGCTTTTTTGCCTTAAGTCCCTTTTTGCAGGATCTTTTTTTGAAGCCCTTCCGAAATCCTTCAGACTTTTTTCTGAAGGAATTCCTTCAGACAAGAAGTCTGAAGGATTTCTTCCATTGCTTCTTCAAACTACCTTTGAAAGAGTGCCCTTCAGTAAAATTGGAAACGACCCTTCCGAAGGGTACTTCCCTTGCCTTAGACAAATTTTTGAAAGAACTTACCTTTGCGAATTTCTCTATGACCTCTTCTAAAAATGTTCCCTTCCCTCCGCAAGGGCTCTTAAATCCCAAATTGCCCTCCGCAAGGGCAGTTGGAATGATCCATTTTGCATCTAAGTGTCAGAACTTTCCTTCTACCTACTGAATCCATAGAAAAACTTCACTGTTGAGTCCGTAGAAATCCATACCTATAGAGTCCATAGAAATGGGCCTACAGAGTCTGTAGAAAACCTACAAAGTCCATAGAAATGGACTTGCAGAGTCCGTAGAAATCTCTACAGAGTCTGTAGAAAACCTGTAGAGTCTGTAGAAATTTCTAGACTTGTGCAAAATCAAGAAATGAATTGGCTCATAACAGCAAGGAAAGAAGGGCACCAATTTTTGGCATGTTGGGCAAAAAATGGTCAACAAATTGGCGACTCCCAGGGGAAGCATGCCTGTTATGCTTAGAGACCAGTTGCCTTTTAGTCCATTGGGCACAGAGTCAAAATGTAGCTTTGAAAGAGTTAGCAACTACCTTGATAGATCCTAGAATCAATCATGAAGCCTTTTTACCCCAGACACAAGGGAAAACACACACAAGGCTAAAAACACTACTTGTGCAAACTACACTTAAGGAAAGCAAGAAAGACAACTGAAAGCAAACTACTATGTACAACTAACCAGGTATATTTGCTTCCCTCTTGGATCAAAGGGAAAACTTCTTAAGTCCCCTTCCTAGCTAGGAAACTTATGGTGTCAGACAAGTGGCTGAATGAAATGGAGAGTTGGTGACCTGTTCCTCTTGCCTGTCACCTAGATTGGCTTGCATCCGAGTGGATCAGATTCAAACATGCTTCCAACATATATGTACTCTGCTTTTTCTTGGAAGCTTGTTGAATACTGGTCCTTCATGCTGGTGCATTTCACCAAGAAATCTGTGGTTGTTGGCTCATCACCATAAGCCCTTTGATATGCACAGTCCCTTTGTAATGCACCATGGTTTGACCCATTTCCTTCTGCTTCATTGAAGACCCTGTCAAACTCATCCTCTGTTCCCTCTTGGCCTTCTTGAAGAAGGGTGACTATTGTGATGTCTGAAAAGGAATCACAAATTGATTGCTCATCCCACTGAACATCACCTCTTCATTCAAAACTCTCTTCTTCAAAGCTTTCCTCTAGGGAGACTAGCCTCTCCTTTTCCTGCTCAAGGATCAGAGTCTCTAGTTATTCAAAGACATTCATCTGATCCTCTTCCAACTCAGGCTCCTAGGCATAATCATCCTCCTCATCGAAGCAATAAGGAAGTTCATCAAACAAGGGGGGAGAGAGCTCACCATGCTTACATTCCTCTTCGTATTGCTGGAACATCTGCATGTATGCGTGACCAGAGTCTTCTCCATTGCTGATGATGTCTTCACAAGGAGCATCGATGATGATTTATTCTTCGTTGTTTCTCATGATAGCCTCTTGGAGAGCTGCAAATTAGATCTTCTCTTCCTCACTCGCCTCCTACAAAACAAATTCCTCTTTGAGAAGGGGTGAAGTGAAAAAACCATGTGGAAGAGGAGGCAGTCCTTGAGCTAGAATCGAATGATTCTCCTCCTTCCATCTGGCTAGCACTTCATCAATATTAGGTGTGGCTTGATAGCTCTCTTGGAAGTGTGTAGATGGGGTGTGTTTAGACATGGAATGTGCCGTTGGGTCTGAACCATACATCACACATTGGCTGAGGAATCTCTCTCTGGATTCCAACTCTACAATTCCCTTGGCTATGTCTTCTTGGAAGAGCCTTTCTTAGAGATCATAAGAATCATCAGGAGCAGGAGCAGCCTCATCTTCTTCAAGATCTTGAGCTTAACCTTTCTTCTCCTCTTTCCTGCCCCATGATTCCACTATTTCCCTCCAAGTCAGGAGCGTGCCATCAGGGTAAAAGACCTCAGAATTGGAATTTTCCCTTTTTGTCGAAGGGCAACTAGGAGGGCTGCTTGAGGGCATTGCATAAATGTTTTGAGCTTGATCATGGTAATATGAAGGAATACAAGGCCCATGATTCTGTGCAAAGGAATTATATATACAAAAAACAATATTTCTTGATGGCACCTGGACTGCTTAACCAACTGATTCAACTCAAATTCGCCATTGGTGTTGATGCAAAAGCCTCCAAAGGCTGGTTGGTTGAAGAACACACCAAAAATTCTTCAACTCTTTGGACACAACTTGTCCTATTTGGTCCCACCAAGCGTGCCAAAAATTGTTGATGCAGTGGATTGCACCCTGGCAAGACACCTAGCTCTTGCCTTCCACACGTCAAAATGGAAACTCCCCTCTCACCTATGGGACTGACGAAGCTGGAGGGGAGAGTCTTTAGATAAGGGCTAGCTCCGTCTGATGTATCTTTTAGGTCCTGGACTTCTTATTGCTAACAAAAAATGAAAAAGGGGGGGGATGAAAAGGGAGAAAGATGCTGAAACAAAACCTAAACCTAAACTTAAAAAAGGTGATACACCAAAAAAGTTGATCCACCCAGCCCAAATATACACTTTTCACCAAGAAGAAGCTCCTATACACTTTATTTGATATGAGAAATCCTTCTACATCAGTGAGCTAGGGGTTTGTGGAAATATAGGGAGGAAGAAACTACCAGAGACGTCCTCAGACACACTTATGACAGCTTATTCACATGCACCTACACTCCTCTAGGGACACGTCTGGCAAACCTGCAAAAGAAAAACTCACAATGCACTAGACATGCTGAAATCACCCTGTGAAAGCATAAGCAAAATGACTTAACACAAAACAAAGGCATAGACACATCCAAAAGAGCAAGCTCAAATAGAGGTAAAAATGCTAAGTCCTGATTCAAGGTAAAATTTGGCAAAGTTCTGCCTTACAAGCCCAAGAGATTTTTGGGCAGAGCTTTGCCTTACGGGCTAAGAGAATAGATCCTTCTCAAAATGAGAAGTTTACAATATATAGAAAGAGGAGAAGAGAACTTGGCACTTCTTTCGAAAAGACTTTGGCACACCTTTTTCAAGTGGCCCATGTGCATTGAGAGCATCGAGAAGAGGAAGTCACTGTTGTTGATGTCATTCTTCTAGAAAAGGCATGCTAGAACCATGTTGTGTGATCATCGATCTTAAATTTGGTGTTCAACATTAATGTGAAAGCATGGGCCGTACCTCTTTTCTGCAAATAGACTGATCTTTTCCAGATATTCATGCAGTTTGTCCCCTTATAAATGCAAAATGGAGAAGACAGGCTGTGCCGTTTACTGTTTGTACCGTTTGATGACCACCTAGCAATCACTTGCCTCCCTTTTAACATCTGGACTATTTGTCTATTTTTGCACTTTGTTTCTTCCTTGTTTTGTCCCTTTCTGGCTTTGTCGCTTTCGGGGCTATCTTTTGGTGGGTTTCTTGTTTTGCATCTTTTTGAAGGGAAAGTGACCCTTCAACTTATGGAGAAGTGCCCCTTTGTTTTGGCTGCGAGTCCCCTGCAAGGGCACCTGCCCTTCGGGGTCCTTCGGTTCCCTTTTGTCTTCGGCACTTTCTCACAGACTTTTTTTGTGGACTTTTTACTGCAGACTTTTTCCCGCAGACAATTTTCTCGCGAACAAAAAGTCTGCAAGAATTGCTTTGTCTGCCACTTTGAAATTCCTTCAGGTTTTCTTCCAACCACTTTTCTCGTGGCTATTTTCCTTCCTCTAAATTTCTTCAAACTTTTTGTCTGAAGGAATTCCTTCGGACAAAAAGTCTGAAAGAATTTGTTTGTCTTTTGCTTTTTTGCCTTAAGTCCCTTTTCACGGGATCTTTGTTGGAAGCCCTTCCAAAATCCTTCAAAATTTTTGTCCAAAGGAATTCTTTCAGACAAAAAGTCTAAAGGATTTCTTCCTTTGCTTCTTCAAATTGCCTTTGAAAGAGTGCCCTTCAATAAAATTGGAAACGACCCTTCCGAAGGGTACTTCCCTTGCCTTAGACAAATTTTCGAAAGAACTTACCTTTGTGGCTTTCTCTGCGGCCTCTTCTGAAAATGTTCCCTGCCCTCCGCAAGGGCACTTGGAATGATCCATTTTGCGTCTAAGTGTCAGAACTTGCCTTCTGCCCGCTAAGTCCGTAGAAAAACTTCACTGCTAAGTCCGTAGAAATCCATACCTATAGAGTCCATAGAAATGGACCTACAGAGTCCGTAGAAAACCTACAAAGGTCATAGAAATGGACCTGCAGAGTCCGTAGAAATCTTTACAGAGTCCGTAGAAAACCTATAGAGTCCATAGAAATTTCTAGACTTGTGCAAAATCAAGAAATGAATTGGCTCATAACAGCAAGGAAAGAAGGGGACCGATTTTTGGCCTGTTGGGCAAAAAATAGGCAACATATTGAAACCACTAGATGGTTGTAAAATTTCTCCTTAATATATATTTATGATTATGAAACCACCGCTTAAGCATTGAAAAACCTCCATGGTGATTTTTTTATGGTGTAAAACCCTATAACTTCCATAGGCCATATATTTTGGATATGAACTCAAAATGAACTGCCATTTTTTTTAAGTTCGTGATTTTTTAAGGAGAATCCAATTATTTAATCACATTATACTTTAGAGGTAGTCCTCATGTCGTTTCTCCTCTTCATTAAAACCTATCACTTTTAGATCTTTAATAGATACTCCCCAATTCAATCTGAACAATATTTATACCTAAAATATATCTTTTCTAATGCACTTAATTTCATTAAAGATTTTGAGTGTTTATGCTTCCCTTGAATCAAACAATGAAAAAACCAACTAGTCTACACAATCACACCCCTAATATTTTTTGGTCGCTGTAAGATTTCTTGTACCTCTTGGATTCTCTTACATCTAAAAACCTTTAAATAATGTGTGGTTATGGGTCACATATCTCATTCAAACTATTTTCCTTTTTAAATTCAGAAACTACTACCTAATGTAGTTCAATAAGCAATCATCTTGATGCAAAACCTAATCCTTATATGACTTTTCACTACTTGAACAAAGACAATGGAGTAATCTAAATATGTTGAATATAAATTTGATGCAATCCTTAAACTATTAATTTCATTATCGCTCTAAGTATTTACTTGAATTTTTACCACCATTTTTCTCCTTACATGCTCAAGTCCTATATGCACTATTACATCTATGTATATATAGACTTCTCAAATACAAATTAGGATTATATTAGCATGTAAGTTGACACACAAATGTTGGGAAAACTAACATATAGAATGCAAACACTAAAGAAACTTGGGAACGGTCAAAGGACCCAAAAAAGGAAGGGGCCATGAACATACCTATATGCTCCTAGAAAAATTCTAGGATGCAAAAGGGAATAGGGGAAAATAAATAAAACAAATGTTAGGGGGTAGGTGCGACCTAAAATACAAAAAAGAATGTGCCAATAAAAGCCTAATATAAACTAATAATCAACACATACACAAGTACCTTTTAAATCAATGCAATGTAGCATCTAATACTACCCCCAAACCAAAATTATGTGTTTATATAAAGCCCCACTTTAATGTGTGTATGTTGTACATATTAAAAATAAATAAACAAGTGTACCCAGAACAACTTGATTTAGATGTTGTGACCAAAACCTATAAGAGTTCTCTAAGTTTATATAGGAAATGATAATGATCTGAAATTTAAGAGGAGAAAGGTTACCTTATCTCATATGCTAGCTCATATGGCCTACAAAATAAAAGGAAACCCTATACTCATTAGAATCTAGTATGAGCACCATGAAATCGTGGTGAAAATTCATGAAGATCCTAGAACAAAAACCCACATTCATATGCCTTAAAAAATTAAACCTTGGGTACCTAAAAACATAAGGACAAAATTTTCAAGTGAACCAATATCTATATAAATCAATAATCAAATAAATACTAAAATCAATGAGAGGAAATGAAAAATAGGAACGAGTACAACTAATTGTGTGGGAACTATGAAGTTGTCTCTGTGAAATCCATATCTCAATATCTTTATCATATAAAGGGAAATAAAAAATTCCTTTAGACATGAATTTAAATTATAATTCTCAAATCAAGTTCAATCTAACATGTCCCATCCTCTGATAAAAAAGCATTGTCTAATCTACATGTAGTATAAGGATCTATTTTAATTTATCAGTAACCTCAAGAATAACATAGTTATTACATCCATCACTTATAGTGCTTGCCTCAAGCTTGAAAGAATGTTTTAGTGCATACTCCTCTTTATAATAGCATTACCCTTCAAATCATTTTACAACTATCCATGTTAAATAGGCACACATGCCCACATCACTCATATTCCTTACATGAACTATATTTCTAGATAAACTTGCAATATGTAGAACCCCAAGAAGGGTTTCATTTTAACTTATTTTGGATTTAGGAGATATAAACAAGAAAAACATAGTAATTTAGATTTCATAAGACAGCATAAACTAATGATTTTTTCTTGTTTATATCTAAAAAATGATTTAATGCACTTATTAAATATATAAATAAATAAAGGATGAGGCAATTAGCTAACATATTTTTTTATTTTTCTCAATGTCTATTCACAATCATCTGAAACAATCTATAAGGATTATATGTTTGCTCAGCTCAAGAAACTGATTGTCAATATTTGTTAGGACATTGTCAAAATAAACCACACACCTGTTGCAACCAGATCCATCAATTATCAATTGGAGTTATCCCTAGGTAATTTTCTAGTTTATACTACCATAGATCATTTTACCTTCCTGTTATGATGATTCCTATGCAAGTTATAACCCTCATTCCTATGTGCAGATTCAAATTTTTTCCTCCTTTGTCATGAAACCCTCATTCCACTTTCAATAGTTTATTGACATATAAAAATGGGATAGAAATATGGGTTGGACAACCCCAAGCACACACCATGATGTGTACACTTATCTTGCACAGGCCATAACTTTTGATTCATAAGTTTGTTTGAGCTCTCATTTGCAGAAAACCAATGGTATCAAATAGGAGAATGTGCTTCTAATTGGCATTAGCCAGTTACGATCATTTTTTATATATTTATAGGACCATAAGTGATCATCTAAGGGTCCTAAATTGTATTTTAGTTTTTTTTCTGAAATTTTAAAATCTTAGAAATTAAATATCTTTTTAACCAGACATGAATTTGAGTTAAAATTCATCTGTTAGTGTAAATTTAGTGTGTATAGGATAAGTGGAGATTTGTAGGTCCATCTGAGCTTACATGCAAAACACACTAAAAATAGTGGTTCTAAACTTACATGAAGATAAAAGTTACTAAAAATAGTGATGGCTAAAAATGGTATGGGTCAGTTAACTCTAGGTAACTTTTGATTTATTTAGCTTTTTTAATTTTTCATGTCAACTCCAATTTTGATTTGTTACTTTTTTAAATATTCTTATGTAATGTTTTTATTCATTCAAGGGTAATCTATAAATATTAATGTTTCAAAAAAAAATAGTATTATGCCTATTGGGATTTTTACTTTGTTATTTCTTAGGTTCATCATACCACTGAGTGCTTGAGAGTTTCTTACGTTCCAATACTATGAAGAGGGCTCAAATCGCACGTAGTTCTCCCACCTATGTGTATGTGTACTCAATAGTGTTCCATTAGAATACAATGCATATATTTGGATTTTGACACTTGAAAACATGTCACTTTGACTTTGTAGTTAATGTTCAGACCTGGCCTTTTGAATGCTTATTTTGATGGGTTTTCAAATTTGGATGCTTTTGGATAATGCCTCAATGATGTGTAAGTGGTTTTTAAGTAGTGACTAAGTTGTCTTGAAGTGAATAAGACCTAAGGTTTGTCTTGTATATATAGATGAATCTTTGGGTATCCCCCCCATAACTGACATGTGAATCGTGTGGGCCGACCTGAGGGATTTTAGCTTGAAAAATAGTCATTTGAGAAGAATAGGACCTTGTTGGCAAAGATAGATAATTTCAATAATTGATAACATTTAACTATTTTTGGCACTATCTGGGAAGGAAGGAAAAATAATCTAGAATATATCAATAGTTTGCATAAGATAATAGCTTATTTTGGCACATATTAGTGAAATCTTATATATGAATTATAGAAAACTAGGAATACTAAGCCCATAAAAGATGAATGGTTAGGAGAGAATGTGAGAAATATTTAAATGTGTATGCATAAGTCATGTATACCAAAGATATGTCAAAATGGATGTTGTCAAGTGTCTACTACCAAATTTATGTGTCCACTAATTTTCCTTTTTAGTCTAGTATTGAAAATTTTATATTAAATGGATAAAGTAATAAATTTGGTCCCTGAGTGTAACTATATTTTTTGTTTCCAGGTATTCCCCAAATATTTAGCTCACTCCATGCAAAAATCAATGTCCACTCATGATATAAAAATATGAAGTAATATAGATCATTGAAATAATTGAAATTAAAAAGAGAATGAATGAATACACTAATGGGTATGTGAACCAAGTTTCCCTCTTAAACTGATTGAAGAAATTCATGGGATGGTTATACCCCAAGGAGATGCCATTATTAAAACCATGAGTTGAGAAATATATTCCTCAACCCTCATCATAGATAAATAATTGATAGTTGAGGGGCACAAAATTCCTCAACCATACTACTTGTAACTTTCTTTGTGGAAGCCTCATAACAAGATCATATGCAAAGGTGGATCCCTATACCACTATCATATGTAAATGTATATCCCCTTATCATATGTCAAATGTAACTCTAAATCAACCACTTCAAATAGATTTTAGATTCAAATCACTATCGTAGTACCCTTGTTCCCCATAAAAAATATCATAAAAAAGTGTATGCACATGAAAAAATTTAATGCCCTCAATCCGATCAATCTCTATCTCAATGTGATTATAAGATTCCATAACCTATTTATCAATTTGTTCAATCTAATATTATTTATCAATCTAAACCTTATAACATGTCTCATAATGCTATATTATATGTCAACTATCTTGTAAAATGGCCCACATATGTACTACATATGTGTCAATGTATAAAATCTAACCTAGTCTAAATCCCATTTTTCTCATCTGAATCACATAATTTGACCCTTCTGAATCACATAATTTGACCCTAAATCTGAACTCTCTGCGAATGCCTAAATCTATATGACAAACTCACTAATATACCCCACTTTTTAGGTGAGGGATGAAGCTTACAAATCACTCATCTCAAAAGAAAATAATTATATGCATCATGTTATATATAAAATATGTAATCATGTAAAGCATGTGTGCTAACATAATTATTATATGTCATCATATAAATATTTTGATAATTCATATACATATGAATCATATAAACCAAGACATAAAAATGCCATGTCAAGTAGATATAGAAATTAGGCACACATTAATAATCACCCCAGTCATAAGTACTTAGTAGTAAGCCACATTAAATATGCATGATAGTAATCATGGTATCGCACAGAATATAAGAATGCATGATAGGAGTCATAACATCACAAGCTCAACAAATAGCATATATGTGCACACTTGTGATGCACATAATCACTTAAGACATTACTCAAAGTTGATTTGAATCTAACTTGACACAGACACAACATGTCCATGACATAGACTAGAGGGTTTGTGACAAAGTTGATACATGACTTGACAACACACAGTAAGTGCACTCATATAAAAATGCAAGATAACACTGAATGTAACACACATCAATTATCACACGATATAATAAACAAAATCAAGGATCACACCATTTAATAATCATCAACATCAAACATGTATAAAACAAGCAATGTTAGTCTATATAATTAAGTAATGTCATCATTGAATCATACCAAAGTACAATATCCATGAAATATATCACTATAAAGAGTATACACAAGAGCGATTCATGTATAATTAGTTGAATTAATTCAATATGATCAATGGAATGGTTGTAGAAATATGTATGAGGTAAATATGTATTAAGATGCCCCCAGTTAGCCCTTGGGTAAGGAATGTCCTATATATGTATGTTCATGTATCATAAATAACCTACATGTCCTATATCCCACTCATGTATACCATGAAAATTATGTGCATAAAAATGTATATGTAATCTACCATGTATAGGATAAATGACATAATTCAATCATATAACCAAAAAAAACATGTCGTGCATAGGTCTAGATTTTTATTTTATTTTATTTTGAAATTGAGATATGTTCATGCTAATCAATGATTTAATCGAAATCACAAACATTGATTAGAATGGAAGCATCTCACAAACCACTTAGATTTAATAATTATATGTTAAATTGATCTTTATGAGTAATTGAATCGTTTTGTTGTACATGTGGCATTATACTCTTATGAAAACTCAAACTTAGATTATATACTTCATTAAATTTTTAGAGATGATGCATGTGGTGGTATTTGTCCCATGATAGTAGGTTAATATTATCTATATCCTTGGTCTTTTTATGAATTACTCTTTACTTGCTTAATTCCATGATCTATACTTTGTTGAAATTGCTTTGGTACCCATACTTGTGTTTTTTTATTTGCAATTATACTCTAAATGGGTAAGTGCACAAATAAGGAGCTACTTGTGGACATGATTTTTCTAAAATTTTAGAAAAATGAACTTGTGTAGATAATTTGAATTAGACACACTAAAAATTTTAAGATTCTATAAGAACATAAATTGTAGTACTTCAAGTCTAGTTTCTAAATTTTTTTTTTTTTTCAAAAATGATTATGTATAATTACGTCAAACATCTAAATTTTGAATAAGAACTCCTATTTTTTTCAAGAAAATATAGTGGATAGACAGTCGTGTGTCCCACCATTTTTTGAGTATAATTTAATATTGTTTGAAACCCTTTGGTAAATATTTAAATAAGATTATCTAGTTTATGACCTATATTTTTAATATTTTATTAGTGAATATTTTATTTATTATTATTTTTTAAGTAAATAGATCCTAAAAAATGATAAAAGATGGATAATCGGTCGTGTGGTAATAAAAAAAAGAAAATGGATTTTTTTTAATGTGCATAGAATTAGGCCTAGTTTGTGACTATATAATTTGTTTTGCCCTTGGATGGACAAAAAATAAATTATATTAATATGTATAGGCATGTATATTTACGTCATATGGTGGCCTAAAAAAACTATAGTTAGAAATCAACATAGTTTGTAAGCTTAAAATAGTCTTAAAATTATAAAAATCATATATTTGAAAAGAGGAGAGAGTGCTCATCATCATAGTAATAATTTTTTGAATTTGATTGATTAAATTCCTAGTGTATTTAGTGATGGAAGCTAAAATTTGTTGTTTTAAATCTAAACTCTCAGACTCGATTATAAAACGATAGGTCCAAGCCTTTGTTTGGGGAATCCATACCGTTTCTAAACCAAAAGGCTCAAAATTTAAATTTGAAAATGTAACATATACACATTATTTATAATGTGTATGTCACGTAATAACATGTATGCTTTATTTATATAACATGTATGCATTATTTACATAACACGTACATGTTACATAACACATACACCTTATCTTGATATAGATAAAAATTCACTTTTTAATGGACATTTTTTTCCCAAACTAAGAAATCCATACTAACAGACATTCTTTGCATGTTTATGCAGTACTTATAAGTTGGGAACAAGAGTTATCAAGATATTTTTTGGACCCCACCATTGAAAGGATATCAATTGTCCAATGGGTGACGATCGCATTTGAGAAAGAGAAAGAAGTTGAAGAACAAAACACTCGAGCAAATACAAGTGGTGAGAGACAAAAACAAGGTACAAATGTAAGCACTTCATTTAAAACAAGATAAAAAAACTATATATAATGAGCCAAATGTTATAAACAATGATGTGATTAATAATAATGAATTGAATAATAATGAATTGAAGATAATCAATTCAATAATGATGGAATTGATAATAATGAATTGCATAATGATGAAATTGACAATAATGAATTAGATAATGTTGGAAGCTCACATTCAAAGTAGTGTTTTTTTTATTTTTTTATGATGATTGTATGATGATGTCTTACCCTCCCAATAATCAATAAATTTTCATGGAAAGAAATAATGATGAAATTAGCAATGAAAAAAATCATAAAAGCATATAATGAGGAAAAAAACAATGAGTAAAATGTCATCCCACCAATAATCAATGAAATTAATGAAGATTTTGAAACACCCTCTCAACAAATTCCACCAATAACAACACCTCCAATAATTATGCGTAGAAAAGGTAAGTACTTAATTGAAGTCAATGAAAATATTTTGAAACCAATGACTAACAAAATGTCTGACCGCCAATCCAGAAGACTGGCTCATGAAATTTGGGATAGTTCCTTTCATAATTTGATTCATGATACTAAAATATATTAATTGTTTATTTTATTGATGAAATTGATTAAGATGAGACCTACCATGTGTTGATGCCTAAATGTGTACCGCAGGTCCTAGAGTGTTTAAGAAACACTTCTCATTGTAGAACTTGAAGAATTCAGTGCATGAATTGTTGGTTGTGATAATCATGTTATCTATTGATGGAATAGAGGCAAACCAAGTGGACTATTTTACAATAATGTCTAGTGGTTGGGAACCACCGTGGCCTATAATTCTTTGAAAATATGATGAATATCTATACTAATTAAAGTGAATTATGCTCAAATCTAATCTAAGAACTAATCTCAGATGGATATTCATAATGAAGCTTAATATAAAGTGAATTGGTTAAAAAGAAGCAAAATGAAGGGTAGGGAAGAGAGAAAATATATTGTTGATCTTTCCTGTAGACATCATGACAAAATTCAAATCTCATCTAGGCACATACTTAACCAATGTGTGACATGAAATAACATACGCTCAAATCCTATCAAACACTAGTAAAACATCTAAGTAATGTAAGAAATAATTCAAATAAGAACCAAGTTTACGTTAAAGATTTACCCCTATGAGTAGATAATATATGCACACCTACAAATGCAGAGCAAATGAAATGAAGTAAACTAGAGAACCTTTAGTTAACCTAGCATTGGCACAAGTTAACAATTCTACATTTAAATGTACACAGCAAGAGTATACAATAACTATTCAAATTTTTAATTTAGATAGAGAAGTGAGAGAGAAACCATATAGCAATTTACACAAACAAAATGAGACAATCTTTTCAAAATTCCCTACTTATATTAGTTGCTCAAAATACACAAGTTTTGGCTCAAAAACTCCCTCCTTTTGACAATGGACAATATCCCTTTTATATCAGATTAAGGTGGTATGTTGGTCGGTCTTATCCAATTACATTTGTACAAGTGTATAGTATAGGTGTCCTTTTTATTACCTTCTAGAACAAATGACCTTTTCCTTTTAATAGACTAGTCTATAGACAATCTGTTTCACAAATAGCACATGGCCGTGAACTTCTATTAAATTGTTGACTAGTGGTCTACAGTCTAATTCTAAAGTGAATTATACTCACACTAGTCATAGTTCAATTTCTAAGGCTTTATTTATGGTAATCATAGGGTCGAATTGCAACTTTTCTAAAGATATTAAAGTGCTTAATTGGTGGAAGCATTTGGACTTAAGCGAGCATTATGCCTTATAGCATGTATTTGTATTTTGATATTCGTGGGTCCACTAGATATTTAGTTCTTGTTCTTTTTTTTACTTATGTGGCATCATCCTAGCACCTGCATGGCATCCCTATGGCACTTTCATGGCAAAACTACTCGTCAATGTTCAAATAATGACCGTTGCCTTTTAAAATCCTCCCTTCACCTTGCACCATAAAATTAGCCTTTCATAGACTGACACAAGTCATTGATTTTGATCCTGAGATTTGAAGGCCATTGGTTGTCTCAGTTATGTTTCCCATGGTTATGACATGTGTCATTATCGTGTTTGTTCTGAGCTATGTTGAAAAGTTCACATTGATCATGCACTGTTGGATCTCTCTTGGGTGAGCAAACACGTGTTTTTAATCATGGAATATGCCTGGGCTTTAATTTATAATAGGATCTGAGGTTATACCACTTGGCAGTGCCATGGGCTTTCTGTAGCTTGTTGAAAAGTCCAACTTGATCTCACCCCATTAGATCTCTTTGTCTAGGCAAATGCACTCCATTAGATCTCGATTTGAGAAATGGACCACCATTGGCTACTTAATATCTTTTTAACAAAATGGTGACACTTATCACCACCTCACTTATCTTGGAGCTTTGTTGAAACCTTAACTTGGTATGCACTGTCAGATCATTTTTGTGTGAGTAAACATGGATCGTAGATCCTGTAGAGATGTACAATGTTTAAGTAAGGTTTGAGGAACATATAGAATTTTATATAAAGTTTTCATACTATGAATTTATTTCATGTTAAATAAGCATGACTTAAGACCTTAGGTTGAGAACATTTAAGCTAAGCTTTGAACATAATAAAAGGGACACCATGAAAATAAAAGAGACATGGCATAGAGTTTTTAGCCTAAGCTAGAAATGTAATGAAAAAAGGACCCTGGGAATAGAAGACATGACATAAGGTTTAGCCTAAGTTTTTTATTGCATAAATTCAATTTAAAACTTTAGGCTAAGTCTAGGATAATAAAGGGGACCTTGCATTAGTTAGACCATGTTAATAGTAAAATAGACCAAGAGGTCACAGGATATAAAGGAGACATAGCATAGATTTTTAAAGCTAAGTCTATAGCATGGATAATTGTTTATGTGCAAGTTTGAATTTAATTCAAAAGGGGACCTAGGTTAAAACATTAGACATGGATTAAAAATGGATCCAATTAATCTTGAACCAATGGCTAATAAAGATCAATTTAACATTGAAGCACGAAAACATTAAACATGTTTATTCCCAACTGATATTCCATTGATCCTAAAACACAAGCAATAAGTTTTAGCAACATTGGAAGGGGGTGAAGCCATGATCATCCCAAAAACATGTCCATTAATCCAAGCAAGATCGGTTCCTACAGACAATAGGAAATATTGAAGTTAGGGCTCGGGGAACCTAAAAATCTTAAATCAAAGTCTTAGATCAATGTTTTAAGCTAGGTTTAGATCATATTAAAGTGACCTTGTAAATAATAAAATACATGTCATAAGGTTGTTATCCTAAGTTTACGTCATAAAAAGGGGTCATATGTTTAATTTCTCAGCTTCATTTCACATCATTAGATCTAGTTTGGACAAGTAGACATGCTCCATTAGATCATGAACCATGACTTTGAGTGAGATTGGTTCCTATTTGTACTAAACCCTAAGGTCATGCCACTTAGCAGTCCTACAAGCTTTTCGCACTCTACCTCTATGAGTTCTGTCAGGCTAGCATCCTCTATCCATGTAGTGACATCTTATTTGGTCTAAGTTCCTCTTTAAAAGACAATATCCATCTTGCACCGTTGGATGTACCTCATCTGAATGAATGCGCATCATTGGATCTTTGAAAGATGCTCAGGCTTTAAGTTGGGCTTGTATTTCTAACATTGATCTTGCACCGTCTGATCATCCATCTGAGTAAACATGTGTTGTAGATTGTGATCCAGGTAGTCAAACATGATTGGTTCCCTGCAAACAATAGGAAATATTAAATTTAGGGCATAGGGATAATAAGAACTTAATCCAAAGTCTCAGATTAATGTTCTCATTCACATTATTAAAGGCTCCAATCCAAAGTCTTAGGCTAGATTTAAAAACATATTAAAATGATCATGGCACAAAAGAGTCTGACAAAATTAATGTCTTGGGAAATTGTCTTAGGCAAATTATTTCATAGGCCGAAAGGTAATTCTATAGGGCAAGTGTTTTTGAAAAAACTTCCAAAGGGTAAGTTGCATAAAGCTCGAAGGGTATGTTCAAAAGCTTGAAGAGTCCTTTTAGAAAATCTCGAAGGGTATGTTTCAAAAAAAATTATTATGGGGAAAATGTTGTGAAAAGATAAGTCTTAAAAAGAAATGCTGAAAACATAAGTCCTGAAAGTTAGAAACATAATAAAGACCTTGCATTTAGATTAGACTACAGGAATAATAAAAGTACAAAGGGGTCTCAAGACAAAAGGGACCAAGCATGGTTGTTAGACTAAGGTTTGGTCATGTTGAAAACCATGACTAAGCCTTAGGATAAAAATAAACCAAGCCCATAGCATTGTTTAAAAAGTTTTCACGTAAAAAGGTTCCCCCCCATATTCAAATCAAGTACTTAGATTAAACTTCGACTAAGGGTGTTGCAATTCAACTTGATTTCCAATAGATCAAATCCTAGTAAAGAATCAAGTTAACATTAAAATCATGAAACCCAAGAATTATTCATTTCAAGTAGACTTAATTGGACCTGTAGCTGGAAAACATAGAGATTCAAAGTTAACAATTATAGACAAGGGTAAACTAGAATTATGCAAAAATATGCTAACCATACCAGATGTGGATGATCTTCAAATAAAATAATGTGCAAACATGCTATTAACAGTCTGATCTAGTGAATCTTCTATTTCAAGGTACAAATTTGCACAATTTGACATAAGGGTCCCCATTTTTTAGAAATGGGGGTATGTTGACCTCAACAAATGCTAATTTCTGAGGGAAACATAGCAATATGTTAGAATTCAGAGGCTCTAGTCCAGACAAATAACTAGATTACCTATTCCACTTGATAAGTACTACTATTAAGATCAGTTCCTGGTTAGAACAAGTTTTACACCTATAGAATTAGGATCAAACATCAAAACCTAGTCATATTGTGTGTGTCCTTTGATTCCACTTCCTGTTTGCCATGGGATTTAGGGAATAACTTTTATATTTCATGTTTTTAATCATTAATATTAACTTATATCATGTTTAGATATCCATTAAGAACCATGCTTTAGCTCAGGGAAGGCTTGGGCACTGCTCTGCTACCAGCCAGGCATCCATGGCCCTGACAAAGATGCCTTTGGCTCCACTCAAGGTCTTGCTCCACTACCATCTAGATGTCCATAACCCCAATGGAGATTACTAGAATCAATTTTTTTTATAAATATTTTGATTTTGTAATAAGCTCTTATTTTTATATTTTTTAGATCATCTTAGCTTTCTAGCAAAGGTTGGGAAGTAGGTTAGCTAGGTTTAGGTATTTGGTCAAATGTTTGATCTTCAGACAATCACTTATGGTTTCAACCTTTGTCCCAGGCAAGGATGTTTGTTAAGTGCAAGCATGACTATGCCCTAATAATTCAAGCATTCATCTCATATGTGCAATCCTTCTTAAAACCAAGATTATATCAAAACAAGTTTTAAAACCTTATGAAACAACTAACGTATCCATTAGTCCTTACTAGTTTCTCCAAACTGAAACATCAAGCTCATATTTCAAATCCATGGTCAACATATGCTTAAGATTCATACTTGCATTTTTGAACTATGGAGTTCTTAAGTAATTATGTGAACTTAGAGTTGAGGGTTGTCCAAAAGGACTTATTACAAGTAAGGAACGGAGCAGAGAAAGCACACACACAAATAGAAAGTAATGAAATAGAAAGAAAAGGAAAAAGCAAATAAATATATATAACCTTATGTACAAATAAGGGAAAAGAAGGAAAGAAAAAAAATAAACTAATCTAGCCTGCCTACTCTAACTCTAACTATTCTTACAATTCACTCCATAAAGACTCCAGGTGGGGTAGAAAACAAGTAGTGCTTGAGGTACTACCCATTGGTGGGTAGTGTGAACTTTGCTCCCTATAAGTCTTTCAGCTTGAAGGTGTTGTCTCCAAGTATCTTGACAATCTGATATGGACTTATCCACAAAGGTGTAAATTTTCCTTGTTTTCTCTTGGGCTTAGATGCCTTGTCCCAAAGAAGAACCAAGTCTCCTTGCCTGAACACCTTTATCTTTGATCTCTTATCAAACCACCTTTTCACTATGGTTTCGTGCCTGCTAAAATTGGCAAAAGCTTCCTCTCTTGAATCCTCCCTCTTAATGATGTCTAGTAGCCTTGAATTTACAAATTCTTGGTCCTCTTCCATATACTCTTTTATGAACTTGTATATTGGCAGATTGAGTGTGATGGGGAATAGAAGCTCTTTACCATAAACCAACAAGAATGGCATTGCTTTGAGAGCCTGCTTGACTCTTGTTCTATCTACCCAAAGGGCATCTTTGAGAAGCTTATGTGATGTCCTAGGTTTATCCGTAGTAGACTTATATATTACCTTCATCAAGTTCTTATTCATTGATTCACATAATCCATTGTCTTGAGGGTAATGGTTTGAGCAGAACTTGAGAATGATGTTATTGTCATATGCCCATTATATCATTTCAATGGCTATGAAAGCAAATCTATTATCACAGACTAGAGAGATTGGCATTCCAAATTTGGTGCATATGTTTTCTTCTAAGAATGTGATCACTTCTTCAATTCTACACTGCTTGGTCACCACTACTTCAGTACATCTTGTGCAGTAGTTAGTGGTAGTTAGAACATACTTCTGACCATCTGATGAGTTAGGGTTGATGACCCCCACAAAGTCCAGCCCCCACTAGGCAAAATATTTATCCACCATAACTAGCTTTAATACATGGCTACCTTGGGCTCCTTAGTGTTAAAGACTTGACATGAATGGCACTCTCTTACATGCTTGTGAGCATCCTTAAAGATTATGGGCCAGTAGCATCCATCCCTCAAGATTTTTTGGGTTGTGGTTCTTCCTGATGAATGTCCACTTTCCATCTTCTCATGAAAAGTGCTCATGATCTCAGTTTCCTCTTCTTTGGATACACACCTTAGGTAAATGCTTTCAAAGTTTTTTTGTATAGCACTCCATCTTTGATTAGGTAAAGGGTTGCCTTGAGCCTTAGATCTCTCTTTTGCTCTCTACCTAACCCTGCAAGATAAACACCATTGATTAGTAAGTGGATAATGGGTTCATACCAATCATTGGACTAAATTTTTTGTTGATCTACCTACATGACACTTAGCTTGGGGTTAGTATTGGAAATCAATTGAATTAAACCTTGGCATCTTACTAGTTTAGCAGTTTTCATTTCGATGTCATATCCCCGAAGCATAAACATCCACTTACCTCTCCTTTCTCCTAGTTCATTTTGACTTAACATGAGCTTAGTGGCAAGATCAGGTAAGATTGCATGTACATTATTCCTAAGAATATAGTGCCTAAACTTTTTTACCACATTGACTAATGCATATGCTTTCTTATCAATCAAGGAATAGTTTAACTCAACATTTTAAAAATTATTGCTCATGAAAGTAACTGGACGGTCACATCCATCTATCTTCTGGGTTAGAATTGCAGCCATTGTATGATCTAAAGCAAAGGAGTAAAGATAAAAATCTTTAGTAAAATTTGGACTTATCAGGATTGGGGCCTATCCAATGGCCTCCTTGATGTCCTTGAAATCCTTCTTTGTCTCTTCATTCCAAGCGATCTTTATCCTCTTTCTTCAACATGTCATTCAAAGGTTTCACTATTTCTGTAAAACCAGAAATAAACTTTCTTACAAAATTTATTTTACCAAAGAATGACTTCAATTCTCTCCTACTATTATGTGGCTCTATCTTATATATATCTTCTAGTCTTTAAGGGTCTATAGAGATTTCCTCCTTAGTGATAACATGTCCTAATAGTTTTTCCTCAGTAACATAGAAAATACTTTTCTTTGGGTTGAGAGAAATCTCATACCTTCTGCATCTTTCAAATACCTATTTTAGGTGTATAATATGATCCTCCCTATTATTAGAAAAGATAGTCAAATCATCCATGTATATAATAATGCACTTACCTACCAAACCTTGGTAAACATGATCCATAGCCCTTTGGAATGTTGCACCTACATTAATCAACCCAAATGGCATTCTTTTATAGGCAAACATGCCCCACTTCATTACAAATGCAGTCTTCGTCCTGTCTTATTGATTCACCAACACCTGGTTATACCCTAAAAACCATCAAGAAAGGGCATCATGGCATAACCATAAATGATTTATATTACTTGGTCAAGAGAAGGTAGGGGGTAATTATATTTCTCAGATGCTCTATTTAGGTTTATAAAATTAATGCATAGTCTTATTTCACCATTTTTATTCTATAATGGGACTAAATTAGCTACCCAAGTGGAATGCCTAATGGGAAGTACAATCTTGGCATCTAAGAGCTTATTGACCTCTCTGTATATTAGTGGTTCTAAGACTGGGTTGACAGGACTTTGGTTTTGTTAAA
This sequence comes from Torreya grandis, assembly GCA_037957365.1. Lineage (NCBI taxonomy): Eukaryota > Viridiplantae > Streptophyta > Pinopsida > Cupressales > Taxaceae > Torreya > Torreya grandis. The sequence goes on along the minus strand of JARHVA010001670.1, from coordinate 988,929 downwards.
AAGGTTTGCAGTTTTCTTTTAAAAGTATGGTATGAGTCATGACCTTCAGATCAAATATATTTAGGTCATCATAGGACCAAGCAATGATATATTTATATTTGGTCAACATTTCTTTGGCTCTTTTATTTTTTAGACTTGTACATGTTGTACCAATATTAACCATCTAAGGTTGATCTTGGAATCCAAGATCAATTGCATTATAAGCCTTCCCACTTACTATGGGAATCTTGGTAGCCTCAGCTAGTCTGTCAAAATCAAAGAGTCTCTCTAAGGATATCATGATTTTGGGGATCTTATTGTCATTCAACTGAATGACCTTGTCATCAATTTTACTTTCAATGACCTCATCATCAACGAGACTAGCTTCATCATTAATGTGACCCTCAAATACTCTTGAACTAGTTAGGAAATCTATGATCTGCTAATAATCATGGAATACCTACAAGTGGTTGACATTATTAGGCATTGAGGGACATGGGATTAACTCAATTATAAGGTTTTATAATTTAGAACTATGATTGGGCATAAGGTTGGTTACAGATAAAGCAAGTTCATTAATGACCTTGTTTTCTTCCCTATGGATTGACACAATGTTAAAAGCATCAAAACATTCAATTAAGTTCCATACTCTAAATTTATATTGCTTAAGATAGGACAATTTGCATTGATATTTACTTTTGACCACTAGTTTAGAATCACCAAAAACTAATATTTCCTTGACCTCGTGCTTGATTGCAAATTGTAATCCAAGAATAAGTGCTTCAGACCCAGCCAAACTATTAGTGCATGGAAACTTAAGTTTTTAAGAGGCACTATATTCTTTCCCAATGGGATTGATTAACACCACACTTACTCCAGAACCTTATTTGCATCTAGCACCATCAAAATAAAGTTTCTATGATCTAGGCAAAGCATGAGAAGTTTTAAAGTTGCATACCTTTGTGGTGTCAAGAGTGTAAACACCAAGATCTGAGTTAACCATATTGACCATCAAGTTAATTTCATTATACTCAGTGACCATTTGTTTCATTTTAGGCTCCCTTTCTATCCTGATTTGGTTGCGGACTCCCTTCTAAGGCAACCACATAAGCAAAAAATTTGTTAACATATAACCATTCAAGATTCTAGTCTAGTCTCTGCTCAATAACATCCCATAAGCATCAGGTATGTCCACTACTTGGATATCAATGAACTATTGGATCCTTGGCTCTAAGGCAATCTACATGTGAAAATTCAATAATTCTCTAATCACTTTGACTCTTGAATTATCTAACCGATTTACAACTCTATCAGACTTAATAGGAGTCAAACCTAAATGTTCACAAATACCCCTAGGCATTATATTTGTAGATGCACCAGAATAGAGTAAATAATTATGAAGATTTTTACCAAAGATCCTGACTGTGAGTAGGAAAGGAGGAACATCTGCCTTACTTTTGTGTATCATGACATTAGCATGTGCAAACTTACCAGGATTTTTAGACAAAGATTCCAATAATAAATCTCTCTGTTCAATAATCTATGTCAACTCATGTAAGGTAATGTTCGCTTTGATTTTTTTCATGTCCTCTACTATGTTATACCCAGTCCTATTGGAAGAATTATTTGCATCAACACTGGGTTTAGAATTACTTCCCTTAGGTGGTTCTAGATTATTGTCTGAGGTAGTATCAGGAGGAGTCTCAAAGTTGTTTGGAGGAGTTGAAGTGATAAATAGTTGCTTCTACTCCCAGTTTCTCATAGGATAAGTCTTCTTCAAAAATTTCTAAATAGCATGAATCTCTTTAAGAATATACTCAACCTCATTGTCTTCTTGGAAATGGAACTCAAATGTCTCCACCATGAGATTTGGATCAGATGATCTAGATGACCTTGAGGAACCAGATGTACCTAAATGACAATATTTATTAGGGATAACTTTAAAATTATCTAATTCTTCTTGGAAATCTTCAAAAGCATTAAAAATTTTAACATAGTCTATTTCCCCATTCTTAAAAGTGTAATTAACTCTACAATAGTCGGGTAAAGTAACATCAATAAGGTTTATTTAAGGCACATTTTTTCTAATAGATGGCTCATTATTCTTGTTGTTTTAGTAACTATCATTCTAAAATCTGTTAGTGGGCCTATTGAACTTTTGAAAAGAATAATTCCTACCAGAGCTCTCGCTAGTATTGTGTATTTGATTTTGTAACTGAAGGAAATCAATGCTAAATTTTTTAAACATCTTGAGGATAGAGTTACTCTCATTCTTTGGGGCCTCATAATTATGAACTTGGGTATTAACATTAGTTGTAGGCATTCAATATTTTTGATCCTATAGATGAGATCTATGGGCAGCATTGTTTAAGAATCCCAAGTTTTGAGTAGGATGAGTATGTCTCAAAGGTAGTTGGTTCATGACTAGAAGTTGGTTCAAGGCAGGCACATTTTGGTTAGCATTAGGAATAACATGTAGAATGGAAAAATTTGGATTGGCATTAGGAATGGAGTATGCCAATTGTCCTTAGGATTACATCTGGTCATTAATAATCACAGCCTCAGCATAAGCTAAGGCTAATGTGTTCATGGGCCCAAAAGGTTTCTTTAAAAACATAGAAGTCATAGGATCCAAGGCATCCTTATAGATTTCCAAGGCTAAAGCCTCATCAGATCTGTAAGGAGCTATGGTTCTACTAAAAATATTTTGGAACCTAGCATTGAAAGCTCTTATGGGCTCATTTTCATCTCTTTTCATTGTGGTGAATTGTTGGTACAGGACACAAGGACTGATGATTTTATTGAACTGGTCAATGAAGACATTATTAAAATCAACCCAACTAGTAATGTAATTTTAGGGAGATTTAGAAACCATTCATATTCAACATCTTTAAAAGTGAAATGAAATAGTCTACATGCTACATCTTCATGAGTGGCATTTAACAATCTCAAAGTAGCTTTGAATGATTGAATATGTTCTTCAATTGTTATAATTCCATTAGGACTAAATGTTGGAAAATGTTTTTCAAGATTATAAAGAAGGTCATGTACCACACATAGCACATTGATCAAGGAACCACCCAACCAAACCATACCTTGATAGGGAATGAACATAGAAGCACTCTGAATTGGTGAAGTTGGCAAAGACTTTGAAAGCCTATGCTTACCTTTATCCCGCCTAGTTCTCCTATAAACTTATAATGAAAGTAGAGGTTCTCTAGTCTTTGAACGTGACCTTATCCTGATTCATGGTAATTCTAACTTGTGGGCTTTGAATCATGTTTGAAATATGATGTGCTAGTCTTATATTTACAGGAAACAATGATTAGACTTGCACATTAAGCTAATTTTGCAAATATTTGTATAGATGATGACAAAGGACAATAAACTTTAACTAAGTTAGCTCAAATATGTATCTAAATATGTGAGTATGATCGATATTTACATGTTTAAGCTCAAATAGACTCAAATTAGCAAAAGATCTATTATCTTTGATCAAAACAACTATTACTAAACTCAAACTTGTTGAATTAACAAAACTTAAGTTATCATTACCATAATTAAGCGTATACATTCAAAGAACATCATCTAAAGGAAGCACAAATATGGGTCAAAGACTGTAAGGATCAATGATATTTACACAAATGGATAAATATTGATATAATTGTGCAAAGGTTACACTAATTTCTAAGCACAATTCATAAAAATAAGCAAATATACTTTAAATCTACAAAGATCTAATGTGGCCCTCCTTCTAGTGTCAATGAAGCTCCTCTTGTTGATGCTTAATTGTGTACCACAGGTGCCCAGAGTGTTTAAAAAACACTTCTCATTTTAGAATTCAAAGATCTTAGTACATGAGTTATTGGTTGTGATAATCCTACTATCTATTGATGGAATAGAGGCAAAGCAAGTGGACTATTTCATAATAATGTTTGGTGGTTGGAAGCCACAGTGGCATGTAATTATTTACAAATATTATGGAAATCTATACTAAGTAAAGTTAATTATGCTCAAATCTGATCTAAGAACTAATCTAAAATGGATATTCACAATGAGGCTTAATCTACAACGAATTGGTTAAAAAGAAGCAAAAATAAGGGTAGGGTAGAGAGAAAATATATTGTTGATCTTTACTCTAGACATCAAGACAAAGTTCAAATCTCATCCAAGCACATACTTAACCAATGTGTGACATGAAATTGCATAATCTCAAATCCTATCAAACATCAGGTGAACATCTGAGGAATGTAGGAAATAATGCAAATAAGAACCAAGTTTACTTTAAATATTTACCCCTATGAACAAATAGCATATGCACATCTATAAATTCAATTCAAATGAAATGAATCAAACAAGAGAACATTTATTTAACCTAGCATTGGCACAAGTTTACAATTCTACATTCAAAGGTACATACCAAGAGTCTACAAGAACTATTCAAATCTGGAATTTAGATAGACAAGTGAGAGAGAAACCATATAGCAATTCACACAAAAAAATGAGACAATATTTTTAGAATTCCCCACTTGTATTAGTTGCTCAAAAGTTTACACAAGTTTTGGCTCAAAAACTCCCTTCTTCTTTTGACAATGGACAATACCCCTTTTATATCAGATCAAGGTGGTATGTTGTTCAATATTATCCAATTACATTTGTATAAGTGTATAGGACAGGTGTCCTTTCTATTAACTTCTAAAACAAATGACCTTTTCCTTTTAATAGACTGGTTTATAGATAATTTTTTTCACAAATTACATGTGGCTATGAACTTCTTTTAATATGCTCACTAGTGGTCTATAGTCTAATTCTGAGTTGAATTATACTCGCACTGGTGATAGTTCAATTTATCAGGCTTGATTTATGGCAATCACAGGGTCGAATTGAGGCTTTTCTAAAGATTTTAAAGTGCTTAAATAGTGGTAGCATTTGTAATTAAGTGAGCATTATGCCTTAGATCATGTATTTGTATTTTTTTTTCATGGGTCCACTAGATCTTCAATTCCTATTGCTTTTTTTATTATGTAGCATCATCCTAGCACTTATGTGGCATCCTTATGGCACTTTCATGATAAAAATACCCATTAATATTTAAATAATGACCATTGCCTTTTAAAATTCTCCTTTCACCTCACATCATCATATTAGCCTTACATGGACTAGTGCAGGCTGTTGATCTTGATCCTGGGATTTGAATGCCATTGGCTATTTTGGCCATGTTTTTTGTGGTTATGACACGTGTCATTATCATGTTTGTTATGAACTATGTTGAAAATTCCACATAAATCACACATCATTGAAGATCCCTTGAACGAGCAAATGTGTATCGTTGATTGTGGAATATACTTGGGCTTTAATCTATAATAGGCTCTAAGGTTGTGCCACTTGGCAATCCCATAGGCTTTCTATAGCTTGTTGAAAAGCCCAACTTGATCTCACCCTATTAGATCTCTCTTTCCAAGAAAATACGCTCATATCACCACATTTTTGGGCACCATCAGATCATTTTTGTGCAAGCGAACATGGATCGTAGATCCTGTAGAGATGCACAATGTTTAAGTAAGGTTTGAGGAACATATAGAATTTAGTATAAAGTTTTCATATTATGGTTTTATTTTGTGTTAAATAAACACGACTTAAGACTTTAGGCTGAGAACATTTAAGCTAAGCTTTGATCATAATAAAAGGGACCCCATGAAAATAAAAGAGACATAGCATAGAGTTTTTAGCCTAATCTAGAAACGTAATGAAAAAAGGACCCTATGAATAAAAGACATGGCATAAGGTTTAGCCTAAGGTTTTTATTACATAAATGCAATTCAAAACTTTAGGCTAAGTCTAGGATAATAAAGGGGACCCTACATTAGTTAGACCATGTTAATAGTAAAATAGACCATGGGGTCACGGGATATAAAAGAGACATAGCATAGAGTTTTTAAGATAATTATATAGCATGGATAATTGTTGATGTGCAAGTTTGAATTTAATTCAAAAGGGGACCTAGGTCAAAATATTAGACATGGCTTAAAAATAGATCCAATTAATCTTGAACGAACGGCTAATAAAGATCAATTTAACATTGAAGCATGAAAACATTAAACATGTTTATTCCAAAATGATATTCCATTGATCATGTAACATAAGCAACAAGTTTTAACAATATTGGAAGGGGGTGAAGCATGACCATCCCAAAAACATTTCCATTAATCCAAGCGAGATATGTTCCTACATACAATAGGAAATATTGAAGTTAGGGCTCGGGGAACCTAAAAATCTCAAATCAAAGTCTTAGATCAATGTTTTAAGCTAGGTTTAGATCATATTAAAGAAGTGACCCTACGAATAATAAAAGACATGGCATAAGGTTTTTAGCCTAAGTTTATGTCATAAAAAGGGGTCATATGTTTAATTTCCCAACTTGTTCTCGCACCAATAGATCTAGTTTGGGTGAGTAGACATGTTCCTTTAGATCATGATCTATGGGTTTAAGTGAGATTGGTTCCTATCTATACTAAGGCCCGAGGTCATGCCACTTGGTAGTCATGTAGGATTTCTACACTCTGCCTCTGCCAATTCTGTTGAGCTATTGTGCTCTATCCATGTAGTGGCATCTTATTTAGTCTGACTTCCTCTTGAAAAGCCAATATCCATCTCATACCATTAGATGTACTTCATCTAGATGAACATGCATCATCAGATCTTTGAAAGCTACTCAGGATTTAAACTAGGTTTATATTTATAGCATTTATCTCACATCGTCTGATCATCCATTTGAGTAAACATGTGTCGTAGATTGTGATCCACGCAATCAAACATGATTGGCTCCCTACAAACAATAAGAAATATTAAATTTAGGGCACAGGAATATTAAGAAATTAAACTAAAGTCCCAGATTAATGTTCTCATCCACATTAATAAATCCAATCTAAAGTCTTAGGCTAACTTTAAAAACATATTAAAATGACCATGACACAAAAGAGTCTGATGAAATCAATGTCTCAAGAAATTGTCTTAGGCAAACTATTTCCTAAGCCAAAAGGAAATTATGTAGGGCAAGTGTCCTTGACAAAACTTTCGAAGGGTAAGTTGCACAAAGCTTGAAGGGTTTGTGTCTTTTGGCCTCTATTTCAAGAAAATTGCATTGGCAAGGTTGCTATAGGGAATTGTTTCAGGCTTTTTGCATCAAAAAAAAATTCTAATGATAAAAGTCCAAATGATCATTTCAAAAAACCTAAAGGGTATGTTCAAAAGCTTGATGGGTCCTTTTAGAAAACCCTGAAGGGTATGTTTAGACAAAATTGCTATGGGGAAAATGTTGTAGAAAGATAAGTCTGAAAAATAAATGTCAAAAACATAAGTCCCAAAAGTTAGAAACATAACAAAGGACCTTGCATTTAAATTATACTGTAGGAATAATAAAAGGATGAAGGGGTTTCAGGACATAAAAGAGACCAAGAATGGTTATTAGACTAAGGTTTGGTCATGTTGAAAAACACAATTAAGCCTTAGGATAAAAATAAACCAAGTGCATAGGGTTGGTTAAAATGTTCCCACATAAAAGGGTTCTTGCCATATCATATCAAGTACTTAGATTAAACTTAGACTAAGGGTTTAGCAATTTGACTTGATTTTCAATATACCAAAGGCTAGTAAAGAATCAAGTTAACATTAAAATCATGGAACCCAAGCATTGTTCATTGCAAGTAGAATTTATTAGATGGACAACTAGAAAACATAGAGATCTAAAGTTAGCAATTATACACAAGGGCAATCCAAAATTATGCACAAATATCCTAACCATACCAGATGTGGATGATCTTCAAATAAAATAATGTACAAACATGCTAGTGACACTCTGATCTAGTGAATCTTCTATTTCAAGGTACAAATTTGCACAATTTGACAGAAGGGTCCCGATTTTTCAGAAATGGAGGTATGTTGACCTCAACACCATGTACACATTAGGGCTAAGAACATCTTATATGGATGATGAAAATGTAAAAATTATTGAAAACTTACATGATGCATATCATATTTGTTAGGACCCCCTGCTCTTGAAGAGCACAGTTGATTACCTTTGTATAAGCAACTAAATGCGAAATTTAACCAGAAGTAACAAGTAACTAGAAATTCAAAAATAACATAGAATATGAGAGACAATACCCAATTGTATTAATACTCTTTCAAAAGGAAATAAAACAAAGAAGATGCCATAATCTTCTTCCCTACACTCCTTTAGGGCTCCCACACCTCTAGGGCATAAACAGTAAATCTCTTCAAGAGCTCACTCTCTCAATCACAGTCATAAAAAACAACTCAAACACAGAGTTGTTGTTCACCTCCAACCAGTCAGTATCAATACTGCCAGTACACAAGTACGCAACGTACTCCAAGTAGATCTCACATGATCTTACACACCTATAGATCAACCGACCTTACTTACCACCATGTAGATCTAACTTGATCTTGCAACAACCTACAGATCAACCTGATCTTACATACCCGAAAGAACTCTTCTAATTCTCCCTTGGATAGAACTCTGATTCTACAGAACCGATTCTACTGAATCCATGAGAGTCTACAAAACCAACACCCCTGTGGATCTTCTACCATATCTTGCTCTCCCGCAGATCTACCTGATCATACACACTTGGCACTGTGGCACTATGAGGAGCCAACCTTGCTCTCTTCCCTCTGAAGGTGCTAACCTTGCACTCTCTATCTAGCACACTTTACAATACAGCCCATGGGTCTTAAATAGATCCCATACAAACAATAATTAGACTTCTAATTACAATAATTAGAACCGCAGTTCTAAGACTAAAATTAGTCTTTACCATTCAAACTAATTGTCCATCCAAAAATAGACCAGTTCGAGAGATGCATGCACACACAGGCTGCCAACGTCAGTTCCTTGTCTGACCGATGCCGGCCTACCATAACTAACATCGATTGCTGTGAACACTGAAGATGACCGACGTTGGTTGATCAAACTGACGTCGATTGCCTGTAACTCAGCCATCTCCTCTTATTTACATCTGGGTGAAGCTTTTAGCTCCATAACCTAACAATCTCCCACTTGGAGATAAATAGTTGCACCTGTACCTGTACTTGTACATCATCTAATTTGTTTCCTAGCTTGTATCCCTCTTTAAGATCAATCCTGAAAACCAACCACCACAAATCCTATGGTGTTACGCCTAACACTACCGGCTCTGATCTACACATGACCTATCTCGGTACCTGCCTGTTCGACGTTGGTTCCACCTGACCAACGTCGGTAACTGTGTTCTCCTATGAGTGATGACTTTTTACTCGCGAGCTCTCTTTGGATCAAAATCCTATCCAAATTGCCCTGCTCAGAGTCATCTAGCCCCATCCACTGATCTCTGTCCATCATCTCCTCCATGAACACCAAGGCTTTCCAGTTCTTAAGTCTGTCAAAGACATCTGACTTCCTCTTAAGAACATGCATCCCCTTCTTACTCATGTGACCAAGCCTACAAAGCCACGTCTTCGCAACAAAAAGAGAATCAGTAATACAAGTAGGTAGATAAAGAGTACCTACTTTCTTACCACCAGCTAATTCAAGTGCATTCGCTGTGAGAGTTACTGTGCATCTCTCATCACCCAACTTTCTTGAAGAAATTAGCCTCATCTTCAAAACTGGGACCTGCATGACATCCTTCAACACCCATGTGTTGGCCGTCTGCAATTTCAGCCGCACTTCCCCTTTGCCATTTGACAAGGCTCACCAACCCCTAAATAAATCTTCCCAAAGTCTCCATGGACCTTAACATAGAAAAATACTCTATTTGGGGCTGCATGGAAAGAGGCAACAAAATCTATAAACCAAGATTCTACTTTATCCAAGGAACATATAAGAGCAATCCATGCAACAATACCTGCAACACATGCTTCTTCATTCCCTTTATGCTGATCCGCTATCAACCAACAATCTTTCTTTACCTGCTCTTTCTTTCCATAACACTGTAATTGATCATTCTTGCTTTTGAATTCCTCCATACTTTCTTCTGTAATTGTTATACTCCCACTCAATCAGAAACCCCTGAGAGTGACCTATAATCAACAAACACTAACCTGCTCAACCGCTTGTTAGTTGATCCTAGCTCTGATACCACTTGTCAAGACCCCCTGCTCTTGAAGAGCACAGTTGATTACCTTTGTATAAGCAACTAAATGCAGAATTTAACCAGAAGTAACAAGTAACTAGAAATTTAGAAATAACACAGAATATGAGAGACAATATCCAATTGTATTAATACTCTTCCAAAAGGAAATACAACAAAGAAGATGCCACAATCTTCTTCCTTACACTCCTCTAGGGCTCCCACACCTCTAGGGCATAAACAGTAAATCTTTTCAAGAGTTCACTCTCTCAATCACAGTCACAACAAATAACTCAAACACAGAGTTGTTGTTCACCTCCAACCAATCAGTATCAATACTGCCAGTACACAAGTACGCGATGTACTCCAAGTAGATCTCACCTGATCTTGCACACCTGCAAATCAACTGACCTTACTTACCACCATGTAGATCTAACCTGATCTTGCAACAACCTCCAGATCAACCTGATCTTACATACCCAGAAGAACTCTTTTGATTCTCCCTTGGATAGAACTCTGATTCTACAGAACTGATTCTACTGAATCCATGAGAGTCTACAAAACTAGCACCCTTGTGGATCTTCTACCAGATCTTGCTCTCCCACATATCTACCTGATCATACACACTTGGCACTGTGGCATTATGAAGAGCCAACCTTGCTCTCTTCCCTTTAAAGGAGCTAACCTTGCTCTCTCTATCTAGCACACTTTACAATACAGCCCATGGGTCTCTTAAATGGATCCTATACAAACAATAATTAGACTTCTAATTAAAATAATTAGAACCGCAGCTCTAAGACTAAAATTAGTCTTTACCATGCAAACTAACTGTCCGTCCAAAAATATACCAGTTCAGGAGACGCATGCAAACTCATGCACACACAAGCTACCGACGTCGATTGCTGTGAACACTGAAGATGACCGATGTCAATTGATCAGACTGATGTTAGTTGCCTGCAACTCAGCCACCTCCTCCTGTTTGCATCCCGATGAAGCTTTTAGCTCCACAACCTAACAATATTGTATGCCCTAAATCATGCAACAAAGATTGTAATGTTACCTAACATATAATCATAAATTGTGTAGTAAGTAATCAAATATGAAAAAAATGAATGATTTCAAAAACAAGCCAAACACTTAATCTAAGTAGAAAAACATCAATGAAAGCAATTTTAAGGTGTAAAATACTTAATAAACCCAATACCAATGAGCTCTAGGCATTTTCTAGTTGACTTTCACAAAATGACAAGGCTATAGCCAATATTCTAAAAGAGTTACTTGCACAATTTTGGAAGGACAATACTAGAGTTTCACCCAATACAAGAGATACAGTCAAAAGAAGATTTGGTTCTCATAACCGTGAACTACGTTTGAAACATTTCTTGGATATGACTCAAACACAATTGTACTCCAGGTTTTTAGAAAAACATCCACAAATTTCTATTATTCAAAGATATTTTTAGATGGCCAAACCTTTTTATATAAAAATAAATCGCACAAGCACCACTTATTATTATAGGCAACAGGTTGAGTTTGTAATGCACCATGATGTTTTACGCCATATTCATTTTACTTTGCATACTAATAATATTTTTTAGGAGTGTGGCTTATAAGTTCTACCAAAATTATCCAGGAAATTTATTCCAACCATTTTTTTGAAAGACTAGATGGACAATTCTTTTATAACAAAGCATATTTGGATGGAAATTATAGCATTTATGGTGGATTGCCATAACTAAAAAATTATATCCATGAAGATGAAACAAGTGTAATTAGATAGTAATTAGTTAGTTTGAAAAAATAAAAATTTGTACTTATCAGGTAAAAGATGGAAAAGAATTTAAAATGTGTGAGATTGTTACAAAATAGATACCCATTTCAAAATTTATGGTCAAATTCAAGAAAAAAATTGTTTATGAGTATGCAAGGTGCATACACAAGGCTAGATGGCTAGATCAACAATTCAAGATAAGCAAGGACACATTCCTACTTAGTTCAATTATTTATGTAGTCAAATTTTCTGAAAATTACAAATTCAAACCATAAATAAAAATTCAGTCACAATATTATAACTTGTCACAAGTTGCCATATTCATGCATATAGCATTCAGGCATGCACGTAATAGTACCAAGCAAGATCAAAAAATATTAAGGGAATATAATTTCTATATCAACGATGACCGATCACATTTTTTAGAAAATGTGAATTGTTGTTTTGAGAAATTTTATAGATAGTTAACTGAGAGGAACATTAATTTCAATTAGCATTACATTTGGTCAGACAATTGCACATTTCAATTTAAAAATGCATGGATGTTTTGTTAGTTGAACAGGATGCATGTTACCATTGGTGTAGACCATATTTGGAGTTTCACTGAGGTTAGCCATGGAAAAGGGGAGCATGATGGTGTTGGAGCATGTGTAAAAATATCCCTTCCAAGGGAAGAGTTGAAATTTGATGAGGGTGTTCATTTGACTGATGCACAAAATGTGGTTGAATGGTGTAATGAGAACATGTGCCATGGTTCTCAACCAAATTATACTATTTGTATACATTTTTGGTTAATGGAGGAAGAAAATTTCGTAAAGTATGAGGATTATATGACTATAAAGGGTTCGAGTTAGCTTCACTCATTTCATAGCTTAGATGCAGGCTCATAAACTATTCATACAAGACACTTGGCATGTTTATTTTTTACATGCATGGACTCTGTTTGGAATGAGTGTGACTCACAAGAGTGTGTGGATGATTGGAGTTCTAGACCTATAATTCCAATCAACACATATTAAGTTTCACGGCATTGTAATTTATAGATATGGCATCATCACATGACTTTGACCATGTATCTTATCTAGTGTGGCCAAGTAGAATATTATTCATGATGTACTATTTAATTTCCCATTATCTATCTTCATATAGTGTCATTGAATTTTTTTTTTGGTGATACATGACATGTTTTGGTAGTTATTGCAGATGAGGACAATGAAGAGGGGACAAATTACTACTTATGTCAGTATGTATAGGAAAAGAAAAAATTGTCTTCCATAGTCATAGATGGAGAAAACATTGGGTATCCTACTGGGTCTATGGTGGTCACTCAAACTTGGATTTAATGATATCTAATCAAAAATTTAGATATATGGTTTTTTGAAGACTTTAAAACACACAATAAGATAATACACTATTCAAATTTGGTTCTTGCGACAAATATTCAATTAAAAAAATATCATGGGAGGCCATTAAACAAAAATCTATAGAAAGTTCATGAGTCAGACCATGAAGTTATTCTTTCTACTATCAAGATTAGACTAGATCACAGTGGTTTGATAGATTGATATGTGCAAGTGTGTTGACTTCTAAAATGTAGATATAATTAGTTTTACCAAATATTTTTGATTTTGTAGGTAGTACATATAAATTTCATTTTTAATTACTTACTAACAATTTTTTGTAGGTTAGTGGTGCCATGTAAGCTTCCACCTTCACGTCGTTAGCATTGTTAGTAAATAATTTCATATTCTTGAAGCTAAGAGAAGCTCAACTAAAAGCACTTAACATTTGTTCTTGAAATTAGGTTGCCTTGAATGAAAGAAGGTGTTGAAGGAGAATCATTATTGTTTGAAGTGTTTGATGTGGTCAAATGCCTTCCTTATTTGACTTATATTTTGGGATGGTGGTTTCCTTGATTCCATTTTGATCTTAACTTGCCATGTCCTTACCTTCAATGCTTCACTTCTTCTTGAACCAGCTTATTTTCAACTCCCATGAAGTAGTTCCATTATTCTAGAGGGTAGTTTGAAATACCTTCAATGCTTCTTTGACTCCATCAAATTAGTATTTACTTGCCCAAGGCATACGGGTAGCATGTTTGACATTATTGAAAGCCTATTTCATAGGAGACTAATGACCTTGAAGGCTCTATTACACTCACTTCACAAAACACAACCTTGTAATTTTGCACTTTTGATGAGTTTTTTAGTAGTCTTGGCCTAGTCTGCATCAAATATCATGGTCTAATTATTTCCCCATTCAACATTTATTCATTCTTACCTGCATATAACTTATTGTCAATTCCCAAGTTGTCACTCTGTCATTGCATTCACTAGCATCTTCATGATATTACATGATTTTCGATGTCAGATCCCCACTTATGGTTGTACTCCACCTTAAGCATGGAAATCAAGTGTAGGTATATTTTTAAGTCTTATTAAATCTCAAAATCTGATAAAAACCTCAAATTAGAGACCTATTTCCTTCGAGAGGCAAACTATCTCCTCTTGATTCTTTACCACACCAATCCTCCTCATTAGTGTAGCCAAGGTGGATAGTGTATATATCAAGCCTATTCTAATAAATATGAGGTCTTCCATCTACAAAACAAATATAATTCATATCTTGAATCATGTCAACCTCTCACCTTGGGTCATTATCACTTTGCTTGCAAGAAGGTTCACTAGGCCAGTAGCTTGTTAGGCCTATTTGGAGGTGGATGAAGAGTAAGATTGGATATCTTAGCTAAGAATAATCTTTAAAGGTATATGAACACCCTTTGGATACTCTTTAACATCTTCCATGTCCATTAGGATATCCCATACCTTTACAAAGTGATTACTTGCTACTCAACTTAATTCATTTAGGCCTAGAAACTGTTAGGGTGTGGAGCTAAAAGCTTCAACTGTTTGCACACACATGAAGAGGATGCTGAAGAACCAGAGCCACTGGCATCGGTAGTATGACTGACGCCGGTCAGATGCAGTGGAGAAGGAGACCGGCGACGATAGGGAGTCGGCCGACGTTGGCAGCACCAGACAAGCAGGGACCGGCGTCGGTCGCCTGTGCGGTCCAGAACTGTTCGTTGCACGAACAGTTAGTTAGTTGAACCGAGTGTTTGCATGCTAAGGGGCTATTTTAAGTCGTGAGCTGTGTGTCTAATTTTAGTAGTTAGATTTCTATTTTTGTAACCATGGGATTCTATTTAAAGACCCATGAGGCATGTATTGTAATTATCAAATTGATCAAGTAAGAGCATTGAAGCAAGCAAGGTCAAGGAGATCTACAGGTGTAAGGTCAAGGAGATCAGCTGAAGCATTCAAGGAGGGATTGTAACTCAGGTTATAGAGTTGGTTTTGTGTTGACCAAGAGAGAGAGGGAAGAAGGTCTTGAGGTGTGGCAAGCCTTTGAGGTGGAGGGAGAAGTGGCATCTTCCTTATTTGTATTTTCTTCTAGTATTATCTAATACAAGAGTGTGTATTGTCTCTCAAATTCTTTGCTGTCTCATGTTTCTAGTTTCTTAATCATTTTGGTATATTTCCGTGTTTAATTGCTCATATAAGTAATCAATTGTGCTTCCGTTGGATAAGGGGCCTCCTAACAGATATCTTAGCTAAGAATAATCTTTAAAGGTATATGAACACCCTTTGGATACTCTTTAACATCTTCCATGTCCATTAGGATATCCCATACCTTTACAAAGTGATTACTTGCTACTCAACTTAATTCATTTAGGCCTAGAAACAAGGCCATGGTTGTGAATAGTCATGTATAACTTCATTTAGATTGAATTTTAAGGATAGATAAGACCTAAAACATATTCAATACATCATTAATCACTTTTAAATCAAAATTTAGAGTATTTGGAATAATAGAACTTGATTTATAGCACTTTTGGTCTGATTTTCCTTCATTTTCGCATGTGTAGCCCTATGTTTTTTCATTTTATCTCTCCTCAAGTATAGTATGGAAATCAAACCACTTGAAAAATATTTAAAATGGAAATGTAGACGATCATTCCAAATTTCAAGTCATTTAGAGTTATAAAACCTAAGTTATAGCCCTTCTTGTATTAGGAAGATCGTTCTTGAGGCCAAAATGGGTGGTGGGTTTGTCAATCAGGCATAACAAGAGGAAAAAAACATGGTACTAGAAGTTATCCACCCATCCTGACGTGTTTTTAGTTCCATTTCTTAGTGAATCGACACCAAAAATAGAGTTCTCAGATAACATTTTGAGCTTTGACAACATTTGTTGTTAGTGTTTTTGCCCTCCTAAACAGTAGTGAAAATGTATTTCTGGGTGGATTTGGATGTAAGGGTCATAGAAAAGCATGTAATTAACCTATCTATATGTGTTCCAAGTGATAAATTTTCACCTGGATTTCCAAGAGGTAAAAATGCTAGTTGAAGCTCAAGAAGTTGTCTCTTCACTACCAAAAAGTTGCATTTTAGGACCTGTCACTAAAACTTGTGCAAAAATTACTCTCAGAGGTTAAAATAAAGTGATCTATGATGAAATAATATTTTTTAGACATGCAGAGGAGGGATCTTACAGTTCATCATAATGACTTATAGTTTCTATTCTATGCACACCTCAAGTTATGCTAAAATTTTGCATTGTTTCTTGTATTAGGAAGGTTGTTTTTGAAGTTGGAATGGGTGGTGGGTTTGTCAATCAAGCATGACATGAGGCCAATAAAAATATTCTAGACATTATACCCCATTTATACATGTTGGTAGTGCGAGTTTTTAGTGAAGAAGCACTAAAAACAGAGTTCTCAAACAACATCTCAATCTTTAACAATATTTGTTGTCAGTGTTTTTACCCTCCTGAATAGTAGTGAAAATATGTTTTTGACTGGAATTGGATGTCAGGGTCATGGAAACACATGTAATGTACCTATATATATATGTTATCCAAATGATAAATTTTCACTTGGAGCTTGAGAATTTGACTCTTCACTGCCAAAAAATTACATTTTCTGACTCGTCACTATAACTTATGCCACGCCTTGCTTTCAAATGTTTGACCAAAGTGATTCAGGGTGAAAGAAGAGCTTCAGACATGCAGAGGAGGGATCATATAGTTATTAAAAATAAATTATATTTTATGTTTTATGCACATCTAAATTTAGGCTAAAATTATACATTTTGTCTTGTATTGGGAAGGTCATTCTTGACGCTGGAATGGGTGGTGGGTTTATCGATCAGGTATGATAAGAGGCCAAGAACATGGTCTTAGATGTTATTCACCTATTTTTACATGTTAAAATTACCAATTTATAGTGAATAAGCACTATAAATGGAGTTCTCAAACAACATCTTGAGCTTTGATAATATTCGTTGACAGTGTTTTTGCCCTCCTAAATAGTAGTGAAAATGTATTTTTGGGTGGACTTGGATGTCAGGGTCATGGAAACACATGTAATTCACCTATTGAGATGCGTTCTAAGTGATATATTTTCACCTAGGGGTACTAGAGGTAAAAATGCGTGTTGGAGCTCGAGACGTTGTCTCTTCACTACCATTAAGTTGCATTTTAGGACCCGTCACTGCAACTTATGCCATGAATTTCCCTTGAAGTTTTGGCCAAAGTGCTCTAGGGTGAAAGAATATTTTTTAGAAACATAGAGATTGGATCTTATAGTTCATCAAAATTAATTATAGTTTTTTTTCTATGCACATCTAAATTTAGGCTAAAATTATGCATTTTTTATTGTGTTGGGAAGGTCGTTCTTGAGGTCAAAATGGGTGGTGGGTTTGTTGATCGAGCATGATAGGAGGCCAAAAACATGATTTCAGACATTATCCACCCATACAAATTAGTTATTAGTGCTAGTTTTTAGTGAAGAATCACTAAGGAGTTCTCGAACAACATTTTGAGCTTTGACAACATTTTTTGTCAGTGTTTCTGCCCTCCTCAATAATAGTGAAAATATATTTATGGTTAGAATTGGATGTTAGGATCATGAAAACATGTGTAATTCACCTATTTAGATGTGTTAAAAGTGATATATTTTAATATGGGGGTCCTAGAGGTATAAATGTATGTTGGAGCTCAAGCAGTTATCTCTTCATTACCAAAAACTTGCATTTTAGGACCCATCACTGCAACTTATGCCACGAATTGCTCTCGAAGGTTTAGCTAAAGTTCTATAGGATGAAATAATAGTTTTTATACTCATAGAGGAGGGATATTATGGTTCATAAAAATGAATTATATTTTATCTTCTATGCACGTCTGAAGTTAGGCTAAAATTCTACATTTTTCTTGTATTGGGAAGGGTGTTCTTAAGGCTAAAATGAGTGGTGGGTTTGTCGATCAGGCATGATAAGAGGCCAAAAATGTGGTCATAGACATTATTCACCCATTTAAATTTATTGTCAGTACCATTTTTCAATGAATAAGCATTGAAAATGTAGTTATTAAATAACTCAAACTTTTGACCTTCCTAAACAGTAGTGTTTCTGTCGTCTTGAATAGTAGTGAACAGTCTCATTGTTATCTAAGTCTTATTTCAAATTCATTTGAATCTTGGGATTAAACCTATATATATTTATTTCTTAATTTTTCATGCACACTCTTTGAGTTCAATATGTGTCTCCCCGAATGAAGGATTTATGCCCTTCACTAAAATTTGTGGGGAAAACATCTTCATAATATCATTTCAACTTAAAAAAATATTTTTAAATATATTAAATTATCTATACCAAAGTATTGAGGCATTTTATTTTCATTTAATAATACCATTGATAGCCTTGATGATAAATTTCTCAATACAATCAATATCCTCTTGTAGAGATCTGCTTATAACTAGTTAATAACTTCTTAGGTTTGCTCCTTTCTTTGAACAAATATTCATGTAGGTCACTTTGTAGAAGTCTTAGACTATATTTAGGAATTTTGTAGGTGTAAACACATAAAATAAATCAAAATTATATAGGACTCTAAGAGGTTAAGCTCTCATTCTCAAATTCTATCTTTTCAAGTTTCTAGGTCTTTGGGTTTAGTTTGAAGCTCTACTAGCTCAATTTCACAAAACAAAGTTTGTAACACTTAAGGATTAGGTTTATAGTATTATTTTAACATGTATAACATGTTTCAACCTTTATCAAATATTTTATAACTTAAAACAATAAAAAAACTCATCTTACCTCATACACAAACTTCTCAAAAATAGTCTTCTAAAAGTGTATTAAAAAATTGTCCTATGTACCTACAATTCTAGAGTTTTCTTTGATATAAAATCATTTGGATTAGGTTTTATATGTCCTTTCCTAACTTATCACAAATTTTCAGTTCATTTTTTGAATTATTTTAAGATTTAAAGACCTTTTAGTAATGAAACCTTGATTGTGGGTTCACACAGAAATATTGAAGGCCAAGAGTTATTTAGTGATTCTTTATAAAGCTCATTAGAGGTTTTGACAATCTACCACCTATATATTGGTCTTAGGTAACTCCTCTACCATTTATAATAATTAAAACCAATCCATACATCAACCTTCACATGTAACTAGGCCTTTGAAATCAATTGTAGATGCAAAAACACATAATTATGAGGGTTTTAAAGATTCAAATGAGTTTTTAAGATTGAAGCCAATATAAAATAACTCAAATTACATGAAAATGGATAAAATACACTTGAAAACATATGATAAATCTCTAAAATCTTTATTATTTACAATAAAAAGGCTTCTACACAGTCTAAGCTTTCTTAAGATAGACTTGCCACTTACTCCAACCTTGTAAACTAGTCATTATTGTCCTTCTTAAGCTAAAAATTGACATTGTATGATTCCTTTGGATTAGGAATGATATTATCAATTTTTTGGAGTTCAAGATAAGCTTATAAATTAACTGAACTTGTTTAGATTCTCTCTCACTCACCTAGTTTCATCTTAGTAGACTGACCTCATATGTAGGTCTTTATGGTTACATTAATATTTAAGACAAAAGTGATAATGATGACCTATAAAAGGTTAAAGAGACTTATACTATGTTGCATACTTGTACCTAAGAACCTAATATAACTTTTTATACTCTTGATAGAACCTCACAAAAGTTAAATTTACTCATGAACTTACACTAAGAACATTTGAAAATACAAATTTGACATTTTGGAGGAAAACTCTTCAAACACTATAAATGACTCTAAACACACTTCTAATGCCCAAATAAAAACTTAATGGACAACTAAGACTTTTGACAAGACCTCATTTACTTGTTTCTAGGATACACCTACATCAACCATCCACATGGGTCTAACTTCATGACAACCTCTAAAACGATTCAAATTAACAATATCATAATCTTAACTAACAGATGAAGCAAATAACTATATTACTGCACTTTCACTTGCGCTCAATATATAATCAAGATCTATCACACCCACTGATAGCTTTTTTGAATCTCTAAATATGTGGGTGATCACATCGAAGGTGACTCACACGGTCCCATAGTTTGGAACTGAGGGGCTATCTGAGATATTTTAATTTTATAATTCATTGTAAAAAAAAAAATCTACAATAATAGAGTTTTTTGTGCAGGATGTGATACATAAGGAAAGGTTTTGTCTCACAAATATTATATCTTAAGATCTATATTAACTTTAAATTAAGATCTTAAGGAAATTTTGGGCTATGCACATATGGATTATAAGATTATTTTGGTATCATTTATGGCTTATTCTTAGAAATTATTTAAGGTATGACAATACAAACATCACCTTGATGTGCTTCTATCCATATTTCCATTGCATTGATGGTATATGATTATCATAGTCGTATTTAATCCTAATAAGATTAGGGTAGTGAGTTTCATCAATATTATTTTTAAATAACCTAAAATTCCTGACACAAACTCAGGTTATCTAATTTTATTTCTACATCTTCAATCTTTTCAACAAGCTCAACACAACCATAATATTCAAAACTCAACATAATATGATATAGCTTAGAGGTACCCTTCAAATAGACTCCCAAATGGATATGAGAATCATATTTATAGTGATCCCAAAGAAAAATATTTTATTAGGGATATCATAGATTATGAGATTGATATCCATCCTTGCATTCACATCTAATGACTTATTAGTATTTACATACTAGACCATTCTGATGACTCGTCTCACACACATACAATGCTCAAACACCAAAATTGATGACTCACCATAATTCAAATGTAAATTTTCATCCTTATTGATATTTCAAGTCTTAATATATAATCTCATGCATCTATTTCAACTTATTTCAATTGATATAATAGTTTTGACCCCTGGTTTTACTCTTAACAACTACTTTCTTCTTTAGGTACACACTAGGCCTTGTAACCCTTCTAGATGATTTTTTATAACTTTATTTCTAGTCCAAAAACTTTCTTAACAAACAAATGATATTTTTAGATACCCATTATCCCTTTTTATAATTTCCCAATTTTTTGTGGTCTGACTCTATCTTTGCTATATCAAATTACACAGACTTAGTTCATAATTAGGCCTTGTTTAACCTACAACACCACCTCCACACGTGTGAAGCATCTCCAATGGTATTTAAATCACTTCAATCCTATATATCATGCTAAAATATATCATATTTCAATTTTTTATAATTTTCCACCATGTGAGTTAAGATAAAAGCGAGTTTCTATTTGTCATCAAGCCCTAATGATAATGCATGGCAGACTTAGGATTGAGAAAAGTTTGTTTTAATCAATTATAAATAATTAAAATGCCTCAAAGATGTTTTATCAGGTTGTTTTATCCCCTTACACACTTAAAGACCTTCAAAGTACTTCATACATCCTTAAATCCTTCCCAACATGCAAGTTTGCACACAAAATTGCCAATGTGCAGTCACAGGCTGAGAGCTATTAATTTAGCTTATTTGAATTTATTAGATCTTAAAATAGACTTAATACCTATTTAAGCTATTTAAAAAATCTTTACATCCATTCCCATAGGTTTTAGGCCTAATACTATCATAAAATACAAGAAAATACACTTTTTACAGTCCTTCCACAGGGTTTTTGAAGGGTTTGACTGAGATTATAACCTCTATAACTTTATATATGTTATTAAAATATATTAATGGGTTAAAAAGTTATTTTTTAATTCCATAAGCACTATCCCATCATCAAATATACTTTTATAACCTTCAATTCCTCTTAAAATGAAATTTTGCTCAAATCTTTAGCTCTAGATTTGTTTAGGACAAGAAGTGGACTGTTTATAAATAATTTTATAAATTGAATAAATTTACACTTAAAGACTTAAAATTTAATTTTAAATATCTTTATGAACATCCCTCAACTTTTATCTTTTGAAACTAAGGCTTGATAATGCATGGTTTATTCCCGGCTATAAGCTTTGCATGACTTCTAGTGTATAAAACCTTGTTTTGAAGACAATGAACCATGTATTGATTGCTTGTAAGATTTTAGAGTTACCAAAGGTTATTAAAATAATTTATATGAATATTTAGTTCCTAATTACTCCCTTAAAATGTTTCATTAACCTTCTTTTCAATTTAAATGTTCTCTTTTCCCTTGAATTGTGCCTTATAACTTACAATTTATTGTTTTACTAAGGCAATAAATGCATTAGTTTGTTCTTATACCTGATATTACTTGTTTAAATATTAGTATAGATTACATTTAAACTATTTATTTCATCAAATTATCTCCAACCATGATCCAACACCTATTGTTAATGCCATCATACTCAATTAGGATGAATTACCTCAAGAGTCACATAAATAACATACTTACAAACTAAAGGGATACTTCAATAAACCTTTGAGATCATTTTATTCTTTAAAAAAAACTATTAAAAACATTTATATATATCATATAATTTACAATAAGCCTACTAGAGTCTTAGTCTACCTACAATCCTCCTTGAGAGATGTTCCTCCAAGCTTCACTAATGTTTCTCCAATCTCCAAATGACCTCTTATGCCTACTTTATCTAAGATTTTGACCTCATATCCCAATGATTCAACCCATATCATGAGAAAATCAATGTTTCTAAGAATATTTTATAGTTGAAACAATCCCTAAACTTCCCTAGCAAACCTTAAACTTGTTCAAACTTGCTTGTTTTAGCCTTAGGCATACCAGTTTTTCCTCAAAGTTGTTCTTGACTGAGTTTGAGGGTAGAATATGGTTTTAAAATAGGTAATTTGATCTCATTTACATTTTAAAACTTTACACAAGGCTTACAAGCCTTCAAACATTCAAATATTCAAATTTTACCTTTTTGGAAGGAAAGTTCAAACACTGTTCTTAAGACCACTATACTTTCTCAAATAGACCTATTAAATACTAGGGCGGATAATTACATGTCCATGCGAATTATACAATGTTATATATATCTCATAATGACCATTTATATACAATATCACATGGCATGGATCCTTATTGCTTACATTAAGACTCAATATATATAAACTTGTCTTCATTTGTTGATGCTCCTGTATCACATTCATTATGATATTTTATACCCTTTATTTGCACATTCCAATAGATTATACGATAAATCTGTGATATTTTGAGAAATATATTCATTATGAAAAGTAATTACTAGTTTTAATAGGTCTATTATAGTTGTGAATACCCATTCTTGTCACATTATTCACACTATTTTCTCATACGTCAGGGACTTGAAGTCATAGGATATCCTTCACTAGTCTCTTTATTTTGGGTTAGTGAAAAAAATGGGATACTTCATTAATCAAGACATTCTCTCTCACAAGATATGAATATCTATCCTCATGTACCTTCCAAATGGGAATTTATATAGGCATCTCTAAAGGTGGGATACATTTTTACCTTATTCACATTGCACACCATATTATCCTTGCTATGATTTAACAACACTCGACAATCCTTCATATTATGTTATATCATGTGACTCTACAATAAGTCCAATAAGTTACCAGTTAAGGATTGCATGGGAATTTTCATGTGATATTAATTACGTCCCCACACAAATATAAAGTGATTGGATATCTATAATATATGTTCCATTTCATGTGACTTTGGTAGCTGCCAGGATAACCTCCCTATCTTTGGGTTGACCTTCATCGCTATTATTGATTATAATACCCACCATATTATCTCTAGATATATGGAGGTGCATAATTGGCTTGATATTTATACATAGGGGTTGCCTAATTGGTTATTATTGATGTGAAAGTGGAGACCATTCCTACAAATACTGAGGTGATGGTGGCATTTTTCCAAGCTGATACTATGGAGAGTGAGGGGCCCATCCTAGTGAATTTTTTACAGCTAGGAGACCCTATTTCCACTACTATGCCATATTGACATATTAAACTAGTGCACATGGATTAAAAAATGAGGTTGCTACATTATTACTACAAAAATACTTTTAGTAATATCATTGTTCAACTCTTTTAGATTCATACAATTTTGTAATTGCACTTCATTAATCAAATCACCTAAAATTATCAAATGTGGATCAATGGTCAAATATTAAAGTTCATTGTTGATAATGGAAGTAAAAAAAACTCATTTCTCATAAATTAATTTTATAATATAAAAATAAAAGCCATAAATGCTTAAAAATAAAAACATAATAGAATGCCAGGTGAATGACATATATGCACACGTACAATGTCAACAATACATAGATTGCCATGTAGGCATACAAAAAATGTGTACTTTGCCATATAGGCATATAAAAAATTACATCATGTAAGACGTGAGCTAATCATAAAATAGCCTCCCTCTCTTTTCCTTTCTTGAAGAAGAACCTCCTTGGGATGCCATGCTAGTAGACGGATATCCCTCCAATGCCTTAGATTGATCCAAGGTCCGACTGTAGGTCCTATGCTCTGTCATGTCCCCTTTTTAGTTGACATGGGCAGAGTAGATGATTAGCCTATTATGCGACCCTCGTAGGCTGATGAGATGGATAGAGGGTCTTGATGGAGCTGGGCTTGGCTTTCGTTTGGGCTCTTTCGGACATGAATTAAAGGAGATATTAATATTTGATTGATTTAATCAAATATTAATTATTTGGTTCAATTTTAATTAATTTTTAATTATTAATTAATTATTAATTATTAATTATTAATTAATTATTTATTATTGGGTCTAATTTTAGGATCCTCATTCTAATTTAAGAATTGGTCTAATTTTAAGACCCTAGTTCTAAATTAAGGAAGCCCCAGTCTAATTTAAGGGAATCTAATTTTAGCAAGCACACCTTTGGAGGTGTATAAGAATCTCTCATGGGAGAGAGTTTGTATTCATGATTATTTTTGATATTGATTCTTGTTAAGAAATTCTTCTGTGAAGACTGAGCCAAGGGTTCCAGGATTCCAATTGCATTGAAGAACGTCAACTCTTCATTGTGTGCGATTCAGAGGTTGTGAAAGATCAGTCGATCTATTGCCAAATTGAGAGATAACTTCACCCAGAAGTTATCATAGTATTAAAGGTATTTGAGAGATAACTTCACTCAGAAGCTATCACAAGGGTTTACAGGTATTTTCATTAATTTTGGGTTTTGATTCAAGAATTATCCAGATATAGATCTTTTGTGTTAGCCCATAATTCTACATATCAGGATCAAGCATACAGGTTGGGTGATATTAGCGGCCGTACGACTTCCGTACAGATTCGTGAAAATCCGTACGCATCTACAGAAAGTTCAGGCACCGACATCGGCGAACAGAGACCTACAGGGACCGACATCGGTCGACATATCACCAACGTCGGCAAGTTAGCGAATACAGGTCGACCGACGATGGCAGTATAACCGACGTCGACGACTGTGTTTTTTACACAGCATTCTGAGACGAACCAGATTCAGAATTCTTTTCCAGTTTGCAGAATATTCAGGCTATTCAGGCCATACTTTCGATAATTTTTGTATACTTGACAGAGGATCTCTATTGTAAGCTTATGAGCAAATAAATAAGAGTTTATACAGTGTTTTATTTATCTAATTGAAGATATTTTGCAAAAATTCAGATAAGCAATTCAGAGCTTTTGTTTTGATATTCAAGGGGATATTACAGTGGTATCAGAGCTTTTGTGCAGATAAAAGAGCCCCTAAGTAAGGGACATTACAGTGGTATCAGAGCTAAATCCTGCCATCCTGAGGGTTTGACAGATCTTATGCAGCCACAAGGGTTGGGATCACACGGGTATTTCACGGGCAGTAGAGCTTTGCTTGAAGGCACTCAAGTTTTAGAACAACCGCTGGAAGACATGGGTGACGATATTGGCAGGGCCCATATTCCTCACCATCCTAGAGATCAAGATGATGCAGAGGTTTTACTTACTCTTAGAGAACTACGAGAAGGGCAAAGGCAGAATAACCAGGTATTACAGCAGTTGGCAGCAGCACTACTGAGATTGGGTACTCCGAGGAGACATTCCCCACACCGTGAAGATGTCAGGAGTGATGCAGGATCACAGAGAGGCCATGGGACTATTTCTCGTACAGCGAATAGGCCTACTAGGCCTATCTTTGTGAGATAGGAAGCAGAGGAGGTGATAGCAGGTGAAGAGCATGAGGAGGAATTTATAGACACATTTAGGGCAGCAACTGACGAGTGGGAGTCATTACCACCTGTGGTCAAGGAGATGATTACTTTTGACCGATTCCTCACATAAAGGAAAGAACATTACCGAGGTCGACAGAATGGGAGACCAAGACCCCAAAACAATGATTTGAAGCAGGCTACGAGCAGGCTCACACTAGCGACGTTTGACGGTAGTGGTAAGGTGACAGAACAGGCCTGGGTTAGTAAGCTGGATACATTTCTCACATTGCGACCGATGGGTGAGGAAGATGCTATCAGATATGCAACACTACATCTTGAGGGAGTAGCTCACGATTGGTGGCACCATGGGATGGTGACACTCCATCATGATCAGATCACTTCTTATCAGGAGTTTGTGGACAGGCTGGTAGAGCGTTTTGACAGGAGGGATCCAGAGTCCTATTTCCAAGAGTTGGCACAGTTGCACCAAAGCGGCAGTCTAGAGTCTTACATTGGTGACTTCCAGAAGTTATCAGTTATGGTTCCTGACATTTCAGAGAGGCGACTAGTACTCTTCTTCATGGAGGGATTGACAGAACCATTGAGAGGTTGGATCAAAGGCTTTGATGCTCCTTCATTACAGGAAGCTATGAAGAAGGCGCGCAATATGGAGATGGCAGCCCCATCAAGTAGATCTAACTCCAGAGGTACTTCTTCATCGAGAGACCATAAGCACTCCAACGGGGATACAGAGAGACCGGATTTTAACATAGATAAATCCGGGGTTAAAAATGATTCAAAAGCCAATCCAGCAGCACCACCTTTGGATCGTGAGGTGCTTAATGATCTACGCAGGAAGAAGCTTTGCTTCTACTGCAAAGGTCCATATGATATCCATCACGATTGCCCTTTGAGGCCTAAGGGCAAAGCAAATCGTGTGATGTGGGCATATTATGAGGATGCAGAATCAGAAGATTCCGAACAGTAGGATAGTTCTGAGGAGGCAGAGGCTTCAGAGCCTAAGGCAGAGGCAGATTTAGAGCTTCATATACATGAGGCACGCCTATCCAACATTCAGTCGGATGAGTCATTCAGACTCCATGGAGTTTTGGCAGGACAGAAGGTTACCACCCTTCTTGATACAGGAGCCACACATAATTTCATAGATGTTAGATTTGTGGAGGAACGTGGACTCACTACCGAAGATTTTGAGGGAATTAGAGTTAAGGTAGTCGATGGTCACACTCTTAGGTGTGAGCGCATGATTAGAGATCTCCCATTGCGCTTGAACAACTATGAGTTCAAGGCTAATTATTTTGTAGTGAACATGGGGGACATAGAATTAGTCTTGGGTATGAAGTGGCTTCATTCATTTGAGGAAGTTACTCTTCATCTCAAAGATATGGAGGTTCATTTTCAGGTTGATGGGAAAACACATATTCTTAAGGCAATACGGGGCAACAGCTTCAAGCATATGTTTTTTCATCGGATGGAGATGCCTATACTACATGACATGATAGAGTGCGATGATGAGTGCACATTGGCACCAACACAGGAGAGATATGAGGACGAGCTTTGTCTTGAGGTGAGTTCAGTTCAAGAGTTAGCACATGTGGTAGAGGCTCAGCTTTCTTTTACAGGTGGGTCACATGTTGATGACGATATGCGTACAGGAGACAGAGGTGATGTGACGCCATTGGATGAGAGTGGTGATGGACAGGGCCTGGAGTTTGTGTTGGTTGACATCATTGTAGATCGAGACTTCATTTGGGATCCGGGTATTCAGCGATTGCTTGAGGGCAAGCAATTTCAGGAGGGGCAGATTGTCATGTCCCCTTTTTAGTTGACATGGGCAGAGTAGATGATTAGCCTATTATGCGACCCTCGTAGGCTGATGAGATGGATAGAGGGTCTTGATGGAGCTGGGCTTGGCTTTCGTTTGGGCTCTTTCGGACATGAATTAAAGGAGATATTAATATTTGATTGATTTAATCAAATATTAATTATTTGGTCCAATTTTAATTAATTATTAATTATTTATTATTGGGTCTAATTTTAGGATCCTCATTCTAATTTAAGAATTGGTCTAATTTTAAGACCCTAGTTCTAAATTAAGGAAGCCCCAGTCTAATTTAAGGGAATCCAATTTTAGCAAGCACACCTTTGGAGGTGTATAAGAATCTCTCATGGGAGAGAGTTTGTATTCATGATTATTTTTGATATTGATTCTTGTTAAGAAATTCTTCTGTGAAGACTGAGCCAAGGGTTCCAGGATTCCAATTGCATTGAAGAACGTCAACTCTTCATTGTGTGCGATTCAGAGGTTGTGAAAGATCAGCTGATCTATTGCCAAATTGAGAGATAACTTCACCCAGAAGTTATCATAGTATTACAGGTATTTGAGAGATAACTTCACTCAGAAGCTATCACAAGGGTTTACAGGTATTTTCATTAATTTTGGGTTTTGATTTGAGAATTATCCAGATATAGATCTTTTGTGTTAGCCCATAATTCTACAGATCAGGATCAAGCATACAAGTTGGGTGATATTAGCGGCCGTACGACTTTCGTACAGATTTGTGAAAATCCGTACGCATCTACAGAAAGTTCAGGCACCGACATCGGCGAACAGAGACCTACAGGGACCGACATCGGTCGACATATCACCGACGTCGGCAAGTTAGCGAATACAGGTCGACCGACGACGGCAGTATAACCGACGTCGGCGACTGTGTTTTTTACACAGCAGGCCGAGACAAACCAGATTCAGAATTCTTTTCCAGTTTGCGGAATATTCAGGCTATTCAGGCCGTACTTTCGATAATTTTTGTATACTTGACAGAGGATCTCTATTGTAAGCTTATGAGCAAATAAATAAGAGTTTATACTGTGTTTTATTTATCTAATTGAAGATATTTTGCAGAAATTCAGATAAGCAATTCAGAGCTTTTGTTTTGATATTCAAGGGGATATTACAGTGGTATCAGAGCTTTTGTGCAGATAAAAGAGCCCCTAAGTAAGGGACATTACAGCTAATCATAAAATAGCCTCCCTCTCTTTTCCTTTCTTGAAGAAGAACCTCCTTGGGATGCCATGCTAGTAGACGGATATCCCTCCAATGCCTTAGATTGATCCAAGGTCCGACTGTAGGTCCTATGCTCATAGCTCACTTGTAACTAAACTTGTTCAAATATAGGTATTATTAGAAATTAACATAAAATATGTATGCATCCATGTTAATAAATTAATTTTAAAATAGAATAAAAAACATTTAAACATGTACTTATTACAATTTCATGGTCCCATTCAATCTGATTTTGACACTCAATTAGGTTAATGGCAGTTTGAGTTGCATAAACATGCATATGAATGAGGATGCAAATCAGATGTTTTTCTAATAACCATCTGAATTGGACTATCACATGTCATGGTATAACCCTGCATACACAATATATTCACATAATTTATATTTGTCAGGCAAGAATGTAGTAAAATTATTTAAAAAAATTATATTTTACAATTAAAAAATCCAATTTAATAAGTACCTCTATGAGGGCCTATGCAGATGACATCACTGCAACAATGCCTATTTCTATCTCCACTCACAATGATGGATGAGTGTCGACTCAAGACATCAACTAAACAAATAAGGTCTCACTTAATTTTTCATAAAGTATCAAAGATATATGGTAATTTTTTCTCCTAAATATTAAACCAAGAGTGTAATATGTACTCAAAAATTTTCCTTTGTATAAGTAAAAGTTGTGCTAACATAGGTAGCTACAGTAGTGGATGGGCTAGCAGTTGGATCTATATATGTAAACAATAGTTGTGTAATCTATAATCTTGTAAATCTAAACTGTGATGATGAAGGCACTGTTTCCTCTTGGAACATAAAAAATTATATATATATAAAATTCATTTTTTGTGCAAATTAATTGTTAGATTTTAAATTTACAAATATAGCTAAAATTTGACACATTCCATTTATATAAAATATACTTGCATCCATGCAGTGGCTGATGATTGCACACCAAATGTGTGTGTCAAAAACTCTTCACTCAAGAGTATATCATCCAAACCCTCTAAACCACCAGTGTCATCAGCATTAGAAGGTCCAGTACATATAGCTCCATAAGATATGCAAGGATGGGGTCAGGTATGCACAGTACATAGCATATCTCCAACATCAATTTTTGACATCCTACTCGTATGTTTTACAAGTGTATTAGTAAGCACACTAAGCACATGTAAAGTGTCGATCTCCATGACCTCCTTCACCACAAGGGGATTTTGGGATGAAGTGGCTTTTGGGTAGGGATCCTTGTAGGTTGAATAGGTACACAAAATGCACATGGTCGATCCTACGTAGAGCCTTTCCCTCAGCCTTGAAACTCACTATAATCAAAATAATATGGAATTTCATTAAGGATAAACTCATAGTAGAGTTTCCTCAGAAAATACAATGGGACCTCATGGTTGCTACATAGTGGATAATCAAACACCATCCACCATCGGTCCTATAAATTGGCTTTGATCAAATTATGTTGGCACCTATGGATTGAGAAATATTTAACATTTACTATAAATGGTGCTTTGGTGGTTGGGTTAATGAATAATGCACAAATGTCAGCTTTTGATATTTTTTTGTTTTTGACCTCCTTTGCTGAAAATTTGTCAACATAATAATCCTTACAATTACCATGATAAGATGCCCATCTGTCTTGATTTGACTCGTTATCGAGTCAACTTGACCCAATAATAACTCTAGGTTTTTGGCTAGATAAGTGTGGTGGGTGTTGGTGGATGTGGGATCCCTTATTCTCTTGATTACATGCTCAATTTCAAATTTTTTTCTACAATATGTGAAGCTAGATCCTCTTGGCTTCCTAGGGGATCTTATGGAATTACAGGAGGGTTAGGTAGAGGAATATGGGGGTTAGGTGGAGAGTTATGTGGAAGGTTAGTAAGAGGATTAGGAGGGTTATCCATGGGAATATTAGGGTTAGATGGAGGGTTAGGAAGAGGGTTATGGTCTCTTACAATGGATTGGTCTATTTAAAACAAATAATTTACAAATTAAACAATGTAAAAAACAAAAAATTGGTAAAACATAAGGTTAATAGGTGTAGGTTTTATCACTTACCTCATCTACATGGCAACATCATGAAGTTTAGGATGTTTTGAGCTTTCCAAAGGACTTTTGGTGAGTATTGAGGTTTGTTTGAGGTGAACGAGATCATAGAATAGCCTAGAACAAATGAAAAATGAAGAATTATAAGTTGTGGGTTTTAAAAAAAAACACATAGTATAACACCATGTTACCATAACATGTATGTGTTACTATATAATGCACACACATTATATAGTAATGTGTACACATTATGGCTCAATAATTACCAAGCCATGTTTCAAATAATGTGTATGCGTTATGGTGTATGTCCATAGAATTGTCCCCCAACTCCATGCACATACCTAAATATGAAATTTCTTTTCAAATGTTATATTTATCTTATATGCAAGCAAACCACCCTCAAAATTGAATGAAATAGTCATATTAATGGTATCAAGTTTTGCTTCCATTTATCATAACAATGGTTGTCCTAATATTGTATTGAATTATGTGATAGTAGGATTCACATATAATAATGTCTCCCCTATTTTAGGCCCAAGATAAATTGGTATAGTAAGTGCTCATATGTTGTAAATCACACTCATCATATCCCAATTCCTTAAAAAAACCAATTGTGCATGCATTATGTTTTACCTTGTCATCAATGCCAATACCTTTTCTATGTTCACCTATTATAAGAGCTCAAATGACCATTGGTTCATTTTATAATATTCCTAGGATAAATCAACTTTTTTAGGTTGTGAACTAGAAGGATATGAAGAAGAACACCTTGTGGGAGTATTGTTAGATCTCTCAAATTTAATAACACCTTTATCCACAAGTTGTTCAATCTTATTTTGTAATGCAATATAATTTTTATCCTTTTTCCCATTGCTATGATGGTAGTTACAAAATGATCTAAACAAGCTAAAACTAGAGTAACTCATATTGCATAAGATATATCATATTCTATGTATATATGCATGCTAAAAAATGATTTATTTCACTTACTAAATATAGAAATGGTAAAAAGATAAGGCACTTAGATGATTTATTATTCTATTTTGCTCAATGTCTATGCACAATTATATAAAAAAGTCTAAAAGTTTTTTGTGGTCATTCGGCTCAAGAAATTAACTATTGGAATCTACCAAGAAGATATTAATAGATGTCAAACACCTATGGAAACTAGATCCTTCCACTATTTACCATAATTGTCACTATATAATTTTTTATATGTTCTACAATAGATTATCACACCTGGATATTAATATGATTCATGTGTAATTTATGATCCTCGATCTTATGTGCAGATTCATATTTTTTCCTCCTTTTCCTTAAAACCCTAGCTCCACTTTCAACACTTTCTTGACCAATATAAATTAGTTATAAAGATGGGTTGGACTGCCCCAACCACACATTGATGAGTGGTTGAGTGTTTCTTACATACAAGTACTCTGAAAATGGATCAACCCACACGTAGCTCTCCCACCCATGTATATGTGTGCTCAATAGTGCTTCACTAGAATGAAATGCATAGATTTGGATTTTGACACTTGATAACATGCCACTTTGAATTTACAATTAGTGTTTAGATTTGGATTTTTGGACTATTTCTTTGAGGGGTTTTCAATTTTGGATGATTTTGGATAGTTCCTCAAGGATGTGTAAGTGTATTTCTCAATATGAAAATTATTTTCAAGTAGTGACCAAGTTGTGTCCAAGTGAATAAGACCTTAATTTTATCTTATATATCTTTGGGTAATTTCTTCTATAACTAACATGATAAATGTGTGTTCCAACCCAAGGGAGAGAGTCAAATCTAAAAAATAATTGTTTTAATGACCTATGTCAATGAAGTCAGATATTGTTGATATATAACATCATCTGAATATTGATGGAACTATCCAACAAGGAAGGAACATGAATATATAATATGGTTATAAATTGCATAGGATAACAACTTATTCTGACAACAAATTTAAACTACCATCCTAAAGATATATTAATGGTCAAGAGAGAATTTGAACAAGATTTAAATGTGTATGCATAATTCATGTATGTCAAAGATAGGTAAAAAATGATGTTGTCAAGTGTCTAATAAAAAATTATCTGTCTATAGGTTTTAACCCTTCTTTCTTTGAGAATAAACTTGACTCTTCCTTGACCTAGAAGCTTATATTTCTTTTTGTCTCCTAAGAATAAATCACCTCCATTGATCTTTCCATATTCATAATACTACTCCTTATGGGGATTCATATGAAATGATGTACCCAAGTTAATCATTTATGCATCATGGTCTGCATGTGTACTTGAATTTTCAAAGTATTAATCACTTGAATATTCACTGGAGGTATTAACTTCTACACAGGTTGCCTCAACTAGTGACTTATCTTTTTCAACCTTTTTAGTGTTGAAATCCTTCTTAAAAATCTTAGTTTTACCAAAATTCTAACATTTCCTCAATTTTTTTCCTGGAGTCTTATAACCTCTCAAATTTTATTGTCTATCCCTCAGACTCTTTTTATTTGTCTCTTGGGGATGACCTCTCACAAACAAGGCATCCTTAATTTAATTATCCTCTATGGATTTTTGTCTCATTTATTATGACAACAGATTTACGACTACATCCTCAAGTTTTAACCTAGATGAAGTGCCATTAATGACCATATAACAATATTATCCCATGAATTGGTTTAAAAAAATACAAAAGTAATACATTTGTATTCTTCATCCATTTTAATTTCAATTGAAAGTAACTGACTTACCATAATTTTGAACATATTTAAATGATCTATTATAGAGTTGTCATCATTCATCCCTATGGAATATAAATTCTTTCAAAGAAGACGTTTGTTAACTAAAGACTTTGTTTAATAAAAAATACCTAAAAAATATTAAATATCCTTAGCATTCATTTATCATGAGATATGAAACAACATGAAATCTAAAAGACATAGTCTAATTGAACTCTTCACTGTCTGACCCATATTTTCCCAATTTTTTGCCTTCAAACCTATAGATTATTTACCTAACATAGTAACCCATTGATCTTTATCCACAAGTAGATATTCCTTCTTGAGTTTCCATAACTTGGTGTATATTAAATTTAATTTTTAAATCTATGTCCTTGTGCTTCCCATCATTTTCATTTACATAAATATTGCCACGTGCAAATAACCTAGTTAAGAAATAATTTATCATAGAGTCAAGATACCCTAGCTCTTCAACAAAGAAAACCCCTATATTAGATACTGAATGAGGAGAAATGTATAGATAAAAATTATGCAAAATTAACAATTCTAACATAATCTAAATTTATAATAGAAATGAAAAAACTTTCTTGCATTGCATGTTGTTGGCCCCTCACTTTTGACCAAGTATTTGTTTCAATCTTTGGCACGTAGCACAGAGGGACCATTATCTATTTTTATGCAAGTACCGACATAGCACGGGAGAACCATGGCATGGGAGGACCATGATGCAAGACTAGCAATGTGAAAGTTGAAGGATGCAAAAGGACAATGGTGTGGAAGACCCAACGCAAGAGGACCCAGTCAAGACAAAATGTTGCATGAGGAACCCAAAAATAGAGGACTAAGAATAGGAAGTAGAAGACTAGGGGAGCGTGAGGGAAGTTGAGCATGAGAAATGTGGGAGCAGTTTAAAGAATAAATCAAATAAGACACTTTAACCCCACTGATCGGAGGCATTGTACCTTTTGTCAACCTGGAGCTGCGCCCTGATTTGAGGACGTGCGGGAAACGGCCAGTCCTCTATCTAGCTGAAACAATGGGATCTCCTCACAAGGGTGGGCACCTCAACAGTGAGGAGAACCTCCAGAGAAGGCTGGTTCCTGTATGATGTATCAATTAAGATTCCTACTCTACACTGCGGACTACCATGGAAAAGGGAGAAGGAGAAACTTAAAGGGAAATCTTACCTAAAAGGGGGTGATACACCAGAACTATGATCCTACTCGACTTGGAAACTTGAACACTGAGTGAACAACAGAGAAGGAAGACCTTAGAATTCAAATTAATCACTTTTGCATAAGTATTTCATGAAGAGGTTTGGTCCAATAACTAAAACCTGAGGGAAATGGTGGAGAGAGGTCTGATAAAAGACACTGTGCAGCCGCCTAAC
Source organism: Torreya grandis (assembly GCA_037957365.1). Taxonomy (NCBI): domain Eukaryota; kingdom Viridiplantae; phylum Streptophyta; class Pinopsida; order Cupressales; family Taxaceae; genus Torreya; species Torreya grandis. The sequence goes on along the minus strand of JARHVA010001670.1, from coordinate 953,268 downwards.
ATCCACTTACAATTTCAGCAAAAGACAATAAAGAACACTTTAACATGACCTGCACAAGGATAATATAGCAACTAGGTACGAACAGAATTTGGGAAGGGAGAAAACTCTACCACTTATGCAAATTGCTGAAAAATATACACTATGCCAAGCTTGAAATCTGAAAGTACACTCCTGCTTATTGATCGAAAAGGTTACACAACTCTTAATAGCAGAGTCTGGTCTAACCAAGAGAGATTGGATTTTTTTAAATCAAGGCTAAAAACCATTATATAGGAAATTACAATAGGCCAAAGATAGCCGTATAAACTTGAAGAGAAAAATTCACTTTGGTTAACTCAATAAAATATATTTTTCCTCTCTTTGCATGAATTCTCTTTGTTTGATCAAGCGCACTCATCCTTGCATGGAAATCTTCTAATTTTGGTTGTGGCATTTGATTCAATTAGTTAACTACAAATCTAGAATAGTCAACCCCAAATATGAACTAGTCAACTCTTGTTGAAGCTAAATTTGACCTTCTGAAGCATGCGTTGTAAGAAGACAAACAGGTCTTTAATGATTCATTAACTGAAGCTTTGACCGTTTGTTTGAAAATAGCTCCAGCATTTAAAAATAGATCTCACATTCAAAAATAGCTCTAGCATTTGCATGTGAATCTTTTAATTTTGGTCGTGTCTATTTTTGGCAGGATTCCATGTTCAACTCATTCATCGTATTATCTATTTTTTAATTCTTTTGCATAGTCGGCTTCCATTTATTTTCGGATTTCTTGTTTTTTGTCTTTGCAAAACTTATTGACTTTTCTTGATATTTCTACTGTGTGGATTTCATTCTGAATTTCAATGGCTGTGCCTGCTCCCACGGCTACTTGTCTTTGGTTTTGTCTTTGGCTTTGCCTTCGAGCTTTTTTCTTGCGGGTCTATTTCTGTCGGCTTCCGAATTTCTCATCAGCTTTTATTCTTGCGACCTATTTGCTTGTGTTGTCTTCCAAATTCCCTCATATTTTTTATTCGAAGGAATTCCTTCAGACAAGAAGTCTGAAGGTTTCATTTTGTCTATGTCTTTTGTGTGGCTGTGCAGCCCAAGTGTTCGAAGAGCTAGTCTGCAGTCATCCAGCCGTCCAGGTTAATATTCACGTGGCATTCCACATTGGTAGCAGCCGTGTGCTCTATAGCTGGCTGCCTACATGTCCATGTGGCAGTCTGTGTCTCCAGCAGGCAGTCCAAGTCGAAAGAAGGAGGCACCCAGATTTTTTTCTTTTGCAAAAGCTTGTGTTTTTCTCTTCCTCCTGCCTGAATTGTTTCAAAATTATTGGAAGCGTCTTCGACCTCCCGAATTCCTTCAGACTTTTTGTCTGAAGGAATTCCTTTGGACTTTTTGTCCGAAGGATATATCTTCACCCTTTGCTTTTTATGTGCCTTTCGGTGGCCCGAGTGTCAGCTGGAAACGCTTTTTGGTAGTCTTCAGAAATATTTATGCGGCTTTCTTTCTATGTTATTTCCCTTACTTTGTGCCATTTCTAACCCTCCCCTTTTGATTTTTTGGCTCCTCCTTGGTCCTTTATCCTTGTCTAATTTCCCGTAGACTCAAGTCCTTTGCAAATGAGTTATTTTAATTGATCTACCTCTTGCCCAATGTATTATTTCTTCTTCGGCTAGAGACATGAATCTTCCGTATGGCAAGAGACAATCTGACTTGTGGAAGAATTGTCAACAGTACCAACCCGTGAGGAATAGAAAACTTAGAAATGAATGTATAACATAAAATAGGCATCTAGGGGTACAAAGCTCTGATTCTATATGAACAATTAATTGTAAGAGCCACAACTCTTATCCTATTGAGAGTTCATGTGCCATGTGTCCATTTTGAGTTGGGAACTTGACACTTGGATAAGGCAAAACAAGTATAAAAACCTCTATTATAAGCATTCGCGGGGGGATTAGTATGGGTGAACCTTGGAAGGAGTATAGAACATTTTGTTTTATAATCTATAAGAACTTAATGAGAATTCAATGTTTATCATATGGTAATTCGAGCAATGGACTGTTAACTATGTTGAATATTGAAATGATTTAAGTGAATAAAGTCACGAGTTCATTTCTTCTTTTATATTTAGCTAGTGATAGTAGTATAATAAGTTAAGGAACAATAGTAGGATATTTGTTTGATAAGAAATGAGTAAACACATGTCATGTTTCAAAGTCTTTGGTAATTGGTCTTTCACAACGCACTTCAGGTGAGCACGCGAGACTCATCCCTCATGTGATAGGGCCAATGTGCTAGCCTATTGGGAAGAGGCTTCAGCACTGACGTAAAGAGAGAAAACCCAACATTTTATTTCCATTATCAGGACTAAACTAATTAGAGCATGATTATGGGAAATGTTTAAACATGTTACATTAGAGAATATTGAAGAATGGATTACTAGTGTTGAAGATAACTTTGTGGTTCCATATATTGAACCAAGAGTTTTTGTACGATAGTGGGTAGAACAAAACTTCTACAACTCATTGTATGAGACTTTCTTTTTTGAGGTCCATGTTCTTTTGCATTCTTGAATCTTAGCATATGCTCAAGGATGATCCCAAAACCTTAGATGAAGATAGTCATGGACACTAGAATGGTGGAGAAGTCCTAGATACGAGCATTTGATTACTGGTGGAAAGGTGTTCAAAATAGTTACATCCTAAAATATGTTGTGACCACATATTCATGTCCTAAGGAAGCAAAGTTCCATTTTTTACAAAAACCAAGGGGATGCTATATTTCATTGTTTCCCTTCGAGATTAAAAAGATAATTATTGATCTTGGGTTGGAAACACTACCCATGGAAGGCTAAAATCTCCTATGCATGAGCCACAGATTTGGAGGGAAGAATACTGGTTGGTTCAAGATTATGGGTTCAACATGGTAGCAAGCCAGTGAGCACTACAAAAATGGAAGTATGATGAATCTCGATATAGGATCATGGGAGTTGGTGGCATGAGAAGAGATTGGGAGCACTCAAAAATCATTATGAAGAGTTGTAAGGTGCTGAACATTCATGAAAAATCCATCATTTATGGGCCACAACCTTTACCACTTTTATCTTGTGAAGGAAAAACGAGATGGACTACTAGAGACAAACCAAGTATGAGTCAACTAGGTTCCCCAACCATAGTGTGTGCTCATGCTTTTGAGTCAGATAGAGTACATATAATGAATTAGGATACATATATTACATATTAAAAAGCTGAACGGATAAGGGAAACTAAGACCAGACCATTAGGCAATAACTTAGAATCTATATCATTTTCTTTTCAAGAGAAGTCCATGGCACAGTGTGGAATGCCTGGAGGATTTGGGCCTCGAGGCCAGAGTACAGGCCCAAATCTAGGAAATCAACCCTCCACCATGCCTTTTCCCTCAGGTACTACTAATAGAGGTGCTGGAGGGGGATTAAGAGGAGGTACTGGAGGAAGTAGACCCCCTTCAGGAATAAGAGTTGGAACTTCTCAGCAATCATTTGTTTAACCACCTATGGTTTATTATGAAATAACATTACACCTTCCTAAGTACTGAGGGGTATAAAATGTAGCTGAGTATGTTCACAAGTGTGAACTGATTTGGAGGGTGCATGGCATCATATCCTCTAAGTGAAAGGCAACACAGTTTACAACCACCCTTTTAGAGCATGCACATAAATAATATCATAAATTCAACCCTCAACAAGCAGTGGTTGACTATGACTAGCTCAAAGCAGTGTTCCTACAAGAATTTGATATTTTTGAGTTTGAACAATAGAGTATAGCAATGTTGAAAGACGTAAATCAAGGACTTACAAAGAGCGTATGAGAATATGATGCATGGTTCAAGACCTTGCTTTATAAGTTGTCCTTTGAAATCAATCCTGTTCAACATGCATAATGGTTTGTAGGAGGATTATTATTACCTTTTCAATGGACCTTGACACAAAGAACTTTCACCAATACATATGAGGCTCTAGAGGTCGCCTTACGTGTTGAAGTGGTTGGAAGTATGGATACTGGGATTAGTCCCTTTATGGAGGCACAAATAGCGTTCATAGATTCTCAGCTTGAAAAATTGTCAGCAAATAATGCACATGAGATATGTAGTGGTGTTTGGTGTACTGACTATGAATTAGAAGGACACATAAGAAACAACTGCCCATGTAATAACATATGTTTAGTCCTAAATCAAACTTGCAAGAATTTTCATGATGACCATGATATTCATTCATGTCCACTCTTGAAATGGGCCAATAACACTAAAGTATCTATGTATTGTAAGATTTGTGATGCTTATACCCACGATACTAATGATTGTCATCTTATTAGTGATATTCATGAAGCTCAAGTATGCGACATGCAACAAGCCTTAGTTTCCAGTTCCCAAAATAATAGTGGCTATCATGGGTACAAAAGAGGATGAGGATGAGGTAGTGGTCGATTTCCACCAAGGACTTGCTACAAGTGTGGTTCTCAAGACCATTATCAAAGGGATTGCCCACAATACCCAACTTATGCTTACTATAAAAAGGGCCACTGACTAGAAGAGCATCTAGATTTATATGCAACCATCACAAAGGACTACAATGAAAAAGGTGCTAGTATGATCCATATAGACAAACCATAATGATGTGCTTGACCAACCATCCTTATTGTACAACAAGTAAATATTACTACTCATAATGGGGGCCAGACATAATCTACACCCAACATGGTTGAAAAGGTAAATCAGGAAGAACGACAAGCTAGGTAGTACCCTTATGCACTTCAACAAAAGGTTGTCCTTTAGCATAGAATGGCACTTGTGCATGAGCTCCAAAGCAAGATTTAATACCCTAAGGATAGGGATGCCACATAACACACTGCAATGTAAAGGGAAATCGAACCTCCAGTAATGTGGGATAGTTTTTAAGAACTATGCAAATGCATGCTTGATGTACACATCATTCCCCAACTTAGCACCTAGCTTAAAGGCCAAGCCCGCCTACCAAATGAAGCACACACTCAACTCACTTGGCAAAGTGAAGATTGATATTTAAACCATGCCTAACGTTAAGAAAGTCTTAGTTCCACTTCCCTACAAGATGGAGAAATATTAGTTAATCCTGCTATTAACATATGGGTAATCTAGGATGTTCTAGTAAATACTAGCGCTAAAGTAAATGTTCTCACTAAAGATGCTCGATGGAAAATGTCTAGTCTAGCCATGCAACATTCACCTCATGTCTTGTTCATGGCAAACAAGACTCATGTGCATCTTATCAGAGTCCTTAAAAATGCCACTATTGAAATACTTGGTGTTCCCTTCAAAGTAAACTTTGAGGTTTTAGACTTGGCAAACGCTGATGACTACTTAACCTTACTAGGAAGGCCTTGGTGCTATGAAAATCATGTAGATTTAAACTTTAAAACCTAATAGATTAGCTTTGAGAATATCTATTAGTGCGTGAGAATACCCTTAGACCAAGCACAAGGACCACCCTATATCGAACCTATGAGCGCTGATGAAGACATCAATAATTTGTATAATATAACTACTCGACATGATGAAGAGTATGATCCAATGCCAAATTGTATTATTCCTTGGATGGACAATTAGTCTATCTTGGATACAACAAGCAATGCTTGAAACTGTTGGGCCCATGGTGATGATGACCTCACTGAAAGATTGTGCAGCACCATCAACAAAGACAAAAACATCCCATGCTAGCTTTTCAAGCATCATAAATTTGTGTGCCTCATGGGTTTAGTAATGTGAGGACCATTAGAGGGACTACCATTGGAGAGACTTAATGGATCTCCATAATTCCAAAGACAAATGGAGGTGCATGATTTTGTCCAGTGCCTTGAAGAGTTCTATGGTATTAAAAATGTATGGATGAGGTCATTAGACTACATTTTTGATGGCACCACCACCAGGTGGTGACATACGCATAAAAAGTGTCTTTTATATTGGGATCAAGTATGAGCTACTCTACATAATAGATTTTCCCATGACAATAAGATCAGAGGCACACTCAGTTATAGTGGCATAGAAGCACTTGAACCTCACTTTGAGGCTTGTGAAATAATATGGCAAGTTGAGGAAACATTTTTACCAGAATACCCATGGGTCCATACATTCTATGAAACTTTGCACACTTGGGCATAGGCTTGGTACATACATGAAGAAAGGCACATGGGAACAAGGTTTTGGTAGTTACTAAAGGAAAAAGATGACATCAATTCTTTCTTACTCTTCACCAAGGATGGACTTGTGCCTTACTCTTAAAATCATACATGAAGCAATCATTGGAGATCTGAGTCCAGTGGAAGACCGCATAAGTCATTTTCTTTGAGAATTAGAGGAACCCTTGGGTTTATTCACTGAGGTTCCCAAACAGTCAACTCTTACACCGTTGATAGTCTCTAGTGAAGAACGCCATGAAGAAATCCACCTGGGAAAGCAGAAGTTTGTCTTTCAAGTAAATAAAGGAGAAGGGTCCACTCCACTTGATCCATTGAATAACAACTTGCATGTTCCTACAAGTACTGGCTCATGAACTATTTGAGACACAAAATCCCCCATAGACAACCCTTATCATGGGCCCATTCAAATTGTTCAACTTAACATTGGCAAGGATTAGGAACCTAAGATGGTGACCATTGGAAATTATTGGACTGAGATAGAAATTTCACAAATCTTTGAGTTTTTGAAAGAGTACCAGGATTTATTTCTAAGGAATTATAGTGAAATGAAAGGGGTTCACCCTTTTCTCAATAAGATGCATATAAATTTGATTGATGGTGCTCACCCTGTGAAGAACACCCATACCAGATGAACCCTAACCTTTAAGCACGGGTGAAAGAAGAGATCAATAATATGCTTCACATCAGAGTAATCACTCCTATTGATGAATTTGAATGGGTGGGTCTTATGGTAATCAGTATCAATAAGAATGGGTTTATTTGTATCTGCATAGATTATCATGTTTTAAATGCATCCTGTGTCACTGATCCTTTCCCAACACCTTTCAAAAAGGAAATCCTAGAAGGTGTTGTCGGTTGTGAGATATACTCCTTTATTGATGGGTTCTCAGGGTGTTACCAAGTCTAGATAGCTGAGGAAGACCACTCCAAGACCACATTTGCTATGGAATGGGGCTCTTTGCCTATATCATCATGCCTTTTGGGTTGAAAAATGCCTCGATGGTATTCTCATGGGTAGCAGTGGAGGCTTTCAAAGATTTTATAGATAAGTTTCTCCAAGTCTACTTAGATGACTGGATGGTATATGGGTTGATCAAGGACCATTGTGCTAATATGAAGCTCATGCTTGAGCATTGTTGAGTGTTATAAATTTCCTTGAATTTGAAGAAATGCTTATTTATAACACCTTCTGGGGTACTCCTTGGGCATATCATTTGTAAAGAGGGACTCCTGGTAGACCTAGCCAAGGTCTTTTTCATTCTCCATCTACTAGTGCCAAAAACTTAGTGTGAGGTACGTGTAATCTTAGAACACATGAGTTACTACAATAAGTTCATTATGGGTTATGCCAAGATTGTAGCACCCTTAGAAGAGCTATTAAATCATAATGAACAATTTTTATGGACTAATTCCTGTAAAGTAGCTTTTGAAACTCTGAAGGAAAGACTAGTTACCACTCTTATCTTGTAATTTTTGGATTGGAAAAAACCCTTTCATGTGCATGTTGATGCATCTAGGACAGTTTTGACATAATACTTGCACAACCAGGAGAGGGAAATTTGGACCATTTAATCTATTTTACCAATAGGAAACATTGGTTGAAAGGAACTATACCACCTATGAACATGAAGCCTTGTTTATGATTTATGCACTACAAAAATTTAGATAGTACCTTCTAGCCACACCATTTATATTTTACACCAACCATGAGGCTCTAAAGTATCTCATTAACAAGCCAGTTCTCCATGGAAGAATTTGCCACTGGATAGTTCTCTTCTAAGAATTCCAATTTTTTATATTAATAAAACTTGGGAAACCAATTGTGGACCTGATCATTTATCCCAAATTGAAAATGAAGAACCTCCACATGTTATATAAGATTATCCCCCTGATGTACAACTCTTCCAAGTCATTAGGGTACCTAAAGAACTAAAGGATATTACAACATTCCTTAATACTAGCTATGCACCTTATCAAGTAATAGTAGGAGATCTATACAAAATGGACCGTGGCAAGGTATAACATCATTATATAATGTAACACGAATGCCTTGAGGTATTATGAGAATTCCATGAAGGTATTATCAGAGGACATTATGCTAGGGAGGCTACTGTGTGTAAGGTGTTTCTTGTTGGACTCTGGTGGCCGACCTTACTTAAAGATGCAAAGCAATGTGATATTTGCCAGCATATAAGAAGAATTAATAGAAGAGATGCCATGCCATTACAACCAATTTCTTCCCAAGAACCATTCAAAAAGTGGGTTGTTGACTTTGTGGGACCCATCACTCTAGCAAGATGATGTACAAGCTCATGGTACATAATTGCGATAACTGACTACTTAATGTGCTAGGCTGAAAAGCACCAACCAAAGACTATATTGTAGTGACTACCATGCGGTTCATCTAGGAGAACATTATAACATATTTTGGATGTCCTCTAAACTTTACTAGTAACCATGGAACCCACTTCTTGAATGAGATAATTTGCATCTTGTTGGTTGAATTCATGATCGTGCATCACAAGACAACACCATACCACCCACAGGCCAATGGAATAGCTATATCCTTCAAAAATATCCTTGGTACAACTTTGACAAAAATATGTAATGTTGGTAAAACTGATTGGGATGATAAGGTATCTGCATTACTTTGGGCATACTGGACCACATACAAATGCCTCAACAAAAGTACATTATTTAACTTAGTATATAGAAAGGAAGCAGTCATGTAAGTCAAGTTTTTGGTTCCGTCTCTCTAGATATCACATATAGGAAACCTTGATGATGATGCATCTTTGAAATTTTAGCACGATGAACTCACAAAACTAGATGAGGCTCGGTTCCTTGCCCACTAGAATCAAGATGTTGAGAAATAGAAACAGAAAGCATGGCATGATCACCATCTAAAGAATAAAATCTTCACCCTAAGTATGAAATTTCTACTCTATGACTCTAAGTTCGCATGCCACCCTAGGAAGCTCCACATTCATTAGGATGGACCATTCATAATTAATAGTATTTGACCTACCAGAGCTTGTTAGCTAAAGCAAATAGATGGTCAATTCCTCCCAAGACATTAAAATGGGAGTTAGCTTCGGCCGTATTATGATTCTATTTAAGTTTGTGTTATTTTCAATAAAGCTCAAGGCCATTAAATTAAGATTTTCTACTTTCAATAAAAAGCATTGCCCTTGAGGTACGCGACTCTCTTTTTCTTAGTCCTTTGGTTTTTTTCATGGAGGACCATGAACCCTTTTAGTGTGGGCTAAAGATATTATGCATATAAATATAATACATAACATGTGGGTGCTTAAGTTTCAAGGTCGCAAGAGTTATACATGATGCAGAAGTAATTAAGGGTGTGTGAGTCATTTAATAAAATAGATTCCCACCATTTGTGTGACAGTTGGTTTCCACTACTCCAAAAAAATGGGACAATTGTCATCCACTTCCAAGAAAGGCATGAGAAGGAATGGACCATTAATATGACAAGGGTAGTCATAACAACAAGCGTGTGAGTGGAATGATGGGATAAGTTTATTAGAACACGAAAGGCTCGATGCAAAATCTGAAATACAAAGATCGTTAAAAGATATGCATTCATGGTCAGAAATGATAAGGAGAGAAAAGAAATTAATGAGGAAAATTGGTCAAAGGACCTATAAATAAACAAGTCAAAGCCAATCTACACTTTACCTTGTTATAATATTCAAGTACTTAATGAACTAGAGAACCAGAGATGAAGTCAATTTCCTTGTAGAATAGAATGATTGAGAAATAAACAAAGATGCGAAGAAGATTTCCAAGAGGAGGAAAGTTGTTAAGTGAAAACATGTGTAGAAGTGGGTTAAGGTCATTCTTTGTAAAAATTACAGGTTACAGGTGCCACCATTGTTGAAGTGTGAAGATCGAGATCCAAGGTAAGTTTGATCATCACCACGTATTCATTTGAGAATGTGGGATGGTTGTGGGTTAACCTTTGAGCGCCATAAAGGGTAATGCGGCTGAAGAAAAAGGAAAAAATACTTGAAAAAATGTCAACCATACCAGAAGAGAGAGATGTAAGTGGAGAATCATGGTTCCCTATAAGAGAGGAGCCTTTGGAAGACCTAGAAGAGACATTGAAGCAAGTGAAGCATGCGAAAGTTTAGAGCGAGAGCATGGAAGAAGCCAAGATGGTGAAAAAGGGAAAGCAAGTGTAGGCCTCCTCATCACATACCACTCTAGCATCTCCCCCTCAAACCACATATATAGAAGAGATACAATACCCTAAATCAGTCTTATGTGTAGAAAATTAGGTCTCTAAGGTGACAACTATGACCGTATTTGACTACAACCATGACCAACTAAGAAATGAGGTGCAGTTAAAAAATGATTATCAGGTCTAGACCACTAACACATGAAACCAAGTGGTTTATGACTTGACCATCAATAACCTACTAGACAAAGCTAGCCTCTTCCAACTCTTCAAACTACCATATTTTGGAAACCCTACTGAGGCAGTTCAGTTCCTCCTTTTGTGTGTTCATGAAGATTACATCCACTTCGTAGAGTACAATATGAATATGAATGCAAAGAAGGTAATTAAAGTCATAGGACTCTAGTGCTTAGGGGTCAATGTGTTGGATGACTTGGTGGATATGGAGGAGATCCAATAGACTGCCACCATGCTTATGTATCAAAAATAGGGGCATGTAATGCACATTACAAATCTATAGGATCCTACCCTAAGATTCATAGCATGGATCATTTATACAAAGTTTAGAGGGACCGATCAATGGAAGGAGGTAGATATGGCCCACTTGCACATCACACACCAAGTAGTGCAGGGAATATAGTACAACTAGACATTGTACTTTACCCAAAAGATAGTCGAAGATATAGAGAAGGCACATATAATTCCTAAGTTCAAGTTTCTTTGAGGGGCAATATTATTATTTTTAGTTTTTGATGAAATCAACATGCATGACTACAGTTTAAGATCTTTGAAGTGGGTGTATCCCCCCACTCACAAGTCCCCCATTGAGCACTACAAAGCTTTCACCTACCCTCAACACATCACTCTGACATATAAGTTAAAGATGAGATACTGGTTTGATGGAATGAAGGCAGATTTCAGGAACAAATGGCACATTCCCAAAGATCTGCCCTCCTTAACAAAAGATCAAGTAGAATTCACTGTGAGGCAACACTTCTCCTTGGCACATATTTAGATGAAACCTTTGGGAGAGCTCTCAGTATGGCTTAAGTTGCCATATGCCTTCTCTGTGCGCTACATCATCAATTCTATCAATAGAATCTATGATGCACAACCAATTAATATATAAGTAGAATGGATCGGTGCAGAGTGTCATACCCTTTGGAAGATGTTTATATATCCCAGTAAAAAGGCCTATACAAAGAGGGAAGAGACAAGCATAACCAATATTAAGATCAATAATATCTTATTTGGGGAAAAGATACACAAATTATTCTATATGCTATACCCCAACTCAAGTCCTCAAGATGGATACCTCGAGGAGAGGATCCCCCAGGTATCACTGAAAAGGAGGCAGTATGAGCCAAGCACCAACACAAGTGGGCAGCAGGGCCCCCAAAATTGATATAAGATAGTGGAGTGTAGCCCTCTAGGCCAATTCAACATCACCATTTAGTGCCACGACCACCACATCACACTTCACCTTCACCTCATCCTTCATCATCATCATCTCCATCTCCATCTCATAGTTCTTCACTACCTACATCACCTTCACCTCATCATACTCCTTCCCACTCACCTACCCCACCTTCTCCACCTCGACAAATCTCATCATCCAACTCCCCTACCTTCACCACCATGACAACCTTCACCTCCACCTTTTCCAAGGACTACCACTAAGTCAGTGCCTCACCACCCTCTAAGTCAGGTGTCCCAAAGGGACCCCTCATAGGAGCAGATACATAATGTGGAATCTGATCTAGAGAAGACTCCATCTCCTATGTGAGAAGTGATATTTATTTATCAAATCAATACTAAAGAAATGGGAATAGATGGGATGGCAACCGGAAGCCATCAAGAACTTGAGTGAGACCCAAAAAAGGGGAAGGGGCCAACTGAAAGGGAACCAGAGTAGAGAGCATCATCTAATCTACATGAACGATACCAGTTCAGTGTAGATGAACAAAAACTCTATTTTTAGAAGCATTTCCACCCCAATGAAGTGATCCAAGAAATAAAGAAGCAATTATCCTTCCTTTTGAATATGTAAAATGAAGAGTCTTAGTTCAACGTTCTGTTGGATTGCATTTCTTTTGGCCCAGATGCCCTAGGACTGCTGAACCTCATGAAATTTGATCCATAATAGCTCTCCCTGATAATGACAAGCATCATATTTTTGAAACTTACCATGGAAGTGATGCACCAAAATATTTTGTCAGAGTTAGATGTGTGCATAGTCGAAAAAAAACATGGAAAGGTGGTGGAAATGTATAATAAAGTGTATGCTAAAAAGCAAGCACTAGCTGAGGAAGAGGCCTCCTTGAAGCAACAACTTCAAGAGACCATCGAGGCTAAGGTAAGGGTATTAAACCTTTGTAAAATAATTTTGAAGGAATAGCGGGCACTGGTAGATGGCATACCATTGGATGGGGATGCCACAGGGAAATTAGAAACATTGGTTGAGCTTTTTCTAAAAAAGAAAAGGAGTGCCCTCCACCAAGAGATGAGTCACAAGAACTTTTGGAGTAGTTCACCACTACAACAGATATCTGTCGTAGTACTTTGGAAAGATTTGAGGAGGTTATCCCAATTTTGGATGGCATTTTTGCATGCATGGCATACCTAAATAAAATAATAGAATCCCAACGCAATGATGAGGTCTTTAGGTAGGAAGTAGCTAATACAAATTTATTAATAAAAGATCGCATCGAGCATGAGAAGGTATTCAAAGACATGGAAATGATGTAAGATGCTATTAATAACCATCATCAACAAATAAATGCTAGTTTTGCCACACTCTGAGGATAGGTTGACAAGGAGGTCTCCAAATTAGAGAACATCCAAAAGGAAGCTAACATAGCCCTGGAGGAACATATGAAGAAGATCAAGACTCTAGTTTAGCCCAAGAAGTTAAAAGAAGTAAAGAAGGCCATTGGAAAAATAATTACCAACGTTCTTGACACCTTATCCCATTGGGATGAGATGAGGAAAGAACTCGAGCGAAAAGGGCCTGAGTTCCTTGAAAATGCTAGTACAACTTAGTCTAAGATGGACTAACAACTTAGTGTGGGGTGATGTTGGTCCCTCACTTTTGACCAAGTATTTGTTCCAATCTTTAGCACGTAGTGCAGAGGGACCATTATCCATTTTTATGCAAGTAACAACATGACACATGAGAACTATGATGTGGGAGAACCATGGCATGAGAGGACCATAGCCTGAGACTAGTAACACGAGAGTTGAAGGATGTGGAAGGATAATGGCATGGAAGATCCAATACGAGAGGACCCAGTCAAGAGAAAATGTGGCATGAGGAACCCAAGAATAGAGGACCTGAAATAAGAAGCGAAAGACTAGGAGAGCATGAGGGAAGTGAAGCACGAAAAATGTGAGAGCAGTTTCAAGAATAAATCAAATAGGACATTTTGACCCCATCGATTGGAGGCCTTGTACTAGCCTGTAAGGAAAAAAACACTTGAAAATGAATGTATAACATAAAGTAGGCATCTAGGGGCATAGAGGCCCAATTCTATAGGAATAATTAATTGTAAGAGCCATGAATTTCAGCCTATTGAGAGTCTATGTGCCATGTGTCCATTTTGAGTTCGAAACTTGACACTTGGATAGGGTATAACAAGTATAAAAACCCCTCTTGTAAGCATTCATGAGGGGACTGGTATGGGTGAACTTTTCAAGGAATATAGAGCATTCTATTTTGTAATCTATAAGCACTTAATGAGAATTCAATGTTTATCATATGGTACTTCAAGCAATGGACTGTTAACTATGTTGAATATTAAAATGTGTTACGTGAATAAAGTCATGAGTTACTTTCTTATTTTATATTTAGCTAGTGATGGTAGTATAATTTGTTAAGGAACAATAGTAAGATATTTGTTTGATAAGAAATGAGTAAACACGCGTCATGTTTCAAAGTCTTTGAGAACTGATCTTTCATTACACACTTCAGGTGAGCGCACGAGACTTATCCCTCACGTGATAGGGCCAGCGTGCTAGCCTATTGGGAAGAGGCATCAGTGCTGACGTAAAGAGAGAAAACCCAACATATATAACACTTTTCATGACTCAATGAAAGGCTATTATCTTGACAGCATTAAATAACTTTCTCCAATTTGGCGAGGGATTCATTGTAAGTGTTTCCATACGTGAAGTCATCCATATATATTTCAACACAATCATGAGATATATCAACAAAAATATCAAGACCTCCTTTGAAAGGTGGAAGGAACATTACATATACCTAATGGGAGGACCAAATAAGTGTAAATATGCTAAGGGCATGTAAATGTTGTTTTATCTTGGTCTTTTGGGGAATTTCTAATATGATTGTATCCACTAAAATTGTCAAGGGAAGATAATTATTTTTTTTCATAGAGGGTGTCAAGAACCTAGTCAATGAATAGGAGAGGAAAGTGATCTTTCCTTGTGGCAGTGTTTGATTTGCTATAGTCCATACAGATACACCATTTATCATTTTTCTTTGGGACAATGACAAGTGGAGAGACTCATTAACTATTAGTGATGGGGTATATGAACCCAACATACATGAGGTTTTATAATTCAATATTTAAAATTTCCTAGATAATAGGTTTTACATTCGTTGAGGTTGCCTAATGGGTTTGTACTCTTCTTTAATGTATATGTGGTGAGTGAAATGATTTGGGTGTATTCCTTGCATATCATGATAGTCCCATGCAAATTTTGTTGTATGTTTTTGTATTATGGTGACTAGCTAGATTTCATGTTGGGGATCTAGTTTATTGTTGATATTTATGGGTATTCTTGGTAGTATGTCCACTTATTTTGATAGGGTTACCATAGATTCAATGTTTCCTAGAAGAGTGTCAAGGTAACAAGTGTGTGGTATAAGGTGATGAAAGATATTAATATCCTCCTTTGTGTTTAAGGAGTCTTCTTCTAGAAAGATATTGTAAGGGTAAAATGTGTGGATTCAAGGAGGTTATTGGTGTGTTGGTCTAATTTATAAGTGTTTTGTATGATGTTGGAAGTAACTGTGTCTTCCTCCTTTGTCTACAAGAAAGGGTTGTGTTTAATGGTGAGCATGGTTTTTAAGGGGACTTGGTCATCATCCTCAACTTTTACCCACAAATATTTGTCCCTTTGATGAAGGTTGGTGAAGTGGATACAAAACTAGTTTCTTTGTGGTGTTTTCATTGGAAATCAGCATGTTTCATGACCTTCAGCCAATGAATGCATCAATTGTAGTCAACCAAGGTCCACCTCAGATCAGAGGGTATCTACCTAGTTTACTTTACGGTTGTAATGTCATGAAATTAGTAGGATATTCCTATGAGTCTACCATGATAAAAACTCCTCAATGACTCCTTCAAGGTTTACAATTGAATAGTCTACCATTTATAGAATAATGGGTGTTTCATGAAGGCTTGTAAGTCTAAGTTTCCTCATAGTTTATTTGTTCATGACATTAATGGTTGCTCCTAAATTAATTAAAGTGTTTTGAATAAGGGTGTCATTGATGTAAACATAAATAATTGGGTTGCCTAGGTCAGAGTATTTAATTGGGTTAATTTTACCCAACAAGATGTATGTAAGTTGCCTAACCACATGGACAATCTTGGGATATTTTCATTTCTGACCAAGTTTCTTAAGGCAAAGTTATTGGATAGATTTAGTGTAAAAGGGAACATCCTTAATTTCTTGAAACAAATGAATTTTGACACACATTCTTTAGCCAACCTATGAAGTCAATTTCTTATTTTAGCTCTTATTTTTACAAATTGAGCATCTTTAGAAAATGATGATTATTTGGTGCTACTTGTTTTCTGAATATGATAGGTTCAAGAGTAAGATTGTTATTGGATGGTTGTGGATTAGTTGGTGTGTTGAGGATCTCCTCAAGAGGCTTTATTATTATAGGTGGAGTGGGACTTGGGAGAGTCTTTTCTGAATGAAGTTGAACGTTTTGAACTTTAACTAAATAAGTGGGGTAAGTTATTACATCATTATTATGTGTCGGTTGAATTGATTTATTATTGGGATTAGGTGTAGGTTGGGAAAGAAATTATGGGGATCTTGGTGGTGGTGGAATGGGATTATTTGGAATTAATTTCAAATGTTAATGCAGGTGAGATTGTGAAGTTGTTGAAATGTAGTATTTTGGTTGAGCCAAGGTTGATTCCCTCACCATGACTACTGCCATTAGTTAGAGGGAGAGTTCCATTAATAGTTTTGATTTTGTAATTACCATGACTATTATTGAAATTCTAGTTAGTGGGATTGGGTTTGAGGGTTTTGCCAATGCTAATTCTGACTATGGGGTTGTGGTTGGGGTGGGTGATTATGGGGGTAGATGTATGCAAATTAGGAGGAATATAAAACTACAAATTAAAATATGGAGAACTAAATGACACACCTGAATTTTATGGCCTTTATGACCACAATTTTTGTTAGGATAAATTGAATATATGATCTACATCTCCTCTAATGGCATGAAGCTCCAATGCATCAGGATATTATTATGTTATGCTAACTACTTTGACACAAACATCATGACATTTACAATCAAGGCATGCTATGTTTATTGTTGCTTCTTCCATGTGTGAAATGTATCCAACTATGTAGCCAAGTGACTAATGATGTCTTGCGGTAAATTATTGACTTCCATCCTTGATAGTCCATTAGTCGAATTGGATGATGATAGTGATGAAGCTCGATTGTTAAAAGTTTTCTTCATCATTGATCTTGAACAATGTCTGCATAAAAGAAATATATATTCAAGTGACAACTTTGAGACATCTTTATTATTCATTAGATCCAATACTTTGAGAGATTCTTCCTTGTTTCCTCTCAATAATACCAATTTGATATATTCTTTTTCCAACACATTTTTTTTAGATTTTTGCAGATTGAACATGAATTTCTTCAAGTAATCATCCAGTGGTTTATCTTCATTTTGTGACATTTTAAATATGGCATTCATTGTATAGTCCCTTCCTTTGCAGTATTCACTGTATTTTAAGTGAAAATTTTCCTTCGTCTCTTGACAAGTGGAGATTGTATCTCTCCCCAAACCCATAAACCATATGAGGGTTGCATCGTTAAGATTGTATCTCTCCCCAAACCCATAAACAATTTTAGATTTTGAACATTCTAATTGTAGTCACAATTATGGAAAAGGATATAAAATTCAAAGAGAAACATATCAGGATCTTCATTAGTCATTCCTTTAAAGTTGGAAAAGTGGAGAGAGGGATATATTTCATGGGTGCATTACCAATAGGGGTATTGATGGGAAACATGAAGGTTGGCCTTATAATTTTATTCATGATTTTCCCCCATGATTTTTTGGACTATTTGTAAACTAGAGAGTTTCACCACCCACTTTTCACATCCTTTGTCAACTTTTACCCATGGTGCATAATGAACAGTGGTTGTAAGCTTATTAAAAGGAGAAGAAAGTCTTTTGACTAGGGGTGATGAGGTGGGGCTTCTTAGAAATTCTTCTAGAAGTTCAATAAATACATCTTGTTTGTCTAAATTATTAGGATCAACAAATTCCACAAATTTATTTGGAGCTAGAAGGGCTTTGAGTTCTCTTTTACAGGGGAGTTTGAGTGACAGTGGAGGGAGTTGAATACTAGATTCATGAGTGTAAGGTGGCTAAATAGGCACTCTTTGGAATGATGTAAATACATCCTTCTCAAGGTTATGAGGATCCTTTTGTTTTTTTTCTCGGACTATTTTACCAATTCAACTAATAATTCCTTTATTGTTACTTCTTCTAACTCCAATATCTAGTGTGAATCGACTACAATAATTTATTCAATCATTGCAAGTGATATCTCTATTGCTACAGGTGATATCCTTGTTGTTGCAACTAATGTTTCCATTATTATAGGTGATATCTCTGTTGTTACATGCAATATATACATACATACATATATATATATATATATATATATATATATATATATATATATATATATATATATATATATATATATATATATATATATATATATATATATATATATATATATATATATATACATATATATATATATATACACACACACACACACACACACACAAGGTGATGTCCTAGCTTCTTCATCCATGGAGAAGCTAGTATTTTAGGAATTCTTCCCAAGTAACTTATTTCACATTCATACAAACATTTCCACCTTTTTTCTATGTTTTTCTAACCTACCTTATATGGGGTTATTTCAAAAGGGTGGTTTTTATTGTTTTTATTTTACATATTCTAATATGGAGACATTTAAAATCTAACTTAGAAAGTAGTAAATTATCTCATGAAAGCAAGAAATATTATGCTTGAAAACAATAAAATTTGCGCTAGAAAATAGGAAATTTTATGCTAAAAATTAGGAAATTTTACTTTAGAAAGTAGAAAATTTTACTTCTATGAAAGCAAGAATTTTTATTCTAGGAAAACAAGAAATTTTATTCTAGGAGAGTAGGAAATCTTACCCAATCTTCAAAGATTCTAATGATTGGCACCTTCCTTGAAAATGATGCCAAAATGATTGGAAAAATTAACTCCCTAATTAAACCGATATAGTTCAATCACTATAAACACAACATGACAGATGTGCTCAAGAGGGGTAGTCATTTGGTTTATTGAGAATGCACATTTATTAAATTATCAACTCAGGGTCTATATACTTTGGAAAGATGTTGTCACTGTATATAAACATTATCTTTGAAAGGCTTAAGGTATTAATGGTCACATATAGGAAACACACTTTGCATAAATGTAAATGACAGAAGGTAAACACACTTGCATGAAAAGATAATTGCATAAAGGAAATCAATACATAAAGTAATTCAATATCATTGTGTAAGCTTCATATAATTCGAATTGAAGATAGTTTATCAATAACACATACGATCAATTACTTATAATGAAATAAACTATGGGAACCAAAAGGCACTGACGGAATTGTCCAAGATCCAACTGATAGAATCGAACACATGTACTGCAAATGCAAAGTAAATAAAAGCAGAACTTTGTTGTTGAGACTGAAATCAAAATAGAGTAGAATTATAATAATATTGAATTCATAACTCATTAAAAAATAGGTTAGATGAGAGGCGTATTTATAGGTACAATGGAGGCATAGAGCCAAGACATTTAACAATGTGAACACAAGACTTTTGCCAAATGGTTTGTGTGCTCCATATGTCAATATTGGTGGGTAAGCGTATATTTACCCATCAATTTGACTACAATTTTCCCATGTGCATGTGCACCTTAATTAACTCATTTATGACACCTAAATGACCTCAAAATAACACCTAAGCAAGGTATATACAAGTGTAGGAATAATCCATAATAATAAATACAAGGAAAATAATATCCTACACTAACACCCCCCTTAAGCGTAGATTAGGTGGGCAAACAAAATTGGGTCCCAGCAACATGGCTTGATGAGGTACCCAAGTACAATGCAATTCTCACAAAGTGAAATAAAAGGAGAAAACCCGTAGGAAATAAACTACCCACTAAAAAGAGAGAAAAGAAGAAGAGGACTAAAAGACCCACCCTGAAGATGATGTTGATGCAGCCTGTACCCCAAAAAGAGCATGCAAGTGATATACTTACTCTCAATGAAGGGTTTGGTGAAAATATCAGCTATCTACTCCATATTCTAGTAAAATTTGAGATCAATGACCTGTCCATGAATGAGCTCCTAAATAAAGTGCACATGAATCTTGATGTGTTTGGTTTGTTGATATTAGACCGGATTCCCACATATCTGAATGGTGCTTTGGTTACCACAAAATATGATTGTGGGTCACTTGAATTGTATACCAAACTTAGTAAGAATCTTCTAAACCCAAATAACTTCAGTAGCAACATTGATAGCCCCTCTATATTTAGCCTTCGTAGATGATAAAGCAATAACATTCTACTTCTTACTAGACCATCTAATTGGTCCTGAACCAAGTGAGAAACTATATCCTGAAGTGGACTTATGATGTTGAATATCGCCATCCCGGTCTGAATCTATGTATCCAATCAACTCAATATCAATGGCTGCTCCATAATGAATCCCAAAACTATGAGTACCCTGAATATAGTGGAGAATTTGTTTAGATGCTTTCCAATGCAGCTCATGCGGTGTCTGCATAAACCTAGAGACCATGCCCACTGCATATGAAATATCAGGTCTAGTGTGAGTCAAATAGATGAGGCTACCAATTAGTTGTTGATACAAGGTAGCATCAACCAATGGAGAAGAACACTCAGCCTCAAGTTTGACTCCAAAAAGAAAGGGAGTTAGAGTTGGCTTACAACCATCCATGTGAAATCATGAAAGCAAATCAAGAGCATACTTATATTATGCAATGGTAATCCCTTAGTCAATCTCAATACCAAGGAAATAATGTAACAAACCCAAGTCAGTCATAGAGAATCTATCATGCAGAGTAGTTTTCACTATTGCAATAGAGGATGAATAACTCCATGTGATCAACAGGTCATCCACATATGGAACCAAAATCAAGAGTGAATTATCTTGCTACAAGATGTAGACATTTGGATTAGAATTGCATCTAGTGAACCTAATTGTGAGAAGAAATGAATCCATCTTGACATACCAAGCCTGAGGGGCCTGTTTGAGGCCATATATAGATTTCTGAAGTTTACACATTAAGGAAGAATCTTCCACAAAACTTTATGGTTGTTCCATATATATCTCCTCCTCAAGGTCACCATGAAGAAAGGCACTCTTCATATCCATCTGATGAACATCCTAATGATAAGTTGCGGCAATAGAAAGAGTGAGTTGAATAGAGTTCATTTTAGCAACTGGAGCAAATGTTTCAATATAGTCTATGCCAAGAACTTTTGAAAATATTTTTGCTACCAATCATGCTTTGAACTTATCCATCAACCCATATGCTACAAATTTTGTTTGATAGATCCACCTACATTGAACAAGTTTCCTTCCCTTAGGAAGCGGTACTAAATCCCAAGTGTGGTTCCTAATTAACGAAATATAATCTTCATACATAGTTGTATCCCACTCAGGAATGCTAGATGCTTCATAAAATGATTGTGGATCAGAATCACAAGCAATGAAAACATGTGGAACACCCTAAAATTATGAATGAGTCTGTCTAACATCTGATGGATTCCCAACCCAATCACATGCACTCTATAGAGTCTATCTAACCCAAAGAGGACCTTAAATTAGAGAATCAAGGGGAGATTCTTTAACTTCAAAAATATGATTGTGAATGGAATGAGGTAAATCTCTATCACTATCCTCATCATCTGAACTAGAAGAAGAATCTTCATCAATAGGTATCTGATCTGGATGATCTAAATTATCATCATATCCCAAAGAGTCCAAAGAGGAGGCAAAAGTGTCGTGTGTGGAATCTGATGGACCCTCTTGAAAGCATACACTCTTCTTAATGAACAACACATGTGTGGTAGGATGAAGAAGCATATATCCCTTAACACCTTCTACATACCCAACAAATATGTAAGTCCTACTCTGACATTCCATGGCCTTACGTTTCTTCTTATGAATGTGGGCCATAGCTGGAGATCTAAATACTCTAAATTGCTTAACTTCAGGTTTTTGATTTCTCCAAGCTTCAAAAGGAGTGATCCCTTTCAATGCTTTATGACGAACATGATTTTGGATATAACAAGCATAATTAATGGCTTTTGCACTATATTATGGTGTAAGTGATTTGGAGTGTATCATGCAGTTTATCATTTCCTTTGAAGATTTGTTCTTACATTCTGCAACACCATTCTATTGAGGACTATATGGAACTATTTGTTGTAGATCAATCCCGTCCAAAGTACAGAATTGCTCAAAGAGATGATTAACATACTCACCACCATTATTAGTGCGCAAAATTCTAATGGTTTTCCCTGACTATTTCTCAACAAGAGCCTTGAAATCCTTAAAATGGGCAAAGACCTTAGAATTTTATTGAATAAAATACACCCAAGTATACCTATAAAAGTCATCTACGAAGGTAAGCAAGTACCTAGCCTTATTGAATGAAGGTTTTGGAAATAGTCCATAAATATCACTATGAATTAGCTCAAAGATTTCAGTAGCTCTCCATGATTTGCCTTTGTCATATTCTCTTTGGGATATTTACCATGCATGAAACCTTCACAAACACCATCAGAAAAATGAACACAAGGCAACCCTATTACCATATCTTTTTGACTGAGTTGTTCCAAGTAGCGATAGTTTAAATGGCCAAATCACTCATGCCATAGTTTGCTCACTCTATTAGAATGAGTGAGTAATGCAGTAGAAGGGTAATCAAGAGCAAAATTTGAGAAGGTGTACAACCTTGATTAGCGATTTTCTTTCCCAATAGCCACTGTAGTATTGCTATGTAGCTCCTTAATGACAACAAAATTTGGAGTAAACTCAACTGTCTTGCCTAATCCAATGTGGGTGATTTGATAAACAGATAAGAGATTAGTTGATAGTGATGGAAAACATAAGACATTTTCAAATGTTCATCATTAAATTCAACAGATCCTCTCCCATAAAATTCAACAGAAGTATCATCACTTATTAGAATAGATGGCATAGAACATGGCTCTAAGGATGAGAACAAGTCTTGTGAAGAAGCCATGTGATGTGAGGCACCATAATCAATCACCCATGTGGATGGCTGAGATGCTACTACAATAAGGGCCTTGCCCTTACCTTTCCCCTTACTAATTTATTTTGCCTTAGAAGACTTCTGTATTGATGAGGATGATTTGACTGTATCAGGTACATTGATGTTATTTTTCTCAAGCATCTTTGTTAAATGATCAATCTATTTTTTCATACATTTTATTTCATCATGCCCAGTTCTCTTACAATAAACACATGTGATCCTCTCTTTCTTGGATTTCCCACCTGAAGAGGAAGAATCATATGATACTTTTGGCTTAATATCTAATTTTTTACCCTTTCAGTGCTCTTGGTCCTTATTTTATTTCTTCTCCTTGTTTATTAAAGTTTTTGGTTTGTCATGACCAAACACAACATGTGATTTGGAGGACTTCAATGTACCCATTTGGATGAGTTTTTCGTGATCCCTAGTTAATTCTTTGTGTTGAGTTGTGGAGCTAAAAGCTTCACCTAATGAGCAAATGCAAGGTTG
Organism: Torreya grandis; assembly: GCA_037957365.1. NCBI lineage: Eukaryota > Viridiplantae > Streptophyta > Pinopsida > Cupressales > Taxaceae > Torreya > Torreya grandis. The sequence continues at coordinate 929,706 of JARHVA010001670.1, read as the reverse complement.
CTGTATTTACATAGTCACCGATGTCAGTCAGGGATCGACTGGAGGCTATCGACGTCGATTATGGATCAGCTGACGTCGGTCATGTGCAGGCAGATAGGGACCGACGTCGGTCACCTGTGCATTCCAGAAGTCTATTTTCGTGGGATGAACATATTGTTTGCATGATAAGATTAAGTGTTAGTCTTGAGTCCGCGTATCTATCTTTGGCAGGATTGATTTGAACCTTTGATTAGGAGGTGTATCTAATGATGGAGAATGCATAGCTCATGATCCCTAATTCTATATAATAGGGATAGATCTTCATAGCTTGTAAGACATGTACAGAAAAAGGGTGAATCAATTCAAGTAGCTAAATTGTGTTTGTAATTGTCAGAGAGAACTCTTGAGGGAAAGAGATATGTACATCTGAGAGGTGTGGAAGAAAGAGAGATTTCTTCAATTTTATTTCCTTTTGGAAGAGTTTAATACAAGTTTTCATTGTTTCTTGTATCTCATGTTCTTTGCTGATTCTGATTTCTAGTTACTTTCAATTATGGTTTAATTTCGTGTTTAGTTGCTTGCAAGAGTAATCAATTGTTCTTGTTAGATCCTGACAAGTGGTATCAGAGCTTGGTTCACTAATAGGTGGTTTTAGATCTGTTTAGTGTGTGTTGATTACAGGTCACTCACAGGGGTTTTTATTTGAGTGGGAGTATAGCAATGGCAGAAGAAAGTAAACTCAGAATGGAGAAGCTTAACAGCAAGAATTATCAATTATGGAAGATGCAGATAGAAGATTGTCTGTATCAGAAAGATCTATACTTACCGTTGGGTGGGGTTTCAAGCAAGCCCACAGATATGCAAGATGAAGAATGAAATGTTCTTGATAGAAAGGCTCTGGGATCCATAAGGTTGAGCCTGGCATCTTCTGTGATTTTCAACTTATCACAGGTAAAGACAACGGTAGAGTTAATGGATATTTTGGCAAATTTATATGAAAAGCCCTCAACTTCGAATAAGGTATATTTTATGAAACAATTATTTAATTTGTAAATGCAGGAAGGTGGATCTATATCTAGTCATCTTAATGATTTCCATGCAATAGTAAATCAGTTAAATTCAGTCAAAATAGTTTTTGATGATGAAATTAAGGCTCTCTTAATATTATGCTCTTTGCCTGAAAGTTGGCATAGTTTAGTAATGACAGTTAGTAATACTGCATCTGCTATAAATATCTTGAAAGTAGATGATGTTGTTAGTGTAATCTTGAATGAGAACACTCGCAAGAAAAGCACAAGAGAAACATCAGGTAATGCTTTAAGTATTGAAAGCAGGGGAAGGCAAAAAGAGAAGCACAAGAAAGGGAGATCAAGATCTAAGTCAAAGATGAGAGGTAGATCCAAATCCAAAAATGGAAGAAGAATAACTTGCTAGAATTATGGAAAGATAGGGCATGCAAAGAAAGATTGCTAGTTGCCGGTTAAAGATGAAAATCAGCATGAAGGTAAAGAAGAAGTAAAAGTTGCAAGTATTGTTGCACAAGATGCTCTCATATTTTCTCTGGATAATAAAATAGAATCTTGGGTTTTAGATTCTGGTGCCTCTTTCCATGCTACCCCAAATAGAGAATATTTCAATGACTATGTCTAGGGAGACTTTGGAATAGTTTATTTAGGGGATGATGAGCCTTGTAAAATTGTTGCCAAAGGAAAAGTGCAGCTAAAATTGCAGAATGGCAACACATGCATGTTGAGGGATGTCATGCATGTACCCATCCTGAAGAGGAATCTGATTTCTACAAGAAAGTTGGGGGATGAGGGTTGCAAAGTAACTCTCACAGCTGAATCTTGAAAAGTTTCCAAGGGTGCACTTGTATTAGCCAGAGGTAAGAGAGTAGGTACTCTCTATTTATGTAATTGTATTACTAATTATTCTCCTTCTGTATTATCTACTTCAGATGTAGATGCAAAGTTGTGGCAGTGTAGGCTTGGCCACATGAGTGAGAAGGGAATGAGTGTTCTTAAGTCAAAAGATAACCTTTCAAATTTGAAAAGCATAGATCTAGATTTCGTCGAGCATTGTATTTTTGGAAAACAGAAGAGAGAGAGATTTCTCAAAACTGGGTCAACAAAGAAGAAGCACAAGTTGGAGCTTGTTCACATAGACGTGTGGGGACCAGCTCAGGTAGCTTCTATTGGAGGATCACAATATTATGTTACTTTCATTTATGATGCTACAAGAAAGGTATGGGTTTATTGCATAAAGAAGAAATCTAATATTTTGACACATTTAAGAATTGAAAAGCTTTGGTTGAGAATGAAACAGGTTTGAGATTAAAGTGCCTTAGATCTGACAATGGTGGTGAGTACTACAGCTATAATTTTAACAGATACTGTTCTATGAATGGAATATGCAGGGAAAGGATAGTTTCAAGGACACCTTAGCAAAATGGAGTTGCTGAAAGGATGAACAGAACTATAATGGAGCGTGCACGGAGTATGAGGTTGCATGTTGGTTTGCAATTACAATTTTGAGTAGAAGCTATAGATACTCTGGTTTACTTGATTAATAGAGGACCCTCTACTGCTGTGGATGGTGGAATTCTATAAGAGGCTTGGACAGGTAAAAAGGTAGATCTTTCATTTCTCAGAGTTTTTGGTTCTAAAGCTTTTGTGCACGTTGATAAAGAAAATAGAAAGAAGTTGGATGTTAAATCTATGCAGTGCACTTTTATTGGTTATGGCTCTAGAGATTTTGGATTCCAGTTGTGGAATCTAGGAACTAAAAAAATAACTAGAAGCCGTGATGTTGTTTTTAATGAAAAAGTGATGTACAGTGATCAGCTCAAGAAGTTGAATAATTCTAAGCAGAGCAATAGAGATTTGGATGAGGTAGTGATCCAAAATGAGCTCGCGAGAAATCACTTCCAAAAAAACACAGACATCGACGTCGATCAGGCAAGAACTGACGTTAGTCAGACAGGTCAGGAGGGAACTGACATCGGTCAGATAGAAATCGATGTCGATAAGGAAGGAACCGACGTCGGTCGGGCAGAATCGATGTCGGTCAGGTACAGACTTGGAGATGACTGGGATCAGTAATTGATAGAGAATTTGGGTAGACAAGTTGTGAATGAGTCTCAAACGCCTAGGAGGAGGTCAAAAAGGGTAAGTAAACCTCCAATTTGATATTCCCCTTCATTATTCTACTTATTGCTCACTAATAGTGGAGAACCAGAGAGTTTTGATGAAGCAATGCAGGTAGAAACTTGGAAATAGTGGGATCTTGGCATGAAAGAGGAAATTGATTCCTTGAAGGGAGAACCAAATGTGGGATTTGGTTGAGTTGCCAGCGGGAAAGAGAACACTGAAAAATAAATGGGTTTACAGGTTAAAGGAAGGTGAGAATGGACAAATGAGACATAAGGCCAGGTTAGTAGTAAAGGGATTTGCACAAAAACCAGGTATTGATTTTGGTGAAATTTTTTCTCCTGTAATAAAGATGACTTCTATTCGGACTGTATTGTCTTTAGTTGCTATTGAGGATTTGCATCTTGAGCAGCTTGATGTTAAGACAATATTTTTTCATGGAGATTTGGATGAAAAAATATATATGGATAAGCTGGAAGGTTTTAAGGTCAAAGGTAAGGAGAAGCTTGTGTGTAGGTTGAAGAAAAGTTTATATGGTCTTAAGCAAGCTCCAAGACAATGGTATTTGAGGTTTGACAGGTTTATGACAGAGCATGGCTTCTGCAGATGTCAATTTGACCATTGTGTTTATTTTAAGAGATTGGATAATGATAGATATATTATCCTATTACTGTATGTAGATGATATGCTTGTTACAGGTTCACACATGCAAGATATTAATGAGCTTAAGGTAAAATTAGCTCACACATTTTCCATGAAAGATTTGGGAGCAGCAAAGAAAATCCTTGGCATGAGTATTAAGAGAGACAGGAAAAATCACAGTTTGATTTTGTCTTAAGAGGATTATGTGAACAAGGTGTTGGAGAGGTTTAATATGCAGGATGTAAAATCGGTGAGCACACCTATGGCTGGACACTTCAAGTTGAGCAAAGAATAGTGTCCTAAATCACATGATGAAGTAGAGTGCATGAGTAAAGTTCCATATGCTTTCGTAGTTGGGAGCTTAATGTATGCAATGGTATGTACCAGACCTGATATTGCCCAAGCAGTGGGAGTTGTCAGTAAGTTTATGGCCAATCCAAGAAAAGAACACTGGAAAGCAGTTCAGTGGATTCTCAGATATCTGAGAGGGACCAACAGTAGGCATTTGTGCTATGGAGGGTCAAACACTTCTCTACATGGATATGTAGATGCAGATATGGCAGGTGACTTGGATGGAAGGAGAAACACCACAGGATATGTGTTCACTGTTGGTGAAACGACGGTTAGCTGGATTTCAAAGTTACAAAAGGTTGTTGCCTTGTCTACTATAGAGGCAAAATACATTGCAGTCACAGAGGCTAGCAAAGAAATGATATGGATGACACGGTTCATGAAAGAGTTGGGAAAGGAGCAAGAGAGTTGTAGATTGTATAGTGACAGTCAAAGTGTAATTCATTTGACAAAGAATTCAACCTTTCATTCAAGAACCAAACATATATAGCTTAGGTACCACTTCATTAGACAGGTATTGGAGGATGGTGAGTTGAAGCTAGAAAATATCCATACAAATATGAACCCTACTAATATGTTAACAAAGCTGGTAACAAAGGAGAAGTTGAATCTTCATTCAACTTTTGTTGGTCTTCAAGATTGAGCTTGAAGATGGAGACAAGCTAGAAGATGTTGCTATACAGGTACAAGTGCAGCTGTTTATCTCCAAGTGGGAGATTGTTGAGTTGTAGAGCTAAAAGCTTCACCTAATGAGCAAATGCAAGGTTGTTGTATTTACACAGTCACCGACATCGGTCAGGGATCGATTGGAGGCTATCGACGTCGGTTATGGATCGGTCGACGTCGATCATGTGCAGGCAGATAGAGACTGACGTCGATCACCTGTGCGTTCTAGAAGTCTATTTTTGTGGGATGAACATGTTAGAGTGTGGAGCTAAAAGCTTCACTGATGCAGACATGGATAAGGCCATTGGAGGGGTTGCTGAAGGTTGCTGAGTGTCAGAGCAACCGGCGTCGGTCTGATCAGCCAACGTCAGCAGGATAGTGAAGAGAAGCAACCGACGCCGGTCAGGGATCGGCCGACGTCGGTCATCTCTAGGCAGACAGGGACTGACGTCGGTCACCTGTGTGGTTTGACTGAGAGTTTATTACGGGCAGTCAGTTGATGAACCAAGTGTTTGCATGATGAGAGCTATTTTTAGACTGAGAGCTGCGGATCTAATTATTGTAATTAAATGTCTAATTATTGTTTGGATGAGATCTATATAATAGACTCATGGTTGTATTGGAAACTTGTGCTAGTGAGTAAGAGAGCAATATTATAAGCTCCTTCTGTGTGTGAGGTGAGCTATGGTGTGTTCCTCCTAGTGCCAGAGTACCAGGTGTGGGTGCTGGATTGGAGAATCAGCAGGGTTCTTCATGTATGTATGATCTTGGTCATCAGGTGAGCATGGCCTTTATAGGAGATCTGCATGGTAAGTAAGATCGTTGATCTACAGGTGTATGTGTGTGCAAGGTCAAGGTTCACAGGTGTGCAGAACCAGGTTGATTTGCAGGTGTGCAAGATCAAATAGGACAACAACACAACAGGGAGCAGAATCAGGCAGGATCTACTTGGAGTATAGGTGTGTACTCAGATAGAGCAAAGAGGAAGGCAAGGGAGTTCCTTCCATAAGTATGGTCTGTTGAAGTGCAGGTTATTGCAGGTTCATGGGAGATCTACTTGAAGTACATTGAGTACTTATAGAGTGCGTGGAGCAATTGTGGTGTGCGTGGAGCACTGGAGGTGAACACCAACTCTGTGTTTGAGTTGTGTGTTGGGACCTGAGAGAGAGAGCTTTGAGGAGAGAATTACTGTTCACTTGAAGTGTGGGAAGCCTCTGAAGAGGTGGTGGAGAAGAAGTGGCATCTTCTTTATTGTATTCTTTTTTTCAAGAGTTTTAATACAAGTTGTGTATTGTCTCTCATATCATGTGTTATTTCTGAATTCTAGTTACTTGTGATTCTGGTTATTTCCGCATATTAAGTTGCTTGGTTTGGTAATCAACTGTATGCTTTCGGTGTTTCATATATCCTGACAAGTGGTATCAGAGCTAAGGTTGCAGGAAGCAGGGGTTTGTGTTTGGTTACAGGTCACTCTCAGGGGTTTCTGATTGAGTGGGAATAGAGCAATGGCAGATGAAAGTAAGTTAAGAATGGAGGAGTTAAAAAGCACAGATGGTCACTTACGGTCCCATGGAAAGAAAGAGCAGGTAAAAGAATATTGTTGGTTGGTAGCAGATCAACATGAAGGAACTGAAGAAGCAGATGTAGCAGGTGTTGTTGCACAAGATGCTCTAGGAGGTTTCTTGGATAAAGTTGAATCTTAGATAAAAGATTCGGTTGCCTCTTTCCATGCAGCCCCAGGTAGAGGAGCTGGTGAGCCTTGCCAAAGATTTGGCAAAGGGGAAGTGAAGCTGAAATTGCAGGCGACCAACACACAGGTGTTGATGAAGGTCATGCAGGTCCCAAGTTTGGAGATATGGCTAATTTCTTCAGAAAGATTGGGTGATGAGAGATGCACAAGATCTCTCACAATGGATGCACTTGAATTAGCTAGTGGTAAGAAAATAGGTACTCTTTATCTACTTGTTTATATTACTGATTCTTCTTTTGTTGCGGAGAAGTGTCTTCGTAGGCTTGGTCACATGAGCAGGAAGGAGATGCATGTTCTTAAGTGCAAGACAGATATATTTGACAGGCTTAAGAACTGAAAAGGCTTGGTGTACTTGGAGGAGATGGCAGACAGAGACCAGTGGATGGGGCTGGATACTTCTGAGCAGGGCAGTTTGAACATGGGTATTGATTCAAAGGAGCTCGCGGGTAAAAAGTCATCGCTCACAAGAAACACAGGTACCAGCATCGGCAGGAAAACTGACATCGACAGTATGTAAGAATGACGTCGGTCACGAGGACTGATGTCGGCAGAAGGGACACCGACATCGGTAGGGTCGGTAGTCAGGGACAGACGCATGGGAACCGACGTCGGTCGGATGCAGACTGTGGAGTGACCGAGGTCGGTCACTGTAACGGATTTTGGGTGGACAGCACGCTGTCAAGGAGTCTCAAACACCCATACGGAGGACTGAAGACGTAAGAAGGCCCTCAAATTCGTTGTTCCTCTTCTTTATACTTGTTGCTGATTGTAGAGCAGGAAGGATCCAGGAAACAGGTGAGAGCATGGCAGGGATATGATGCAAAACCAAACGAGAGTTTTGGTAGGGTTGCCAGCAGGTATGAAAGCACAGAGACGAATGGATTCCTTAGTTGAAGAATAGAGTGAATGGACACGTGAGACGGAAGATCAGGTATATGGTCTTAAGGGAGCTGCAGGACAGTGGGACAAGACTGACAGGTGGTACCAGGTGGATGACAAAGCAGGGCTTTAGTCAATGTCAGTATAACCATTGTGTTTGTCTTACCAGGTGGATGATGGTTGCAACATTATCCTGTTGCTGTATGTGGAGGATGAACTTGGTACAAGTTCAGACATACAGGGTTTTGCTGAGCTAAGGGTAAGGTTAGTTCAGTGGCATGTCATGAGGAGTTTGGAGCAGCGAAATTCTTTGACATGGGAGACATGGAGATAACAGGTTGATTTTGTCTCAAGTGGGAACTGATGTGAATCAGGTGTTGGCGAGGTTCAGGATGCAGAGCCGGAGCACACTAAGGGCTGGACAGGTACAGTGTCCAAAATCACATGAGGTCTGGTATAGACCTGAGTATTCCCATGCAGTGGGAGCTATCAGAGAGTTAGGAGCCAATTCAGGGAAGTGGGTTCTCAGGTATTTGAGAGGGACCAGCAGCAGGGATTCATGCTATGCAGGGTCAGGACTTCACTACATGGGTTTGTAGGTTCGGATGCGGCAGGGTACTCGGATGATAGGAGGTACACCATGGGATGTGTGGTGGGTTGTCTTCAGGATTGATCTTGAAGAGGGATACAAACCAGGAAATAGATTAGATGGAGTACAGGTACAGGTACAGTGCAGCTATTTATCTCCAAGTGGGAGATTGTTAGGGTGTGGAGCTAAAAGCTTCACTAATGCAGACATGGAGAAGGCCATTGGAGGGGTTGCTGAAGGTTGCTAAGTGTCAGAGCAATCGGCGTCGGATTGATCAGCCGACATTGGCAAGATAGTGAAGAGAAGCAACTGACGCCGGTCAGGGATCGGCCGACGTTGATCATCTCCAGGCAGACAGGGACCGATGTCGGTTGCCTGTGTGGTTCGACTGCAAGTTTATTACGGGCAGTCAGTTGACGAACCAAGTGTTTGCATGATGAGAGCTATTTTTAGACTGAGAGCTGCGGATCTAATTATTGTAATTAGATGTCTAATTATTGTTTGGATGAGATCTATATAATAGACTCATGGTTGTATTGGAAACTTGTGCTAGTGAGTAAGAGAGCAATATTATAAGCTCCTTCTATGTGTGAGGTGAGCTATGGTGTGTTCCTCCTAGTGCCACAGTACCAGGTGTGGGTGCTGGATTGGAGAATCAACAGGGTTCTTCATGTATGTATGATCTTGGTCATCAGGTGAGCATGGCCTTTATAGGAGATCTGCATGGTAAGTAAGATCGTTGATCTGCAGGTGTATGTGTGTGCAAGGTCAAGGTTCACAGGTGTGCAGAACCAGGTTGATTTGCAGGTGTGCAAGATCAGATAAGACAGCAACACAACAGGGAGTAGAATCAGGCAGGATCTACTTGGAGTACAGGTGTGTACTCGAATAGAGCAAAGAGGAAGGCAAGGGAGTTCCTTCCATAAGTATGGTCTGTTGAAGTGCAGGTTATTGCAGGTTCATGGGAGATCTATTTGAAGTACATTGAGTACTTGTGGAGTGTGTGGAGCACTTGTGGTGTGCGTGGAGCACTGGAGGTGAACACCAACTCTGTGTTTGAGTTGTGTGTTGGGACCTGAGAGAGAGAGCTTTGAGGAGAGAATTACTGTTCACTTGAGGTGTGGGAAGCCTCTGAAGAGGTGGTGGAGAAGAAGTGGCATCTTCTTTATTGTATTCTTTTCTTCAAGGTTTTTAATACAAGTTGTGTATTGTTTCTCATATCATGTGTTATTTCTGAATTCTAGTTACTTGTGATTCTGGTTATTTCCGCATATTAAGTTGCTTGGTTTGGTAATCAACTGTATGCTTCTGGTGTTTCATATATCCTGACAAAACAGATTGTTTGCATGATAAGATTAAGTGTTAGTCTTAAGTCCGCATATCTATCTTTGGCAGGACTGATTTGAACCTTTGATTAGGTGTATCTAATGGTGGAGAATGCATAGCTCATGATCCCTAATTCTATATAATAGGGATATATCTTCATAGCTTGTAAGACATGTACAGAAAAAGGGTGAATCAATTCAAGTAGCTGAATTGTGTTTGTAATTGTGAGAGAGAACTCTTGAGGGAAAGAGATCTGTACATCTGAGAGGTGTGGAAGAAAGAGATATTTCTTCAATTGTATTTCCTTCTAGAAGAGTTTAATACAAGTTTTCATTATTTCTTGTATCTCGTGTTCTTTGTTGATTCTGATTTTTAGTTACTTTCAATTCTGGTTTAATTTCGTGTTTAGTTGCTTGCAAGAGTAATCAATTGTTCTTGTTAGATCTTGACACTTTGGCAAAATCATCTAAGGATGGCATACTCCATGCAAGTCCTAGGGCATGTTTCAAAGCATGAAAAGTAGAGACAAAAACTCAGTAGTCAGGACCTAACATGAAAAGAATAGAGAGGATCAATTGTTCATCTTTTTTCTCTATACCACACAGTTTTAATTGCAACCTAAGTGATTTAAGTTTGGTGAAAAAGTCTTCTATAGTGTGAAAATTGCCTAGACTCAAACTAATGAGCTTATTCTCTAGCTCATGACCCCTCATTACATCTTCTCTTCCCAAAGAGTTATTCTAAAGTGTTCCAAATCTCATGTGGTGATTTAGTAGATTCAATGTGAAAGAGTAAGTCAGGAGAAATAGACAAACATAAAAGACCATGTGATTCATCACACCTATTATACCACTTAATTTTATCTACACCAAGTTCTGGTTCAGTTTCCATATTCATGGTTATCCTGTGTAAACCTCTGCTTCTTAGAAATATGTTCACTTTAGATTTCTAGTCATGATAATTAAATGGAGTGAGAAGTGGAACCAAATTGTGATCCATGATGCAGTGCAAGCAAAAACTGAATGAACAATAGAGAAGGTAAGGCACTCAACAACCCCCCCTGAAACTATCAGAAAGACCCCCCCCTAAGTAAAAAGGTTTGGCACTTTATGTTTTAGTGCGTATACAATCAACACTTTAGTGCACATAAAATTGGTACTTTATGTTTTAGTGCATATACAATCAACACTTTAGTGCATATACAATGGGCACCAATTTTTTTGCACAATAAAGCCCATCAAATCTTAAGATATCATGCAAGGCCAAAGACAACCGTAAACATGAGTATAGAGTTGATTCTTGAGGCTTCAACTCATGTACCAAGGACAGATGATGCATACACTACAAATAAGATACTACACAGTAGATCTACACTCAGATACAATGAATTATAAGTGCAGATCCACACAATAAACCACAAAGATATAGTCGATGTTGTCAAATTACATGATTTGGTGTAGTATTCAGCATTGCATAATACACATAGCAACAAGGTGACTATCCGAGGTTGTTGAATGTGTAGTACACTGTAGTATTTACTATCATGAAACACACATAGCAACAAAGTGGTTGGCATAGAAATGAGTGAAATCTTTGCAGTAAAGGCACACACAATAATGCACGCTCATAAAAAATGGATGTTCAACTCAGCACAAATGAGCAATCTGTGCAATGATTACATAAGTGACAATACAAGATCATAAAAAATAGATGCTGGGATCAACCAAAAGAATGTCCATGAGGGGAACAAGAGTGTTAAATTATGAGTTAAGCAAAGGAGAATAAATTTTGTTTTGTTTGTGAGGGGGTTTGACCGCCTGCCAAAACCGGACCTCACCCTTCATCTTTGTGAAATAAAGTGTTGCAAAATAATGATAAATAAATTATTAAAATATGATTTCTCACAACAATATTATTTTTATAAAAAATAATTAAAAAAAAACTCCTTAAATTTTCTCCATCATCAAAATATAATTTTTTTTTGAATTGCATCATAGTCAGTAAAACTATGATAACTTTCACAATTATTAATAAAATTACTAATTTAAAAATGATCAAGAAAGAGGAAATCAAGCCACATAGAACCCATAAATTTTTTTGAGTGATTATCTACCATTTTTTTGCAGTAGGCAAAATAACAGTCATTTTTAATTAAAAAAATGGATTTACAAAAACAATAACTTGTAAATCTTGCCTCCTTATCAAAACATGATTTAGTATTTTATCCAACTAGTTTGAACCCTCCTTTCAGATCTACAAAAGGTTACTTATATATCCAATACAATTTAGATAATTACAAATACTGATGAAGTTCATTAATTAGAGAAGAAATGACTCTAGATGATACACACAAATCTACAGGTTTCTTATTTACAATCTTAGTTAGAATACAAACTAAAAAAACTACTCGAGATTTCAAGAAATTAACAATAAAATGATGTTTATTACTAGAAAAAAGCTCTAAAACCATGATGGAATTGTCCAAGATCCAACAGATAGAATCGAACATACGAACTGTAAATGCAAAGCAAATAGAAGCAAAATTTCATTATTGAGACTGAAATAAAAATAGAGCAGAATTATAATAATATTGCATTCATAACTTATTAAAAAATAGATTAAATGAGATGCGTATTTATAGGTACAAGGGAGGCATAGAGCCAAGACATTTGGCAATGTGAACACAATACTTTTGCCAAATGGTTTGTGTGCTCCATATGTCAATATTGGTGGGTAAGGGTATCTTTACCCACCAATTTGACTATAATTTTCTCATGTGCATGTGCACCTTAATTAACTCATTTATGACACCTAAGTGACTTCAAAATAACACCTAAACAAACTAAACACAAGTGTATGAATAATCCATAATAATAAATGCAAGGAAAATAATATCCTACACTAACATACACACACACAAAGCTAGAATGTAAACACACAACTGAATTGAAAGATCTACTTGATGGATGTGATTGTCACAATAACTCCTCAAAGTGGGCCCACCTTGGTTGGACTTGTGTTTCATATCCCTTCCTTGATTATGAATACCTTAACTCAAATGAATTCATTTGCATTGATCAAACTCTGTAGCAATAAAAAGATTGCTACAACAAAGTAAAAAATATTGCAACAACTATGTCACTCTTACTATCTTTATATGTTAAATTATACTATGTTAGTAATCACCTGCAACTCTTATCCTTATATAGGGAAGGCAAGTGCTTGTTATATGAATAGAGACATAATGGTTACAACCATAAGATATTATATAGTGATATAAATTAGATGAAGACAAGAAAGGTGTTGTGATGGTCAAAACCATATGGCCATACAATTCAATAATGAAAGCATGGCCCGATGGAGTTCCCATACACTTATAACAACTTCTCATCATATTAAATGTTTGTTAGAGATCATTGAATGAGCTAAATTATTATTCGAGATGATAATTGAAAGTTTTGTTATGTTCTAATAAATGTCCACCTATAACAGTTGTTATGGGTACACTCAACTAGTGGTTGCGAGTGGTTTCTAGTTGTTGCAGGCACTCTATGTCTCCAAAGTCCAGCCAATCAAAGGCTATGAATATATCTACTAGAATGGTTGTGGGCTACTAAACATAACAAACACATATATTTTCCATTTAAGTCAGAGAAATATCAAACCATTATACTATATTAGAAAATTTAGAAATAACATATCAAACTTAATATTTACTATCTACATTACATATGCACATGAATATATTATAAGCCTTTAGGAATGGAATCTATGACAAAAATGAACTATTTAGGAAATGATTACACATGGAGATAAAGAACTTTATAGGTCTCATCACATAGTATGAATGTATTAGATTCAACCAATTATCCATGACATTCATGTCTATTTTTCCTTCAAACATAGGGATGCTTGGGTTGACTTCTACCTTGTATAGTGTGTGACCACCAAAAGGTTATTGTGAAAAAGATATGGAAGAAGAATTTTTAACATGCTTGAGAAGTTAATGAAGCGATCAATGATTATCACTCGTTCATGTGCGTATAATTCTTCATAATATTCCTATTGCATTTGGAAAGATTCCTATATCATTGTTTGAAATATTTTTGAAGTCAATGTCTTTGAAGGTATTATGTCTACCATCTAAGGACGTGAAGGAAGGTATGATGAAGGGTCAATGGTTTTAAACCATAACATCTCGTAATCATACTTCATATGAGTGGGCATACAAATAGAGAAAGATTCCTATATACTTCAATACCACTTGATATGAAGTGTGTATGTTCTTATACCACTATTCTAGTGCGCAAGAGGAGACTTGGTGGAAAACCAACATTAACAAATTAAATGGTTCATTGTAGAAATGTATATGTAATGATAGACGCTGAAGGATATATCAAAGTGCAATGAGACAAAGGAAAAAGACAAGAAGAACAATGGACACCATATTAGAATTATATGTTGCAAAGTTATAATATGGAATACTTATGTACAATATCTGAGCGATCAGATGTGTTATGATGTCTAACACAAATTTATTTCCTAGTTTATATCTTTGCTCTCTGCAAATAATACAAGAAGGCACTAATATACAAGTGTAGAATATCAAGTGTCAGTTGAATCATTACAAGAGTTAATAACAATTACTTCATAACTATAACTAATCATTTTTTTGTCATATTTTGATAATACCATTATAGAGTTATGTGAAATAATACTAAAACTATTAGAGTTGTGTGACATCAATGAAGAGTAGTTAAACTTTGTGGTATGGCTGTGTGTGCTTGGGATTATCCTAAAGTTGTTGGTGAATACAACACATGACATAGTGTACCAATAAGATAACATAAGTCACTCAAATTATCACATCCTCCTAGATTACCGAGCATGCATATAAAGAATTGGAATCACATAAAACACATATTATATTGATAAATTAAAAAAGGCACAGTAAACTTGTTACAAATAAGCTAACAATGGGACTAAACATAGAGTAAGCACTAAAGATAAGGATACATAAAGATTAACAAGCACAAAAGAAACACACACACACACACACACACACACACACACACACACACACACACACACACACACACACACACACACACACACGTGTATCAAATAATATGAAGCACACCAAGAATGTGAATACACGTGAATGCATAAAACATACAAGGATGCATGCAATAGATGAGGTATACTAAAGAGCATGAAGTGAAATGACAAAATAAATCATGAACATAGAACCTAAAATGAGAGGAGGATATGTCCCCATATTTTCCCTAGAGTTTATCCCCAATGAACTTTGGATGTGCCCCTAGCCTATGGTGAAACTATAAGCATGAACCATAACATGTACATGAATCTACATCTATCTAGATTAAGTCATTAGTAACATTAATAAAAATAATAGTGTAATGTACATTTTACTATGGGTAGATAATCATTAATGTATAATATACTAATCTCTTATAACTTTCCATTTGACAAGATAAAAACAAATAGATTTAAGAAGACACACAATAATTAAGATAAATCTAAATGTAAGCAATGAAATCAACAAATCACATACATGGAAAATAACAAAAAAATTGAAGGTAGAAGACAAGATAGAATCCTTACTCACCCAAAAATTCCATAAAAAAATCTTTGCACTTATAATCATGTTGCTTGTATAAATTTTTTGTCATCACATGGAAGTTAGCGTGGATTTTTGGGATGAGACAAAGCAATAAAAATCCAAGGGTGACAACAAAGCAAACATAATAAAAGGCAATGTTAAAATATAATAGAAGGACCAACACATAACGAGAGTGAAAATATATGAAGACAAGAAACATGATGAAAAGGAAAAATAAGCATGATATTCAAGAGAGAAGAAACAATGCAAAACAAACTAAAAAGAGTTTAAATAAACATCGTCCCATGAAAGTAAATGAAAATAAATAATCAAAACATCTTAACGAAATTTGAAACACAATCCAAACAACATTAAAAGGAAATCAAAGGAGTAGGATGTAAGAAACAAGAGCTCACAAACAAGAACCCAAGTGAGTGATCGAACATGGAAGAGAGCTAGGATAAAATAGGAAGTCCCAAAATCCACACACACAAACATAGAAAAGGTTGAGGAAATTAAAGAGAAATGGAAAGAAGTAAGGGAATAAAGAAAACAAAATAAAAACAAAGTGTATGAATTATAATAATCATCAAAAGATATATAAGTTGAGTTATAATAATCATCATAAGATATATAAGTTGACACAAATGTATCATCAAGTGTCAAGTCATGATGTTGGGGCACCCATGAGTCTAGGAAAGATATAACATTGTCATCATCATCTTCATTATTCACTATATCTTTATCCTTTAACACTGTGATAGTTATCATTGATGTCACTTTGAATCGCTTGATATTTTTTTGGCTCTTCTATGTGTGTAGGAGTAATAAATCGTGACAAACACACTATTGTAGGTGTAGGTATATGTAGGTGAAGCTTATTATGCCGACATGCATCCTACAATGGCAATCCAAGTGAGGGAAGATGAGGGGGTAAAGGGTGTTGTAATGTCTATGAGTGCTAAAAAAATAGTGGATGATCTAGACTTTGAAGAACATTTGACCGTCATAAGGATGTTTTTCTTTAAAAAAATATATCTTAAACATATAATGGAGTTTGGATCCATTTTTTCCTCAAAAATATTTTTTGAGACCAATGTAGTGGTATAGCTAGATTGAGGCTATCTATCCCCAGACGATATTTTTTTGCATAAAAGATACATAACATTATGCAAAGTGTATAACCAATTTATAGCATAATCATTCAAGATCATTGGAAATAAATCAATGAGTAATTTATTATTATTGGTGAAATCCAAACAAGATGCGTAGAAATATATAGTGATGAGAAATGTCTCCCTTTCCATTAATATTTCAAACATTGGAGCCAAAAATACTATTTGAAATGAGTATGCAAATATTCCATAAGTCAAGGGGTTGAGGAGGATATCATTAGAATAACCCTACTACTTGAGATAAAACCTTAATTTGATTTTGCAAGTCACACAATATATGCATCATAATAGTCATTTCAAGAGTGGGAACAAAAGGAGAAGTTAAGTAGGCTGGAATAGAAGAATTATGCAGAAGAGAAGCATTAGCAAAATGTGAAGCAGGTAGAGGAATATTATGATCAAGACATTATCAAAGCATAAGAGAAACATTTCAAAACGGGGGATGTTGTGAAGCTATGGAAACATGTTGGCCATTTAGAGGAATTTTAGAAGAAATGGGGACGTGCAAAAGTTATAACATTTTTAGAAGAAGAAACCATAACATTTTCAAAAGTAGAAGAATATTTTGGATGAATAGAAGCAATATTTGAAGCAATAGAAGGTTGAGCATGAATAGATTCAATTGTTTTCAAAAAGTACAACATTACAATGATGGCTTGTGATCCATCACATGAAAAAATTATTTGATCTACATTATGAGCACTTATGTATGCATTATCTACCCTATATGATACTTATTCAATTATATCCATAGATTGGGTGCTTTTATTTGTGGTTTGACTTATAACTTCTTTCAAGATGTATTTCTTCAATTCAACTATGCCATTAAGGTTTTACATTAGATGTTTCTAAAAAGCTTCAAACTTTTCATCCCTATCTTGTTCTATTAAACAAGTTTGTTCATCACGATCTGATTCACACACATTATCAATTTGAGAACCATTCACAACATTTCCATTCAAAGATACATCACGATCGTTTGCGTCAAAAAACATATTTTTTTGATCCAGACTAGCTAGATTTTCAGTTTCCATTTTCTTTTTCAAACAAGATCTATAATTTACCGAATTAATTTCAACAAAATCAATAGGCTCCCAATTATCCCTAACACTTATCTTATTGTGATCCTTAGGTATTATCAATTTAGGTGGCATAAGAAGAAATCAAACATTGAACATATATACCATGTAAATATCTTAGGGTTTGAAAAGTATGCAATACAAAATTAGCCTAGGGTTTGGAATGAAGCACAAAGATATATGGAAATTTTTTATTGAAATAATGCAATGTAATAAACCCTAAAAAAAATTACAAATTTAGATTTATCCTAAGGATTAATATCTAACCCTAGAAGGGCATGCACAACAATGCAAGCTTACCAAAATATATTTTGACTAAGTGGATTCACAACAAAATGCATTGCCTATCCATAAAGCATTTAATCATGTATAAAATAGATAAAAATATAGTAAATCAAACCTAATTAGTTACTCCACCACCAAAGCAATAAATGACATTAAGGGTTTAAGATTATCTGATTATCGAGAGTAATTGAAAGATAGTCGTCAAAATTTGACAATGCAAATCCTGGGCAACAACAAGACAAATCTCACTAAGAAAATTTATACCAAATACAAAATTTCCTCAAGGTCATACAATCAATGAACTTAGTAACCTAGATTGTACAATCAACATTTATGGTAAATTGCAGACACCAAAATTGTTTTGACAACTCTGCTTTCTAGGTCCAGGGCTTTGAAAACCTTGTTGAATATTTTAAAACTTCACGTCGATCACTAAAAAATTATATTATTCTTCAAACCCTAAGAGCGTAGTTAAACTTGCAAAGAATTAAAAAAGAGTTTGTTTTAGGACTTGTACTTAGGGTTAACAATGTTTTATGCACCAACTATTTATCAGTCCCCTCAATGCTATACAATATTGAAAACAACACATAAAATATAATGCAATGGTTTAGATAAGCAATCTGATGTAATGCAGAGGTCAATATATGATCTTCAATGCCATAATGAATGATCAACAAATGTTTGATATCTTTAATAAATGTTAGATGCTTTCTAGGTTTACTTTAAATTCTCTTTATGTTTAAAAATAAATGCTTTCACATTTTGATTGTATGTGATATCTTAAATGCATTAATGCATTTATGTTATTATAGACTTCTTGAATTTGAATTAGGACCTCGCTGACATGTAAAATAGCACATAAAAGGTGAAAAAGTGTATAAAATGAGAACACAAATTTTAAGGGGATGAATAAGTTAAAGGGCTCAAACTTTAATAATATACATTGTATATTCCAGAGAAAATTACCAAAATAAAATAAATAAATAAAAAAGAGAGAAAGAAAAAATAAAATTAAATTAAAAACATATAATATAAATGATAAAAAATACAATAAAAACTTAATTTAAACTAATAATCAACAAATATACAAATTTAATAAGATAATAAAAAATACCAACTAAAAAATACCTAAAACTATTTTTAGTTGTCTATAAAATAAAAGACTTTGTTCTCTTACATGATAAACATAATATTGACAAGTTTTGACATAAATAAGTTATAGCTTTAAAATATATTTTAACCATTAATGTACCCATAAACTCTGTGTATAGTAAAATGAAGATGAAGTGAATAACATGATTGTTTTCACACATCTACATAACCTCATTTTCTTAAGATCAACTTCTCTATAGATTAGTTCGATTTCATTTTTCCTTTTTAATTTTTAGTTTTATTATTTGTATCTTTAATGAACAAGAAACTTTCAAAGTCCATAAATGATTTTGGAAAAGCTCTCATGATTCATCAAGAAAGAAAATATCATGTAAGAGTAATAACTTGAATTTTTTTATATAAATAAATTTATTTTAAAATATTGATATTTAAAGGATTATACAATGGTAAAAATTAAATATAAAAATAATTATTACAATATTTATTAAATATTATAACTAACCATTTTTAAATCACTAAATATTTATTAATAATGGTTATTTAAACATGATTCAATTTTAAACTTTCATCTTTGTTTAAATTATGGGTGCGTTTCCTTTTCTCAACGATCTTTCTTATTTTTTTGTTTGTGCTAATAATTTTTTATGGTGAGCATTTTGGTATCCTCAATGTGAATAGATTGTTTGATTATGTAAGAGTGCTCAACGAATGTTGACTTATATTTCTTCTTTAGTCGTATATCAACAACATGCTTTTTAATCCTCATTTGAATATATCTTATGGTTTCCCAAATGTAAAGGACTCCACACAAATGCTTATATCTATAAACAAAATGTGTTTCATTAAATTCGAGGTCTGCTAAAATCAATGGGGCGAAGTCTATATATAGAGAAGGTGAGGTCCATACTTGCTTTCCCACCTATATATAGCTCACGGGTTACTAATCTAGATATCGCTTGCAAATATACTAATCTCTATATAAATATAGCTCACGGGCAACTAATCTATCCATAGTGAACTCTCTATATGGGATTGGAACATGGCCTCTAACTCTATATTTGGGATTGGAATGTGAGAAGAGTCATATCTATATATAGGAAGTCGAGTCATGTTGACAATACCCCCATATCTCTATAGGGGGGATTGGAATAGGAGATGAGCATTCGAGGTGAGGTCCGTACTCAGAGATTGATTTAATCTATATTGGGGTAGGAGCAGGGTTTAATTGGGTCGAAATGGTCCTTTACTAACTGTAAAGATTTTATTAACTTGTTTTTCAGTACAAATGTGATCTTAATGTTTTGGCACCTTTGGATTCTTGAAATCCTATTAAATACACCTTCAATATAAGATAAGAAAGCCACTGACTTGCTAGTGAAGATTCCTCCTTTTCTTCCATAGTGTAACCTTAAAGCTCTTACTTTTTGTGTTTCCTTTTATCCATTCATTTTAAAACCATCTTTAAATGCTCAACATTTTGTTCCAAGTGCTCATCATCACAAATTCTAGATGCCCTCTTAACTAGGGTCTTCAACATCCCAATTTTTTGTACTAGGTGATGATGTAGAGAAGAATGCAAACAAAACTCTGTGTGGGTACTTTTCTGTACACTAATTAAGCCCCAAAATCATCTACCTTGCAAGTAAGGCATCTAAGAAGGGTATGCTCTCTTTTGCCTCAAACTCCTCGATGAATTTAATACTTGACAACATATTATTGATTTGGAATTGGAAGTCCTTAAGGTTGTCTCTACCGTGCTGCCAACATAAATTGGTGTCGTCGATATACGTCCTCTACCATTTGGGTTTAAGTAAAAAGGAATTGAGAGCCCTTTCTTCAAATTTCTCCATGAAAAGGTTGACAATTATTGGTGATAGAGGTGAACCCATCGCCATTCCTTTAGATTGCTATAAAATGACACTTTTAAAAGAGAAAAATGTGAACCGTAGAGAAAAGCTACCAATCATGTTGTTCCATCACCGGTGCATGCTTTAACTACTTTGATAGCATCCTTCATTAAAACTTTGGTGAAAAGAGACATTACAATAAAACTAATCAACAACTCATGTTCTTCCACATTTTTATCTTTAACAAATTCGACAAAATTGGTCAATCATGAATGAACAAAGAAGTTTTACCAACTAAGAGTTTGAACCTATTAATCTAAGTATGCTATCAATTTTTTTTTGGGTGGAGAGTGTGAATATAATTTTCTAAAAATATATGTGAGTAATTTACTAATAATTGTTTTTTCTTAATTAAATTTAATATTTTTCTAATTCAATTTTAAAATAATATTTTAAGAGGGAGAGGTGGAGGCGGGGTAAACGAGGGGAGGCGGAGGCGGAGGATCCATTCTCCTTTGAAAATGGAGTTCAGGAAATTTGAGAGGCACACTGTTTTTTTAAAGTTTTCTATTGATAAATTTTATTTTTATATAGAATTCTAGTTTTTTTGAGAATTCTAGTTTTGGAGTTCACATCATTCTTTTCATTACAAATATGATTGCAGTGTCTTCCATAGCCGATATACATTTCACTACATAGATTTACTGGGTAGGAAATACGATTCAGTTAACCTCATGATAAGAAAAATATGGAGGCTGTGGTTGGGCAAATTCAAGGGCTTACCTGCACCAGAAAAGAATTCGAACCTTTTAGAACGTACCCAACAACAGAAGCCAACTTGAAATATACAAACAACAACAACAGCAGCAGAAGTAGAAGGGCGGTTAAATCATTCAAAACTGAGGCAAAACCCTCGTACAAGAAATATGGCGGGCGAATTCCAGAGTTTTTGGGAGCCCTAGAAGGTAGGAAGAAGGTAGAGGAGGCGCTTGGTCCTTGGGAACCCAGGTTGGATTCAAAAGAGATAAGCATTATACTGAAACAGCAGTCCAATTGGGAGAGGGCTGTCGAGATCTTCAGGTGGTTTCAAGAGAAAGAGTGCTATAAAATCAGTGTTATTCACTACAATATCCTGCTTGGAATTTTGGGCAGAGCAAAGAAATGGGGTTATTTAAAAAAATTCTGGGAAGAAATGGTGAGAGACAAGGTAACACCTACAAATGTCACGTATGGTACGATCATTGATGCTTATGGCAAAGCTGATCTGAAAGAAGAGGCTCTCCTGTGGTTGGACCGCATGGCAGTGCAAGGCCTGCATCCAGATGAAGTCACAATGAGCACGGTAGTTCACATCCTGAAGAAGTCTGGGGAGTATGACAAAGCCGCACAGTTCTTCCAAGATTGGTCTTGTGGAAGAAGTCTGCCTCGGGGTAAAGCGAGGCGTAATTTGTCTCTTAATGGAGTTTCCAATTATACTGATAAGGTCATGGACCTCTGCAATGATGATGTTCAAGTGGAGAGGCCACGAAATCCTTACACATATAATACCCTAATTGATACATATGGGAAAGCAGGTCGTCTCAAAGAAGCTTCAGATGTGTTTCATGATATGTTGAAGGAAGGGATAAATCCAAATATCGTAACATTCAATACACTTATTCATATCTGTGGGTCTAATGGGCGCTTGGAGGAGGCAGAAGCGCTCATGATGAAGATGGAAGAGCTTCGTTGTGTCCCGGATGCAAGGACATACAACACTCTTATCTCATTGCATGCTGAGAATGATAATGTTGACAGAGCATTGTGTTACTTCACAAAGATGAAGAAGGCCGAACTTATTCCCAACGCTGTGAGTTATCGTACTATTTTGTATGCACTAAGTATTAGAAACATGATCAATGAAGTTCATATTGTTATCCAAGAGATAGACAAGTTCGGTTTTGATGTTGAGGAGTTCTCACAGACAACTGTTATTAGGATGTACATACGCTTGGGGCGTCTTAATCAAGCATGGGCATGGTTTCAAAGGTTCCATCTTGATGCTCGAATGAGCTCTGAATGCTATGCCGCATACATTGATGCATATGGGGAACAGGGTTACTGGTTAGAAGCTGAAAAGGTGTTTAATTGCAGTCAAGAAAGAGGGAAAAAGCCTAGTGTATTAGAGTTTAATGTCATGATCAAGGCCTATGGAATTGCAAAAGTTCGTGACAAGGCTCTGAAGTTGTTTGAGAGCATGGGGATTCAAGGCGTTTTCCCTGACAGATGCACGTACAGTTCTCTTATTCAAATGCTTGCAAATTCAAATTGTTTGAATGAGTGCATACACTATATTTCCAAAATGCAAGAGCAGCGATTTATGCCAAACTCTGGGTCATTTTCTGCTGTTATTGCTGCCTGTGGAAGGTTGGGTAAAACTGCAGAGGCTGAAAAGATGTATAGATGGATGTTGAAAGACCAGGTACAGGCAGATATTATTGTTTATGGTGCCTTGATTGATGCATTTGCTGAAGCTGGGGATGTGGAAAAAGCTGTTCATTACTTTCATGTAATGGAAAATGCTGGTTTTGCTGCAAATTCTGTGGTGTGTAATTCTTTGATGAAGGTGTATAGCAAATGTGGCTTTTTGAAGGAAGCTCAAGAAACCTTCAAAATGATGAAGGCATTGGGTGATGATGTAGGCATATTTTCATCAAATTGTATGATTGATCTTTATACTCGGGCTGGTGTGGTTAGTGAGGCACAAAAAATATTTCAGCACTTAAAGGAAAGGAAGCAGGCAAATGAATTTTCCTTTGCCATGATGTTGTCCTTCTATAAAAGAAATGGGAGATATAATGAAGCCATCGAAATTGCAAAAGAAATGCTGGAATCGGGGTTTCTTACTGATATTCTCTCTTTTAATAATGTCATTGGGCTCTATGTTGCAGACGGGAGACTTAGAGAAGCTGCTAAAGTTTTGCACAAAATGTTAAAACTAGGAGTTTCTCCAGATAAGACGACAAGTAGAAGATTGGGTACTCTTTTAATGAAAGGATGGATTCCAAAATGGATAGTGAAGCAGCTTGAGTCTTCACATAAAGATTGTAATATGCAGCCACTGATAAGCACAGTTTATTCTATAGTGGGAATGAATAATGAAGCTTTAGAAGCTTTAAGATCTCTCAGTGAATTACAGATTTTGAATCCTGATCTATCTTTTTGCAATGCTATTATATATGCATTTGGTAGTGCAGGGAGGATCGATGAAGCTTCTAAGATGTTAATGAGAATGCGAGCCAGAGGCCTTGAGCCAGATACAACCACTTACACGTATATGATAATTGCATATGGGAAGTTAGGTTTGGTAGAAGGTGTTAGAAGAATGTTTTACCAAATGAAGCAAAAGGGGCTTCAGCCTAATGATTCCACATTTACAGCTGTTATAGATGCTTATAAAAGTGCTGGGAGGAACAATCTGGTCAAACTTGTTACCCAGGAGAGGGATTTCACACACTATTTGCAAGAGTACGGTGACTTTACATAGTATTATATGCCCATTTGATTTGGAACTTTATCCATTTGCAAAGCTTTGAAAGAAAAACTGGTATATGGGGGACACTCATTTTGTACTACAAACATTTTCAAAATTCTGTAAAATCAGAATGAACTTACGCAAGGAGAGTCATTTTTACATATATTGAAATGCAGATAAACGGGCTACAAGAAGGTTGTGCCTTTGCTCGGTAACAACTAAGGTTTTAAGAAAGACAATAAACTTTGGTTTTCTAGAGTGGAAATTTAATGCTTTTGTTTCATGACACTTTTGGTGCTCAGAGTGTTCTGTATGTATGATAAAAGAAAGATTGGCAAATTTGGGATTGTAATTGTTTTTAAGCCCTGAGAGGTCTAAGTGACTCTACTTTGAGAGTTGAAGAACCTGACATGGAAATTATGCCGATAGTGTTTCTTCTTTTGAAATACACCTTGCTGAAAACCATTGTGTCAATCTGAACCGTCTATAGTAATATCTTCTAGACCATCTATTTATCTTTGTATAAAGACGTATAACAATTTTAAACTTCCCATCAATCGAGCAGGGTCCATGTGACATTTAAGTGGGAGCTGTCTCAACCAAACTATGGAAAAAAAGGTTCTCACCAGTCTGCACACTAAAATCTGCGTACAAAATCCACCTCCATTATGGTTGGATGGACGTCTATACCCTGTTCCAGAGCTCTTCTTCTGGAGCCATGACATTGTGACCGTGTTTTTGGCTGTCAGTTTATCTTATCTTAACAATGTTGTGGAAGGATGCTTTGAAAATATTGCTGCAAAACTCCAGATTATGGAGCCTTGTTACAGTGGGAAGGATAGGTATGTAAAGCATTTGACAGTTTTTCTTGCACAAACAATGTTTTTATGTTCTTTTTTGGAAATTGAAAAAAAGTAGAATGCAATAATTTTTTTACTTGAAAATAATGTAGATGGATATTTACTTGGGGGATTTTACTGTAGATCTTCCCGATAATCTCATAAATATAGATGCTTTATTTGCTGTTTTATTATTGTTGTGCAGGCTTGGTTACAGTGTGATCACTGATGCAGAGGAAAAATTGACTTATTACTCCTGGACAAGAAATTTTTATGGGGTATCACGTTGTCGTCATTTCATGGAGATAAGGTTTCGACTTATAAGAGGTATTTATATGTGTTAATATGCTTCATAAGAATATTTATATTTTGGTGTCCCTACAATAGAGCTGCACTGGATTTTGATTGTCTTGGGAAAATATTGTTTATTACAGCTGCTAATAGTTAACTTTCTTTGAGCTGATAATACATCTATTTTTTCTCCTGGAGATAATATCAAAAGTTGCACTCTTAGATCATTATTTTTAGCAGTCCTTGTGTTGAGGGGTGACTCAAAAATTTGTATTCCTCTTTCAAACGGAGTCAAGGAGGCTAAAGTAATCTCGTAGAGTGGACTTTTAAAGGTTTTTTCCTTCCTAACGTGCAATTTATTTTGTATTTAGATAAAATAGTTTTATTTGCAATTGTAACTATGTTTTCTTTCTTTGCATTGATAGTGTAGTACACTGAATTCTTTTCAGTAAGGAAGTTTCGAGATATTTTTACTGCTACTAATACCACAGTTGGGTGCTACGATAAGGACCATACACAATATTTAAAGTAAATAAGGAAAGAAAGTTCATCTGATCTTAAATTTTTATTTTAAAAATTAATTAATTCAGTGCCTCATTAATTCTTTCACAACTATCTAGTTTGTAGTGCTCATATGGTAATGGTGAACACTGAATTAACAACTATTGTTATTTTTATATGTATCTCAATTGTTGAAGAAGCATTGGTGTTGGTAAGAAACTTGTGATCTTGGGATTACACCTAATGAAGCTGCTGTGAACAATAAAAGCCTAGTAGTCTCACCTCTGAATACCGAGTGGGGTTATCCTGCCAACTGCTAATAGTCCCACCTCTGTCCACAGGGCCAGAGGGGTTGCCCTATCCAATTGGGTGTCCCCTCAGTCACATCATTGATATTGCAGATACGCTAAAAAGGTAAAAGTCTAGGAAAGCAAATAGGTTTACCTTTGTACCTTTATTGACCAAGAGTTGTTCTTAACAACTTCTAATATGAACTATATTAATTAATATTATAAATCTAAGAAGTTCTGAAATAAGGCCTTTTGCTTAGCAAGAACGCAATTGAACAGCTCAAAAATTTATTCAGTGGCTACATTAAAGATGTTTTAGAATTTCAGTAGGGAAAATTGATTCAAAGTGTGTTTCTGAATTTTTTCATAGATTACACAGAAGCTTTCATGTGGAAGTGGAGGTAAAAAAAAATTAATATCCTTAAAATTCCTTAAAATAAGCATCTAATCATAAACAACAAACCAAAAAGGTGCACAATATAACAAGCTTAAAAAGTTATCAAAACCCTGAGTTTTGGTCCCACCCTCACTCGAAAATTTAAATCATTCATTGAACAATAAACAGTCTTGCGCTCAACCTTCCCTACAAAGTTACCCTTTTATCTCCTAGAGTCTACCTGCAAAGAAAGATGCTCTATCTATGAAATCACAAGTTCAGAGTTTATACCTTCCTCCCCAATGGCTAGATGATAGATGAATCATGCTTCAGTCACCTACTAGTTTTATATATCACCTACCTTTTGCATCGCCGAACTTTTGCATCTGCAATTGATGGCAGAACAGTGCAGTGGATCATATGGTACCGGAGCAGAATATGGAAGCAAGCAAACAAAATTAGTAGGGTTTCAACTGCTGGTATTTGGTAATTGGAAGCTAGTAGGCATCTTAGTATTTTCATCTATGGTTCTAAGGTATTCATCATGGCCATTTATGTTTTTTTGTTTCCAATGTAATTGTAATTCTTTGTTATACTAGTAGACTAGCCCCTACACTGCCTGGGAATCAAAATTGAATAAATCCCTGAGAAGTGAAATGCGTTGTTTTTTTTATTGGTAAAATGAGGATATCTATTGGAGCCCTCACCCTTGGAGAAATGAATTAAGGTACCTTACATACAGTGGAAGAAGAGAGAGGAGATGAGGGGAAAATAGATAGAGAAGAGAAGAAAGGAGACCAAGCATCAAAATCTACTCATGTTAGAAGAAGAATAAAGAAGGAAAAAAGAGGAGTAAAAAAGGTACAAGGCTAAGGAAAAGAAACAAAGATACAAAATAGCTCAAAACAATTAGCCCAGACCTTTTCTATGATCTAAGAATCATATGATTGGAGATAGAAGATTTCCGCTGCCTTTTGCTTTTCTTGACCTTTCTCCATCATTGCTCATGGAACTCCATTGCAATCACCTCCAAAGGGCAGGGCTGCACGGCAGTCAAAAAGCCTGATGGGGCAGAAGTCTTTTCCGACACTGGCTGCTCCAAGAAGATCCTGTCGTCGACCTCTTGAGGAGGAGGGGAGGAGGCTCAAGGCTCCTCTCTCATAGGAGCATCACCAAAAACATGTGCCTTAAGTCAAACATGGCCTTCAACTACAGGGGCAGCCAAACAATCATGGGACTTCTCTGAAACCTCAGGGGGAGAAGTTTCTATCATTGGAGAGGTTGACAATGAACCAACATTTGGAACCTTGGAACAAGGTTCAACTAAGTGGTGCTGCTCCTCAGCACCTTGCCACCAAGGCATGTTAGGTTCAACTAAGTGGTGCCACTCCTAAATTCCTTGCCACCAAGTCGGTTGGGGTTTGCCACCTTTCTTCCTCTTGCCACTAGGCTTCTCAATTTGATTTTTAGGGCACATAACTGCCAGATGGTCAAGAGAGAAGCAAACTCGGCATCTGAAAGCTGGTTGTTTGTACTCCAGTTTCTGCTTGCAAATACGATCCTTGACATTTAGCAAACTTTCATTTGGCAACCCGTCAGAGAAGTCAACTTGAACGCACAAATGAGTGGAAGTTGTGACATATTGCTGAGCCACGGCATGAGAACAACAATGGAATTTCCCTAGAGCATCTCCTATGGATTGCAAGTTATGGGGATTCCAGAAATGCAAGGGAAGGTTTGGGACCTTAACCCAAACTGGGGCATACGAAGTAGAATCTTGAGAAGGGTCGAAGGAGGGGAACAAAGGTTTTAAGCATAAACTCGGATTCCACCAAAACCAGGGATCAGAAAGAAGAAAGAGGTTATGATCTTCAACTAAATCAAACTTAACAATAAAAAACCCTCTAGCACACAAGTAGATGTAAATTTTGAAAAGTCCCTTTTTGGATAATTAATCAACTCTAAAGTTTTCTGTGATTCCTTTTCAATACTAGATATCAAACAAATACTAAAACATTTCACATGCAATATTGATATTGAAAACCTAATTGAAACTTCACTGGAACCCTTATTGTATTGAGATGAAAGCGTACAAAATTTTGATAATGAAGCAATAGAAACAATAATATAATGTTGTAATAAAATTCTTACATTTATTTTGCATCACAAGGCCAAAAGACAAAACTCTTACTTGAATAAACCTCCGTAAAATAATCACATGCAGCAATGAGCAACAAACAACATAGGGATCACGATTTGAATGAAGCTTGAAGTAAGGTTACAACTGGAAGTAAAGGCAACAACAGCCACTTCGATTTGCACATATTAGACTCAGCTAGTCACATAAACCTGTATATTAGAGGTTTTCGTCCTCAGATGAAAAGATTGAACACAATGGATCAAGCTTTGGATTAGGGTTTGATTGTCAAAGATGAATAATAATAACTCTTTTCAGCCCAAATCCTCCTTTTATAACTTCCCTTTCCAATTTTACCCTAAAAGTATTTAAATAAATTATTACTTTTCATCCACTTAATAATAGTTTTTTTTGGTCCTTTTTAATAATAATAATACATAAGTGTCCTTTTTATGCATAGTTCCACAAAGTTTCTTGATGGGGAGACGGGGGGACGGGTTTCGGGGATGGGGGGACAGGGGGCCTAAGTTTGGGGATGGTGGGGGGACGACAGTGGGAAGGGAGGTGCCGATGGGTGAGCGGTGCAAATACATATAGTTCATGAAAAATTAGTTATAAAAAGATGTATAAGGAATAAGTATATTTCATTGAACATCAAGAATTTAAAATTTAAGTTTTAACTTTTTAACAATGAAGTTTCAAGTTTGAACCATTGAACTAATGAACAATAACATTGAACATTGAAAATGAAAATGAAAATATCGAATTCAGAATTTTCAAAATTTCATAATGATGATTCATGATTACAATCAAGTATCAATAATGTTCAAAAATAAAATACTAAATACCAAATACTAATGAATCAATGGCTAATCATCCCCAAAGTTCTTGCCAAACTCCTCATCTCTAGAATTGTTGGACTCCACATGCTCATGCTCCTCCAAACCAATACCAACCAACCTTGTCTGTGTAGCATCATCATCAATATGTGTTGGCTCCTCTGGCTCTACACCCCATCTGGCTGCTGGTCTCTCGTTGTACGTGTGTTGCGGTCAATAAGACGCAAGGCACTATGTACAGCCACAAGCTTCTCTTCCCTCCTAGAGGTAACCCTGTTCCTCTTAACGGAGTGGATGAAGCTATAAGTAGACCAGTTCTTCTCAGCAACAAAAGAACTAAAAACCTGGGACAGGGAACGAATGGCTAGATTGGTAGTCAAAGAAGCAGATCCATGCAAAGTCTACCACAAAAAGTGCCATTGTCTCCCTATCTATTTCAGCATCCTGTGAATATCCCCTAAGAGACAAATTTTGTCCACTTAGGACGAATGATGCTGGCCTTTGTAGAATTGTACATTTTTTGAATGGCCTTTATGAACCCTGCCTTCACCTAAGCGTCTTGTATAGGTGTAAGTCTACGAGGCCATTGCACATACCACTTCGGGTTCAATGCATAGGCAACCATGTGCAAGGGAGTGTTGAGCTTCTCCCATCTGTGATGAGTGATCCGTTGAATATGTTCTGTGTAGAATTGCAATGTGGGTTCCTTCTCTCGTACAACAACCTTCATTTGATCAAGCATAGTATCAATACACTCATACACCTCTCCAAGGGTAGGTGCATTAACATCCCCATATCTAATCACTGCGAAGACTGGAGTAATGATGGAGACAACATATTTTGCATCAACCCAAAAACAATTACTCTTCACCTCCTCCTTCACCGTCTTCCCCTACTCTATCTTTGACTTAGGCCACCGATTCCATTATGCTATCATAACCATTAGTTGCAATGCCTCTTGCAACTCAAGCATCCTCTTCGAGAGAATAAAGTATGATGCATACCTAGTCTCTACAGGTTTCAAGAATTCCTTCTTGGAGAAGGTCCTGAAGAGTGCATGTGAAGTGTGGTGGTTGCAGATAAACATCTGCACATCTCTAGCATCACTAACAACTGCTTTGATCTAGCTGATTTTTCCCATGTCCTTGAGTGCATTATTCATGGCATGCACACAACAAAGAGTCCACCAAATATGTCTATGGGCTGCCTCAATTAACTTCCTTGCAGCTTTGCACACATGGGCTGCCTCTGTCACTACTTGCACCACATTTTATGGCCCAACCTCCTCTATAGCATCTTTGAGGACTTGGAACTGAAAATCAGCATTCTTGCGATGCCCTGAACAATCACAGCCCTAAAGAAATAAGGGCCAACTGTACTTGTAACCATGATATTGATGAGTGGACGATGCCTAATGTCCATCCACCCATCCATGACGATGCTGCATCCACTTGTGACCCAGGTATTCTTCATTTTCTCCATTAAAATATTAATCTTGGAATAGTTCTTATCCAAGATTGGTGCCCTCAATGTAGTCTCCCCTGGTGGCACATATGATGGTCCTGCTCTTATTATTTTTGCCACAACCTCCTTATAATAAGGAGAGCGAGCCACATGGAATGGAATGCTATTGGCAAAGAAGAATTTTTCAATGGCATCATCTGCCTCATCCTTTGCTTGCACATTGAATAATTCTGCTAGTGGATTTGAAGCATCACTAGTCACCTTGTGTTTCCCCTTAGGCCTTGCTACCCTTGAACTAGATGGATTCATTGGCCTCTCAAAAGTACTAGAAGTAGAACTCTGTCTATGATGACTCGTGCCCCTTGGTGGTAAAGTAACAAATGTAGGTGCATCTTCTTCATTAACACCCCATAATTTACATATTTCAGCCCTAAATTTCAGGCTACACCTTTGCCTCGAATAAGGAGGTGAGCATTTGTTCTAGTCATGATGCCAAACCATGCAAGGTCACATATGTTGCACTTCCATTTCCTAGTGCCCCCAGATGTCCCAGTTTTTATTGGTACCTTGCTTGCAAATTGTTTTAAAGGTTTCTTCGGATCAAAGGGACCCTTGGCATATTGTTGTCGGGCTTGTGAAGGGCAACTATAATTTGGACTCCCAACAGAACTGGTTTGATTTTCATGGTCACCCCTCCTTGCTTCTAAACTAGGATCATCAGGTGCATAATCAGAATCATTTTCACTTTCAGCTTCAACCTCAACCCCTTGAGGTTGACCCTCATCCTCACTCATCATATGAGAACTCATAATGACACTGCAAGAAATGATATTTTTATTTTATTTTATAAGTTTATTATTTAAAAATTAAAATTCAAACCATGCATAATGCAAGGGATTAAGACACAAGGATTTTCTTTTTGTTTTTCTTACTTCAAGTTGCATGAAGCGCAAAAACAGTACTTGGAAATCGCTTTGCTGAATTATCCTTCCAATCTGCTCTTGAATGCCCTAAATTGTGTGTGAATGAAATTAGAGGTTGTGTGTGAATTTATAAGACAAAATTTTGTGTATTTGAAGCGTTTGGCAGCATTCCCATGTTTTTCCTGTGTTCTGTTGAAAATTTGGCATACAGTCAGCGTACACAAAAACCAACAAGTAACTGGTGGTTACTCGTCGGGTAAAAAAATTGGAAATATTTTTAATGTTCGCGGGTTACTCGCCGGGTAAAAAATTTGAAAATATTTTTAATGTTTGCAGTTTTGAGTTGCGATTATTCATCACAGGGATTTTGCAGCAAGTAACCGAGCAATCGACGGTCATTCACCGGTTATGCTATCAATGTGACCAACTACTCTTATGCAATACTTTGCAATATATTTCTAACACTTTGTATATATTCATGTTTTATCTTGCATATGTGCTTACTTCTGAAAAAAAAAGAACTCCCACATCAAAATAAAGAACAGTGAGACTTGAACCATAGACCTCAACAACCCTAATGTCTTCACATAACACAAATGGCAACTCTTCTACCCGATCCTTTGGAAAGGTTATTCAATATTGTTGTTTTATATACTTTGCTTGCCAAAACTAAAAAAGAAAAAGAAAAAAAATGTGCTAATTCCTTTTACTTGACAATGTGCATGTAAAACAAAATAATTTGTTTGAGAGTGTATTTTTTGGACGAACCACTTTGACAAATTTGAGGCAATGAAGAAGAATCAATCCCTCACACCCTTCCTACTGCCAACACATCTATTGATCTTGCAAATATTCTGCAATTTTAATGCCATTCAGGGAACCATTTTGTTGCATGCTTCAAATTTACAATGGAGACTTCAGGAAAAATACTTCCACAAGTTGCAACACACTTTTCCATGGAAACTTCTAGTCCCTTTTCAGTACAATATGTTTTGATATGTCAACAAACAAACATCCAAAAGCGTATTTCAGCAAACAAAATTGATTTTTGTAGAATCAATCAGGGAAAATTCTCAAGCCCAGGTATATTTGACATGCCATTCAACATTTTCACACTTTTTTAGCTGAAATAAAATTCTCTTATCAAGCCTTAGGGTGCATAAAATTTAATTTATATAAATATCCACGGCTACAGACAAGTTTCCAATGCTCTAGAATATTTTTTAGCATTTCAAAGTCAAGATCCAACGCTTTAGGCAGGGTTTTAGCACTTCATCACAAATTAACAGTCCTCTAGACAAGTTATTTCAGCATTCCTACAACTCTAACAATGATCGACATACCCATCTAGGATTTCAATGCACCATAAGTGATTTTCAATGTGTTTCAGGTTAATATTAATCAAAACAACACTATCCACTCTATGTTCCATGCTTCTAGGTAGATTTTCAAGACTTATACCTAATTTTCTGGCAAATAAAAATAATAACTTATAAATACCTCACCTAGGCAAAATCTTCTTTAGGCAACTTCTTTAGGTAACAAAAGAAAGTTTCTTTAGGCAACCACAAAAAAACTTCTTTAGGGAAAATCATTTCTCTTCATCTCCTTCATGGATCTTCCATGGCTTCATCTCTCTTTCCTCGCTCTTTATGGCTTCCTCACACGCTGGCTTCATGGAAGCTCTGATACCACTATTAGCAAATTGACAATACCATGAAAATGCATAAATGGTTTGTATGATATATTTTATTGATCACAAAACAGTGTTACATATTTGTTTATAAATACTTGCTAAGAGCAAATTACAAAACAAGTCCCGTTTGCATATGAGACTCAACCACCTGCAACTACCTACATAACTTGATCCACTAACAAACCTTAGTAAAATTTAAACATACTAAAGGGGGTGTCTCACTAGGATATGCATGCCACGTACATAACTAATAAATAAATATAAAATAAACTTCGGATCACTAGATGCAACACATCTATTGCATGTCTTCATGAATGGCCATAGTATTACTTGAACTGAAAAGGATTGTCTGAACTCCAATTGATTGAGCCATCTTCATAGGGTCCAATCTTGGGTGGACTGCCTTGGGTTCCTCATTGCTTGAAACACACATTTTGTTTATTCCCCTCACCCATTCTTGCAGATAACTCAACTTGAAATAGGTTAGTGGATGCCAACTTCAATAGTTTCTTATCTTTTTGTTTTGATGGAAAGTGCACAATGGTCAAAAGACACAATAATAATCATCAAAGGAGGTTGCACAAGCAAAATCTGCACTAAATACAACAATATAACAACACATATCTAAAATGTGCATGGTAATTGGAGAATTAAAATGCTTGGAATATACAAGAGGGGTTCTTAGAAAAATGCTCATATTCTGAGCTCCTTGTGCAATGTTAGAAGTTGAAAGTGACTTAAACTTGGTTTGGAAGCAGTCCCAAAGCAAATCCAAAAATTTGTGCAAATCAGAGTAGTCCATAAAAACAACCAAAATTGAAGGGCTCAATTTCTGCAATGCCCAAGATCATGCGGCTTGATTTTAGCATCAATGTTTGATTTTGGCAACAAAGTTTGATTTTGATCAGATAGTGTCAGATCTTTCAAATTTTTTTCAGGTGCCTTCACTTGTGTATTTTAATCATAAACCTCTCTTATATTGTCAAATAGATGTGCATATCTTCTAGAATTTCTTCTCCTCTTTCCACACCCTGATCCACTCCAAGAGACCTTTGTACAAGACCATAAGGAATTGGGGTAGTTATGAGGGGCATGTCTTAGTTAGACCCCTGTTCTTAGATAGTTTGGTAATCCTCACTTATGCAGTCCAACAAGTAGTCCAGTGTAATATGATGATTTCGACCCTTATCCCTAAGTATGCAATGCAAACAAGAAGTAAAGTCGACATGCTCTTTCAGTATTCTTCAACTTTTGGTACAAGGGGTTCATACACTTCAATATATGGCAGCGAGTAATAAAAGAAGAGTGTAACTTGGGATATGATTTTCAATCTTGTTGTGCATGTTTTTCTATGTGTGCTAAATGCATTAACATGCTTGTGTATATATAAGCTTCTTGAATTCAAATTAAGATTTATTGGTGTGCAAGCCGAAAATAAAGAGGTGGGAAAGTTGAAAAATAAGGCACAAAAGACCAACAAAACTAGAAATAGGGGTCAAAGGACCCACAAGGTACAAGTGACCAAGATCCTATGGTTGATCTTGGTCACGACCCAAATCATACGACTTGTTTTCAAAAATAGCCAGGATTGACCCCTTAAATAATGTTTTTGACCTTTTGGGGGCATTGACTTGTAGGTTTTCAAGTGTTTCAGATTGAATGGTGATATTATTATAAACTCAGAGTGAAGCCAAAGTAAATTTGTAAGGTTTGCACAAAGCAAGGGAAGGAAAACATGGCCCAACACAAAGGGAAAATGCATCAATAAGAGCCTAAACTGAACCAAGGATCCATATGCACAAAAACACACTAATGCTGTAGGAAATAACTACTCTTGTACCAAAATTAGGTGTCCACATAATGCCCCATTTTAATATGTGTTTGTACATATCAAAGTAAAACAAACAAGTGCACTTGAAAGGCTCGAAGAAAAAGTTGAGACCAAAACATGTAGATGTTGCTTGAAGTTAATATCGGTTATGAAAATGAATTGAAAGTCAAGAGGAGAGAAGTTACCTTATCATAGAGTCCAGCTCCTATGACATGCAAAATAGAAAAACCTTGTCTCCTCGCTAATCTACATTAATTCCTAATTGCCACTCTGCGAAGGGGCATCAATGCTCCTATGTCTGCTGTGTGAAAATTTGGTGTACTTACAAATAAATGAGAACATTTGCAAGAAGATCAATGTCTATATAAATCGATATTAAAGTAACTAATGAAATAACAGAGTAAGATAAAAGAGGAGTAAGATAAAAGTGTAGGAACAAATACACCCTGTGGTAGGCGGACTATGCCACCATCTCTATAGAATATCTAAATATGTGGAAGGTGACATAACACTTTGGTGAGCAGAATGTGCCTTAGGACTCTTTGGTTTGTGCCTCTCAGTTGTAGAAGCAACTATAGTGTGACATGTTGATTGCCTCTGAGACAAATAAAAGCATATATGATGACCACCTTTAATTATGCGGGGGAAAATGTCTTGTAATTCTATGGTGTTGTAAATAATCATGTATATAAGTAGAATAAGTGGATCATACCCCCCGTTTGAGGTATGGGATAACCTACATATCAATCCTCTAAAAAGAAAGGGATTACACGTACTATGAATAAAATATATAAAATCATAAGTTGATGTAATCATGCAAAACACATTTATCACATGTTTTAGTATAATCAAAGAAACATAGCATTATTAAGACACATATATAACTCTAGTGAGCATGACCACTAGGGGTCCAAGCTATATAAGCAAAAGTAGCAACAAGATGCCCCCGCATTGGTAGGGGTTAAGCAACAAGGGTGCACATTATGTGCCTCAATGTAAACAAGATGTAAGTAATGAATGCACACACAAGAGTACGCTTGAATGTGGACAAGATATAATTATGAAGGCACAAGAAATAGTATGTCCCAATGTGGACAAGATATAAGTAGTGAGGGCACAAGCAATAGGATGCCCTAATGTAGACAAAATATAAGTAGTGAGGGCACAAACAATAGTAATACCCCATCTATAATCAATGTAAGCA
Source organism: Torreya grandis (assembly GCA_037957365.1). Classification (NCBI taxonomy): domain Eukaryota; kingdom Viridiplantae; phylum Streptophyta; class Pinopsida; order Cupressales; family Taxaceae; genus Torreya; species Torreya grandis. The sequence continues at coordinate 893,345 of JARHVA010001670.1, read as the reverse complement.
TGAGCATATTCTGGCCCTAGTAAGCAATATATAATCAAATAAACAAAACTGTAGTATGTCCCAATAAATGCACGATAGAGACCATTGCAATGTAGGTAAAAAGCATATAGGCAAGCAAGAGCTAGTGTGCATGTTATAAATCATGGCACCAATCATAGTAACGCAAAGTAAACAAAGCAAGCAAAGTAAACACACCATGCATGTAACAATCATATCATATTCTGAGTGAACAAAGTGCACAATATTACACGTAGTGTATACAAGTCAAACAATGTCATGTAGAGTAAACAAGTCAAGCAATGTCACATAGAGTAAACAAGTCAAGTAGTGTCAGCGAAAATAATACAAGAGCAATTAGAGCACATATAAAAAACATGTGATAAAAAGTATACAACTAAAGCATCCACCATAGGGAAGCCATGGGATACACGCCAAGCAACATGCACATGCAAGTAGAGCAGACAGAGGGCAAACACGAGAGACACACAATGCAACAAACATGTGAAACAGTCTAGAATTAATGCCAAACACTTATATAACAAGGCTTAAAACAATACTTAAGCAAAGCACACAAGATATATTCTTGAATAGAACATATATAATCAAATATAAAGCTTAATATGATTTGGAAACAAAGAAAGATAGAACTTGAAGTACTGTCGAGGATGCTCCTAGAATTGGCACATGGATGCCCCGTATGCGAGCATGAGACTGCCCCTAGGTAATTGTGAATCCATAATTCTATGTAAAAAATTGTATATTGTGCATGTGAGTCAATAATATCATCATTAGCATGTGTGTAAACAATGTATATACAAAACCTGTAGCAAGAGGTAGATAATCAAGATATGCAAACTGTGTAACTATGTTATAGACAAAGATAAAGGCAAAGTATTTTTTATTTTTATTTTATTGTTTAGAAGACCTAAGGCAAAAATCATAGGAAATCAATCAAGGAGGAGAACAAGCCAAGGAACGAAAGCAAGAAGCAACAAAATGGGAAGGATCCATACTAACCTACAACTTCCATTAGAATTGTGTGCGTATTAGGGCGGAAGGCCTCAATATATAATGTGTTATCACGGGGAAGCTGACATAGGGTTTTGGGATGGGAAGCAACAATTGAACGCAAAAGCTTGAGGCAAAGAAACAATGCAATCAATCGTAAATGAAGATGCTAGAAGAATGATATAGAAATCACGAGCGAAATCGGAGAAGAAATCCAAGAGACAACCAAAATATGAAAGCAGAGAAAGAAGAAGGTAACTTCAAAATTCAAACAAGATAAATATTGAAATTAGAATAAGCCGGAGACAAAGAAAGACCCAAGAGGGCACAACTTTAAAGAAAGTTGGAGAAAGAAGCCCAAAAGTCATATGCAAGACATAAAAGAAATCAAAACTAGAGACAAGCAAGCAAATAGAAAGGGAAATTATGTACATAATAGATTATTCAATTCACTCGTATGGGGTTGGCAAACAAGACTAACCAATCAAACTATCTATTTGACCATATTGTGTATAAATAGATGTGGTCATGCCCTTGGGGTCTAGAATAAGATGTCTTGGGACCCATGAGTCAAATAAGGCTAATGCATCGTCATTGTCACTATCATCATCACTATAGTAGCTATCCTTGTTAAAATCATTGCCATTGGAATTGTCTTTATTGCAAATGGTTTGCATTATCTTCTTGTAATGTTGCACTTTCCTTTATTCGAATGGTAGGTCATATAATGATTGGATCTTTGGTAGGTGCTTTAGCTTGGACAGGAACCAAAGGCTATGATAATATTTATTTGGTCCATGGATGGGTAGGTACTTGTACTTTAGTTGCATGTGGTTAAGGTTGTATTATTAGCTTTTTTGGTAACTCTTTAGGTAAAACCTCACTTTGCACTTGTGTGGGAGGTTCGTAGGCAGTGCCTTGAACAATGATCACTTTATTATCATGGATGGATTTCAAATGTTGATGAAGGGTTGATGGTATTGCTTTCATTTGATTATGCCAAGGTTGTCCGAGCAATACATCATATGCCCCATTATATTAGAATACATGGAACTAGGCTAACATAGGCTTAGGACCGATGGTTATAGGTAAGGTAATGCCGCCAAGAGTTTTCCTAGTTATGCCATCGTATCCTCTAAGAACTATGGTTGTACGATCTAAAGTTCTCTGTGCATATCCACGATTGGTAATAAATTGCATTTTACATATATTGATGCATGAACCATTGTCTTCCATAATTCCATTTGTTAACCTTGAATTTGTAGCTATGAAATCTCGAACGAATAATGGGCCATTGTTAGAATCATCATTTGGAATCTCAAGGTTGTAAAACGTACTTAGAGGAGGCCCCTTATGTGTGTTATTGACCACACATATGAATCTGTCAAAGATATGACCATTGCAAAACTGTTAAGGTTGCTTTTGAGCTATTACATGGAACTCATCTTTTTTTTTTGGATTGGGTAGCATGATTTTGTAGAAGGTTAGTAAATATTTTCAGATGTTGATTAGGTTGGGCAACTGTTTCCTTCAAAGTGGTGTTGTGACCTTCTACTTGGATTTGGTGTTTGTCCTTCAAGTCTTGGATCTCATGCTGCAATGTTATGCATTTGTTTGTATGATGTTCAAAGAGTCTATGATAATCACATTATGCATTAACATCATGGTTTTTAGGTAGAGGCCATGACAAGTCCCATTCTCTTTGGGGTGGTAAAGCTATCATATTGCATTCAAGAAAGCGTTTAAGCACATTTTGAGGACTCTCACTTAATCGTGTAAATTGTTTTTTGCTCCTTTTGTTGGGAAATGACTATCTTATTTGGGGGGTTGATCTACTGCATTGACTACATTCTTGACCTCATTCTTAGGTTTGAAAGCATTCTCATTAGCCTTAGCTTTGAATGTTGATTTAACTTGATATTTTGATCTGTTAGATGTAGGGGCACTAGTCCCATATTTAAGAATGTCGGCCTATAAAAACTTGATCTCATAATTCCTAATGTCAAATTTAATTGAAAGATTGGTAAGAGTTGAAGACCATGCTGTATTTAATGGGTTGGAGTAAACTTTGAGAGAATATACTTTGCAATTCGTTATTAGGTAATTGGTGTGTCATCATGATAAGCATAGTTTTGAATCTAGACACATGTTCACATTCTCATTAGGTCATTGTTAAGCTAGGTAATTTGTGAAAACACAATCTTAATGCTAATGTTGATCGAAAAATGAGCGAAGAAATTAGAGGCCAAATAATTGAAAGATTGTACGGATCCAAATGGCAAAGCATAAAACCAATCAAGAACATAGTCCTATAGGCTTTGAGGAAAGAGTTTTGTCAATGCTTTATCATTATGCCCAAAATTGAGACATTAAGCATAAAAAAAATGATATGGTGAGAATGGTCACCCTTACCATTGAATAATTCAAGCCTAGGAGCCACAAAGCCGGTAAGCAAAGAATAGCCAAGGATCTCATGAGCCAAAGGATTAAGTAATATATCTTGTGAATTGACCATATGAATTGGTTTATGAGATCCTTGGGAAATAAATCAAATTAAGTGTTGCATATCTTGCATGGTTTGTCAAAGGAGTGTGGGTTCAAGAATTGGAATCGAAGGATTGACAGGAGCATAAGTAAGAATAAAGACATTAGGCACTTGAGAAACACTAGGGAGGAAATGAGAAGGTTGAAAAATATGTTGAGATGGTTGAGAAACTTGAGGAGCAAGAAAAGAAACATTAAGACCAATTTGAGAAGGCAAAGGTATAGAAATTTAAGTAGAAGCAATAGGAGGAACAACATTAGAAGTAATCTGAGATATAGGCACATTGATTGGCATGGAAGAACTCGTAGAAAATAGAATATTAGAAGCATTCAAAGATTCATTATTTGTTGCAAAATGTATTTCCTCAAGTGTGATTTCTTTTTACACCTCCTTAAGTACATCTAATATTGAATTCATTTCATTGGAATGTTCTTTGATACGTTGTCGAAATATAGCAATTTTATCTACCCTTTTTTAATCTACATCAAAATGTTTAATATTCCGAGATCCATTGTCACCATTATCATACATAGCAATTGTATATACCCTTTCTTTATCTACATCAAAATGTTCAATATTTTTCCACTAGCACCATTATCATTCAAATCATTGGCATTTTCATCATTCATATCATTTGCATTTGTATCATTCATATTTTCATTCACGTGTATCAACAACAAGAGCATCAACCTCATTAAAAGTTGCCATTTTCTTTTTCAAAGGAACATGAGTACTAGTTAGAGGAAGTTATACAAAATCAACCAGTATGGCATTCAATCTACCACTTCGCCTAGTAAGGGATTTAGATCTAATCTTCTTTGGTGGCATAAGATGTACACATATAGAGCATACAAACAAGGGTTTGAAACAACACACAAGGAGCTAGGGCTAATGATGTAGGAAGAAGTATTCACAATCCTAGATAAATCATATATATACTAGCAAGAGCTAACCCTAGAGGGGGAAGAAGCATACAAAGGAAAATGGGTTGCTAGAAACCCTATGTAGAATTGGATCCTATGGGTGCAAGAAAGCACAGGTTCACCAAAATGTTTTGATGTAAAGTGCACAATAGTAAAAAACACTACATTGATCATCAAAGGAGATTGCACAATACAAATATGAACTAAATACAAAAATATAACAAACATATTTGAATGTGCAAGATAACTAGGAAGAAGTATAAATCATATATATACTAGCAAGAGTTAATCCTAGAGGGGGAAGAAGCATACAAAGGAAAGTGGGTTGATAGAAATCCTAGGTAAAATTGGATCCAATATGCAATATAATCAACAATCGAACCCTAGAGGGAAAGGAACAAGGTTGGGTGCAAGAAAGCACTGGTTCACCTAAATGTTTTGACGAAAAAGTGCACAATGGTCAAAGACACTACATTGATCATCAAAGGAGGTTGCACGATACAAATCTGAACTAAATATATAAATATAACAACAAACATATTTAAATGTGCAAGATAACTAGGGAATTAAAATGCTTGGAATAGACAAGAGGGGTTCTTAGATAAATACACGAATTCTGACTTGTGAATTGTTAAGCTGAAAGTGATTGAAAAATAGTTTGGATGGAGTCCTAGAGCAAATCCAAAAAATTGGTGTAGATTAGTGCAGTGCAAAAAAAAGCCAAAATCAAAGGGCTTGATTTTCGTAGTGACTTCATATGACTCGAGTTTTGGCAACAAGGTTTGATTTTGGCAACAAAGTTCTATTTTGGCAACAAAGTTCGATTTTGGCAGCAAAGTTCGATTTTAGTCCAGACAATGTCAGATCCTCTTGAAATTTTGCAAGCACCTTCATTTGTATCTTTTGATCATAAAACTCTCTCAGATTGTCAAAAGGATGCTCAAATCTTCTAAAATTTATTCGTCTTTTTCCAAACCCGAATCCACTCCAATAGACCTTGCAAACGCATAAAGAATTGGTGTAATTATGAGGCGTCTGCAAAAATTAGATCCCAATTCTTAGACAAGTTTGAATCATCACCTATGCGATCCAGTGTAATATGATGATCTTGACCCTTATCCCAAAGTATGAGATGCAAGCAACTAGTAGATTCTACATGCGTTTTCACTATTCTTCAATTTATGGTACAAGGGGTGCATACACTTTAATAGATGGCAAAGAGTAATAAAAACAAAGTATAACTTGGGGTATGAATTCCAATCCTGTTGTGCATGTCCTTCTGTGTGTCCTAAATGCATTAGCATGCTTGTGTATATATAGACTTCTTGAATTCAAATTGAGACCTAGTGGTGCCCAAACCGACAATATAAAAATGGGAAAGCCGACAAACAAGGCACAAAAACCAACAAAACCATAAACAAAGGTGAAAGGACTCATAGGGCACAAGTGGCCAAGATCATACAATCAATCTTGGTCATGACTGAAATTGTACAACTTGATTTCGAGAACGATAGGTAGACTTAAAACCCTAAAAACAATGTTTTTTGACCTGGGAGCGTCATAAGCCATGCCGAGGCAAACAAATAGTCAATATGTAGGCTTTCAAGTGTTTTAGATTGATTGGTGATGTTAACATAGAACCAAAGTGAAGTGAAAGTAAAGTTGTAAGGACAACACAAAGCAAAGGAGGGCAAATGGGGCCCAACACAAGGGGAAAACGTGCCAATAAGAGCATATTCTGAGTCAATGATCCATATGCACAAAAACACATTAATACCATTGAAAATAAGTAGTCCTATACCAAAATTAGGTGTCTACACTTTTATGCTTTCAATAAGAGAGCATTTGCAGAAATCCAACACCTGCTTTGTTGTCAGTCTTGTACTTTTGGCCAAAAGAGGATACCCACTATCTATTAGTTGTTTCAATTTTAGGTCTTCAACTAACATAATAAAGATGCATGCACATCTTCAAGAGAAAACTTGTTGATCATTTTTTAATTCTATTATTTGATTATATTCTCAGAGGATTGTTTAAATTTGATGAGCCTTGGGATTCAACGAGAGCCAAAGCCTTCTCCCAAATTTAAAGACCCCTTTCCTTTCATGGTCAATGGGAGAGGCCAATAAATTTTGCTCACAACACTAGACAAAAAGTTTAGGATGCCTACCCTGTTAGAGTGCATGGCCATTGCTTGTCTTCATGTTTATCAGTTTAAGCTTAGCCCTTTTGATGAGAAAAGTATATAGATTTAAAATAAAATTATCATTAAACCTAATTTTTTTCAAAAGATTGAAGCATGAGTGAACTAGTCTTAATTTAAATTTTTTAGGTTCAACAAGCTCAAAAAAGGTTTTCTCTTCGCCCCTTTTTTTGGTTGACTTGGGCTAGGCCAATCTTCACAAGGTTGCTTTTAACACAAGGTGAAGAGTAGAGCTAGCAGACAAGGAACAACTTAAATGAATGTAACCCATAAAACATAGATGAGCAAGAGGATCCCCTTACCAATCCAAGAGGCAGAAGATAGAAAGCAACTCACCCATTTCAATCTTAAGCAAGAGTAGCCCTCTCTTTAAAAAAAAACAACTTATACCTTGGAAAGCTGACCTTTGCAGAAAATGGAAAAGCTATACAGGTAATGCAACCAATTGCCATCGATACTAGTTTTCCATCCCAAGTGCCTTTTAGGGAGCACAAAATTTCAACTTAAAGCTAAACATTTACAAAAGCATGGAATCCAGAGCCATTTCATCTAGCCCATATTTTAAAGAAAACTAATGAAGAATATAATAGTGTAAACCATCAAAATAATATGCAAAATGTAATGAAGATCAAGACAAAATATATTTGGTGGGCCAAGATGCCCAAATATGAATTATATTCACTTTTAAGGTAGGGCAACACCATACGATATCCCTTATGAGAAAGGAATCACTCCACTTTCGCAGGCCTCTTCGAGGGGGCAACCTTCTTCTTAGAGCATACACTCCAATTACAATAATTCATCTCAGTTTCTTACACAATGATAGTCCCCTCCTTATATAGACCTTCTTACAATAATATATTGGTAGATCATTAATGTCAATGTAGCCCCACTAATTTTCTAATATAATAAATACCACAAGTCACCCATATGGATGGGTATATCACTAATCCCAATGTAGGCCCACTCATTTTCCAATATAATAAATATGACAAATTACCCATATGGATGGGTATATCATTAATCCTAGTGTATACCCACTCATTGCCCAATATAATAAATATGACAAGTTACCCATATGACTTCCTACAATATACCCACTAAGAGGGTGTGTGTCATATGTAGGCATCTCCACCCACCTCATAATATCATCTCCCTAGGTACATTACATTCCATCCCCTTCAAAACATGAGAAAAACAATATATATAGAATAAAAGCTCAATTACATTACATAATAAAAGATGTTTTCCTTAAAGCTTGAGGACCAAATGAAGGCCCATCCGTGTATCCGCTTCTACTTTTGCTTCTTTTTCCTTTGCTTGGAAAATATGTTTTCCTCAAAGCTTGAGAACCAAGTGGAGGCTCGTCCATGCATCCTCTTATTTTTTTGCTGCTGCTTTCTTTGCTTGGATATGATCATGTACAACAATTTTGTGATGATCATAAAAACCTTAATCACTCTATTCTGAAGTTGATTCTCAAACACAACATATAGATCTATGTATGGATCAACCAATAAAATAGCATCAATTGTAAACATGGGATTAAAATTGTCCAATGAAAGGAAGAATACTTGTGGAAATTTTTTGACAACAATTAGAAGAATCTCTTTGGATAGCTTTGAATCATCAAAGATAAGAAGGAAAGTTAATATTATTGTAATATATATTGTAAATCCTGAGAATAATTGTATGAGAGCTTTTGTCTTGTAGTGATAGCTAAAGAGTGTCCATAGGAAGATGAAGATTCTTCATGGAATATGAAAAGATAGTCACTTGATTGGCTATAAATATTGTGATCTTTTTATTTTCGTTAATGCAATATGCAATAACTTCGGTTTGCACCAAATCTCATTTTTATTTTCATTCCAATCTTGGTATGACATTGGTATCAGAGCGCAAGGTTTCTTATTCATTTTTTATTTCTCCATTCTTCCTCAAGCCAATCATATGCACTCAGAAATCAATATTTTATTGCTAAGGATTGTGCAGCACTGCATATTGGCTGTTTTGAAGGCTTTTTTCTTATTTTATGGTGTATCTACTCAGTCTCAGATCTGATTCAAGGTGTTTCAGCTGTTAAAGAGACGTTTAGGCTGATCAACTGCACAATTTGAGGTGTTATGCCTGGATTTAGCAGATTTTGTCTTCATTTGAACTTCATTTTACTTAAAACCAGCTAATATAAAGGTGTTTTTTTTAATTGAGAGGCGTGTCTGGTGGACTGTGTGGCATTTTGGCAGTGCAATAGTTATTTCAAACCTGTTTTATCAGTCTGATTGAAGGCGTATTATTGCACTCAGCTGGTATTTTGACTTGTTCATGGGCTGTCTGGCACATTTTTGCTGTTTCAAGTGGCAGACCTGTGTGGTGTTTTGAGGTGCTTTGAATTTTTCTGGCTGTCTAAACCAACGTGGCTGTTTAAGAGCTGAAACCACTAAAATTGGAAGGTGTTCCAATATCAAAACACCACCTACATGGCACACGATAGTGCCAAAGAGAAAAGTAAGTCATATTATTTCATTTTATACTTTTTTCTTTAAATAAAAGCATAACTTTTTGTAATGTCCCCCTTTTGGGTATAATTTTGCATAGAATCTTTAGCCTTGAATTTTCCCTAAAAAGGCCAAGGGACAAAGAGAAAAATGAAACATTTGTGGACTTCAAAAGCATTTAATAGAAAATCACTTTATGATCTAATTTCTACTTAACTTGGGGCCTTTTTAAAAGTTATGGGCACTTAAGGCCTAAAGTGAAATTATAAGCAAGTTCTTTTAATATTTTAAAAATGAGAGTTTCCCTGTTATTTTGGGCGCCACACTTGAGGCATGGATATAAAAAGAAAGTGAGTTGTTCATTCGAAAGTTATGCATTTTCGGATATTGAAATTGTTGATCAAGTATGTTAAAGCTTGTTCTTCACAACTTGATCATGAAAACCTTCAAGTATGACAAGGGCTTGGGGACGAAAACCTTCATTTTTACATTCAGGCCAACTCTATTCAAATGCAGTAATTGTGCTTCAGATTTGCATGGTTGCATGCAATTGGACTTACAAAGGTGTTTTTGGACCTTGTACGGAAGATTGACAAACACCATTGGAGGCTTTGTGATTGCATTTGTGTTGGTAAAAGAGGTGGGCGAACTTGATTGGAGAGCTTGGGTTGGTTTAGAAAGCCATCCCTAGGGTGGCAACTGGCTTTTGAGTGGCAACTCCTCTCAAGAGGGCTAATTGGCTTCGGAACCCTCTTCTAGGGTTTAGAGGCATTTTTAGCAATTTATTCCATCTTGACAAATTGTTTGAGGGTTGATTTGCACATGATTTAAGGTGATTTTTTGCCCTAGATAATATTATGAATTTATTATATAATTTCAACATTGAACTAAGGTTTTGAGAATTTTGGGACAACTTTTGATGGGCTTTCCATAATGGAAAAATTTTGGTTCTAATTTTGTTTGATATTTATTATTTTTGTGATCATTTTGAGCTATCACTTGCATTGAAATTCCAAGTATCGTGGAAGTTGTGAATTTATGAAATTCTACTGTAATTTTGCAATAATAAATTCCAGAATTTTGAGTTTCGACTTTTGAGTGAATATTTAGACTTAAAAAATTAGTGGCTGTAATATAAAGCTCAGTCCATATTTTTTGGAGGGTTAGAAGTACAAATCTCATTTTTGCCCTAATTGCCTAACGGTTTGGTGGAGGAAATTGCTGAATATTGCTTCAATTTTCGAAGTGTGTTATTGGCTGAATTTGTTTTTGCAGATTCTTTGGAGGAAGGGGTTTTGGCTTAGGTAGGGTTTGTTGGAAAACCCAACTTTGCTTAATTGACCAATTTGGGAACATTACACTTTTGAATGGAGGACATTCCTACAAAGGAATAATAACAATTTTTTTTCAATATTGACTTAATAAAAAACAAACTAATAAGTCATTTGCAAACCAAAATTAATTTCTATCATCAAAATTAATCAAAATTTGAAAAACAAGTGAAATTGTGCAAAACAAAACAAATTTACAGCGTTTGGTATCAATAGCGTGTTTGGGTCTTGTTTAAGATTCAAGTTGTCGCAATTGAACTATTGCGCTTATAACCTAATTATAGTTGTAACGATGATTCCTGGGGCATAGTTCCTATAAACTGTTGGGGAGAAATAAGGAAAAAATATTTTTTCCATTCTCTTCGCATCCATTTGCGACTAACATTAGATGTAAATCTCGAAAACGAGTAAGAACACTATGAGTATAGGGTTATTATGATGTTCACGTACAAAGACTTCTCGTCAAGCAGAGGTCTTAGACAGAGCAAATTATTTTTACATACTACCTAGGTACCATGTACCATTTGGCTTTCATGTGCTTTGACGTCTCTTTCACGTACCGTTGGGTATGTAGAAAGGACGAACTTCTTCCACATATTGATCGGTATATAGGAAGGGTGAGCATATAGAGAGGTTTTTTATATCGATCGGGTGGTATATAGAAAATAGGACCTTTTTGGAGAGTTAAGGAATCATTCCATTTTACAATACAACAAACATGCATTCTATCAAAACTATTGTTGACACAACCTTGATTGGGAAACATACTTGGTTTAAATGGTCAAGACAGGTGGAGAAACACTTATTTTCAATGACGTGTGGTTCAACATCTGTGACGGGGATAAACAACTCACTGAACCGAAAGAAACAAAGCAGATACCATCCTGGAAGTAGAAGAATTCGAAAGCATTGGGCTTGATGAGAGCCTCAATTCATGCAGAGGTGTTTTCTCACATACAGGGATGCAACACTCCTTGGGAAACATTTCACAAATTGGAGCACCTGCATGATTCTCACTTAAAATTAGAGTTCATACAGTTACAATTGAAACTATTCAACCACGATTTAAAATGTAGATGTGTTGAGTTTGGCTTCTGAAATCCATGCACTCAAACATGACGTTGATACACTTGGTATAAAAATCGATATCTATATGACCGCTTTCATAAAGGCTCTTCTTCCAACATATTCAACCTTCTTGGAGTCATTTCAAGCAAACCATCTATTGAAAACTCATATTTGAACAGTGAGTTGAGAAGATAGCTGAAAGAGAAAAAAACATTCATAATAAATACAGAATCCACAAGAGAAAGCATTTGTTATGCAAATCAAAAGAACAATTTTTCCATGAATGCATGAAATTGTAGAGGCAAAGGGAAAAACAAAGGGTGAGGCAACAAATTTGACAAAAACAATAATCAGCATCAAGAAAAATAGAATTACAAACAACACTTGTATTTTAAATGCTGCAATAGGAAAGGGGGTCATGAGACCCATGAATGCAAAACATTATGGGAGAAAATTGAAGCCTACAAAAACCATAAAACATGAGAACAACAAAAACTCAACTAGATTTAGCTCAGTTCTTTTGTGAATGTGTGTTTTTCATCTCTGACAAAACAAATAACGGCTTAGAGAGTTCAACTTGGGATAATGCTTGGGTTCTAGACACTGATGCCACTTAGCATATGACTTTTCGAAGGGACTTCTTTAAGGAGTTTCATGAAGAAAGTTGCGGTTCAGTGTATTTGGCCGATAAAACAAGTTTGCGACCTCAAGACAGAAGCTCAATTCGATTCAAGCCACTAGGACTTTCAAACTTCATTCTCTGTAATGTACTATACCTTCCTTAGTTGAAAACAAACTTGTTTTATTTAGTGCTAAATCGACAACAAGGCCACTCCATTCTTCTTGATGATGGAGAGGTGAAAGTCACAAGAAAATGTGATAATATAGTCATTTTGATTGGATTTGAGAAAGACAAATTGTTGAAACTCAGGGGTGAGCACTCAGTGCCAAGAAATTTTGCTCATCTTGCAAAAGAAAGAATTCCAGATTTGGTCACACATAATGACATCTGCACAATGTAGAAAAATGGTGTTGTAGGCTTTTTGGCTTTGCCCAAAAACATTGAAAAGTATGACACCTGCTTATTGGCCAAACATGAAAGAGAATTGTTTCAAAATTTAGAATGGAAAGCTGACATAAAGTTGCAGTTGATTCACTCTGATTTGTGTTCTCTACCAATTCTTTTCACTGGTGGTCATAAATACTTCATGTTGTTCAATGATCACTACAATAGGACGACTTTGATATATTTTCTTGGAGAAGAAATCATAAGCCTTCAAAATGTTTCAAAAGTTTTGAACTATGGTTGAAAATTAAGCCCAATCTCGCATTGGGACACTCAACATTGATAATGGTGGTGAATCACTTCAAAGGTGCTTAAAACCTATCTCAATCATAATGAAATCAAGCATCATCTCATAGTCCCTTGCACTCCACAATAGAATGGAGTAGTTGAGTGGATGAACATAACTGTCATGAACATGGTTCGGGCAATGTTATTCTTCAAAGGGGTAAATCTGCACTTTTAGGTAGAAGCAGTGCAAACAAGAGTATAACTTCGAACAGTTCACCATTAGCAGCCTATAGGTAAAAAATTCATATGAAGTCTGGTATGGTCATCTCCCTTTAGTGTCACATCTTCGGATTTTCGGATCTACATGCTACACATTGATTCCAAAGGAAAAAAGAAATAAATTGGAACACAAGAGTGACAAATGCACGCTTTTGGAATACATCCTTCAAAAACATACAGGGTATTTGATGAGAACAACAATAAATTTCTTATCGCAAGGGATGGTGTATTTTGTGAAGCTGCAAAAACGGAGGCACCAATGATTTTGCAAGTTACACAAAAAAGAAACCAAAATGGGCCAAACAAACATTGAAAAATGTCAAACCAAATGAGGTAGGAAAAACAGGGACAAAAAATGCACACAACTGCACAACAATTAGACAAGTTCCTAGATAAACTTCAAGATAAGATAGAAAAACTTACCTTGGAAGACCCTCTTGAAGAAGTCAATGTTGCTTTTGATTCTGAACTCACGTCCTTCAAACAATTTGAAAAGCTTGAAACATGGACAAATGCAATGAGAAGTGAGTATGATGCGTTGGTCAAAAATGGAACTTGGAAATTGGTTGATCCTCCAATCGGCTGTAAATATATTGGTTGCAAGTTTGTCTTTCGCAACAAATATAAATCAAATGGCTCACTTGACATGCACAAAGCAAGGATTGTTGCAAAGGGATTTGCTAAAAAAAGGAATTGACTATAATGAAGCCTTTGCACCAACAAAAAAATGGACTACCATTCAAACTATATTGGCTCTGTTAGCTCACAACGGATGGAAAGTTCACTAAATGGATGTCAAATCTGCATTTAAGAATGATCTTAAGGAGACAATGTACATGACTCAGCTTGAAGGTTTAGCAGTAAACGACCAAGAGCACAAAGTGTGCAAATTGGAAAAATTGTTGTATGGTTTGAATCAAGCCCCAAGAGCATGGTACGACAAACTCACTGAGCACTTCTTGAAAATGAACTTCAAACTTTTTGAATTTGAAAATGCAACTTTTTTTTGTCAAAACAAATGTGTTTTAGTGGTATATGTTGATGTTCTGTTCATCACAACAAACAATGAGAGATACACTTCAAAATTTAAATTAGAGTTGATGAAAGGCTTTGAAATAACAAATTTGAGTTATCTTCATTACTATTTGTGTATTGAAGTGATTCAAAAGCCAAAGTACATCTTCATCACTCAACAAAAATACAGTGGTGAAATTTTGAGCAAGTTTGGAACAAAATGCAAGTCTCTTAGTATGCCTATGGAACAAAATATAAAATTGATATCAAAAGATACCATAAATTTAGTAGATGCCACTAAATACAAATAGCTCATTGGAATTCTGATCTATGTGATCACAACTAGACCAAATATATTTTTTGTTATTCGTTCTTGATTCATGTAACAACACTAGAGAAGGACATTGGGTAGTAGCAAAAAGAGTTTTTCAATATCTCAAAGGAACACATAATTTTTGGCTCAAATGCTTTAGGGTAAGGGACTTCATCTTGGTCGGATAATCAAATTTTGACTATGTTGGTGATTTTGAAGATGAAAAATCTACTTCATGTTTCCTAATGAATTTGGGAACAACAATTGTCAGTTGGAAGTCAAAGAAACAATCGTTGCCAGCAATTTCTTCAGTAGAAGCAAAATACATTGCAGCGTTAGAGGCAACCAAAGAGATTTTGTAGCCTAGAAGGGTTCTTTTAAATTTATAGGAACAAAGTTCATCAACATCTCTCATGGTTGACAACACATCTGCAATTCAAATGGCAATGAATTCAATCTTTCACAACCGAACCAAGTACATTAACACCAAATTTCATTTCATTCCCCATTATTTGAAAGATGACAGTGGAAAATTGCTACATTGTCCTATTGTAGAGCAACCAAGAGACATATTGACAAAAGTGCTAGGACGAGAAAAATTTGAAAAGTTCAAAGGCATGCTCGGTCTCACAATAACCCTTATAGATTAAGGGGGAATGTAATTTTTTTGTAATATATTATTGTAAATCCTAGAAGTAATTGTAGGAGAGATTTTGTCTCATAGTGATAGCTAGAGAGTCTTTGTAGGAAGATGAAGTCTTCATGGAATAGAAATGAATAGTCACTTGCTTGTCTATTTAATATTGTAATCTTTTTATTCTTGTTAATGCAATATGCAATAACTTAGATTTGCACCAAATTTCGTTTTTATTGTCATTCCAATCCTGGCTTGATAGAAAATAATTTTCTACCTTGTATAGAAGAATCTTTGAAGAGAAGACCAAATAAATCACTCTCATCCAAGTGAAAGAAATCCTCATACCACTTTCTGTAGCTATCCTCCAAATATTACCATGCATCTATTTTCTTTTTATAACTTTTTCCATATGTAATTGAATGGAAATTTCCTCATACCATTCTTTGCAATAATCCTCCAAAGCGATCCATGCATCTATTTCCTCCCCACATTGTGCTTTTATATTGTAGTGGAAAATAAATTTATCAAAAGTATCCATTAATCCATCTCTAAATTGGCTGATAACTAATCCCAATGTAGGCCCACTAATTTTATAATATAATAATTATCACAAGTTACCCATATGGATAGGTATAACACTAATCCTAATGTAGGCCCAGTCATTTTCCAATATGATAAATATCACAAGTTATCCACATGGATGTGTATATCACTAATCCCAATGTAGGTCTACTCATTGCCCAATATAATAAATACCACAAGTTACATGACTCCCTACAATATATCCACTAAGAGGATGTTTACACAATGTCGACAGTCCCACCCACCTCATAATATCATCTCTCTAGGTACATTACAAAGACAAAAAACAATTCACCCATTTCAATCTTTCTCTATTTAAAAATAAAGTTATACGTGGGAAAACTAACCTTTGCAGAAAATGGGAAAGCTATACAGGTAATGCAACCAGTTTCCATCACTACTAGTTTGCCTTTCCAAATTCCTTTTAGGGAGCACAAAATTTCAGCTTAAAGCGAAACATGCAGAAAAACATGGACTCTAGAGCCATTCCATCCAGCCCATACTTTAAAGAAAACTGATTCCCCCAAAAATACCCATTATTCAAATCAAAATGCAGAATTTTGTTTCCCATTATCATTAATCAAAGGAGTTACACACACCCATTCACCAAAAAACATAAATTCAAACTAGAGCTCTATATGACCGAACAAAAGGGAAAAACATTGACATACATACCTTAGAGATAGGCACGCTCGACAATCCACACCGTGGTTCTACACCTCAATTGATCAAATGAATGAGATTAGGGAGCAAGGGTGGTGGGAAAAACAAATAACACAAGGGAGCAAGGACAACTGGTAGGGTATTTAATATTAAATTATCTGGATAGGGTCTAGAATCATGCTAGTTACCATAAGACAAACATCCACAATACCTGCATAACAAATCTATGAAAGCTTAGAAACAAAATAACACAAATTCTTCAAGTAGCATAGCTACCTCTCTTGATTAAGAGTACTGGCCTAATTTTGCCAATAAAATAGTAACTATTATTTACGATATACCTCACCCACTAGCCCTATATGTTCTTATATAGATAAGAAAGGAGTCTAGGGTCAGAGATAGGGTTTTGGTGAGTAGTTATAAATGGGATGAGACAAAACTATTATCAACAAATGTCAATTAAGTATTTACTTAATTGATAATATTTTCTAATAATAGGTTGTGGATAAGTATGCACCATTTAGTGCCTATTCACAAATTACAAATAAATAATACAAGTGCATCTTAAAACCATACAATAGTGTACGAGTAATTGAATATGCTAACATTAAGTGGGGAGTGTAATTAACAATTTTAAAGGGGTAGCTATTCATGTGGGTCCTAAGGGGAATGTTCCCTAACAAAGTCGGAATGGGCCAAAACTGGTTCTCCTTTGTCGTTTATGAAAATCTTTCTACTCCCTGCCATTCCAGGGTTGGTTGTGGATGCTTTGTCGAATTTAAGTTTTATTTCTGCCTTCCAGGGATGGGACAATATGTATTTTCGTTTCTTTTTTCTACTTTTTCCAACCCCATTATTAGTATCATCTTTGAGGACCCCTTTCTAGAGAAAATGCTCGCATCTCTTGGTCTGATTGTCCCTTACTTCTGGCTACTTCATGATTAGTTCCCTGATTTTTCTAAGAATTGTGTTTGCAACCAATTGGGTCTCTATTTCCCCAATTTGGAGTTTCCTTCTGTTTCTTTCTAGGCATAAGTTTGAACATGTAATGGCAGGGATAGAGTTCCAAATTTGTCTTAAAGGAGGGGATTTTAGCTGACAATGCCAAGAGAAAAGAAAATACAATAAGTCCTTGGGAAATGGCAGAGGTATATAGAATTTTGGAATAACAGGGGACCAAACTTATTTAACATAGGAGCAACGCAACATGATGACTAGTTTCTTCTTCATTTTTCTTGCAAAACGATCATCATGATGGGTTGTGAAAGCCTCTTTTTATGAAATTGGACTTGGTTAGTATTTTGTTATGAGCAGTCAGTGATAGGAAGATGCTAGTTTTTTGTGAGTGCATATTTGTTGCAGATTAGTTTTTTTGTAACATCTAATTCCCGAGGTCCGTCTAGGTTTATTGCCACTTTGTATCCTTCATCAACCTTGTACACCCCAATTTTGGACCCATCCAAATGATTATGACTTCTTTGTTCGAGAAGTGGAAATACTTGAGAATGTTCACCAAGTCCCTTACAACAGGCTACAACTTTGGTGGAGTGAAGTTGGACAACTTAATCCAACCATATTTGTCCTCATTTTAATATCCAACCACCCTGTTTCCCACTCTTTCGAGACTCTAGATTTTAAGGTTCTTAAGATTATTCAAGACAAGGGGAGATGAGATAGTCCAAGCTTCTGTCCAGAAATTTACCTTATCTCATTTACCAAGACCCTGTACGAGTAAAGGTTTTAAAATTGTCGCTGCTTTGATGACGAGTTCCAAACAAGGGATCCTTTGATGTGATTCTTTACTACGCAAATTCTTTCTCGTGTCAGTGTCCAGATATTTTATCCTCAAAATTCTGCTCCAAAGGGAGTTCTCCATGTAGATTCTGTGCCAACTGTGCCCCAGAATCAAGATTAATCTTCCTATTAATCTTGAGATCCTGTCCGCTCAAATATTTTGGGAGTCAAATGGAGTCCCATTTGACTAATGAGAGTTTTCTAACCTCTCCACATCCACCCCAAAGAACATTTATTTGGTTTGATTTGATTGTATCTTCAACTTTTGCTGGAATTGGAGAAACCGGCATTGAATATATTGGCATCGCTTGTAGTGTCAATTTGAGGAGTTGAATCCTTCTAGCCAAAGATAGTTATTTATCTTTCCAACTATTGAACTATTTTATTGTTCTGTCCACCATATTATTCCACAGGGAATGCGTTTCTTGCTTCTAGGTAGGTGCATGGAATAAATGCAAGATTAATTTAAATCCTTGCATATTACTGTTTGAATGTATTTGTTTTTGTTGCAGAAGAATATCTTAGACATCTCCTTTTTTACCTTTTGTCTCAAATGCCTTCTCATACAGTTCTAAGGCCTATTATAAGCAACTTGCTTCCTATACTATAGTCAGGGCAGCCAAACAAATATCATCCACAAACTGGAGATGCATAATGTACTGGAGATCCTTTGTGACTGCTATCCCTCTTAGTTCTCTTTGACTTCTAAGAAGGCCCAACCACCTTCCTAGTGCTTTTGCAACCCTGTTAAATAGATATGGAGATATTGGATCTCCTTGTCTCAAGCCTTTTGGAGATAGACGAGGGGATGGGGGGCCTAAGTTTGGGGACGACGAGTGGGGGGGACGAAGGGGGGTGCCGGGAGAGTGGTGCAAATACATATAGTACTTGAAAAATTAGTTATAAAAAGATGTATAAGGAATAAGTATATTGCATTGAACATCAAAAATTTAAGTTTTAACTTTTTAACAATGAAGTTTCAAGTTTGAACCATTGAACCAATGAACATTGAACATTGAAAATAAAAATAAAAATATCGAATTCAGAATTTTCAAAATTTCATAATGATGATTCATGGTTACAATCAAGTATCAACAATGTTCAAAAACAAAATTGTAAATACTAATGAGTCAATGCTAATCATCCCCAAAGTTCTTGCCAATCTCCTCATCACTAGAACTCCTAGACTCCACATGCTCAAGCTCCTCCAAACCAATACCAAACATCCCGGTCTGTTTAACATCATCATCAATTTGTGCTGGCTGCTCTAGCTCTACATCCCATCTGGCTGCTGGACTCTCCTTATACGTAAGTGTGTTGCGGTCAATGAGACGTAAGGCACTATGTACAACCACAAGCTTCTCTGCCCTCCTAGAGGAAAACTTGTTCCTCTTAACGGAGTGGATGAAGCTATAAGTAGACCAATTCCTCTCAACAACAGAAGAACTAGAAACCTGGGACAGGTAACAAATGGCTAGATCGGTAGTCAAAGAAGCAGGCCCATGCAAAGTCCACCACAAAATTGGTTCCTCCCATGCCATTGTCTCCCTATGTATTTCGGCTTCCTGTGAATATACCCTAAGAGTGGCAAATTTTGTCCACTCAGTACGAATGATGTTGGCCTTTGTAGAATCGTACATGAATGGCCTTCATGAACTCTGCCTTCACCTCAACAACTTGTATAGGTGTAAGTCTATTAGGCCTTTGCACATACTACTTCGGGTTCAATACATAGGCAACCATGTGCAAGGGAGTGTTGAGCTTCTCCCATTTGTGATGAATGATTGGCTGAATATGTTCTATGTAGAATTGCAATGTGGGGTCCTCTCGTACAACCACTTTCATTTGATCAAGCATAGTATCAATGCACTCATAAACCTCTCCAAGGGTAGCTGCATTAGCATCCCCATATCTAATCACTGTGAAGACTGGAGTAATGACAAAGACAATATATTTGGCATCAACACAAAAAACATCGCTCTTCACCACCTCCTTCACCCTCTACGCTTGCTTTGTCTTCGACTCAAGCCAACGATTCCATTCTGCTGTCATAACCATTAGTTGCAATGCCTCTTGCAACTCAAGCATCCTGTCCTAAAGAATAAAGTATGATGCATACCTAGTCTCTACAAGGTTCAAGAATTCCTTCTTGGATAAGTCCCTGAAGAGTGCATGTGAAGTGTGGTGGTTGCAAATAAACATCTACACATCACTAGCATCACTAATAATTGCTTTGATCCATTTGATTTTTCCCATGTCCTTGAGTGCATTATTCATGGCATGCACACGAGTCCACCAAATATGTCTATAGGCTGCCTCAATTAACTTCCCTGCAACTTTGCACACATGGGTTGCATCTGTCACTATTTGCACCACATTCTGTGGCCCAACCTCCTCTATAGCATCTTTGAGGATTTGGAATTGAAAATCAGCATCCTTGCGATGCCCTGAACAATCAATAGCCCTAAGGAAATAAGGGCCAATTGTACTTGTAACTATGATATTGATAAGTGGACAATGCCTAATGTTCGTCCACCCATCCATGACGATGTCACATCCACTTGTGACCCATGTATTCTTCATTTTCTCCATTAAAATATTAATCTTGGAATAATTCTTATCCAAGATTGTACTAAATTTAGTCTCTCATGGTGGCACATGTGATGGTTCTACTCTTATTATTTTTGCCACAACCTCCTTATGATAAGGAGAGCGAGCCACATGGAATGGAATGCCATTGGCAACGAAGAATTTTCCAATGGCATCATTTGCCTCCTCCTTTCCTTGCACATTGAATAATTCTACCAGTGGATTTGAAGCATCACTAGTCACCTTGCTTTCCCCTAAGGCCCTGTTGCCCTTGAACTAGATGGATTGATTGGCCTCTCGAAAGTGCTAGAAGAACTCTGTCTCTGATGACCCCTCCCTCTTGGTGGCAAAGTAATAGATGTAGGTGCATAGCACCCCATAATGTACATATTTCAACCCCAAATTTCAGGTTTTTTTTCCACCTTTTCACATACATCTACACCTTTGCCTCGGATAAGGAGGAGGTGAGCATTTGTTCTTGTCATGTTGCCAAACCATTCAAGGTCACATATGTTGCACTTCCATTTCCTAGTGCCCCCATATGTCCCAGGCTTTGTTGGTGCATTCCTTGCAAATTGTTTTAAATGTTTCTTCCGATCAAAGGGACCCTTAACATATTGTTGTAGGGTTTGGGAAGGGCAACTATAATTTGGACTCCCAACAGAACTAGTTTGATTTTCTTGGTCACCTCTCCTTGCTTCTAAACTAGGATCATCAGGTGCATAATCAGAATCATTTTCACTTTCAGCTTCAACCTCAACCCCTTGAGGGTGACCCGCATCCTCACTCATGCTATGAGAACTCATAATGACACTGCAAGAAATGATTTTTTTTTTTCATTTTGTAAGTTTATAATTTAAAAATTAAAATTCAAACCATGCATAATGCAAGGGGTTAAGACACAAGGATTTTCTTTTTGTTTTGCTTACGTCAGGGCGCACAAAGCGCAAAAGTAGAGGATACACAAATAGGAATCCTTGTTCTTAACCTTTGTCAAACAAGGATTTCACTTTTGTTTTTCTTACTTTAGATTTGAATGGAGTTTTAAAAATTTAAGCATTTGAATGAATCACAAATAATTATAAAATTTTTCAATTTAAAAATGAATCATGAATCAAAGAACAATACAATTTACAAATGAAACAAAAAATCAGAAATTCAAAGAATCAAATGCATAGTGATAGGGCCTACCTTGTGGTTTAAATGATGAACTTGAAGAGTCTCGAGTCTTCTTGGCTTCTCTATCCTCTTTTTGATCTCACTTTCCCTCTCCTAATGCTCTCCCACTTTTGAAAACTTCTCCCTCTTAGCTTGCTGCCTCTACTTTCAGCTCTCTACTTCACTCAATGAAGTTTTTGTGTGATTTGGAATGAGAGGAATAGGACTTTTTATAAGCTTTTGGGAGGCCTTGGGGGTAGGGGTGAGACCCATTAATAATTAGGGTTAGGTTAGAGGGCTCACAAATCAAAAACTTTTTTAAATTTAAAAAAAATGCCTTTTTGGCATCCACCAGCGCGGGGGATGCCTGTGCTTTTCTTGGGGGGGTTGAGGGACGTTTGGGCATCCCTTAGGCATCTCAGGGACGTCCCAGAGTCCCCCAAACATCCTCTTTTTGAAGGGACGCCTTGGAGACGTCCCCTCTTAGAGGGAAACGTCCCGTGGATGGCCGTGGTTCAGGGCAGCAAGGGAATGTCCTCGTCTCGAAAACGTGGGGATTTAGGTGGGGTGCGTCCCCATGGAACACTGAAAAAACCTGTACGGAAACCATCAGGTTCAGAAGATTTGTCTCTTTGAAAGGATTGGACGATTGTGATCACCTCTTCCAGTATCACTGGTGCTGAGAGAATATTATTATTTTCTTCAGGTATAATTTTTGGGATTGCTTCCAGAATTTGCTGACATGCATCCTCTCTTTCATCCTATTCTTTTGTTAGCATTTTTTTCAAAATTGTTGACAACTTAATTCCCTTATTTTTTCTTTTTCCTTAAGTTTCAATTCTTTCGGGGTGGTTTATTTTACTAATTTTATTAAAGTATTTTCTCACAATTGCTGATCGGTAAAAAACCGCTGTGTTCCTATCTCCTTCCATTAGCCATTTCACCTTGGAATTTTGTTTCCAGTGAATTTCCTCTTGTAACAAGTCTTTGTTCAGACCTTCCAACAATTTTTCCTATTTCTCTTTCAGCTCTTGAACAAATCCATTGGTCTGAATTTAGATTGTAATTCTTCGCAGCTTCTCTTGGATTTCCATTTTTTTAGTCTGAAATATTTTTGAACTCTTTTTTCTTCCACTCTTTGAATTTCCCTTTGACAAATTTTTAGTTTCTTTGTTATCACATACATTTTAGATCCATGAATTTTGGCATTCCACCATTCCCTAATTTTTGATTTTAGCAATTATCCTTCGTGTACATTAGCTTGAATATATGTGGGCTATTTCTTGGGTTCTCTTCCTCTTTTATATATATGCTTATTGGACAGTGATCTGATCGTGCTTTCTGTAGAATTTCAGATTCTAGAAAAGTGTTCATTTAGATATAGTTTGCATTTAAGAGGAAACCGTCTAGTCTTTCTACTAAGAAGTCATGACCTAACCTACTCTTTGACTGTGTGTATTCTTCAGATTTAGGTTTGCTGTCAATGAGTTGTAGGTCATTTATCAATTGGATAAAGTCAACAGAGGATTGAGACATTGTTGTTGAGTTTCATGATTTTCTGTTTGTGAGAGTGTTGCATAAAATTCCACCTAGTACCCATTTGTCCCTTGGGTATGTTTGTCTTAGAGCCTGATTTGACTGCTAGTAGAGAACTTTGCCTTGTTGCGAGGCTGGACCGTATGTATTTCCATATATAAAAATTATATCATTCTATATTATGGTTCCAGGGGAATGCATCCTCGAGGGTCTAGGTAATGACTTGGGGACGAGGACAAGATGTCCCAACTTTGCATCTCCAAAAAGGGAAAAAAAGAGGACGCCCCCAAAAAAGAGAACGTCCCTCCATTGTCCGCTTGTTCCACTGCTGTTTCGAAATATGTTTTTGAATTTATTTTTTATGTTAAGAATTTAAATATTAATTTGTATATATATATTTTTAATAGCTGCTCTCCCGTTGTCCCCAAAACCCTAAATATTTTTGGCGCTTCGTCCCCCGACCATCATCCTTGAGATGCATGGAACACTTTTCTATATTTTATCTATCTTGACAACTTCCCAATTCGTGCAATCGTCTAATAAAAGTTTTGATACAGTGTGGGGATTCTAGGTGAGAGCTAAACCACTTGAAGCTCCATTTGCATACATATCCACTATTAGGATATGAAAAGTAGATGGACCATTAGTGAGACCAAATAGCATAACTAAGAGTTCATAACGACCCTCAAGTGTCCTGAATGCAGTGTGATGGATATTGTGTTCCTTTACTCTATTTTGATGATAACCCTGAATGTAGATCTAACATAGTAAATAAAAACACACCCTTCAATTCATCCAATAATTCATCAATAATAGTAATAGGAATTTAATGTTTGAGAGTGAGCTTGTTGAGTTCCCTATAATCTCGACACATTCTCCGTGACTCATCCTTTTTAAGCATGACCAGTGGAGATGAAGTCACTTTTGTTGGGACGAATAGTACCTGAGTCCAACATTTCCTTGACCAACTTTTCAATTTCCGACTTTTGTTCATAAGGACATTGGTATGGTATGAGGTTAGGAGGAATAATTCATGGAATCGATTGAATGGCATGATCATGATATCTGACTGGGGGGCAGGTCCTTTGGGCTCCTGAAAAACTTGCTGATGAGGTTGATTGATCTCTTGAAGCTCTTGAGGAGTTTTGATTTCTACCTTTTGTCCTTCTAATGAATGTACTTGTACAATCATACCATAAGATCCTTTTTTGAGCAACTTTTCCATCCCATGAGAGCTCATTATTTGGCATGCGAGCGACTGCATTCCCACTAGTTTGTATCTTTGTCCATTTGCATTGCAAGCCATGAATAACTCTTGAAAGTTGAAGAATATTGTCCCCAACTGTTTCAGCCATTGCACTCCCAAAATTACATCTATTCCCCCAAGAAGGATGACATTTTTTTTTTGAATCAAGCTGATAATCCCCCATTGAGAGTTGGATGTGATGTCATTTACGACCACAAGAGAGTTGTTTTCCATTGGATATCATAACCTAAAAATTAGAAGTGGGAAAATAAAGCAGCTGAGTTCATTTGCCAACCTTTTGTCAATTAAGTTGTATACTACCTATATCGATCGACACTGTCACCTTGATTTTTTTGATATATTCTACTATTTTGAGTATTTGAGGTGTGCTTATTCCATTCCACGCATGTAGGGAAATAGTGGGGATTTCTTCCTCTTTGACATGCTCATGCTTATGCTCCAAAACTGGGTTTTCCACAACTACTACTTCCACTCTAGAAGCCTTATTCTTAATAATAATTAGGCGTTTCTCACCATTGGTACACTTGTGAAATCTAGACCATTTTCTATCACAATGCCAACATAGTCATTTTTCTCGTCTCTACCTCCTTTGATTTGCCTTGGGTTGAAAGTATAGACTACGTTTCTGTCTTTCCATCCCAAAGGTTGGCTTTGTGTGAATCTCCTAGTAGCCACATTTTGTTACTCTGTGTTCAAGGTCGCCTCTTTACCATGCCTAAGTGTATAGGGTTCCAACAATCAAACATTTTGCTTAATTTGGTCATTCAGCCTATCGATGTAGAATTGAAGTCTTTGATATTCTTTTAAATCATCAGCCTTGATAGACAATTTCATGTGCTCAACATTATATTCTACTATAATCCTTTTTGCTCGAGTGTTGTCAATTGGGTGAAGTAACTTCCCTTCGACTCTTCCTTGTGGTGGGATGATAATTCCATAGTAAAGATCTCCCATGTGAGCACTAATTATTTGTTTTCGCTCATAGTCCATTGGTATTACGGATAGGGTTCATATTCCAATTGTAGTGAGGCTATATCGAATTTTGCATAATCTGGTATGAAGCTTAAAATATTGTTCCATGACTGTTATACAAGAAATCACATCCGTGCCATCAAACTTGCAGATATGTATTTTGGGCAATTGCAGTCTTTGCCCTTGGGAATAATGTCCCATCCCGTGATTCAGCCAGTTCAGGTTGTGCCCCCCATGGTTATTCTGCTGTGTACGACTGGTTCGTATTGGGCCAGATCTATTTGGGTTAGGTTTGGGAAATATGAGCACATTTCATTCATGAGCTCCCCTTTAAATTGTTCCAATCCAGTGTTTAGTGAAGTGGCAAAAGGGTAAAAAAGACGATTCTTGATAAAGTTTACCACCAATTGACAACCACAAGCACAATAAGAGAAATCTTCTATCTTAGTGACTGTGGAATAAGCATAAGGTCCATTAGGTTGTGCGGTTAAGGATAACATGGTGGCTGATATAGTTGGTTTCCTAGCTCTATATTTGTGATCATTTAATGGTGGAAAGTACTCACTACGAGTGGTGACCATACAAAAGTTTAGATACAAAAATTTAGGTTTTGGTGGCCAAAATGAGCATTGCCAAGATATACGAAATTGCTCAGAAAGAAAACTAGAGCTTCAAGAAACTTGCATTCACCAGATCTTCTTTCCTACCTTAGATTTGATAATTAAAACATATAGACAAGTTGATCTATCTGTTTCCTTTGAATAGCAAAAAATGATACTTGATTTGCTTACCTGGTATGAAAGATATGGATATTTTCTTAGGGTCATGCCTTGAAAAAACGACAGATTTGCAGTTTCACAGGCTAACTTCGGATGGTAACCACTTCCTCAGTATTGCTTAGAATTTTTGGTGTAATGAATTTCTGGAACATTTTCAAAATTATGTTTCTAATGGTGTAGGAATCATCTGAATCTGATAATCTGGAAGGGAAAACAAAGCTTTTCTGACATTTACTACTTTTGCCCTAATTGTGCAAAGATTTTTTTGCCAAAAAACAGTTTTGCAGCGTAAACTTTACATGTTCATGTCTCCATTAATATTGCTCAGACTCTTTATCGTGATCAATTTTTGGAAAGCTCTTGAAAATTACTTTCGAAATGTGGTAGAATCGTCTGAATATGATTATCCATCTGCGAACACTAGCCACTTGAAGTTGACTGCATTTTTCTCACAAATCTGCAATATTACACAATTGGCCAAAAATCAAATCTTCCGACTTTGCCCAAATCACAGCTCCGATACCCCACTTGTTAGGATATTTCTCTAGAATATACTCAGAAAACAATAGCAAATCCACTAGAATGCGATAAATAAACATAGATCCAAAGATATTGATGCACACAAGATAAATGAAGTGATATGATTGAATCAGATTTATGGCCACTTCGAGGGGGCAGCTTGCAGAAAACAGAATGATATATAAATGAATTTGAGAATACAACATATGATGATTTAGAAGAACCTATCTATGCTTATTTATTGACATAAGTAATTAGCTAGGGGCAACCCCATAGTCCCATTTAGGCAAGCCTAAAGAAACACCTAGAACTAAACAATGTAAAGATAAAGGTTATTCGTGCAACAAGTCAGCCACTCCCTACCCTTAATATACTTATGAAGATAGAATATTAGGGTCATAACAGCCATAAAATTGCTATTCCTCCATATTTCCTTGCTTCACTAAACACCATTCGGCTCTTCTTATTCTCTTGTAAAAGAAAAACATCTAATTATCTATCACTAATGAGCTGCTTTAGCAGCCTGTGTTTGTGAGTGGCGTTCATCCCCCTCACATTCCATGATATAATTAACACATGGAGTTTTTTGCCCGTTGCCTCCTGTACAAGGCTTATCCCTTGAACGTGCCATACTTGAATTCTTGCACCCCTTATTAGACCTATTCAGATGATCCTTCTTTTTTCCCTTTTACTGTTCCCCCTCTTATGTTCTACACCCTAGAGCTGACTCCCCCAACTTATTTTTTTTCCATTGTTTTTTGCTAACATGTTAGAAATCTCTTTCTGGCTTTCTTTTACAATTTTAAATTTTGTATTGGAGTTTCTTGAATTAGATTGAGGGGGCCTCCTTGGTTCTTCTTTCCTGATTGAGGTGCTTAGTTGGATAAATTAGACACAATTAACTTTTCCACACCTGATTGGCTAATTATCTCTCTTAGCTGCGAGTGGGAGAGCATATCCAGCCTAACACATCATCCTCTTCTTCTTCTTCTTCACCTTCCTCTTCCTCCTCTATATTGTTGTTATTGGGCTGAACCTGGTTCTGTCTTTGGATCTCTTACGTGTCTTGAGTCATGCTCACTTAGGGACCTTCTTGAATGTTATGTTGTTCTGGAGAAAGGCAGGTTTCCTTTACTACTAAAATAAGATCTTTGGCTGTCATATTCAGCTCCTCATTCAGATTTTCCGAGGCTAGCAATTTATTTCTGCCCGCCATTATTTGCTTTGGTTTCCATTCGTCATTAAATTTTTTTTGCCTTCTTCAGCTCTTTGCAGACTTCCTCATTTTTTCTTTGATAATTAGGGGCCCTAACTTCTTGGCAGTCCCTAACAAAATGTCCATGATTGTGACAGATTGTACATCTAAAGGGTATATTTTAATAGTTGATCTTTTGAAGCATGATTGCTTCAGGCAGGGGGGTTTGTAAGGTTGAGTTTTACCCAATTCTTGCTTAAACAGATAGTAGATTCAACTTTGTGGATTTTGCCATGCATATGTATTCACCCAGCTTATTCCCCTCTTGTGAGAAGATTTCATCCCTCCAATATTTAATTGAAAGGCAGTATAATTTGATTCAGACTGGTACTTTAGAGAAAATTTCAGTTTGGTGTCAAAACCTCCTTCCAAGGACGCATATAGAGACCAGCCTAATCCATGAACCATGGGCCATTTTGAAACATTTTATAGAATCGAATAGAGCTAGAAACAATCTTTGTGGAAAAAGTTTTACCATTTAAGCCGAGTGGATTCCCCAGTGATGGGAAGGGCATTTTTGCAGATCCAATGCACTTGGCTAATGCCCTATGAATTTGCATCAACTACATTCTTGGTTCGATTTCTTCATTGTGGGGATTTATTATCGAAATATCTTTGGAAGCAGGAATACTTATTTGAGAGTTCTTCCTTTCCCCTTTATTCCCACTCTTTATAAAACCCCTTGATTTTTCTGTCCTTGGTATGCCATTCGCTTCTCCTTCTCCTTTGATCTGTTGTTTGCATGCCTGCTTGCTCGTGCTTTGCTCCTTGCATTGAAAAATTGCAACAGGATTATGCTAATGAAATTTACTGCCCACTTTTGCATTGATTATCCATCTGGATTTGCAAAAAATACCATTCTGTCACCATAATTACTGTCACTACTATTAGCAAGTGTTATATTACTGTGCGTTTTAGTAACTGGTACAATCATTCTGCTTTTGAACATTTTTATATCCAGCAAGATCTTAATTAAGAAATGAGAGTGAATCAAGCTGAAGACAGAATCTGCAAAGGCCAAGGAAGAGAGATCAACTTAGAAATATTAGACTGCTCGCACTTGAAGAAGATACTGTATGATACATGCCTGACATTGCATGTAAAAATATGATTAATTTTTTTAATGCCATGTGGAATAGAGGAGGCAAAAGTAAGACCACATTCTACAAAAATGAGTAATAAATATTTAATTAGTAATATCTGTAGGAAACAAGTAGCAAGGCAACTTGGCCTTTTAGAAAATTAAGCAAAGAGAGCAAACAAAAAGAAAAAGAATCACACAATAATTCACCTCAGCTCTTTTTACCAAAAAAATTGCTTCCAAAATAAAAATCTTGGAGAACACTAAGAATGTCTACCTGAACCTCTGCTAACATCCATGGCTGATGATCCTTTTAAAGTAGAGGGGAAGCTAGTAATGTGTGCCTGCACGGATCTCCTGGAATGTGGATGAGGAGTAATCGACCTTCTATGCTGAAGAACAATGGATCCACCTAGTGCTAGTAAAGGAGGATTGAGGTACCTTGAGAGCTTCTTGCAAAGCAGAACGTGGTTTCACTGATCTAGCAGCATCTGTCTGGGTAACTGTAGCATCCAAATGATGCTTAGTGCTCCCATGCGTTTGAACAGGTTGGGAAGGAGGTAAGTAATTGGGAAGTCTCAAGAGTTCCTGCAAGGCCTCACAGCTGAAGGTGACCACTTTCTCAAGGGAAAGAACCTAGACCTTTGCCTAGTGTAGCAAAAGAAGGTAGCAAGGGAATCTTGTGTATTTCTGTAGGAGCAATAATATTTCCCCTGGATTTTGTAGAAGAACACCAATTCCTTCTAGTAGATACTGAACCATTGAATCATATCCATCTGTTTCTTAGCATGACCTAGAACTTTTTGTGCAAATGCATTTAAAAAAATTTAAGGGCACATAAAGAAGACTTCATAGGCCAGCTAGCATATTAAAAACATTCCTATGTGAAATGCCCTCTCTTTCTCACTCAACATACAAGGATGGTAATAAAGAGATAGTCTAAGGGACAAGTAAAAGGGGAAAATCAACAATACAATAATACCCTAGAATCAGAATATTAAAGAGGAGAACACAACTCTTAAGCAGAAAATTGTCCATGATGTTTACTCAGCACAAGAAGAAAAATACACCAAAAGGGAGGAAGTAAATCTACTGGAAACTGATTTCAAGATTAGAATTAAAATAATGGAATAACCAGCAAAGATTTACCTCCAAGAATGAAGGAATTTTTACCCTGATTCTGCCTGAACCACTCTCATAATGTGTATAATTAACACTGTAATGTCCCCTTCATAGCCTTTACATAAGATTGTCTGAGTTAGCCTATTCAGTCGTTCGCATAGGCTAACCGAGTGGGAACTCTGGTGATCGTTTATCCAGCTTGGTGTAGTTGGGAGTTGCGTATTGCTCTTTTCTGGAGTGTTTTTGGTGTTTTCTCCCATACTATTTTTAGTAAGTTGGTTTTGGGTGCCGAGGAAGCCAGTTGTCAATCATACTATTTTTAGCAATGTCGGTGGGAGCAGTTGTAACCTATTTTTCAATGTTTATTTGGTCCAGTGCAATTATTTAAAATAACATAATGTTATTAAAGTTAAATTAAATATTTAACCTATGTTATTTTCTAAAGTTACTTTATAAAAAGGACCTTGGGAGACATAAGTGAAAATTATAACGTTGAAGTGTTATAATTTAAGTTGGGCGCCTAGGGAGACATAAGGGGACGTTATAATTTAAAATTTAAAACATTTTATTCCCCAAAAGGAGGTCGTGGGTTTTTGAGGAGGTTATATAAGGGCGTTTGGAGCTCATTTTTCATTATGCTGGATGAAGATTTTGGAATTGGTTTTGGTTTTGGAGGAGAGCTTTCTTCTCAGGGTTTGTGAGGACGAAATCCCTTGCAAGCAACATTTCTCTACGTTGTTGAGGGATATAGTCTAGAAAATATTTGGTGGTTTCACACAGAGATCACATCTGAGCTTCACTGGTGTTCGATTCATCTTTTCTTTTAGATGATTGGGCTTTATTTTGCTGAGTTCATTCTTCGAGACAGATTGAAGGAGATTTTCCGAGGGTTATCAGCGGTGATAACTCCCTTTTGGGGCCGCACCATTGCCTTTGTTGGCCGTACCACTTCGAGGGGCGTAGGGTTTTACATGCTAGTCGCCTAGGGTTTGGTGCAGCTATTTGGTGATTTTGAGGTGCCTAGGGCTGAGGAACACTTAGCGACTTTGAGGACAATGGAGATATCATTTGGTGAAGGACAAATCCATCATTTTCATGGCTTCCAGTTAGCTGGTTTCTACTACAACCACCTGTCAAAATGGCTAACATTTTCCGGGTATGTTGGATTTAGATAATAGATGATATTTTATGATCTGGGTTGTCGCATTTGAGCCATTCTCGATATTTTGATTGTAATACAAAAATGGAATTTTCTGCTAATTGCATTATTTGGAAAAAGTGAAATTTCTGAGTTTTCTCATTGCTGCAAGTTCTGTTATTTCTGCACTTTATTTCTGTTTTAAGCATTCAAAATCATTACCAAAACTACTGAGACGAGTAACAAGGGAACTGCTGGTTATTGTGTTAGCTGTTTGAACAATTTTTTTTTTGAATTAAATTAGATATTATAAGCATAGTTACCATGTTTGAAAAGTGAGGTCTATTCGGAAAGGGAAAAAAGTTAAGAAGCTCAGGATTTTGAAAATAGTCTTGTTCTATTCAGAAATTATAAATATATAAAAAGTAAAGAAAATATAAAAAACAAAATTATAGATATTTATAAACAGAAATAAAAAATGCATAAAAGCAAATAAACATACAAATTAATATAACCAAAAGGATAAATAGATAGCTTAAGAGTCAATTTTCATACATTTGTTGACTGTCTTTATCAACAAATGTAATTGTTGTTCCGACTTTATCATGTTGTTACTTTTCAGCATTAGGTAGTACCGAACTTGATGTTCGGTTGAGCAGTTGTGCCAACTACCAACTATTGTATCTTGGCTTTCAAATAGCATGTTGCACGTTGTGGTAAGGGCATTTGTATCAAGTCCTCTATGTACTCTAATAATTGTACTGAGCACTACCTTTTGTTAATGTAAAGTCATTGTTACTCTCATTCTTTTATTTTCTTATGGTATGTACTAATTGTCTGTGACAATTCTTGGTAGTGTAGTTTCACTGTAAACATTTTGGTGTCGTACCTTTAGAGAACATTGGGTCAAATTCTAATTGGTTCTAAAAAGCAACATTGAGTCGACAATCCTCATTGATGATGTCACATGATATGGAAATTTATTGGGTCAACCAGTCCAATAAGCTGTTGAAACAAACCAGCAAAGAGAGTACAACCTTGGAAGGGACTTTGAGTACTTGTGGGATCTATTTGTACGTGAGTACATGGAGGAAGAATCCGAAAGAACCCACGTATCCACATAAACTATCGCAGCCTCAGGTAACTTGGCGGTAATTGAAGAAGTGGATCAACTACTTGACCAATTACCAAGACTCCTTGCCAGGGACTATATTGGTTTACAAGACCTTTGGGTAGAGTGTGATGGAAGGCAACGAAAAAAAATTCTATAATAGTACGAGGAAAGGTGTCATCGTTAAGATGAAGAAAAATTCAAAGATCGACACCAAACCCTAGGGAATTAATGCCATTGAACATGAATAAAGGCGGGAGAAGGCATTATGGTAAGGGAGACCAAGAATAGTCTACCAAGGTCTCAGAGCAACAAGAGTGAAGATAGAGGTTGTGACAAGTGGTCACCTCTAAAAAATATTCTAGAAAAGTCCAAGACAATAGTGGAAGTTGAATCTGAAGCGGATGCTGACTTCAAAGCCGAAGTGTGAGCTGAAACCTAGGAAGGGTTAAGTATGTACTGGACCAACATACACCACTCACAACTACTCCTTCCAGAGAAAGAGTGCTGACCTTGCTGACCGAATATAGTTGGTAAGTCCTATAGTAGAATACGTTGAATCCAACATGGATTTGAAGAAGCCCCCTCCTTCCAAGGGAAATCTGTGTAAGGAATAAGTGATTAATTATGCAACATGGAATTCATTCCTTAGAAAAACACACATAACACCGATATAACGTGATTCACCCAATGTGGGCTACGTCCATCAAGAAGCTCTCTATAATAATTTAAACAAGAGTACAAGACAACTCTCAACAAGAAACCTCTCATAGAGATAACTTTCTGCAACCCGAATTCACACCAGAATTCCTGAGATGCTAAGCTACACCTCAAACTCGATCACACCGACCGAAGAGAGAATACAAAGCTCAAAAATGAGATGCAAAACGCAATGCTTAATGTGTTTCCCCTCACCCCTATTTATACTTTCCAAAAGCCCTTGAAAAAATGCTCCATACCATGGAGATAACATATCCCCACCAAATAAGGGAGGTTACAACCACCCCGGATAAACATAATTTCCCGATTCTCTCAACACCTTAAATCAGACCCACTTCTCCATAAAACGTGCCACAAATGTGGGAAGTGGTTAGCATACTCAAAAATATGCCCCACCATTTGTGAAAGTAAAAATTGCATGTTAAAATTGCCATGGTAATTTTATTTTTACCTTAGCAGTGTTGAAACGGGCTCCACATTCAACAATCGCCCACTTGGAGTTCATTTCTCCTTGAACAAAATTTAACACTCCATGATATTCACGAAGACCAACCAAAGTCGAACATAACCTCAACTTCTCCAATGTGACTACCTTGGTCATCATATCCACATGATTCTGGCTTATATGTATCTTTTCTAGCTTCACCATGTTTTCCTCCAAAGCTGTCCTGATGAAATGATATCGCAACTGTATGTGCTTCGTCCTCGAGTGGAAAGTGGAGTTTTTGGCTAAATGTATAGCGCTCTGACTATCACTATGTAATCCTCCGACTTCCTGCTTATGCCCCAACTCATTAAATAATTGTTGTAACCAAATCATCTCCTTGCTAGCCTCTGTAGCAACAACATATTCAGCCTCTGTGGTTGATAAATCCACAACCTTCTGTGTCCGGGAAATCCAACTAACCATTATATCCTCGATAGTAAATACATAACCTGTCGTACTCCTGCTCTCAACATCCCCAGCCATATCCGAGTCCACATAACCATGCAAAGTGGTGTTCAATCCACCAAAACACAATGTTGTACCCATGGTTCCTTTCAAATATTGAAGAATCCACTTCACTGCTTGCCAATGCTCATAACCTGGATTACTCATTACCTACTTACTACTCCCACTGTATAGGCTATATCTGGGCTAGTACAAACCATAGCATACATCAGGTTACCAACCGCCGATGAGTAAGGTACCTTGGACATCTTTAGCTTTTCTTCTTCTGTCTTGGGACACTGCTCCTTTGATAATCTGAAATGGCTTGCCAAAGGAGTCCCAACTGGCTTAGCATCCTGCATACTAAACCTCTCCAAAACTTTCTTCACTGTAGAAACCCCTGTTTCCCTGATTTTTGAAACTGAATGTTTTTTTTGGACTGTTTTTGTGTATTTTGATTTTTTTGTGTTTTTGTATGAAATAAGAAGAATGCGATTTTTGCAAAATAATTTCAAATAAATAATAAATAGCAGTATAATCTCTTAACTGGCTAATCTATGATCTTATTATTCATCCAGACGATTACAATAAAATATCTCTGTCATGCATATAAAAATAATATAAAATATTGTTAAAAACCTGATTTTTCTAGCAAACCCTAGATTTGGTACAGCCGGTATGGCTGCAATAAATATCTTTTTCTCCGTGCTTTTGAAGATCCGAAATGATGCTAGAAGAATAGGCGCTCAAAAGGGTATCTGCTGTTTTGCCAGAAAGAAGGCGTTTTGCCCTAGAACAGAAATACGCCCTTTGCTGTAACTGTACGGCCTGGTACAATACCGTACGGATTCTGTACGGTGGCAGTAAAAACAGTACGCCCTGGTACGGCTGTACTCCAGAACCCTAGAAAATTGTGCCACAACTGAAAATCTTGTTCTGGATAATTTCTGGATCAAACCCTGATGAAATAAATACCTATGAACCTCTGTGATAACCTCTGTGTGAAGTTATCTCTCAACCCGGCAATAGATCAGCTGATATCTCACAACCTCTGAATTGCACACACTGAAGATTGCACGTTCTTCAATGCAAATAGAATACTGGAAACCCTTGGCTCAGTCTTCTCAGAAAATACTTAGCAAAAATTTTGTCTTCAACATGAATATTGCGCTCTCCAATGAGAAACCCTTATAATCTTAAAAAAAGGCGCTTGCCCTAATTAGGGTTTCATAATTAAAAATTAGGGTTTGCTTCTCTTTTAATTTTTCCGTAGTCTAAAGACAATTTTAATTATAAAATATAATTAAAACGGCCCCCTTCATAATGAGCGCCCCCTTGGGTCAAAATGCCTACGTCATTAAATTACGCGAAATAATTAATATTTAATCAAATCAATTAAATATTAATATCTCCCTCAATACATATCCGATTCTCGAACCGTCTGAAGTTGGTGAACAAGAGAGTGATTTCGCACATGACAATACCAAAACAGGGGAGCTCCGCTGCATGTCAAATATCCCTAAAAAATAGGAGCTTAGACAAATGTGTCCGAAAAAGCCCGAACGAATGCCAACTGGAAAAATTCTGCTAGTCGAAGCCAAGCCAAGCTCCATCAAGACCTTCTATCCATCCTATCAGCCTACGAGGGTCGCATAATAGGCTAGTCATCAACTCTGAAAGATGTCAACTGGAAGGGGACATGACATTCACGTACTCTTCTTGGGATAAGATTAGCTTCCTCTCCTTGTCCCGAGTTATCCTCATACCAAGGATTTGCTTCGTTGCACCTAAATCCTTCATAGAAAAGGAATCACCAAGCTGCTTCTTGAGTACTTGAATTTTTTGCATGTTCTTCCTTGCAACCAACATGTCATCTACATACAAGCATAGGATAATATAATTACCATCCTCAAATCTCTTGACATACATGCAATGGTTTGACACCTGGAGTAACCCTGTTCTAACATAAAAATGTCAAATTTCTTATACGATTGCCGTGGAGCTTGTTTCAGGTCATACAAGCTCTTCTTTAGTCTACACACCAATTTCTCCTTTCCTTCAACCTCATAACCCTGTGGCTGCTCCATATATAATTCCTCCTCCAAATCACCATGAAGGAACACAGTTTTCACATCTAATTATTCTAAGTGCAAATCCTCTACTGCAACTATACCAAGCACAGTTCTAATAGAAGTCATTTTAAAACAAAAGAAAAAATCTCATCAAAATCAATACCTTTCTTTTGTGCAACCCATTGACCACCAACCGGGCCTTGTACCTTTTTCTTCTTTCATCCTCTTCTTTGATTTTGTATACCCACTTGTTTTGTGATGCTCTCTTGCCCTTGTGTAGCTTCACCAAACCCCATGTCTGATTCTCCATGAGAGAACTATGTTCCTCTTCCATGGCTTGCTCTCACTTCTTCCTAGCATTTACCTGCATTGCTTCTTCAAAACATTTTGGTTCTCCACTGTTAGTAAGTAACAAATAACTCAAAGATGGGGAAAAATGTTCATGAGCTCTTCTTACACTAGAAGACCTTACTACAAGAGTTTGGGGTTCCTGTGTAGGAGGTTCTTGAACTGTCTCTTTGGACACCTTACCATTCGTAATATCATCCAACACTGTGTACTCTTTTTGTTCCTGTTCCTACAACTGATCCTTATACAGGACTTTTCTTTAAAGACAACATCCCTAGACCGGAATATTTTCTTGTCTCTAAGACTCCAAACCCGGAAACCAAAGTCATCCTCACCATAACCAATAAAGGTGCATCTCTCAGACTTAGCCTCTAACTTGGTCCTATCTTTCTTGGTAACATGAACAAATGCCTCACATCCAAAGACTCTAAGAAAAGAATAATTAACTTTCTTACCAGACCAAGCTTCCTCAGGTATGCCTCATATACTAATACTAATTAGTGAGGTGTTAATGTCATTGAACTGGTTTTTATGTTGTCTATTAGTTACCAAATTTTCGAGGACATCTAACTTGTAACATGCACAACATGGTGGAGGGTGTTTATCATTATGTTATTTTTTTCTCTCAATCCCTCTCCAGGCACACCTTGAATTCCATCATACCATTTCTTAGCCAATATTTTGACATATTTTCTGCCCTATTTCATAAAGTCTCCTTTGATGGACATGTCCATGCAAGTCTAAGACACAATCACTCCTTTCCTGAAGTAAGTAGTTTCCCATCTAGTTTATGCCTGTTCTTATAAAGGGATTCCTTGGAGAGCCTATCGGCTACTTCCCTCAATTTTAATACCTTTTCATTAGAGCAGAATCTCTTCCTTTGCATTTTATCAGCAATTTGATTTTGGTCTCACTATATGCACTACCAAGTGATTTCTTCAAATAGATTGGCTATTCGTTTTCTTTTGGCTACGATGTAACTTATTTGTTGTTGTTTCTTTGATTTTCCTAGTTGAGATATGTTATTAGTCTAGTAATAAGGTGAATAGTTCATTAATCATGCTATAAACTGGTTGCCTTCGTATAAATATTGATGTCTTCACCATTGCCTATTTATTCAAGCTTGCTTTTCTTTTAGCTTCAATAGTTCTTTGTTTTGTTAGTTTGGTGTTGTGCGATTCTTCTCCTTGGGTTTACATAGGTAAATTGCAAAGATATTTCATTAATAAATGCCATAACAAAATCCTTGACATAGCCACAAATGGATAATGTTGTGCCCATTTTTTATTCTCAAAAACAGAGATGACTACAACCATACCCATAACATAAGTGGATATATATATATATATATTATATGCCTTTCCTGTTAACTACTTAGACTTTATTTACTAGTCGCGTGCCACTGATCGAGGGGTCGAAAAGCCCTAAATGTTCGGCCACGACGCTCAAGAATTCATTCCCTAGTGCAAGCCCAAGGCTATCGTGACAATACGTTGAGACGGCCATCAAATTTAGTCCAAGCCATTGTTGATGTAGTTGAGCGCCACGTGTTTGCTTAAACTTATTCCGTTGGGGGTCGTAATTGTGCCACTTGTCACGATTATGAGACCCTGTCCCAATTCTAATTGCCAAACCGCCCGGGTTTCTAAGCTTGGGAATGCTGCCACTTGGCAGCTCCTCGGGCTCTTGAGACCTCGAAGGCATTGGGGGGTTAGCCCCCAATGGTCGAATCTTCCCAGGGTTTCGAGCTCCGAAACGCTCTCAGGGCCTTAGAACCTCAGAGGCATTAGGGGATTATCCCTAATGGCTTAATCCTTATGGGGTTCCGAGTTCTGGAATGCTAAGGGTTCCGAGTTCTGGAATGCTGCCACTTTGCAGCTTCTCGGGGCCTCGGAGGTATGAGGGGATTACCTATCTTGCTAAAGCTTCGAGTCGTCGGGATGATGCCATGTGGCATCATTCGGCCAAATTTCAAAAAGTAAAATTGACTAAGGCAAAAGCCAATGTAAAAAGCCAAAGCAATAAACGACTAAGGCAAATATGAATACAGGAAATAGTCGACAAGGAAATTTGACTAAGGCAAAAAGCTGTTAGGGAAACAATAATCAGCTAAGGCAAGATCCGATTAAAAGTTGAAACCAAAAATTGCTAAGGCAAGGATAAATACCCTTATTAATGGATTGCAACCATTAAGATGACCCAACTGAGTTTGCAACCCTCAGAAAGACTCAACTAAGCTAAGGAAGCTTGCGTTTTCATTAAAACAATCCAAGTAGGGAGGCGTCAAGGCCTCGATCGATCCTTCGACACTAAACCAATATTCTCATTTAGTCGACTAACGGTAACCACCAGTTAAGCTCAGTCTAGCAAAACATCTCTTGAGGAACTGTTCAATCATGTGAGCCGATTGGTCTATTCATTGGAAGATTACACTTCTAGCATTATCTCAAAGACCCACTCGGAGAAAGATAAGAGGCCAAACAATAAATTTACTAAAATGTAAAGACACAAAGTCAAGGATTGGTCTTCAAAATTCTTTTCTACCATTAATCCTTTTCAAGGGTGACCTTCGTCAAGCCTAAAGGTTGCTTGCCTTGTTAAACTTATAACAATAGAGCCTAGCTCTATAAAATTCTTCTTTTATTATTAACTGGTCTTGATATAGGATAAGTCTATTGTAGATAGCTTACTCAATGCTCCAATCAAGAACCTTTTCACAAGACATTTTTACTAGAAGACATCGATATTTAGTTTATACATGTTAGTTTTAGGATTAGAAATGAATTAAGCAGAATTACAACAACACAGAGCAATGAACACAGCAGATACATGTTAGTTTATACATGTTAGTTAAAGGTACTGCCTTTCCTAGGCACGAATATACAAATAATATTATTTCTCTTTGATAATTATTGACTTGATGCAAAATGTTGATCTGCTGTAGGTGATCGATCTTTTCCTTGAAGTGTGAATTACTCTTACATCAAAAATTAGATTACCAAATGAAGTGAAATGCCTTGTATATATACACAAATTGAGATGTCTCTTCATGAAGGGTCGACATCTCTTCACCAAAAGAGACGACTTTTAATAAAATAAATTAATATATAAATAACAAGTCAGCCAGAGATATTTTAACATTATTATTATTATTTGAATTTGATGGAGAAAAATATCTCCCACTGCTATAAACATCAACACCCCCTCTTAGCTAGGGAGGTATTTTTTCAATAATCCTCGTCATGGAGTCTCTTGACATGACATCCACAATGACTACACTCAATTGTGGAAAAAATCACATCTCAGTCTCAGAGATGTACAAGAGATTATCATGGAGTCTCTCAATGTGATATCGGTTATCATGGCTACTCCCATGTATGGAAAGAACATCTGCACAAGTGCCCATCGCGGAGTCACTCAACGTGATGTCGTCATCTCATCATGACGTCCACCATGGCTGCTCCCAGAGGGTGGATAGACACAAGTACAAAGAAATCATCACGAAGTCTCTCAACGTGATGTCATGGAGTCACTCAACATGGCATCCATTGTGGCTACTCCTAGAGGGTGGAACAAGAGCTTTGACCTCAAATTTCTTTGTCACAGAGAAAGATGCATTAACAAGGGCTTTCACCTCAAATTTCTCCATCATAGAGAAAGATGCATTATCTCAAGTTACAAGAGATTACTGATGCTGAGTCTCCCTCTCAGCAAGGGCTTCATTCTCCACAACTCCAAGCTTGTCTCGAAAATGCACAAACTTCACTCTGGAGAGAGGCTTGGTGAGAATATTAGCGGTTTGCTCATCAGTGCAAATATATCTCAACTGAATAGCTTTCCTCAGTACCATATATCTGATGTAATGATATTTGATCTCAACATGTTTTGTTCTGTCATGAAACACTGGATTGACAGATAACATCACACAGCTTTGATTGTCACAATGAATAATGGTTGGCTCCAATGATTGTCCAAACAATCTTGCAAGGAGCTTCCGAAGCTACAGTGCTTCTCGAGGTACAACACATGCTGCAATATATTCTGCCTCTGAAGTGCTTAGTGCCACTGAAGACTACTTCCTGCTACACCAAGAAATCATCATAGACCCCAAGCTAAAGCAACATCCAGAGGTGCTTTTCCGATCAGCTACACTCCTTGCCCAATCAGAATCAGAATAACCTTGCAACTTTAGATCTGTACTAGAAGTATATCTCAAGCCATATCCAACTGTGCCACACAAGTATCTCAAGATATGCTTATTTGCAATTAGATGAATCTGCCTAGGTTCATACATGAACTGAGTGAGAGCACTCACTGCATAGCAAATATCTGGTCTAGTATTGACTAGATACATCAACGATCCAATCAGCGGCCTGTACATAGTAGGATCTACTAAACCTGAACTAGCTGCAAACTCACTTAACTTCTTCAAATTAGTTTCCATCGGAGTAGACATGGA
Source organism: Torreya grandis (assembly GCA_037957365.1). Taxonomy (NCBI): domain Eukaryota; kingdom Viridiplantae; phylum Streptophyta; class Pinopsida; order Cupressales; family Taxaceae; genus Torreya; species Torreya grandis. The sequence continues at coordinate 852,139 of JARHVA010001670.1, read as the reverse complement.
TTTACAATCCACCATCTTAAATCTTTTCAAGATGTCTATGGTGTATTTTCCTTGACTCAGAATAATCTCATTGGGTCTCTGACACACTTCCAATCCTAGAAAGTAATGCATAAAACTTATCCTTCATCTCAAATTCAGAAGCTAACTCCTTGCATTTGATAATGAGATATTTTGCTCCAGTAAGAAATAGATGATCAACATAAAGAACCAAGATTAAGGCCTCACCATTAACTATCTTGAAGTAAAGATTTGAATCACCATCATTCTTGGAGAAGCCCAATCTTATCAAGTATCGATCAATCCTCTCATACCAAGCACGAGGAGCCTGCTTAAGACCATACAAGGCCTTCTTCAATTTACAAACATGAGACTCCTTCCCATGAATCACAAAGCCATCAGGTTGTTCAATGTATACTTCTTCAATTACACCATTAAGGAATGTTGTCTTCACGTCCATTTGATGTAGCTTCCATCCCTTAGCTGCTGCAATAGCAATAATAGTTTTGATGGATGTATAACGAGCAACCAGAGCAAAAGTTTCTTCATATTCTATTCCCTCTTTTTGAGAGAATCCTCTGGGCACAAATCTAGCTTTGTACTTTTCAATGCTTCCATCAGTTGCATGCTTGATTTTAAAAAGCCATTTAGAAGATACAACTGAGTTTTCTTCAGGTCTTGGTACAATGTCCCAAACATCATTCTTGATGATAAATTGATATTCTTCAGCCATAGCATCTCTCCAAACTTGCTGACTAGATACTTCCTCAACACTAGAAGGTTCAGACTCAATGATATGACTCATTAATGCTACATAGCTTGGAAAGTTTTGTGGTCTTTTGCTTTCTCTAAATGTGCCTCTAGGAGCTGCAAACTTTTCTACCTCTTGCATTGTTTTCTTAGCCCATAGAGGTCTCTTTCAACCTATGACAATATCTCTTGGGCCATCAGTAGGTTCCAAAGGCTCAACTGGATCAATATCATCCTCTGGTTTAGTAAATTCTCTCTAAATCTCAGGAGGATGATCAACATCCATGCCCTGAGGAGTCTCCTGGTCTTCATTATCTATCTCCATGAATGAACCTTTAGATATTTTGAATGCAACATCTTCTTCAAAGGAGACATTCCTGCTGATCTCTATCTATTTCTGTCCTAGAATGTAGACCCTGTAGGCTTTTGATGATTCACTGTAACCCCCAGATGGTTCTAACTTAGTTCTCTTATCTTTAGGTACATTAATATAAATAGGACAACCAAAGATTCTCAAATGACTAACCTCAGGCTTCACACCTATGAAGGCTTCTTCAGGAGTCATATTCTCTAAAATACAATGAGGGCTCCGATTTTAAACATACATTGCAGTTTTGGATGCTTCTGCCCAAAGGAAGGTTTGCAAGTCTTGATCATGGATTATAGCTTTGGTTGTCTCAACTATAGATCCATTCTTCCTTTCTGCAACTCCATTTTGCCGTGGATTGTAAGGAACACAAAACTCCCTCTTAATCCTCGCCTCCATACGTAAGTGACGGAAGCCTCCAGAAGTGTATTCTCCTCCGTTATCAGATCTTAGAACCTTGATTCTTTTCCCAGAAAATTTTTCTACTTGAGCCTTAAATTCTTTGAAAATTTCAAGCACTTCTTCAGATTCCTTAGACTTCAAAAAATAAATCCAAGTCTTTCTAGAGTAGTCATCAATGAAAATTACATAATACCAAAAACCACTCAAGGATGCCATAGACATTGGGCCACACAAATCATAATGAATAAGATCTAGAATACATGTTGATCTTCTTTCACTACTATGAAAAGGACCCTTAGTATTCTTACCCAATGCACATCCTTTACAAGTATCATCATGCTCTTGACTGAGCTTCGGAAGGCCAATGACCATCTTCTCCATGGATGGAAGAGCTTTGAAGTGACGGTGAGCAAGTCTCCTATGCCATAGCTCACACGAACTGGAGGAATCATGCATTAATGCTTGAATTGGACGAATGGAAAGTCTATAAAGACTCTCTTGCCGAACACCAATCACTTTGTGATGTCCTCTCCTAGCTAGAGACATTACTCAAGCCTTGGATTAGCCTATCATTCTGACCCTCGTAGGCTAATGGGATTGAATAGAGGGTCCCCTGAGGATTGGCATCATTTCCAGTGTGCAGAGAGCTTCAGTTTGGTCTTCGTTTGGCTTCATTCGGATGTCATTTGCTTTACTTATTATTTTTAGTAAGTTAGTGGAGTTAGAGATGGGCCCCTGCTATTTTTAGCAAAGGGGGTTAGTCATATGCAGATTCCTTGTGCCAGTTTCCAGTTCAGATGGCGTGCAAAAATGATGAGTAATAATGGAGATATTAATATTTATTTGGCCAAAATAAATATTAAGTTTTGAGCTTATATTATTAAGTTATAATATAATTTTATATTATAACTTAAGTCACTTAAATGAAGGGTCAAGATATCATAGATGGGACCAAGTGAACAATTAATTATAAAAGAATTATTTGTGCACCAACTATAGAGTTTTAAGTAAAAAATTAAAAAGTGGGAATTTATCTTTTATCACACATCGGCCAGGAAAGTGTTTGAGCTCTAATAAGAAAAAGGATAAAAGGGACTTATGGGCTCATTCTCAAGCATGTTATGTGAATCTTATTTTGTGGAGAATATTTGTCTTAGGCTTGTAGACTTTTCTGAGGGTTTCGGCCTTCAAGAAGACTGTGAGTATCCGTACAGAAGAACGTGAGACTTCTGTATATCAGCATTCAGAGGCTGTGATATACCAGCTGATATTGCTTCAGAATTGGCTTCATTCGGGAGTCAGATTTGGGCAGATTTCCTTCAATATTGCAGGTTGATTGTACGTCTAATTTTTGGTGTGAGTTTAATGATCAGTTTACATCCATTAGTGTAGTGGTATAGTTGCTGTAATAAATCTGCTGTGTGCAGCCAGCAAAGAGGAAGTAAGTTTTTCTTAAATAATCCTGGTACTCTTTATCTTATATCTTCCTCAGTCTATTTCATATGAATAAATGTAAGAGTTTCATGCTGACTAATTGTAATACATGAAGCTATTTGGTTATAAATTGAATTTAAATAAAGTTTCCACAGTTTTGTTGTGCTTTAGGGCATTTTTTGTCTTTAAAATTGCTATATATATATCGAGACATTGCAAAGAAACAAACATAAATGCAACAGGTTCAACTAAACCACAGAGGTTAGCCTGAAGACCCTGTGAAGTGTTCTTATACACTTGGGTTGTCTTGATGCTAGAATTCTTTGGCCAAGCAAGAAATTTTCCCTTAGAAAATGCAACTTGATATCCTTTGTCCTCCAGGCTGAAATTGATACAAGATTCCTCTTGATACCTGGAACGAACAAGACATCACTCAAATGAAGAGAGATGCCAAAATCTAAGTGAAGATAAGAGGCTCCAACACCTTTCACTGAGTAGCAAGCATCATCTCCAATTATTACTTTCAGGTTGGTTTCTCTCTCCACCGAATCTGAAAGATGCTCTCTATATCCTGTAATGTGTCGAGAAGTGCCAATACCAATCAACCATGTGCTGCTATCGGTTGGGACATTGCTTGATAGGGCTGAGATAAATAGAAATCCAATTGAATCATCTCTTGATTCCTTCTGAGAAGAGACATCATCCACATCCGCAGTAGCAGCATGTTGCTTTGGTCTTGTTGCACAATCTCTCGCATAGTGACCATACTTGTCACATCTGAAGCATTGTATATGGGAGAGATCCTTCTTCTTTGATTCAGGAGCAACATCTGATTTCCTGTTTCTATTCCTCTTGAAATTTCCTTTTCTCCCTTCTCTTCCTTTCCTCTTTGAGGTTTGAGCAGCAAGAACTTGATTCTCTTCATTGATAGAACTTCGCCCATTTCCTCGTGCCGCTAGCCTGGATTCCTCTTGAATACAATCCACACGAAGGCGATCAAACTTGGGCAATTTGGATCTTCCACTTATACTTTGAATGAAGGGCTCCCAAGATTGAGGAAGGCCATTCAAAGCCAACATACCCAGATATTGATTTTCAACCATATCTCCAATGGCACATAGTTGATCCTTCAACTTAGTGATCTTCATGAAGAAGGAGATGACAGATTCTCCTTTAGCCATTTTGATGTGATGAAGCTGTTGCCTCAATGCAAGAGCTCTGCTGGTGTTATTAATCTCATACATACCTTGTAGAGTCTCGAACATGGCTTTGGCCGTCTTCAACTTAGATATGATAGGCACAAGGTGGTCCTTCATGGAATCTATCAAGATCTTTCTTGCCTTAGTGCCATTCCTCCTCCATTGAGTCTTCTCAGCATCATCGGTTGGTTCGGGCACATCATTCTCCACGAATTCTAGAAGATCATTTTCCTCTAGTGCAATAAGGACTTTGAATTTCCAAGAGGTGAAGTTTGATGCATCGTCAAGTCTATATTCAACCTTGAGACCGTTCACCATTTTCGAGGCTTGGATAGACTCCCTTGGAAGAGAAGACGAGCAAATAACTTCGCTGCTCACTCAAATCTGATCACAATCTTGCTGAAACCCGCTCTGATACCATGTTACTTTTAGGATCAGAAATGAATTAAGCAGAATTACAACACAGAGCAATGAATACAGCAGATACCCTGGGAAAACCCTCCTCTAGGGAGAAAAACCTAGCAAAATATATCTTTTATATATTGAAGGAATAAGAGCAGAAATCTGCTTTACAATATGGCTCAAGCACAAGGCTGATTCACAATAATGAAAGGTAGTGCCTTTCCTAGGCACGAATATACAAATAATATTATTTCTCTTTGATAATAATTGACTTGATGCAAAATGTTGATCTGTTGTAGGTGATCGATCTCCTCCTTGAAGTGTGAATTACTCTTACATCAAAAATTAGATTACCAAATGAAGTGAAACGCCTTGTATATATACACATTGAGATGTCTTTTCATGAAGGGTCGGCTTCTCTTCACCAAAAGAGACGACTTTTAATAAAATAAATTAATATATAAATAACAAGTCGGCCAGAGATATTTTAACATTATTATTATTTGAATTTGATGGAGAAAAATATCTCCCGTTGCTATAAACATCAACAATACAGACAAGCTATATTGTTATTCCCAATAACAATCACTCAGCTATTTATTTGAGTTCCACTCATATATGGATAGGCTTAGTCCTTAAAGGTAAATCACAACCAAATATATAAAGAGACACAACACATATTCAATAGGTTGATTATCATGAGGATAAAATCCAAGTAAGGCATACTAAAATTCTATTGAAAGAGCCATGTAGGCCTAAGAGTTGCTCCTTAATTGTAAGATTCTTTCCAGAAAGATCATAGTCAAAACCTATTGTTGTCTTCAATATTATTAGCTCAAGAGTTTTTTAAGATCCTATCTCACGTAGATTATGCCAAAACATGATAGGATCAACCATAGCACAATTCATACAATTGAACACGATGCTATCCCTAATATTAAAGACATAGGCAGCCTAATCCACTTGCCTTCTTGCAATGATAATTCCTTCTCATTTAGGTCATCTAAGAGTAGAGTCATTACAAGCAACTCAAGATATAATGTACAAAGCAATCACAATATAATAAACTGAATATATATATATATATATATATATATATATATATATATATATATAAAGGCCCTTAACTTGGCCAGGCTCAGATATGAATATACAAGCATCCATCGGAATTAATTTTCAACGATGAACTTATCACAAGATCTATAAATCATATATAAATAAGCGGTCTAATTGTAGATCTCAACAGTAATAATCAAAACATTTAGTTGGTAAATTACATAATGCTTGTGGCTCACATCTTGTCCCACAACAGATCATAAATGCACATATACATAAGTTCAATTGAGCGCATGCTCACATCTGGGTATTGTAAGCAACAAAATAGAATGATCAATAGTTTTAGATGAGCTCCTCTTTGCTCCGAGTGCAACTTCAGCCAATAGAAGGAGGGCCCACCTCCCAACCTTTTGCAATCATCAAGGGATTACTTTAGGCACCTTCGAGTTTAGGAGTCCCAGCTCCAGGCATGTTCACATCATGGTGCGAGGCAAGCAAAGAAAAGAAAGCAGTCTAGATGTCTTGGGGTCAAGGAGATGGCTACTCACAAGGTAACAATCAAAACATCTCATAGTCAAAGGCTACCAACCTCGAATCCATATTTAACAAGCATATAAACACAATAAGAGAAGACATAAGGTTTAAAGCACACAGGTATTCAACCGACAACTTAAGGTTCACGATGTCAATCATGAGAAGGTTTAAGCATTTTAACATCATGTCCAACGTGAGAAGGCCCAAACGATATTCCATCATGATGAATAAAACCTTAAATACTACATACAATATCATACTATTAGGAACCTTCCCATTCCAGTGCAAGCAAAGGTTCTAATAGTACCATCTATCATGGAGGAATGTCTCAACTCTGAACTCCCATACAAGGGCAAGGATACTATGGGGTGACCCAAGCACAACCACAGGTAGATAAGTAAAAAGGAGAAGTAAACCAAGCGGCCTTACTCCTCTTGAACATAGTAATTCAATCTAGAATTATAGAAAATTTATACAGTAAAACAACAGATTAATTAAGTCAAAAAGGAAGCCTACCAATCAACCCAGGTCCTCCTTGGGATCTTTTTTGAAGTTTTATTCTAGCCGAGGCTCTCCCTCTCCAGGCTCTTTTCTTGTTTCCCTTCTTCCTCCTTACTAAAATGGCAAAAAGTTCCTTTCTAAGAGATCTGCCTTCTTCAAATAGGCGTTCTGTCCTCCTCACAACCCAATCTGAATGTGTCAAGTGTCCGTTCTTTCCTTGGATCGACCAACCACTCTCCTTGCCAGCCCATGCGCTCATAAATGGACGTTCTTTTGCCAGTCCATAATGGCGCATGGCAGCTCCTTGCAGAATCCTATGGTTGCTTCTGAGACAACCCACCTCCCTACACTAGGGTCAAGGCAAGGGCAATTAATGGACAAGTCTGTATTCTGCCACTAGGCATTCTAGATGTTGGTCTACTTCGCCCTTATGCATTCAATATGACCAACCAAAGGTGGTTCGACCAACCCAATAGTGATTACAATTGATTAAGACACGCCAATAAAAAGGCCAAATGGCATACAAGGAATCCAACTTGTATCGGGTAAGGTTTAAGACAAGATATAGGTCACACATGATACGACAATGCTTGGCGTAGTCCTTGTTCTTTCGTTGGCAACGACCTGCTCCTGCACACTTATTGCACCTATGAAATCCCTCTATTCTAATAGTCAAAGCTTGCAACCATAAGCATGCTAGATCATTTAATTTAAACCAACGTAATCAACTTACCTAGCAATTTACAAGGTCATGAAGTGAGGTCAATATAGCACCTAGTGTGTGTATAGTTTAATTGTGGTTATAGGGCAATAATTCAAGCATTGCTAAATCAGACTTATCATCTGCATAACCCGCCTACCCTTGCAATCAGCACCACCACTACCATGGAAGTAAAACCATCAGATTAGCATAGTCACATTGTCCATACCTGAAGCACGTCTTACCGGGCCGTGGATAGCATTATAGTGCAGAGTCAAATAAAAGTATCAATGATCCCGCATACATCATGTATCCATAGGTGATCTTTATGTCGTCCCACTAGCACGGATCTTAGTCTTATCAGGCAATCATATGTCACTTAGCAATTGAAGTCACTTGTTGTCTCATGAGGTGCATAATAGGGTCTAGAGGTTGGCAAAGGAAGAATGAGAGAAGGATGAATTGAATAATTTGCACAATGAACATTTCTATTCTGTTAAAGGAACCACGTGTTGTTTAATGTTTTGGCATGGACACAATAAGAGGTTAAGGAGCCTTCCGTTTTAGCCTAGATTACATAATCTAAACATGATACAGTCTACCTACACCTATATAAGGTTCATAACTATTTTCAAACATAAAAGAAACCTAATCTAAGTTGTGAATGTAGACAAGAAGGGAAAAAAGGAAGTACTTTTACTATTTTATGAAATCTTATACAGAGTCATGGTTGTGGTTGACAAATATCTTAACTTGGAGGAGTACAAACATTGCTGTATAGATGAACTACTTACAACAAAGGTTACCTTGGTCCAGATTTACAATAAACATTGCATGAATTAAAGTGATTCATTAAATTTCAGTTCTAAATAACACACGCTTAGACAAAATTTAAGCTAACAGACCCTCGAAGCTTTGGAACCATTCATGTAAACAATGTTAGTTCAAATATACAAATAGTGCTTAAACCTCTTAAAGTTGGACAAAAGAAAATGAAAGATACAACACGATATTAATATAGTGAAAACTGAAATCAACGCTACACCACATACCGACAACCATTGCAAAGACCAGCAGCTTGTATTGAAATCTGTGTTGTCTTGGTGCCTCCTTACAAATTATTTTACAATTTGTTTTGTCAACCCCCTATCACAAAGCTATTACAAAGCTACAAGTTGCTTTTATAGCTCTATAGAGCTTTGATACTCTCCCGCTAAAGGGAATATGAAACTATTAGTTGCAAGAGATCGTTAAACTCATACAAAACAAATAAAAGTGTTTTGTTTGACTTTTTGAAGCCTCAAAGAGGAGCGTGCTTGGTTACTAAAGGCTATTAAGATAGGAATGCAAGTGAACAAAGTGGCCTTTGCTGTTGGCACAGTTTGTTAATTGCACTTGACGTAAGTTAACTTAACATAGCAGTTTTAGCCTAAGTTTTATAATTTATTAGGTTTCTTAGAATTAGGAAAATGTCTTGCCTTTTAGGCAACCAATAAGAATGCACCTTTTTGAGGACCAATAGGATTTGCCCCCTTTGTCACCAATCAAAAAAAGGAGCCCCTACCTTAGAATTCTTATTAATACTTCCTCATGTATGTAGTTTTCATTGGGGAAAACCATTGTGAACATTTTCATTCTCATCATCTGAGATGTAGCTCCATGAGAGTAGCTTGTAGAGAGGATTTATATATGTAGCCAGTTTAAATTCTTGTGATCTTATGGTGTTTTGCATATTTAAGTGATGAGATGGGCTTGTAAGGAGCATCTTGGGTTAAAGCAGATTTAGTCTTGCTTCATTTCTTACATGGTATCGGAGCTTTTCTTCTACGACCATTTGTTGTGAATATATAGCTTTTATCCTTTAAGATTTTTCACAATTATCTTTTTTCCTTGAGCATTTTTTTTCTTGTTCAAACTAACATCCTATGGTTTATAAAATTCTTTTTGGAAGTTTTAGGTGGATTTTATTAGGAAAAAATCAGTGGGAAATTTTGGGTTTAATAAAAATCTCCCGGGTTTCTTTTGTTGATGGGAAACTAGTGATTTTAGGGCATTTTTCAGTTGTTTTTCAATTTCTTGGGCATTTTCTATATTTGTCTAGGCTAGGGAGGTAATTTTTTGTGGAAGTTGGGAAAAATATGAAAATTAAAAAAAATAATTCAAATTTTTGTCGCACAGTAATTTTTTATGAATATTTGAAGTTTTGTAGACTAAAGGGTTTCACAGGGGATCAAGTGGCCTTTAGGTTACTTAGGTATTTTTCCAAAAACATTTCAGTTTCAGACCGTCCGGGGATTTTTCTAATTATTTTTATCCCAATTTATTTTGGTTTGCAAAAAAATTGGAAAAAAATGAAGTTACTTGTCTTCAAAAATGATTTTTTTAATTTTGAAAGACATACACGGCCTTGCCTTGTCGCCCACAGGTCTGTTACATAGCCTTCCAAAAAGATTCAAGGCCTGACCAAGCTTCGTTAAAGGTCCACCACTATGCTCCAAGAAGCTTGGAGGTTGCCTTGGCCTTACTCCATTTTAAAGTTTGTTTTTGCCTTTTTTGCCTTTTCAAATGTCCTAGCACACTATTTTGCATCCTATTGGACTTGGAAAGAAGTGGATTTTTGCTACAAGATTTTTTCAACATGTCCAAAGCATAAAGTTGGTCCTATGACACCCTCCATTGGGGACACCAGTTTCCTTTTTTTAGGGAAACCCTATTCATGCGACTTCAAAAAGGAATAACTTTTGATATGTAAGTATTTTTGAATGGTGTTTTTTTTGAAATTTGATAATGTTTCACGTACTTTCTAGATTTCTACTTATGTTAGTCTCATTCTATACAAAATTACAATATTTTTCTATTTTTCTTCTTTTTGCACTTATTGAAATCTGACATTGTACAACACGGTGCACAATTTTAAGCTGTTGTGTGGGGTTTATTTATTTGTACACGCTCTAATTATAAAGTGCCATACTTTTGGGCGGGGCATGATTTTATTTTAGCACATTGTTTTGCATTCCAAACATTGCATTGGGCATCCTTTGTACTGAGAACACCTATTGTGCTTGTTGGGACTTTGTTGGCATTGCATCTATTTTGTGTCACATTTAGCACATCTTTTGGTGCTTATTTGACACTTTTGTTGCATATGTCATGCTCTTCTTTGAGCACTTTTGTAGGCCTTGTGATGCCTTCATTTATTTCCATGTGCATTGAGGTACACCGTGGTTGTCATGTGCTTTTTGGTTTTTAACTATGCCTATGATCATGTGACCAACTCCTTGGTTTGAGAGCTGTTTTTCAAAGACCACTATGATAGATTCACCTCCACCAGTACTTATTGGTAGGCCCATTTATGCATTGTGGTGTCTTAGCATGGAACATTTCTTCACTACACAAGGCTTTTGTCCATCTTTATATGCACATGTTCCTACTCCTTCTGACCTAGTTCAATACAATAACTGAGTCAATTCATGTGGCATTGTCGTTAGTCACTTGGTTGTGTATGTTTCCATGCCTCTCCATCATCTAGAGGACAGAGAGTGCCCTTACACTGTTTGGAGCATTCTTCAGAATCTGTATGGAAACTATTCTATTACTAGAGACTCTTCTTTTGGGATTGTAGTTTTCTCCCCTATTTCTTGTGATCATATATTTTGTTGGACATTGGTCTTCTTTTTGTAGATCCACACTTTTGGGATGAGTTTCCGTTAGACATGAGACGTCTTCTTGCAAACTCTACTTTTGCTCTTGTACATGATGTTGCTCTTCCTTTCACAGAGCCATCACACATTTGTACTTCAGAGGATTATTTTGTCTCCATTGTTGGGAGTACTACCATGTTCTTTGACACTTCCACATTTTCTGATATCATTGGTGATCCACTTCTTGTGGATCCTTGTTTTTAAGTTTTGAAGGTTGTAGAGTCATGCCCTCCACTAGCAGAACAACTAAGCACAATGAAGAGAGCTCCTCAAGAGGTTATGCTGGATTTTAACAACAGGTTTCAAAAGACACGGGACAGGATTCCAATCCTTGTCAGGCCCACTCCTAACTATGCTTTCCTCTACTATCTAAGAGCTCTCAACATTGACATTGCAGTGATAATACAGTTGATCGGGGGAAACACACTACCAGATGCTTATGAAGTGGTAAAGCAGAGAATAGCTTAATACAGGCTAGCAAGCTCACACCTAGGCCACCAATGCCTTTGTTTCCCGAGATTCAACTACCTCCTGTCATCATTCCTCCCCTTGCTGCCATTCCTCCTTTGCCAACACTTGCTGCCATACCTGCACTAAAACAAGAAAAAGCTTCAACTAGTTAGTCTAGCGAGCTTCAAGAACTCAAGAATATGTTTCAAAACTTTGGCAATGAGTTGGTAAATGTAAAGAGGCAACAAGCTTAGTATAATAGACCTTATCAGCCCTCATATCAGCCTCAACAGTCTTACCAAGCCAATATGCCACCCTTCAAGGCAAATTTCCAAGGACAAGGACAACCCAACTATGCTAGGCAGAACAATTACAATCCTAATGCTACAAGTGCTTCCAATACCTTGGTCCCTATTTAGAACAACATTGCAAAAGAAGGTGAGGGTTCTATACCTTGGAAGCAATCATTTAATCAAGCCATTGTCCCAAACACAGAGTTCAATCAGAATTTCAATGATCAGTGGTAGCAAGGTGCTAGTTATGGTTTCAACCAAGCTCTCATGGCTCAGAATGTAGAAGTGCCTATAATGACTAAACTAGAAGAGCCTCAACAAGGCCAAGGGGCTAATGAAGAACAAAACCAGTTGGGTGCTACGATGGTCAACTATCAACAAGAAGAGTGCTATGCTTTCGATCAGCAAGGTAGTTCTAGCCAAACAAACATTCATGTGGCAGCCAACACAAGGTTCAAGAAAAGGAACATGGAGGGCAGGGAAGAAGCAGTTAAAGAGTCTTCTACTCTTCCTCCATTGCTATCAAAACCAAATGAGTCTACTGCTGCCCCAAAAGTTCCAATAACTCAAAAATCAGAATCAAGGAAACACCTTTGCACGCCAAAACTCACAGGTTCAAAGCACAGTTGTGGTTCCCAAAACACAAGCAAAGGTTGGTGGTTTGCACATCAACATTGTTGAGCAAATGAAGAAGTCCAATGTGGGAAATGCTTTCTATACCTGGTCAAGTGGATATCCTTCTAGAAGGCTTGTCAAAGATCAGTGTTTCAGAAAAGCCACCAAGCAAGGAGAGTGTAGTTCTCACTAATACAGCCAAAGAAAATGAAGGGCAATCAAACAAAGTGGTCAAACCTCCTCCCTTCCACATTTGTTTAATCATTGGTAACTCCTTGGTACACAACTGCATGGTAGACAGTGGAGCAAGTACTCCAGTAATGCCAAAATCGATAGTAGGTCAACTTGGTTTGCAGTATGGACCCCAAGCTAAGGGAGTGTTGCAGCCTGATGGATCTGCTACCAAGCCAGCTGGTATTATCAGAGGTCTAAACTTAACCCTCCATGCTTGTCATAGTGTTTCGCGGCTTAGGATGTAGTGGTTCTAGAGGTGCCTCCCCACTTTGCTCTATGCTTATCTAGAGATTTCATAGCCAAAATTGGGGGTTACCTAGTAGCAGATTGGTCCTATATGGCTTTTAGGACAAGGTATGAGACCAAGGTGTCTATCAAGGCTGAACCTATTGCCAAATTTCAGATTGAGCCTTATGGGCCAAGTAGCCCAAACATCAATTTTCTAGATGAAGAAGACCGCCCTGCTGGTCAAGAACTAAGCACTCATTTTGAGTGGATACCTGACATATTCTTAGATGAGTTATGGAGCGAGAATCAACTACTTGACCCTTTGGGAGGTGTTGAAGTAATAGACATGGGAGTTCATTGCCAGCATGAAGATAATGAGTTCATGCCATCCCTCACTAGGCCACAGGAGGATACTAGTGGATTATGGAAGATGTTCTTTGATGGCTCAAGGAGCAAGCATGGAGTAGGGGTAGGTGTTATGCTGATATCTCCCTCTAATGATAAATACTTTTCATCATATTCTTAGATGAGTTATGGAGCGAGAATCAACTACTTGACCCTTTGGGAGGTGTTGAAGAAACAAACATGGGAGTTTATTGACTGCATGAAGATAATGAGTTCATGCCATCCCTCACTAGGCCACCGGAGGATACTAGTGGATTATGGAAGATGTTCTTTGATGGCTCAAGGAGCAAGCATGGAGTAGGGGTAGGTGTCATGCTGATATCTCCCTCTAATGACAAATACTTTTCATCATACAGGGTCCAATTTAGTTGTTCTTGCAACGCAGCTGAGTATGAGGGCCTCATCCATGGTCTTCAGTGGGCCAGTAAGAGGGGGATAAAAAATTGTAGGTGTACGGGGATAGTGAGCTGATAGTACATCAGGTGAGAGGTCAAAACACAACCAAGAACCCCTTAATGAAGTCCTACAAACACAAGGTGTGGGACCTACTTGAAGACTTTGAAGCCTTCAATATCGAAGCAGTACCAAGAGAACAAAATCAACATGCTGATAGGTTGGCAATAGTAGGGGCCCAGTTTGACATTCCAAATGATTTGAAGAGGCCTAAAATATAGTCACATGTCAAAATGATAGTGAGACCATCAGTTCTAGATAATGAAGCTCACTGGCAAGTCTTTGATAGTGACAAGCAAATTGCTTGTTTCCTACAACAAAAGGCTGAATTCTCCTCAACAAACCAAAGTAGACTTCAGCAGCAATATGATGACTAGATTGTTCAACTAATGTCAAAGAAACTTCCTAAAGGGCTGGTCAACCTTGAGGGTCTTTTCCATGAAGGAGATCACATGAGGAAGGACAAGGCAGTTATGTCTACTGATGAAGAAAACTATGAGAGAGTCCTCATCTTCAAGGACAAGCTTCTCAAGCTTGAAAAGGTGAGCAATGAGATAGAATAACATGCATTTATTGAGCTTTGTAGGGAATACTCTGATGTCTTTGCTTGGGAGTACAGTGATCTAAGAGGTTTTGATCCCAAGCTAGCCCAACACACCATAGAGTTGGAGGCCAATCAACCTAAAGATTGAAGAGCTGATGAGAAAAGAGTTAACCAAGTTGATTGAGTCTAATATCATTTTTCCTATCAAGCACTCGTCATGGGTGGCTAACTTGGTGCCTGTGAGAAAGAAGAATGGTGAGATCTGGTTATGTGTAGACTTTAGAGACTTGAATAGGGTCTCTTTGAAAGACCATTACCCCTTGCCATCCATGGAGCAACTCCTTCAAATGGTTGTTGGTTCAAAACGTTTCTCTATTGGATGGATACTCAGGGTATAACCAGGTGTTAGTCAGGGAGGAAGACCAATACAAGATTGCTTTCACCACAAAGTGGGGCACCTATGCTTACAAGAAGATGCTTTTTGGCCTTTCAAATGCTGGAGCTACTTTTCAAAGAGTCATGGACATGGCTTTCGAAGGTTTGCTCAATCAGATGGTGTTTGTGTACCTGGATGATATAACGGTCTTCTCTAAGAAGGCTAGTGAACACTTGGACCGCCTGAGGCTGATCTTTGAAAGGTGTAGAGAGTATGGGATCTCATTGAATCCCAAGATATGTGTGTTTTATGTCCATGAGGGCAAACTCTTGGGGCATATTGTCTCAAAGCAGGGACTAGCCATTGATCCTGACAGAATAAGTGCATTCTTGGCCTTGTCCTTGCCTAAGCATAAGAAGGGACTTCAAAGTTTCCTTGGAAAGATAAACTTTGTATGAAGGTTCATACTTGGTTTTGCAAGCTTGGTTAAACCTATGACTGCTATGTTGAAGAAGAATCAAGTGTTCACTTGGACAAGAGAAGGCAAAGTAGGATTTGAAGCTATCAAACAGGGCATTGCTCAAGCACCTACACTAATGAATCCTGACTTCTCAAGAGATTTCATCTTGTATACTTTTGCCAACATTGATAACATATCAACTATGTTGATGCAAAAGAATGGAGAAGGGCTTGAATAACCAATTGCATTTTAGCCAAGGGCTTGAAGGGTATGAAGAAAGGTACACTTTCGTAGAGAAACAAGTTCTTGCAACTGTGAGAAATCTGAAAAAGTTTAGGCCTATGCTATCCAACAACAAAATATACCTTATGGTGTCTCATTCTGGAGTGAGAGACTTCCTTCTCAACAAGGACCTGAACGAGAAGAGCGCTGATTGGATTACAAGAGTCATGGAATATGACGTAGAAATCAAAGTCACTAAGCTAGTAAGAGGTAAAGGCTAATGTGAACACATGGTTGCTGACCTTCATGAAGAGAAAGAGGTTGTTTTGGTGACACACGATAACCTATAGACAGCTGCACCTCCACCTCCCACTAGCTGGGTCCAGGACATGGCAAAGTTCTTGCTAACAAGTGAGTGTCCTCAAGGTATGGATAGGACAAAGAGAAGATACTTCAGACTTCAGTCCATACCTTATGCTTTGATTGACGGGGTTCTCTTCAGGAAAGACTTCAATGGGTTGCTACTCAAATGCATAGATGATGATCAAGTGATTAGACTCTTGGAGCAATTCCATGATGGACCTGCAGAAGGTCATTTTGCCACAAGAACTACAGCTGTAAAAGTAATGAGGGCTGGTTATTATTGGCCTAGTCTCTTCAAAGATGCACATGCATGGGTGAGGAAGTGCTAAAAGTGTGCTCTCTTTGCAGACAATCAAAGGTTGGCAGCCCTTCCTCTTAATCCCATTCATGTAGAGCAGCCCTTCATGTAGTGGGGCCTAGACTTTATAGGAATGATCAATCCACCTTGCAGTGGAGGACACAAGTGGGTACTCACCGCCACTGATTACTTCACCAAATGGGTAGAGGCAATTGCTCTAAAAGAGGTCAACGAAACAACAGTATTGGACTTCTATGACAGTATAGTGACAAGGTTTGGTGTACCAACAACCATCATTTCAGATAATGCCTTAGCATTTGTTGGCATGAAGATGAGTGAATGGGTATTTCAGCTAGGCATCTACCTTAGCACATCCTCCTATTACTACCCCTAAGACATCTTGCAGAGTCAATGAATAAGAACTTGATTAAAATAATCAAGAGGACTATGGAGGAGAACCAGTGAGTGTGGCATTCAAAGTTAAGGACGACCTTATGGGCTGATAGAGTGACCCCCAAGGTTGCCATTGGTAATTCACCATTTGTCCTAGTATATGGGAGAGAAGCCAAGTTGCCCATCTCTCTAGAGTTACCTGCCTTGGAGCTAGCCCATCAGCTTGAGTTGATGGAGAGTGAACCTATGAGTGTGAGGATGGCAGAGCTCATGGAGCTTGAAAAAATGAGGGATCTTGCAATGAAGACAATGGAATCACATCAAACTCAAGTCAAGAAAGCCTTTGACAAGAGAACCATAGCAAGAGACTTCAAGGAGGGTGATCTAGGTCTTAGGTGGGATTCAAATAAGGCCAATGTAGGCAACCATATTAAGTTTGACAGCTTGTGGAATGGACCTTACTTGAGCCATGGATGCAAACAACATAATGTCTTTCAGCTTGCCAAGTTGGATGGAGAGGTATTACCCATCCCAGTCAATGAGATTCATCTAAAGCCTTGTTACTAAAAGGAAGTTGCAGCCTTGTACATATTATAATAGATTTTGTTGTTTTCCTCCAAGTGCTTTGTGCACATTTCCCTTTTGTTGTGTGTTTCCCTTCCCAAAGTGCTTTGAGCACATTATTGTTTTGTTTTGGGTTGCCCTTGCTGTTTTAAAAGTTCCAATCAGAAGATTTGCAGCCTTGCGATCAGTTGAAAACCAATTTGAGAAAGACTTTTGTGACCCCATAAGCCCAATGGATAGACTAAAGCAACTAGTCTTTTGTATAGACATGCATGCAATCCCAGGAGGTCGCCAGAAATGTTGGCCAAAATTGGCCTACATACGAAACTTTTGCCTAGATGGATCAGGGCACTCTCCTAGACCATTCAGTGACCTCTTGCTTTTATGACTAGTCTCTTTCTAGTCCTGACTTGATGATGCAGTGCAGTATCTTGGAAGGTCTTGGTGTGGTGTTGGGAGTTGTACAGAGTCCTAGTGCAGTGGATGATTCAATGGTGGAAAGAGAAGATGAGCTTCATGGCCCTACCTCATGGTCTTTGCCATCTTGAGAAGCTTTTAACAAAGTTTAAGGTAAATTTGGAAACTTTAAGGTAAAGGCCTAGAAATGGATCTTGCATTGCAAGTGAAGGATCTAGCTGGGTTTCAAGGTGTCTGAGCATTTAGGGGCAGGAAGGAGGTTAGTACAAGGTGTCAGAGATTCTAACAAGTGAAAAATGATGTCTAATGAAGCTAATTTGACCAAAGGACCCTCAAAAGTGCATTAGATGACTTGAGGAGCTTCTAAATAGAAATTTTAAGTGAAAAAGGTGCTTTTTGAAGATGTTAAATTGATTTTGACTTCCTTCCACCTCATGGTGTGTTTTCCTTATTTAGACATGTTCAAAACCATTGAAAGTCATTTGGTGTGGAAAGGAGTTTGGGTGCAAGAAGATGCATTTTTGGGCCTTTTGGAGCCATGGTTGAACAGGCTTTTGAGGGTTTTGCTCAGTACAGAAGCTCAACTATCATATGCAGGTATCCATGGTGTCCCTAATATTCCCTCTTAGGCCTCTGTAATCAGATCCAAGCATAAGAACCAACAGAGGCAAGGAAAACCTATTGGTTGCAGACTAGGCATGAAATAGGTTTCCTGTCATTAATGGAGCTTTAAGCACCTCAAAAGGTTTCTAGAAGGAAAGAAAGGTCACTTGCATCATGCCAAAGCTTATCCAAGTGTTGGATTCAGAAGGCAGGCCTCTGGTTCTTCATGCTAAGAGAAAATCGTTTTAGTGCAGTCTTGAGCGACTCATCAAGGTGGGGCGGTTTTTGTCTTGTACTTCTCTGTCTTGACAAATTGGATCTCCCAACTCTTGGAGCAGGTAAAGGGGTTTCCCAAGCACCTTTTGCAAGTGGTTTCAGTTCAAGAAAGGTCTCTGGCCTCACACACCATCAACAAACCATTTACTACTCTTGAGTGCCTTCAAAACCCAAGAGGCAGGGTTTCCTTGGTGTTGGCCCTTTAGGGCAGAAGTAGCAATGCAATCAACTTTGAGAGGGTTTCAGAGGTCCTCCCAACTCATTCACATTAATGTTTATCCTCTGGTTCACATGTGTGATCCCTAAGAGGTAGAAAACCTTCAGGGTGAAGAACATCCATAGTACCCTGTTAAGGTCAATTTCAAGGAAAGTTTGTGGTTTGAGGTCTCTATTAAGCAAGTTTTGCACACTTATTCAGTTGGAAGAACACCATGGATATGTTGGTAGCCTCCTCAAGCTCCTCTATCACCCAATCCTTGCCTCAGTCCGTACAATCAACAAAGGGATCTCCATATACAACTAGGTCAAACTTAGTCAAGATATGCTTCATGAAGGTATTGTCTTGAGAAGACTAGAAAACATGGATATCTCAATGAATAAGGTCAAACTATCTCCTCAAGTTGCTTTGAATGAATAAATGGTTCACCAACAGTCTTTTGACCTTCTTAAGGTCTCTTTCCAACAGTCCATACAAGACGCAATAGCTTCCACCTACAGTCATGTTAAAAGAGATCACCAAATGCACTATGGAAGGAATCTCCAGACCTTAATGGAAATCTTGAAGTGGATAGATCATTGATCCAAGGTCTGATCAACAAGATCATTAGGTTGATCTAGAATCAGTGATGAAAGATCACCTACAGTCCGTACAAGCTCTCCAGGCATTCAATCTTACACAGTTTGTACAAGTTGTGACTTTTAAGCATCTGTAGGTAGAGTTAGGCTCTAAAATTTGGTACAAATGGTATTCATAACTTGTTTAAGATTTCTATGCCATCCTTAAGGCCACATGATCAGTGGAAGTAGGCACTGTTTTGTCACGGACCTCCTGCAGTCATAAACAGTCATTCCCATAGGCAACCCACTGCTAATTTTGAGAAAAATGCAGCTACAGGCCTCTATAGGTAAGATCCAACTATGAAACTTTGTAGAAGAGGTGATTATAAGTGGTTTTAGCTGTCCATCATCTTCGTGAGGTCACATCAATAGTGGAAGCATCCACTGTTTTGTCACAGTCACATGCTTGTCTGTTGACAATCACCATTGGAGCTCAGAGGGCTTTTTGAAGAGTTATAGGTTTGACATAAATTTTTGAACTTCATTAAAGGTTTTGAAGAAATAAGAGATGCTATTGAAGGTCCTCATATGCTCTTTGAGGCAAGTCATACTCAGGTTTTCAAGTTAATGCCCTTGAGGGCAGGGTTAAGAAGAGGAAGCTAGATAGGCTTGTGTACTAATGGTGAAATCCATATGAGTAGAGTGTTATTTGAATACATCAGCCACTTGGTAGGAAGCTAAAAGAGAGGTGAGAATAACATGGAAACATCTCATGATGAAGAAAGCTCATGGTTAGCATAGAAAAGCACCAAACCCAACCATAAGGGTTACACAAGCTTAATTGCCAAGAAACCTTAGGGTGGAGAGATAAGGAGTTTTGAACAGCTTGAACAGTTGTAGAAGGTTGAAAACATGTGGAAAGAGGATAATATGATGAGTTCTAACCCCAAACTCACCTACAAGTCACTCAGATCTCCAACACCCAGATTAGGCTTAAAAGCTAGTTTTAGGCCTAGAAGGCCTATATCACATTAAGGCACCTTTAGACCTTCCAATGCAAGATGACTTCTTGAGAGGATGTGAGAAGTTGTTTCAGGTCTTAGAAAGGTAATTTCCAGCAGTGAAAGGCAAAGAAAGGCCATTTCTAGTCCTTAAGAACCTATTCGAATTACATAGTCTACACACTCATTTTGATTCACCTGTTTGAATGCTCATATCTTTCACCACATGAGGGCTTGGACCAAATTCTCTTAGCATGATTTGAGTAGCATGATTTGAGGACCCCTATGAACTTTAAATCCATGAAGGATTGGGTTTGGTTGAGGAGCTGATGTTTATGAACCATCGCTAAGACTATAAGCAGGGCCAGAATGCATGCAAAACCCTACAAGCAAACTTCTCTACGTATGTATCTTTGCACACCTTTTGCATGGGAACCCAAGCTTCTCGAGAAAGTTGAAGGGGTCTATGGACTAAAGATCAATGGCAAGAAGTTCTGGTTTGGAGGTCCGTACCTTATGAACAATCATTAAGAAGGTAACCTGTCTGAGTTGCCAAAAGAGCTTGTTTTGACTAGTTTTGGGTTTTTAAGCTCATAAGCCCATGAAATGACCTAAAATAACTTGGAAACCACCTAGAGCATATAGGGCACTCTCTGAAGCTCATGTTTGGCCTGTTTTGAAGAGAAATTGGCACGTGGGTGCTTAAGAGGCTCAAAATGGCATAAAAATACCCAGTTTGCAGGTCTTCAAAGGATGAAATTGTATAAATGCATGGAGGAAGCCTAATGGGACCTGAATCACCATTTTATGGCACTAGGATCCCTTCCTAGGGGTTTCTAGGGTGATTTGCTGAGTTAAAAGGCAAAAAACCCAAGTTTTTTAATGATTTGTGAATGGTTGCAGGTTTAATGGAGATTTTCACCATTGTTGCAGGTCTTAAAGGTGGCATAAAACTTCATTTTATTTCTCATATGAATGCTATGGATGCCTGAAAGCCTTCTATAGGTGCAAAAGTGTCTCTCATGGTGACAAAATGGCCTTGGAAGCAGGTTCTAGGATAGCAAGTTGAAGATGTGTAATGTCCCCAAATGGGACGAATTAATGCAAAAGGGGTTTTCCCCAAAATCCACAAATCTGAAAATGCAATCAACAAACTTTAGATTGCAAAACAATCTCACAAAACCCTTAATGAGCCCTAGAAACCCCAAGCGTCAAAATTATAGGGTTTTATGGGTAAAATGCAGCCAATAACTTGTTTCGAAATAACTGAAAATGTGCAGGAAATATTCAGAACTTAATTTGCACAAATAAGTACATTTTTTTCCCAATTTCTGAAGCTCAAACGCCACAATAAGATGGCAGAAAATTCTGATTTATTTATCAAAATTACAGCTGCTGTTCTGCGTGGTTTTCCTCTTCAAACCCCTACAAAAAATAACCACTAACCTCTAAAAATTGCTAGAAAATTTCAACGACCTATTTTAGGCATAGAAAATGCCGAAATAGCCCCTCTAGATCAATCGCCCCACTTCCAAAGTGCTGGAAAAAATAGCAAAAAGTTATAGAAAATATTATTGCCTTTCACAAGTGGAAAATCCTTCAAAAACTTGTCAAATAATTAAATAATAATTTTGCAAATTATTATTTAATTTTTTTCCTTCAAACCCTTCACAAATTGTCCAAAACTTCACACAAATTATCAGAAAAATAGCAAATAAAATTATCATTTAATTTTTTTCCTTCAAACCCTTCACAAATTGTCCAAAACTTCACACAAATTATCAGAAAAATAGCAAATAAAATCAGATTATTTAATTTGCGAATTTTAGACCAATTGAAGCCTTTAAACCTCAGTTCCAAGCTCCCCAAGTGGTTTGCTCCACTTGCAAAAATAGCATAATAAATTAGCAAACTCAAGATGCAAGGAAAAGACAACGAACCCCTCATAAACATGCACACAAACCCTCCAAAGCAATTCGCCCCACTCAGGGCAAGAACAAGATCTCCTTTGGCAATGGTGGTGTCAAAAGACATCTTTTAGATTGATTAATCACCAACAGTAGCGAACCTCTATTGGGCATGCATCCCAATAGTTTTCTTCAAGCATGAAGAACAAAATATCAAATTCAACATATCCTCCATTGTAGCCTTCACCATGTATTTATAACTTCCAAAGATGGTGAACCACTTTGGAAAGATAAAACACCTTTCCTTTTCGACATTTATTTTTGAATAATATATTAATTATTGGCTTTAATTAAAATAGTAATTAAAATTACTTTAAGGCAAATAAATTAATAATTAATTCATTTAAACACTTTATTGGTAAAAACCACTTTTTAAATATTCTATTAATTAATTAATTAATAATTGGCTTATGATAAAAATTACTATTTCGACAATTAATAAAATAACATTCTCCAAAATGGGCTCCTTTAGTCTGTGGGGAAATAGACTAAAGGTCTTCAATACCTGTTTAATCATGATGTAGAAATAGGGACATTACAAGATGGCTTGAACTTGTAGACCTCCATAAATGGAGTCCAAGGGATTTGCAGGTTCCATGGTGACTTTTGCAGGATGGAGGAGCAAATACGAGTTGGGAACAAAAGAGAAAGGACAAAAAAGTTAGCCCTCAAAGTTAGTGCGATCATCAAATGTCCGAGTGACTAGCCATATTGCCAAGTTGCTTCTAAAAGCCAAGTGGAAGTGGGGCGTAGAAGTCAAGTGGAGGATTTTTGGGGAGTTGAGGAGCAAGTTGCAGCATTTGAGGAAACTTCTAGATGTTTGGAGACCTTTCTCAAGATAGTGGAGCATGTCATCTTCCTTAAAACAAACTTTGTCCTCGAGTGCCTTTTTAAGCCAATGGGAGAGTTTGAAGACCTTTTTGACCTTGGAAGGTTAATTTGCTAAGTGAGATTAGTGCCTAAGTGGTTTGAAGGTGGTTGAGACTCATCTACCTCTTCCTCTTCTTTGTTGGAGCTCCATGGAGGGTGGTTAAATGGCATTTATTGATTTCTGAAAGCTTTCTTCTCCTCTCCCTTCCCTTTTCTATCCCTTTTTCTCTCCATTGTAAAGATATACTCTCATTTGACAAGGCAAAATCCTGTCAAAATTTGTAATAACAACCTCTTGAAACAGTAAGACAACTTATTTTACCTATTTCTTTGCCTACATCTAGTGTTCTAGTTAGCTTGTGCATGATTACCTTGTGGAGTAGTATTCTTCCTTGGTGATTGTCCTTATTTCTTGCCTTTTGCAGGGATTTCAAGGTGTTTGCAGGTCTGAATTTGTGCTCTTTTGATCATTGATGAAGGTATAGTGTGAGTTTTGATGCTCCTCCATGCTTCACCTCTTGTCTAGGGAACCTAGTTTAGAAATATTGATACAAAATGATCAGTTTGAGAGATTGTGTGAGTGAGGGTTATCTTTGAGCTGCCTTAGTGTTAGTTTCAAGCAATTTGGAGTGTTTTTCAGTTTGGTGTATCAGCCTTTGTATGCTTTCAATTATCCCTTTCAATCCTTTTACCCTTTTCCAAGTCAAAACTAGTAGTTTAGGTAATCTACCAAGAGGAACCAACTTTCTCTGGAGGTTCAACCCCATCATAAGATACCCACATCTTGGGGCTGATCCCATTTTGTAGCCAGGAGTGAGAGAGCCTGAAGAACCCTCTCACAGGGTGCAATTCTGTGCTACAATAAGTATCACCTTTAGTTCTTATGCACGATCTTCTTAGACCTATGCTATAGTTCAGTTTTGGACCAGTTATGGAAATCTTCATATTGCTGCCTTTGTCTTCTACTGTGTAGTGGGTAGATTTTCAGTTCACATGTTCCATCCTTCCTCTTACAAAAGGAAAACATAGTGTTTAGTACATACTGACCTCCTTCAATTTTCAGGTAGAGGCCTTTGACATCAACACTCTTCAATTTGTGCCTCACATTCCTTCACCAACTTTGGCATTTGATTTGAAGGAAGTAGTCCTCAAGGGTTTGTCTAAGCCTTCCTTTTTGATCTTTCTTTGCACATGGGAGGTGTGTGTCTAATCCCTCCTTTCTTCATGAGCTTTCATTGTACACAGGTTTGTCATCAGGTATGTTGTTTGTATCCATTTTTGAGGACTTTTGCCCAATCTTTTTTACATGCACTTAAGGGGAGGGATGGGGGGAAAGGGAGGTGTTGGTGCAGTTTGTTCATTTCACTTGATGTAAGTTAACTTAGGGTAGCAATTTTAGCCTTAAGTTTAATATTTTTCTATTTTACTAGGTTTCTTAAAATTAGGAGTGTCTTGCCTTTTAGGCAACCAATAGGGGAACACAATGTAACAACCCCATATTTTTTTAAGATAGAGCACAATAGAGTGTGAGAACACACTCTAATAATGAATGACGCAAGATAGTTCTTCTATCATACATGAACTAGCACATCTCCAAACAGAGAGCATGAATAAGATATATGTTTGGCACTTTTCTATGGTTAAATCACCTTAAGAAGACACTATAAGGAAGTATTTCATTCCATACAAAATATGGAGCTCGGGGTGTATAAGTGTGTGGCCACACCCTCATAAACTCTGATCTAAATATTCTAGTAGTCATCTTCCTAATATAATCATTTGAAGATGCTTAACCCTAGTTAAGTACCCCACTTGAACAAGTTGGTTATGTGGTAAGGATTAGGTATGGTTCAAGGATTCTCTAGTTGTGTTAATAGGATGACACAATTTCAATCTATTAAGTATGATTGGAATATGCAAATACGAAGTCTAGACATTAAACTCGCAACATAAGGTTCTTATTCCCTTTGCATCTATTAATGAGGAAATAGATAAGCAACAATATACTAATGATAGAAACTTAATCAACAAGTTCAATATAGCTCACATGATGGAAATTATTAGAATACGAGCATCTTCATTAGTTTTTCATTCATTCAAGATCAAGTATCTCATTTTGAAGATAAATCATTCAAACAACTTTTAAAGAAACCAAGGTTCTTCTAACACGATATCCTTTTTGACAGACAAGATTAGTCTTACCTTCATTGCAACACCAACTTACTAACACGTTCCTATTTGTATGCCATTTCTCATTGATTTCCCATATTCATCAATTACACAATTCATGATTGGCATACAAGATAACAACTCACAACCATTTAATAGTCAATGCTTAAAACATGAGTTATGAAACTTAACTGCAAGTTTACTTAGTGCTACCTACCGAGGTTGTAATAATTACCCTCAGGGTTTGGTCACAACACTGGTCTTAATCTATCTTTTGGCATCTAGCTTTTATAACAATTAAAAGATGCAATGACAACAATGAGATACCATTTAAGTAGTACTTTACATGTAACGATCGCAAGGTGAGCAACTCGTTCGATATAACCTTCGAATTAAGTAATATACTCAAAATTGCTTTGAATGATTATTCTTATATAAAAACAATGTCATTTGAATGGTTATTCTCATATAAAAGCAATGCCAAATTCAAGATTGTTAATGTGTAAAAACCTGATGCATACGATATTTTAAGATTCTTTTTAGTTTAATTCCTGTGAGGATGTACATGTATACATATTAACGACTTTCTTTCGAATGTGAGATAGACCTTGTTATCTCTTGTCTGTTTGTCCTCAAGTTGATGTGTGTGCCAATAACAATCAGTTCGGCGGACCACCTTATATCAATAATTTACATGTGTCCTCATTATAACAATTAATAATGATAAATTATTCTTTTTCATTTAATTGTTTATTCAACCAACACTACCAAATCGTTATTTAAGTTAACAATGGCATCCCAGTTGTGTTTCGAACAAAATCCAACTTCAAATATATCTGTCTACATAACATGGAAGTTTTTTTTTTAAAACATTAAGAATGATACAATATAGTACATCATCCACCAACAACCATGCTTATTAAATGTATCCAATTGAAATACTAATATGATACTAAAATATACGTACTTGCAAGGTATCCACCAAAACGTGGCAAACATCCACAAATATAAATTTGTGATATGAATAGATATTATCTTTATTCAATATGATAACTTATTCAAGAATAGATTTATCATCGCAATATAATTTATTATTTCAATTTTCTATACTGCAAGATTACTACAAAATTATTCATTTTATAAGAAGTTCCCCAACATAAAGTAAACTCATATTAAGACTAAATGCAATACCTGATTTCAGAACATTCCCAGAATTATATCTAAACAAGTAATCAATTTATTACATAATCTTGGATAAACAAAATGCATAATAAGCATAATACTTTGTAGAGTAGAACAACTTCGTAAGTAATGTTAGTGATTAACTATGTCTAGCTATGTCTAGCTTGGTGTACCAACAATCACATATATTCGAAAGATACAGTAAAAACAAGTAACCATATAACGAACAACATAGAAGCGAAAATACCTATAGGGACCCTTAATATAATCCAAGAACCATGTTGACATTAATCACATTCCATCTAATCTCAAGTGACAACTCAATATTAACATTGCAACTCAGCTTAGCTGAAAGTCATTAACGAAGATTCAAATTCAAACCCAATACTTCTA
The DNA here is from genome assembly GCA_037957365.1 of Torreya grandis. Lineage (NCBI taxonomy): Eukaryota > Viridiplantae > Streptophyta > Pinopsida > Cupressales > Taxaceae > Torreya > Torreya grandis. The sequence continues at coordinate 825,543 of JARHVA010001670.1, read as the reverse complement.
CAAATTATTTCAACATCTAAATGAACACCAACAAGGTCAAGAATTCCTAAAAGCCCATGGTTGCTATTTAAACCATATTAACAATGCTCAGGATTTCAAAGTCATAACAAATCTAACTATAGTTTACAATTTATTTATAATGTAGTATATTTAATCAAACAAGTAAAAGAATTAAAAAACATTCATACACAGTTGAGTATACAAGGTACTCAAAGAATGAAAATAACAATACACAAATGAAACTTAAGCTCTATCCATAGTCTCCAAGGTAGCAACACCTCCAATTGGAGTTCCATCAAAATAATACAATTGTCAATTAACCAAGCTAAGTCAAGAAAATAATGAATTGAAAGGGGAAAGCCCACCCCTCCAACCCTATGAGCCCTCCATTGGTGGCCCTAGCCACCCCATCCATCAGTTTGATGGTGGAACCAAGCAGCAAGGTGATTTCAAGGGTTTTGAAAGATATTTTTAAAATTCCAATGCCACGACAAGAATTAAAACACAATCTCAACACAAATGTTCACACCGAGTTCCAACTCGAACCCAACAAGCCATGAAATCAACCAAGTCCAAAGAAGGCTTGAATAGCTTAACTCAAAATAGACATAGTTCAAGTAACAAGCAGAGCATGGTTCGAAGCCCTAAAAAAACACAACTCAAATAGCATGGCCCAAGCAAATAACAGAGCTTGGCTCGAAAATAGAGCACGGTTCAAAACAAAAAATAGTGCATAGCTCAAGAAAATAAACAGAGCATGAGCATCAAAAAGCACAACTTGACCCTAACAGGGTTGAGTCTTGGAAGTAAAAACAACCTAGAACAAACACAAACAAGAGTAAAATCAAGCAAAGTCGAGTCACAACATGATATTACAAGAATGCATATATAACTAATGGCATGAGGGTCACTCCCAGTTCTATCAAGAACTATTATTCTTCCTATATGCATTACCAACATTACCCATAGAGTGCAATAAGCAATAATTTTACAACACTTACACTTGGATAACTTGCTATGCAGACTACAATGGTGGTCGTTTTTGGCCATGTCCTCCTTGCTTGCATTCCATTTCTTTTTCCTTTTCTCCATGGAAATTGAGAAGGCTATTAAACCCATGACCCCACTAAAGGTTGCAATAAAACCGAAAAAGAATCAGGTCATGGGCCAAACAATGTGAGCATTGTGTTCTCCACGTTCTACCTTAATTTCTGGTTAAACAACAAACTCGACAACTTCTCAACTTCCTCAATAGTCTAGTTGCAAAACGAATTCCTAGAGACTTCCTTGAAACCGTTTGCAACGAATAGCAGTGGTCTATAGGGTTTCGAGAATGAGTTGGGCGAACCAAAGAGAGACAATCACATTTTGCACAAGCTTTGACAATAGAAATTAATCGATAATTGAATCTCGAATAAAGTGCCATCATGACCTAATTCGAGCCTAGGTCAACCTTGCCCAACATAATCTCCATTTCATGCAATACGATGGCCAAGACCAAAGTCATCAAATTAATCAAACATGATGGTCCATGTAAATGAAGTTGATGGACTAGAATCCACTTCAACACTAACAATTCAAAGCTAAAGGCTAAAGTTAAGGCTTAAAAACAACACACACAAGACTGGTGCCCATTTCCAGAAATACACATTCAAAGACAACTTGAATCGACAACAAGGACTTAAAAAATGCTATCGACAAAAGTGCCAACGTAAGAAACCAAGACAATACAATCATGAAAGTAAGGTAGAGTTACTCCAAAAATTGAACAATCTCAGCCAATGCCAAAAAGGCTAAAATACAAGTTCAGCATGGTGCAGGATCCAAGTTCTCAAATAATTGAAGACAATATTCGACAAGTCGAAATAGTAAACTGATGATCAAAGATGATCAAAAGACAACGGATAAAAGAAGGAAAGAAGACTCAATTAGAAAACAAAAGAATACGAGTGGACTAGTGGCTTTTGGAATCTCGAAATGTCTCACAATCTAAATGTTGTAGTCTCATTCGACTAGTCATAAATCCTCGTACCCTGGTTGTCTAAATCCATTGTCAAACCTAGCTCATTTCACAGTTCCTTGCAATCACATAATAGGACATCAACAATATCTGGACAAATTATAATCATCACATGTAATTAACCATATGACTTCTGAATTGAACATAATGTAATAATTATGTCAATTATCAATTGAAATAAATCAGAGCATGATACTCATGTCAATTAGCCAAACAACTGAAATGAATCAGTGCATGATAATCATATGGATAATCTAACAAACTGAAGTAACTAGCAAAAGTGCCGACCATCAACATATGAAATATGCCGTAATAATGTCAAGTAATTATCATTGCAGAAGGACCAAAAATTGGGATATGACACCTTTTTGAGGACCAATAGGATTTGCCATTTTTCCACCAATCAAAAAAAGGAGTCCCCACCATTGAATTCCTATTAATACTATCTCCTGTACGTAGTTTTCCTTGGAAAAAACCATTATGAGCATTTTCATTCTCATTTTGTGAGATGTAGCCTTATGAGAGCAACTTATATATATATATGGTTTACTTCCTGTGATGTTGTTATGATGTTTTGCATATGAGAGATGAGATGTGCTTGTAGGGAGCATCTTGGGTGAGAGCAGATATAGTCTTGCTTCTGCATTTCTCACATTTGCCCCTCGTGACTAATCTAGAAAGCATTGTGATTTTCCCTTATTCGCACTCTGCCATGCTTGAAGCACATTGGATGCATTGCATCCTTCGTGTCACTAGGCTTGAAGCCATTCTAAGGTGCTTCTTCCTCTGCATCAATGAGATTGCAGCCAATCTGATGCGCGCCTCCACTAGCAGTGCTGGTCTTGAAGCCACTTTGATGCACCTTGCAGCCAATCTGAGGCGACTTGAAGAAAACTTGATGCAGTTCCACTTACCTACATTTAGGGGGACACCAGAGCAAATGTAGGTAGAGCACCCCATCTCACACCACCCTTTGAATAAGCTTGGAGAAATTCGAAAGTAGTGGTTGGTGGAGCAATTTTCATTTTGCCACAAATCTCGGGGATGTGATCAAAATAGTGATCATGGTTCTTTCTTTGGGCTAGTGGATAATGTGGATGCATGCTTTTTCTTTTTTGCGAACTTTGTTTTTCATTTGGGGTTTTTTACAAGGTTGTCATAGCACTCATAAATAGGATAGGACCAGTTATTGTCTTTACCCATTTATGACAAAGGTTATGAGGTGGCCTTGCATGAAAATTTGAAATTAGGGGGAAGATTTTGGAATATGAACTCACTTCTCAACCACTAGAAGTGTTGTGCGTTTTTTCCAGGTATCTCATTTCTACATCTTAGTGTCCACAAAAAGTGATTCGTGCTTGCCAAATTGAGAGTAGTTTGTAGTGACTTGCGTGATACCATAAGTAGACTAGACAAATGAAGCCACTGCCCCAAAGTACAATCTGATTGTCTTTAAGAAGTGACTTTAGTTGTTTCCACACAAAATCCACCTTGAGCAGCACTAACTGAAATATTAGTTACAACTCTTTTTTTTCTTGACTCCAACTTGCCTTTGCTCTAAGTGTTGCTGAGATGTCATCTTATTTGTGAAGCTTCTTATATTTCTGACACTTCCAAACCTTGTGAAGCTTGTTTCCACCTTTCGGTGGTCTTTCCCATTGCGATGGTCCTTATGCTTTGTGGATGTCTTTTATTTTTGTGATGCTTCTTGCAAAGCTCATTTTCTCCCGATTTGCATTGAACTAGTGATACTTGCGAAGCTCTTGCAGTCTCGTAGTGGCCTTCATAATTTTGCAAAGCTCTCCGTTTACATTTTTCCTGCTCTTTTTCAATTCTTTTGGTACCTAGAGCTTGTATCAAGGGATGAAGGGACCAATTCCTTCCTAGGGAAGCATCTCATGAGATTTTAAAGAAAAGGATAAATCAAAGCATAAAATCATAAGACAATATCTCGAAAGCCCAAACCAATTAAGACCTAAAATAGCAAATGAGTGATGAATGAAAATCCAAAGGGAACACCAAGAAGGGTTTTAGTGAAATGCGAAGATAAATAAGACGAGCTGAAAGAAACACTATCTTTAATTCCAATATCATTTAAATAAGCGTTTAAAAGGGGCGACCCTGATTTTGAAAAAAATGGGTGTGCTGGTGACAACAAATGACTAATGCTCTTGACTATTAGTAGAATCCAAAATGTTTGGTTAACTTCCAGGATTATATCCACAAATTATTAAAATAAAGTAAAATCCATTAAATATAAGCAACATCCCACAAAAGCATTCATCGTACTAGTACCTTATCCAAAAAGGGTTAATTATTCATAAAACGTGAGTGTTCTTTAACCGACATCTTCGAGATTTTAATAGAGTCCAAGAGGAAAGCCCAATCAAGTTAAGAAACAAGTATTTCCCATTGTAACATAGGTTTGCAACCAGTCAAGCATTTGTAGCTCTAACAAACATATTACTTACCTGCTTGGGCATTGCTTCGCTACTAGCCAAGCATATATAGCCCCAAAAGAGATATCTTTGAGTCCATCTATTCCTTGCTTTAGTGCCTTAAAGCATCCATAGTTCCGGTAGAGATTAATTGAACCACCTCAAATAAATATTTCTTATAAAGTTTTCTCATTAGTGAAGATTTGTTAGGGGTTTAGAAACACTATGGTAGGAAGAGGATCCACAAATTAAAGATTTTCCTTAACAACTATCTCTTTTATCGGCTTGTTGTCTTGTGGATGCTTTTCATGTGAACATTTTGTGAATGATAACCTTTACGTGGATAAGACCTTTCCATTAAAACTCATAAGAGAAAAAATGCTTATATAGATTGGAGGAAATTGAGCTTTCAATAGTTCGTATATCTAAGGAGGAGTCTTGCCTAAATCAAGATTCCAAGAAAGCTGAAGAATGCACCTTGCTCAACCTCAATTTCCTCCCCCCGAAACACCTTGCTTTTATTTTTCTTTGTTAAATATTTCACAAGTCTTTGATTTCTTATAAAGTTTTCTCATTAGTGAAGACTTGTTGGGGGTTTAGAATCATTGTGGTAGGAAAGAGGATCCACAAATTAAAGTTTTGCTTTAACAACTCTCTCTTTTATCGGCTTATTGTCTTGTGGATGATTTTCATGTGAACATTTTGTGAATGATTACCTTTACCTAGATGAGACCTTTCCATTAAAACTCATAAAAAAAAATGCTTATATAGATTGGAGGAAATTGAGCTTTCAGTAGTTCGTATATCTAAGGAGGAGTCTTGCCTAAATCAAGATTCCAAGAAAGTTGAAGAATGCACCTTGCTCAACCTCAATTTCCTCCCCTCGAAACACCTCACTTTTATTTTTCTTTGATAAATCTTTCACAAGTCTTCGATTTCTTATAAAGTTTTCTCGTTAGCGAAGACTTGTTAGTGGTTTAGAATCATTTTGATAGGAAGAGGATCCACAAATTAAAGATTTGATTTAACAACTATCTCTTTTATTCGCTTATTGTCTTGTGGATGCTTTTCATGTGAACATTTTGTGAATGATAACCTTTACCTGGATATGACCTTTCCATTAAAACTCATAAGAAACAATGCTTGTATAGATTGGAGGAAATTGAGCTTTCAATAGTTCGTATATCTAAGGAGTCTTGACTAAATCAAGATTCCAAGAAAGCTGAAGAATGCACCTTGTTCAACCTCAATTTCCTTCCCCCGAAACACCTCGCTTTTATTTTTCTTTGATAAATCTTTCATAAGTCTTCGATTTAGCCTTGCAGGGGATTCAAACAAAATAGACCTTATAACAAAAGGAGAGACATAACCTATCCTGCCAAAGAAACACAAGGAAAGATAAAAGAGAACACAACAAAGCAGCCAAAAAAAAAAAAACCTATACCATCGCAACCATGTTAACTTAAGGAACTTAGGGAGTATAAACTAGGAAATAGTGCTTCAGGTATCGTCCATTGGTTGGAAGAGCTTGGTTTCTGCCATCAAGCGTTTTCAAGTGTAATGTATTCTCTCAAGATTTCTAGTATATGATGTGGGCCTAGCCATAGAGGTTCTATCTTGGTATGCTACTCATTCTTCTTATGGGCCTTGTCCCACATGAGTACCAGGTCTGCAATTCAGAATGCCTTGTTTGTGGCTCTTTTGTCCAACGATATTTTGACCACCTCTTGATGCTTGCTGAATTGATTTAAAGCCTTTTCTCTAATTTCTTCGATCCTAAATATGTCAAGAAACATCCTCTCAACTAGATCACTTTCCCCTGCATACTCTTGGACAAATTGATAAGTGGGAATCATCAAGTTGGTAGGGAATATGGGATTTTGCTTCTAAACCAATTGGTAATGGGATTTTTTCAAGGCATCTTTGATTCTGGTCCCATCTACCCCTAAAACATATTTTAAGAGAGAATGCCAAGTCCTTGGATTTTTGTGTACAATCATCTTGATAACATTTAATAAGTTTTTTATTTGTGGACTTATCCACCCCATTACATTGGGGGTAATAATTAGAGACAAATTTCAGGACAATCTTGTTATCATATGCCCACTTGTTGAATTTAGTAGACTTGAAAGTGAGATCATTGTCACATACCATAGAGTAGGGAGCCCCAAACTTTGTGAGGATGTTCTCTTTTAGGAACTTGATAAATTCTACAACAATGTTTTATTTGGTACCAATGACTTTAGACCATCAGGTATAGTAATATGCTGTAATCAACACAAACCTGTGCCCCAAACTTGAGTTTGGATTAATGACTCCCACAAAATCAATTCACCATTGAGTTTAATGTTAATGCTCAATTACTAGGTGGAGTGGCATTGCAAAGTTCTCTCTACGAAGACAAACTTGGAACTCATTGTAAGTCTAGATGTTATAAAGTGTTTTTTTTGAAAATTGTGGGTCAATAATACCTTGCCTCGAGGATCTTATGGGCCATAGTATCTCGTGAGGAGTGTTCACTTCCTAATCCTCCGTATAATTGCTTTATGACTTGCCAAGCCTCTTTTTTGTTTAGTCATATAAGGTAAGTGCCCTTAGTTTTTTTCTATATAAGACACTTGCCTTGAACATATAATGAGAGGCTTTAATCTTCAATGCCCTCCTCTTGGTGGAATTCAAGTTGCTTGGACAATTCCCTGTGGTAAGATAGTACACTATGTCCTTACACTAGGAATCCACACTCATTGAGATCCTCCATTTGGTAGCGAACATCAATGTGGGTTTTCACTGTATCCATTTTAGGCTTCTTTCTAGAGTTTCCCTCAGCTATCATTTGATAGATTCCTTGCTCTTGATGATCTTTACTGGCTTTATTTTCTTGTCCTACTCTTGGATCACAAAGCCATTTCCCTCTTTTCTCACCCAACTATGTTTGGCAGAACAATGCCTTAATGGAAGGATAAGGGACAATAGCGTGTATTCTACTCCTTAAGATGTATCATCTAAATTTCTTGATAGCTTCAACCAGAGTGTAAGCTTGCTTTTTTGGTAGTGGATAGCTTAGCTCAACTTCTTTGAAGTTGGAGTTCATGAAGGCAATGGGCCTTTCATTTTCTCTCCCATGTCTCTAGGTTAGCACCACAATGATGGAATCTTCCGAGATGAATGCGTAGATATAGGAATCCATTGAGCAGTTTGGACTACTAAGCACTAGGGCAATGCCAATAGATTTCTTGATATCTTCGAAGGCTTGTTTGGCCTTTTTGCTCCATTTGACTTTAGTGCCTTGTTTCAACATGACATTCAAGGGTTTTATTATATCCACAAAATCAGAAATGAATTTTTCTTACAAACTTTATTTTTCCAAAGAAAGGTTTTATTTGTTTTTTTACTATTTGGGTGTGGGATTTATAAAATGTTATCAACTCTATCAGGGTCAGTAGATATACCTTCTTTAGAGACCACATGCCCCAACAACTTACCCTCAGACACTTCGAAAATTCTTTTCTTAGGGTTCAAAGAGATACCATATTGCTTGCAGTGTTTGAAGATTCCTCGTGGACGATCCGGATGCTTAGACCTGGCTTAAAAACCATAGTTATATCATCCATGTCAATCACAATAATTTATTAACCACACCTTTGAATGTAGTGTCCATATCACTTCGAAAAGTAGCATTGACTTTAATCAAGCCAAAAGGCATGTGTTTATAAGCGAATGTGCTCCACTCGGGGGTGAAAGAAATTTTAAATCTATCCTTTTGATCAACATCACTTGATTATAACCAAAAACTCCACCTAGCAAGGATATCATTTTTGACCCATTGACCATTTATAAGACTTCATCAATAGAAGGCACTGGGTAGCTATCCTTCTTCGAGCCTCTATTCAGACTTCATAAGCCCACACAAAGTCTTATCTCAACATTCTTCTTCCTAACTGGGACAAGGTTAGCTACCCAAGTGGAATGTTTAACCAAGAAGATAATCTGTCGGACATGAGTTTCTGCACTTCTTTATGAATGATCGTTTCGAGTTAGGGGTTAATTGGCATTTCCTTTGCCTAAAGGGCTTCAAATCACATAAGGCTTTAGAAGAATAGTGTGGGTCATGACTATGGGATCACTAGTTTTGAGGTCATTATTAGTCCAAGCAAAGACATCCTTATATTTGGTGAGAAATTCTTTGAAACTCCACCATTCTTCAGTGGACCAATAATTTCCTAACTTGACCACTTGGGGATCCTCCTCCGTTCCCAAGTTCACCTGCTCATAATCTTATACTTGTAAAGAGTTATTCTTACCATCATATTTGGGGTTCATCTAGCTTTAAGATCAAAAGGTTTTCCTTGAGAAATCAAACAATTGGAGATTTTGTTGGTCTTGAAGTTGATTATGCCTTACTCTTCATCAATCTCTAGGGATTTTGTATGCTCCTTTTTGTCAATGATATGATTTATGAAAACATTGGCACTTGTTATAAACTGAAGAATATGCTGCTCATCATTAAAAAAATGAAAGTTATCAATGTTTTTCAGAACGGAAGGATTTGAAATCATTTTAATAGAAAATTTCTTGAATGAAGTATTAGCCAAAGGCTAAGTAGCCGGTTCGTTTTGGGTATGGGTTAGGTGCGATGACTCGGGTTCACTAGTAAGACAATTTGTTTTAATCCTAGCCACGACTTGGGTACAATTGTACAAAATATTTCCCATACCCAAAATCCTATATATATATATATATATAATGCTTGGAAATGAAATGATGCAGAAATGTCCGTACAATAATTTATAAAAATATATAAAAAATGCATAATAATCATTTTTATTGCATAAAAGATAAAACACTTAAAAAATATAGTATTCATGAAAATTTAAGACATTTAGCATGCTTAAAACTAAGTTTTTTAGGTTAGCTTAGTTAGTTTTAGGTTACTGTATTAATTTTGAATTTTTTTCTTGGTGCCAGAAATGCCTTGTAAATGCTCGAGTAATTGCTGGAAATGGCACAGCTGCTTCTAGGTTGTTTACGGCAAGTACTTGGGCTATGGTGTGTTTCAAAGGCTCTCGGGGCGTTTCAATTCACGTTACACTCCAAAAATGGTTCCCCTTGGAAACACCCCATGATTCTGTTGTTTCTTGCGTCTTAGTCTTATTGTGAAAAAAATAAAAATAAAACAAGCAAAACCCTATGGGTTCATCCCGGGTATGTCTGAGATAGCCCAGGTTCCCTTGAGTTCTTCAATAGAAGAATCCAACCGAACTTGAGTTGTTCCAAACAAACCCGGAACCAACCCATAGTGTAATATGAACCGTACGTGTTTCTAGTACATATTGATCTCAAATTAGGGTGGCGTGAATCAGTATACCAGGTCAGTGGTGATAAAGTGGTAGGCGAGCTAGCCAAAGAATCTACCAGTTTGTTTTGGTCTCTAAGCACTGCAACAATGTTAAAAGCATGAAAGTTTTCCATCAAATCCCAAATTTTATATTTATATTTGCTAAAAAAACATGTAGAGCTACATTGGATTCAAAATTTTACTTGATTCACAATTAGTTCAAAGTTGTCAACAACCTTTAACATCTTTTTTTTATGTGCTATTGCGAATTGGAGGCCCAAAAGAAAAGCTTCATTTTAGGCAATGTTTTTTGTACAAGGGAATTGCAGCCTGAGCAGCGTGTAATTGCTTATCTTGGTGATTGGTTAGCACTCCACCTACTTCAGATCCTTGCTTAGACTTAGCACCATCAAATTGTTATAGCCACAATTTGTTCCCAACTTGTTCTTCTCTTTGAGCCACATTATCTTTGAAATTCAATCTATAGACTGCAACTTCAGTTGACATTGATTCAACATTTTCGTTCTTTGATGAGATTCAATGATCTTGTATTTCATGTTGGCTTCTCTCTCGATTCTGATTTTTTTCGGCATACCTCTCTCAGGAAGCCACATGCAAAGAGAAGTCAATGGCAACGTAGCCATTCAAGGCTCTCAACCAATCCCTACTCATCTCCGCTACCTGAATATCAATAAACTACTGCACATGATGGTCAAAACCTAGTTGCATATGAATTAGTTAATTGTCTATTCACTTTTACCTTTGACTTGTCGAATTGTGCATCTCTTTTAATAGACCTGGCAGGTGTTCAGCCTAATTTTTTGCAAATAGAGTAAGGAATAACATTGGCAGAAGCTCCAGATTCTACTAAACAATTCTGCAAGTTCTTGCCAAAGATTCTTACGGTAAGCAAAACAGTGGTGTCTCTCTCTTTCCTCTATAGGAAACTGCATTTATCTGAGTCAAGGCATTCTTACCCTTTCTCCAATGGGTCTCAACTAATAGTCTCTTTGCTTGGTGAACTGGTCTAAATCATGCACGTTAATATTAGATTTACCCTTCTTGAGTGATGGTATTCTTTGATTGGGTGTACCAGGCCCTTGGGAGATGGTGGATATTGGAAGTGTTGGCCAGATTTGGCCTACGTACAAAACTTTACCTGGATGTAGTGCAGTCTTCTGAAGGTCTTGACATGGATTGAGGAGTTGAGTAGAGTACCTGTTAACTAGGTGATCCAAGGGTGAAAGGAGAAGATCACATATTGCTTGCAAGGCTTTTGAAACACTTTAAGCAAGCTTAAAGTATAATTTGTTGATCTTTGAGAAGCAGGTCCAAAATTGCAAATGGAGGATCCAAGCAAGTTTCCATGGTGTTCAAGCATTCAGGGGGCACGAATCAGATTTGCACAGACCTTAGAAATTCATCCCAGCTTTGAAAGGTCGAACAATAGTTCCTAGCAAGCTTTGAAGGCCCAGACCGTCATGGGATGTCATGCAGAAATGAACAGGTCAGTTTGCTTGTGCATTTTATAAATCTACTCAGGAAGCCTCTCAAAGCCAAATGATCACATGGAGATGACGCTTTTCGTGCCCAAATCATCCCCTGCAAATTTCGTATCTTGGTGAGTTTTCTACGTCAAGATATAAGCCTTCAAAGTTAAGTTAGCAGAGTGTGACGTGCACGGGGACGTCAAAATAAAACCACGGGAAGTAGCCGTTTTAATTCAAATACTCCAAAGGATCTTGAAATTGAATGCAAGAGTGACAAGTGTCAAAATCTCGGGAGCTTGGAGCAGATCTAATGGCGCACGGGCGGTTGTTGAGTCAGTGGGTCCAGATAGATCAATGGAGCGCATGCAACCTACAAAGCAGATCTAACGACGAGCGATGGGTCAAAAGGTCAATGGATCCTAAGAGCAAATACACAAACGACAAGTGTCTTAACCGCGTTAGACTAGCCGAAGATCTATGGCTCGCATCCATTCGTACAACAGAGGATCAACGGTGCGTGCAAGGTCAATAAGTCAATAAGGCTCAAATTGTGCACGGAAACGACAAGTGTCTTAATTTGATAGGTCCGAATCAATGATTGACGGCCAACGAACAAAGTCGAACTCGAGAGCCTTCTAATGGAGGTTGACGAAGTGGTTTCAACCCAGTCTCAGGCAAGCGAATGCATAGAGCCGAGTTCGAATACGATCCAGGTTGAGCCAGAACGGAATTTTTAAGATTGAGTGTCGCCATTAAAGATCTACAGAGGCAGAATAGGTCTTTTCAAGTCTAATAGAGATCGAAGGGTGGGCTACTAAGTTGTTCGAGTGATGTAAGTGCATCTAGGTGGATATGGTGACTATATGAAAACCAGTAAATGGGATTGGTTTTTCATCTATAGTAAATATATGTTTAGGGGTTGTAGTAAAGAGCATGCCAAGAAATAATTATGATAGTCATATCCTCAATAATTCAGTAGGAACACACAGGCACCTAAAGCATATATAGACATGGCTCTGTCAGGTCCAAAGATATGAGGATTTTGTCTTTATACTGAAGCCAAGTAGAACATGGTGTAGAGTTCCAAAGAGGAAATCTGGTGGTTGGAGAATGTAGATGGAGCATTCAATGCATTTTCAAGGAGTTTTGCTTTCCTAATAAATCATGACCCATCGTCCTCAACACATTCTTGTTTTCTCGTATGCTTCTCAGCGAATGGGAAGTCTCGAAGGCTATTGGGACAAACGAAGGTTAATTTGCTCATGAAGGATTAGTCTTGATTGGATCAAAATGTGGTTGAGCATTCAATGAAAGGTGGTGGTAGCTCGTTCATTGATGGCGAGTTCCCTCGGACTCTCCCTCCCTTTCTCCTATATCTCACATTTTTCTTCCACATTGTAAGGGTTTTGAGATTTTGGAGATTGTAATGGCTCTTAGAATTTTCATATTTTTGGAGACCAGATACCAAGACTCTCATTTTTGGGGTGTGCTCGTTTGACCAGGCTAGACACTGTCAAAATTTGTAAGAACTACCTCTTGATGCAATAAGATTAATTCTTCACCTATCTGTTGCCTTTGATTAGAGTTTAGTAAGATTGTGCATGATGGCCTTGTGAAGGAGATTCTTCCATGTCTATTGTCCTTTTTTACCTCTTTTAAGGTGTTTTCAAGTTATTTGCAGGTCTAAACTCGTGCCCTTTTCTACCATTAATAGATAGTGTGAATCTCAAAATTCCTCTTTGTTTCTTTGATTACCTGTGAGCCTAGTTTATGAAATACTTATGCAATTAGCTAGTTAGTGAGGTTGTGTGAGCCAATATTGTCTTATGTTGATCTATTGTGTGTTCAAGCTTATGAGTATCCATTCAATTTGGTGCATCACCTTTTTAGCTTTCTTAGGAGCCCTATACCCCCTTTTCTAACCCTTTTCCAAGTAACAACATTAGTTTAGGTGATCCATCAAGAGAAAGTTGGCCTTCTCCGGAGGTTCAACCTCATTATAAGATACCCACGGCCTGAGGTTGTCACAATATTGTGGCTAGGAGTGGATGAGCCTGAAGAACTCTTCCACAAGGGTGCAATTGTACACCACAATAGGAAGCTTGTAGATGAGGGTGTGTTGCTTTATTATTAGTGGGTCTTGACGAAGTGTTGGGATTATTTCCTTTCCTTATCAATTCATAACTCCTTTCTTGTTGATAAGTGTGCACTTATTATACATTATCTTTAGGCTCATTTTCTTCTTCATTTGGAAAGTTGATGGCCTCTAAATCCTTGACAAATGTTGCATTATTAGATGAGCTCGTATTAGCCTCATTTGAACCCATAGGAACAACCTCATAATTTTCTATTTATTTTAAAAACACATGGAAAGCAATGCAAAATTTAGGGCAATAGGGCTCACCATGTTGGGTTGTTTTATGGACTCTACACCAGTTCAATAAGGTTACGTCTGTGATGTTAATGATGAGAGTGGGATTAGGAGGTGGTCTTTGATCATGATTTTGATTGTTATTATTTTGCCATGTTTGGTTAGTCCTTTGAAAATAATAGTTCCAGTTAGTCGTTTTAGGATTTCCACTCCTTACTCTCCTTTTAAGACTGATGAAATCATTGCTTAGTTTTTGTACCACCTTTTGGATATCTTCTAATTTAGATGCCGTTGTGGAGATAGCTCCTACATTGTCATTTGGAATGGTTGAAGTGAGTGGATTGCTAGCTGGAAACAAAAGTATTATCTATTGCATATTGGTTCTAGGATTGGGCATGACAACTTGTAATGGATTGGGTTGAGCACAAGGATTGGATTTGAGGGCAATAGCTTCCTCTCAATCACAATGGCTTCAGTGTATGTGGCGGTCACATTGGCCACTCTAGACCTTCTCACGAAAATATAATCCATAAGGTCTAAAGCATCTAGCTACAATGCATGTGTTATCTCTAGGTTAGGTCTTCTAGATCGAGGAATCCCATTGTGCATCCTTTGGAATCTTTAATTGAAGTTTCTAATGAACTCGTCGTTCTCTTGTTTGACAACAATGAATAGCTTGAACAACACATCGGGATTGGTGGCATCATTGAACTAAGAGATAAAGGATCTCTGAAACGGTTCCCATGTAGTAATGGATCCGGTTGTCAAGTTCAGATACCAATTGCAAACCAAGTCTTTGAAGGTGAAAGTGCATAACCTAAAAGTTACATCTTCATGTTATACATTAAGCAATCAAGTGCTGCCTTAAAGGTTGTAACTTGCTCTTCAGTAGTCAGAACCCCTTCATTCTTAAACTTGGGGAGATAGCTATTGACATTTCTAGGCAAGGGATGAACATCCCTTGGGACAATCAAAATAGTCCCTGTCAGCCAAGATATGGTGTATTATTTGCAATGCATAGTCCTTTGAGTAATAATTTAACTTGAGCTAAAGTTGGGACTTGTTCTCTAAGGATTGGGTTGAGAGATCTTCCTTGCACTAAATGAGATCGTGTTTTACCCTTGCCACTACGATTATTCCTATGCTGCTTTAAGAGGCCAAATATGCTTCCTTCCAAACCACACTTAGAACAAGTAACTTTGTTGGATGACTCCAAATTTATCAAATTCTATTGTCTAGTTTTTTGGCACGAACATGGTAAGGGGTTAAAAACCCTCCCAATTTAGGCTAAATTAGAGGATCTAAACATGGTGTGGGTTACCTACACCTATATAATAAGGCTTGGAAATATTTACAAACACGAAAAAAAAAAAAGTTGAGAATGTTGGAAAGAGGGGAAAGAGGAAGAAATTTTACTCTTTTGAATCTTATATGGAGACATGGTTATGGATGATGGATATCTTAACTTGAAGGAATACAAACATCTCTACATAGATGAATTGCTTACGGTAAAGGTGACCTTAGTCCACATTTACAATAATCAATTCAAGAATTAAAGTGATTCATTAAACTTTCGTTTTGAATAATGCATACCTAGAAAAAATTGAATCTAACAAACCATCAAAGCTTTGGAATCATTCATGTAAGAAGGGTTGTGGCCGGCTTTAGTACTTGACTTTTTGAAAATATTTATAGAAAATTTTAATTGTTTATTTATTATTATGGAAGTGGATGGGAAATAGAATATTTATATAATAGTCAAAAGTGGTATAGTATGGTGGCATAGTGGCATGATGTCAAATATTTTAATCAAATTTGTGGCAACTTGTGTCTTGATGTGACATGTAAGGACTGATCATATTTGAAAAGGTAAGCATAGGATTTTTTTGTGTTCTTTGAATATAAAAAATCAAAGCTCTTTCCCAATAAAATAGTCCCATCGATGTACTTCAACCCAAAGTACAAAAACCCGTACTCGGCAGGCCAAAATTTTGACACAAACTTGGGACTCGGGAGTTTCTTCTCAACAATTACTCGACAACTTTATTGATACTTTAAAAAACATATAAATTCATAAACTAAACTTAAATAACATGTAAAAAGTTGTTAACTGACACGAGAAATGAATCTAAAGAATGCCATAAGTATATTTTCTATTTAGTTTTGACCAAAAAAGAGTACAAACTTCAAAGTACGAAGTTACAAACTACAATGCTTATAGAGTCATGAAATATGAAATACACATATTACATTTCATCTCTAGCGCCTAAAATAAGTCTGCTATCGCTACTTCATGGAAGTGGAAGATAATTATTCCTCCTCTGCAATTGCCAACATCATCAACAAAGATATCATTTGGATCCTCACCAACCCCCTGATGCCTTTGCTATTGCAGATGCTATTGCTTTTTCTGCCTTCCTCTCCAAATCTATGATCTCTTCCAGGGTAAATATGAGCTCTGCATCATCAACAATGTAGTCAGAATATTGATCGATTTCATCCAACTCAATAACATTATATTTCTCTAGCCCCTCCACTTGTCTCACATGAAAACGAAGATTGTATTGCACAAAGACAAGGTCATTGAGGTGTTGTGTTGTCAACCTGTTGCGCTTCTTTCTGTGAACCATTTGAAACATGCTTCAATTACGTTCGCACTGATAAGAGCTACACAACTGACACAATGTGGATGGCTAGCATTTGAAGATTTAGTGTTTTTGCACCCTCATCTTCCCACCACACATCTGCAAATAGGAAATTTACAGTTATGTGAGTCAACTAGACTTGAATAAATGAAATAAGTCTACTGCTAGTATCTATATTCTACGAGTAACAAGACTAGAAAGTAAAAACAAAGGACAATTTGTTTTTACCTGGTTGCATAGTTACCAAGTTTGGAAATTCGAATCCGTTCGGGAGGGCAAAAAAATCCGAAATCTAGAATTCTTGAAAATTTCAAAAAAATACGATCCAGAATATATATAGATATATATGTGAGCATAGTTTTATAAATTTGCAAATTTGACAAATACAATGAAAAACATTAATAAAATAATATAAAATGTTAATATTATATCATATTTATGGTTTTTGGGTGTTGTTTTGTGCATAAACCATTAAAAAAAACATGGCTGACTCGGATGAACTTATCCAGGCCGGCCAATAAATCCGGATCTGGTTGGATTTAGTCAAGATCTGGCCAAATTTGGTAACTATGCTTGGTTGAGTGGTGTATTTCTTTTAATGCATACAACCGAAGAAAAGAGTTCCCCTCATTGCTTTTTTGTAAATCTACAGCTCCTTAAGAACTACATCTCTAGTGTTATCATTGGGGTGTATTGAGGCCATCCATAGCCTCATCAGCTTTAAATGAATCGGACTAGAATTTTTTTGGATTCAAATAGGTCATTACATAAATTTATTTTCTATATCCAATCAATTATGTGACAAATGGATTCATATTTTCTCTGATTTTACCTATAATATTTGGCTATGGCCTTCATGGCCACGTCCATGGCCTCCCATAAATAACATATTAGGTTTCTCTCCCCATCCACCAACTGTAGAACTCAAACCATAGGCTTTGACACTTAAAACAAAAATTCAAAATCAAAATTAAGACAATATTTATAACAAATAAATAATAAAAAAAAGAATAGTTAAGTTTAAGGTTACCTTAATGATTTCCTCCTTGCGCTTCACAAACACATCATCAAAAAATCACGACCCTTTCCCCTTCGGCCTTCTTAGCATATGAAGATTCCAATCACTGCTGACTCACAAACATCTGCTTAAGAGATGTTAGTGAGGCTGCAACGCTTTGCAATGTGATGAAGTTTGTGGTGAGTTGTATGCTCTCTCATCAAGTTTAGCACTTAAGTGTTATTGTAGATGAACTCAGTGATATTTTTTGCTTCTTCAACCACATTTTTCACCCATGAGATCTTTCCTATGTCATTGAATAGAAGACCAATGCAATGGGCTGCACAAGGGGTCCAAAAAAGTGTAGGGTGCCTCTCCTGAAGAACTGTCCCTGCTGCTACATTGTTTGTCACAACTTGAACGACATTCTTCACACCCACTTCCAAGACCACCTCATCCAACATATCACACAAGGTGTTTGCATTTTTAACTTGGTGGGAGGCATAAATTGACTTGAGGAAGACTAGCTGCCCATTTGAAGCCACTATAAAGTTAATAGATGTGTATTTTTTCCCTTCCATCTGCCCATTAGACAAAATGGTGCACCCTTTTTTTTTGCAATACTTTTTTTTTGTCTTCTAAAACAACGTGTATGTTTAACAGAATCTTCCAACAACGGGCCACTCAAATCATGAGTAGGAACCTTGAAACCCTCCTCGACAATGGTCAATGCAATGACTTAGTTCTCCCAATATGGACTTTTCACCACATTGAAAGGAATGTTGTTGTAGTACCAAATGTTTGCCGCAACTAACCTTGCTCTTTTGTGCAGTTCCCGAGTCTTCAAGTGAAGATTGTGACCCAGGGCTACTTCAAGGAAACAAAAAAAGTAGTCGAACTATCTTTAGTGGATGAGCCCCGTTGTCGACCTTGACTTCGTGGAGTTGAGGCAACAAAAGAGGCCCCAATGTCATAATTATCCCTCGCTGCCCGCCTATTCACTAGGGTTGCAAGTGCATCAACTTTGCTCGTTTTTTCCTCATTTTTCTCTACATAAGCCGCAAGACAAACAATCGTCTCTTTTTGAGCCTCAATTGGTGCTTGTGTGGACAATGTCACATCGTTCCTTGGTAGTTTTGCAATGTGGTATTTCAAGTGAGACACTCCACTTATCTTCATCCCGCAATAATTGCATATAACACAGTTGCCCTTTGTTGTTGCATCGCAATGCTTTCAAGAAGGGTCATTGGACTTGGGCTTATGACGGGTAGTTGAATCGGATGCCGATGCCATTTTAAAACAAGCTTAAACCCTATAAAAAATAAAAAAATAGAATTTAACCCTAACTGCTAATTAAATGAAGTAGATATCAATGATCATGATTCATATTAGAAAGATAATGAAAAATAAAATAAATACTTGTGGCTGCCGCTGTTTGTTTAGGTTGTTGTGATGCTACATGACTGTGTTACTATTTTCCTTGAGGCTTGAAAACGGAGTATGTACTTCAAATGTTCAAACTTCAATGTTAGTCAATGTAGTATGTGTTTGTAATATGTATCAATGGACACTGGACAATATCTAATATGGTTGAAAATTGCACTTGAATATGGCTTTCATTCATTCATATGTAAACTATAATATCAATTTGCAAATATGTATTGGTAATCAAACTTCAATATTCCTTGAAGTTGAGGGTTTGAAGTCACTGTCAAATTGTCAATGACTGGTCACTGTATGACTGTATCAGACTTCAGTAATACTCAGGGGTCAGGTTTCACTGCTGAATCGTTGACAGCATCAAAATGATTTGATCTATGTAAAGCTGTGCTTGGTACAGATTTAAATCTCGCCGTAAATCTTGCATTGTGCCTTGTACTGTGCCGTAGCAGCTAGCTGATTAAAAATGCAGAGAATCATGCAGAGAAAATGATTTTTTCCTCGACCTGGTCTTTTTTTCTTAGTTGTGATTTTCACTGAGTAATCACTGTGACTACTCGGCCAAAATTGTTGTTTATCACTGAAAATTGGTTTGTGATTTCTCATAAAATATATTGTTCCTGGGCTGATTGCAATTTCTCGTGATAAATTGGCAATTGTGATTACTTGGCCAAAATCACCAGTTTATCGCTGAAAATAGGTTTGCGATTCCAAAGAAGATATATCGTTCCCTGTGCTGATCGCAATTTCTCATGATAAATTGTTCCTGTGCTGATTGCAATTTCTCGTGATAAATTGGCAACTGTGATTACTCGGCCAAAATCACCAGTTTATCGCTGAAAATAGATTTGCAATTCCAAAGAAGATATATTGTTCCCTGTGCTGATCGCAATTTCTCATGATAAATTGGTGACTTACGACGAGATTTAAATCCATGCTTCAACCAATGGAAAACTAAATAAATGATATATTTTTAGTTTTATTTTCATTAAAACAGTATATGTAATTTAAAACTTAGGAAATCAAATTAATTTTTTTGCCTTTACGATTTCCAAGGAAAACTAATGCTAAAAGTGAAAACAGTAGTAACCTACTACAGGCAGGTATTAAAAGCATTATTTCAAATACACAAATAGTGCTCAAACTTCTTTAAGTTGGACAAAATAAAATGAAAGAATGCATCATTAATTTTATTGAAAACTCAAATTAATGCTACACCACATACAGGCATGACCATTGCAGAGAATAAATCATTGCATTAAAATCCGTATTGTCTTGATGCTTCCTTACAAAGTCTTTTACAATTTTTTTCTGAACCCCTACTACAAAGCTACAAGCTGCTTTTATAGCTCCACATAGCTTTGATACTCTCCCTCTAAAGGGAATATGAAGTGATTGGTTGCAAGAGACTGTTCAACTTCTACAGAGCAAACAAAAGTGCTTCTTTTGAATTTTTGAAGCCTTTGAGAGGAGCTTGCATGGCCACTAAAAGTTGTTGAGATAGGAATGCAAGTGAAGGAAGTTGCCTGTTCCCCCCATCACTAATCTGGAAATCATTGTGATCTGCCCTCCACCATACTTTGCCGTGCTTGAAGCATATTTGATGCGCTCCTTCCTTCATGACACCAGGGGTTAAGGCAATTTGAGGTGCTTCTTTCTCCACATCAATGAGCTTGTAGCCTATCTGATGCACCCTTCCATTAGTAGTGTTGGTTTTGGAGCCAATCGGATGGCCCTTGAAGCCACTCTGATGCACCTTGAAGGAGACTTGATGCATCACCATTTACCTACATTTGGGGGGCTACTGGACTAAATGTAGGCAAAGCATCCCAACTCACACCACCCTTTGCATAAGCTTGGAGAAATTCAGAAGCAGAGGTTGGTGGAGCAATTTTCCTTGTACCATCGATCCTGGGGATGTGATCAAAATGGTGATTGTGGTTCTTTCTCTGGGTCAGGTAGCAAGGTGGATGAGTGCTTTTTCTTTCTTGTGAACCTTCCTTTCCATTTGTGGTGTGTTTACTGTAGTTTACAAGTTTTCCATAACACTCATAAATAGAAGGCTGGGACCAGTTCTTGGCTTATCTGTCTATGGCAAAGGCTCTTAGGTAAATCGCCTTTGGAATACGAACTCAGTTCTCAATGACTGAAAGTGTCATGCTTTCTGTCAGGGATGTCATTTCTGCATCCCAAGGTCTGTAAAAAGTGTTTCATACTTGCCAAATTGGGAATAGTTTGCAATGACTTGTGTAGTACCATAAGTAGAGTAGACAAATGAAGCCTGGGCTTGAAAGTACAGCTTGATTGTCTTTATGAAGTGGCTTCAGTTGCTGGTTCCCGACAAAATCTGCCTTTGAGCAGCACTAACTGAAATATTAGTTATAACCTCTTTTCTTTGCTGCCTCCGACCTGCCTCCATTGTGGAGCTCTTAGTGTTGTGGAGATGTTGTGGCTTTGTATTGCTTTTTTTTTTGGTGAAGCTTCCTTTATTTGCAACGCTTCCGAATATTATGAAGATTCTTTCCACTTTGCGGGGGGTCTTTCCCTTTGCAATGGTCCTTAGGCTTTGCGGAGTTCTTTTGGTTTGGCAATGCTCCCTGCAAAGCTCATTATCTCCTGATTTGTGGTGATCCTGTGAAACTTGCGAAGCTCTTGTAGTTTCACAGTGGCCTTACACAGTTTTGGGAAGCTCTCCATTTCCATTTTGCTTGCTCTTTTGCAATTCCTTTTGGTACCCGGAGCCTGTATTCAATGGAGGAAGGCAACAAATCATTCATATGGAAGCAACTCATGGGATTTTAAATAAAGAGGAGAAATCAAAGCATCTAAATTTTTAATTACAAGACAATATCTTGAAAGCACAAACCCATTAGGACCTAAAACAGAGAATGAGTGATTGAGAAAAATCCAAAGGGAACACTGAGAATGTAGTCAGTGAAATGTGAAAATCAATAAAACAAGATGAAAGCAACCGTATCATTAATTCCATTATCATTAAAAGACTTTAAAAAAGGGGTGGCCCCGAATTTACAAAATTTGGTCGTGTTGGGGACAACACCACCCAAAGACCCTGGAGTTGTGAGAGGCCAATAGGTAATACACAGTTTTTTTCTGACCTCTTTCTTGGTGTGCAAGACATGATCACAGTTTTTGGCTCTTAATTTGATAGCAAAACTGTCTACGTGTATGCAAACCTAGCTAGGAGGATGGCCAAGTTCAAAGCTACATTATCTGAGTCTTATGCCATGGCATGGAACCGTCCTTAGTCAAGCACAACTTCAGGGTATCTACGTTGGTCTGTGACTTCATGTCTATAAAAAGTTCGTGCAATAAGAGCTACGGAATTTGAACTATCCAGTGCACCCTATTAAATACATGACTGATGAGAATATTTCCGAGTCATAAGCTGTTAATGACAGCATCAAGGAGTAACTAAGTGAATTATATTTAGAACATTTTATAATGATGACAATATTACTGAACTTTACTCCCTGCACTGTTAATTTTGAAATCACAGGAAAATTTTGGAATGTTAACAGGTCTGGACTCAGCCTCTTATTATGTATGCATAAAGTTAGCATTTGTTATAGTTAATTAATTCTTCTTATTTGGCCCACCAAGATATTTTAGCCGTGTAATTCTTTTAAATTAATAGAGTTTCTTAAGCTTCCAGCATTCCTATTGTATAAACTGTGACAACTTGTCAGCTCTTTTTAAGTGTCTCTTTCTCTCTTTGGATCATTCCTGTTTATTGCTCCATCAAGCTTAGTACCTGGAAGTCTAATGTGGTTTTGCACTGGTTTCTAGCTCTACTGTTGACTCGCTTTGTTCTACAAATGGCAATCACTTTGCCAGCCATTAGTAACCATGGATTGCGACCTTTTAAAAAAAAGAGAAAGAGAAAAAAGAAAAGCTATTTTATTAATTAGAACTAAAATTACAAAATTCTGTTATGCCAGGCAGAAAAGCTGTTAGTCCAAGAGTGAGCATTGGAAATCAAACTGAGAATATTAACACCAAACATCATCAAAAGTTAATTTAAAAGGAGAGAATATGACTCAGATCTTGAATTTTCGCTAACCACCATCTCAGAGGGGAACCATAACAAAGAAGATTAGTGTTGTCCAAGGCTCAATTTGGTAATGCATCTGCCACTTTATTTTGCTCTCTTGCTCTCTAGGAATGTGTTGAAATTGGATCTCCTGAAATTTTGATTTTAGCATTTGAATTTTTTCCTTCTCCCTTGAGATTTTCCAATCTATTCCTTGAAATCTAGGTAAAGTGGATAGATGGCTGATAACAAGTAAGGACTTTGATTCCACCTGAACTCTTTTCCATCCTACTTTCACGGCTTCTTGAAGACCTTTTATTATTGCTTTGATTTCAGCCAAATTATTTGTTGCAAAACCCAAATTTTCTAAAAAAATAAAAGCAACTGAGCCATCAGAATATCTACCTATACGTCCCATATTAAAATCTCTAGGATTCTCTTGGGAGGCACCATTTGTATTCGGTTTTCCAAATCCAAGCGGTGGATTTTTCCACTTATCTTTCACCTGATTCATTCTTTTCGCTGAAGGAGCATTGGAGATACCATTGAGCAGGTTAAGTTTCAATACTTTTTTTTGACATTTTTGTGAAATGTTTAAGAGCACTGTTTTGAAGTTCTTGTTGTCAACCTGGAGTTGCACTCTGAATCGAAGACATGCTGAAATGGCCAATCCTCTATCCGGTTGAAACGATGGGATCTTCTCATGAGGGTGGGTGCCTCAATGGTGAGAAGAACCTCCAGAGAAGGCTGGTTTCTGTAAGATGTATCAATGGATCTCTACTCTGTGCTGTGAATCTACCATGGAAAGAGAGAAGGAAACTTGAAAGGGAAATCCTACCTAATGACGGTGATACACCAAAACGTTGATCCACTTTACTTGGAACCTTGAACACTGAATAAAGGGAAAAAGAAGACCTTTGATTTCAATTGATCACTATGCATAATATTTCGTGAGAGGGTTTGATCCAATGACCAAAACGTGAGGGAAAACGATGGAGAGATTTTTGATACAAGACACTTTGCAGCCACTTAACATCCACTTACAGCTTTAGCAAAAGACATAAAACACTGAACATGACTTGCATAATATGATAAGCTAGCAACTAGGTACGAATCAGAATTTGAGAAGGGAGAGAAATCTACCACATATGCAAATTGTTAAATGAATATACACCATGTCAGCACTTGAAATTTGAAAGTACAGTCCTTTTATTGATTGAAGAGGTTACACAACTCATCAATGGCAGAGTCTGGTCTTGCCAAGAGAGGGATAGATTTTACAAGGATGAAAAGCCATTTATATAGAAAAATACAACAACCAAGAGTTGGCGTTGAAAAATAGAAGAGGAAGATCAACTTAGATTAACCCAAGACCAACTTTGCCTTCCAATAAAATATATTTTCCCTTTGTCTTTGCATGAAGCTCCTTGGCGTTTGAGAAATGGACGGTGGGTCTGTTGAAAGTCAACTTCTCCTTTGCATGGAAGATTATGCCAAATGTCAAAAATATACTCCTCTTGAGCTGTCGGATTGAGAAAACAATCATTTTTGCTTGAAAACGACGCCAAATTTAGACTGAGAAACTCAGCTTGAAGCTGAGTTGGACCTTCAGATGCATGAGAATGACTAGTCAAACCATGAACAAAACAAATAGTCAATTGAAACTTAGCAATCCGCCAAAAATAACCCTTGCTTGCATGAGTGAGACATTTAGACTGAATCGTTTGCCGACTTTTCGTTCTCGGTTTCCTTGTTTCCGTGCATGCATTTCTATTGCCTGTTTGTGGTTTTTTTATTTCTTGGCTTTTCGTTGACTTCACCTTGGTCTTTTATTTTCTATGGACATTAGTTTTTTTTCTGCGGACCTTTTGGATTTCCTTCTTGGCTTATTCCCTTTGATTTTCTTCGGAATTTTCGTGTGACATTTTTTTTGCGGATTTTTCTGTTTATCTCCCTCGCCTTACCTTGGTTGTGTTTTCTCCGGTTATATTCTCTCAAACTTCTTGTTATCTGTGAATTTCTTGTGGAAAAATTGTCTGCCCCTGGCTTTAATTTCCATCAGATTTCTGTCTTGGCTTCGTCTTGATTTCCTCGGACTTTTGTTTTCTCACTTTCTCGTGGGCTTTTGTGTCCTTCGGATTTTTGCGGACTTTATGTATTTGCATTTTTTTTGAATTAATCCTTCGGACAAAAAGTCTGAAGGAATTCCTTCGGACTTTTGTCCGAAGGATATCCTTCCTCCAATTTTGTTTTCTCTTTTGCCTTTGTGTATTTTCCATCGGGTTTTTCTTTGTCCCAAATTTCTTCGGACATTTTCTCTGAAGGAATTCCTTCGGACAAAAAGTCCGAAGGAATTAGTCTCCTTTGTCTTTATTCTACCACTGGCAGAATGCTCTTCCGAAAAATTGGAAAGGTCTTGCCACCGACCAAGTGCCCTCCGCAAGGGCTTGTGTCCTTCGTCTGTGCCCTTCGGGAAAGTTGGAAAGGTCCTATCACCAACCAAGTGCCCTCTGCAAGGGTTTTTGTCCTTCCTTTGTGCCCTTCGGGAAAGTTGGAAAGGTCTTGTCACCGACCAAGTGCCCTCCGCAAGGGCTTGTGTCTCTTTGGAACTGGCTTTTCAGAAGAATTGAAGGACACCAGGGTTTTTTTGTAAGGCACCCAGGGTTTTTGTAGGGCACCCGAGCTTTTTGTAGGGAACCTGGGTTTTTTGTCTCCTTAATTGCTTCGGACAAAAAGTCCGAAGGACTTGAATACTTTGTAAATTGTCCCTTTGGAATTCTCTCGGACTTCTCCCAAGTCCTTTGAAAAATATTTTCCCTCAGAGAAAAAGTCTGAGGAAATTGTCCATCTCTTAGCTCGACAAAATTTTGAGAAGACAACACTTTGGAAAGAAAACACTTGGGAATAGTCGTTGTAAGTCTGAAAAACAAACATGTATTTCGTAGGTGTCCGAAAGAAAACACTCGCCTTCATTCATAAGCGAACCTATAGGCTTGTAGGCGCTTTCCTTGGTTGATACCTTGCTGTAGATGGCTCCTTGGGTAGTTGTAGGTATGCATTTAGGCTTGATTGAACTTTGCAAAACCTTTTCCTTTTCATTATTTAGTACCCAAAACTAATTCACAAGACAAACTGGTACCATAAGACCATCTTCCAAATAGTAAGGTTGACAATTTTCCTGTGGGGCGAAATTGTCAACATTTTTGGTGACTCAGTTGGAAAACATGCCTGCTATGCTTGAGAACCTGGCCATATACATAATATTTGAACTTTCAAAACAATGAGAAACTTGATTTCTGACTGAAGATCTCCTCTGATCATGGCTGAAGTAACTTTCCTCCTTCAAAATAAGAAGGGAAACACACGAAAGCAGGAAAACTAACTAAGAAACAAATGTGCAAACAAGCACTTATTGGACAAAATTGAAGCAAACTACTGTGCTTAAACAACGCTTGGAGGGAAGCAAAAACAACTATGTACATAGAGTTTTGCTCTTCAATAGCAATGTTTCAGATGTATCCCATTGACTGGGATTGGAAACTCTTGGCCGTTCATCTTGGCAAGTTGGAAGGCGTTGTGGGATTTGTAGCTGGAGATCGTGTATGGGCCACTCCAAAGGAAGCCAAACTTTGTGTGCCTTCCTGGTTTGGCTCGATCCTCATCCCACTTGAGGACCAAATCTCTTTCATTGAAGCTTCGTGAGGAAACTCCTTTGTCAAATGTTCTTTTCATGTGTGCCTGATGACTTTCCATGGCTAACATGGCTTGATTTCTTGTCTCTTCCAACTCCATAAGCTCTGCATACCTGATCTCTATAGGCTCATTCTCCAACAACTCAAGTTGATGCAGTAGTTCTAAAGCTGAAAACTCGAGAGAAATAGGTAACCTTGCTTCCTTACCATAGACTAGCTTGTAGGGAGAGTTGGTTATTGACCTCTTGTAGGTGATCCTATCAGTCCATAGAGCTGAATTCAACTTGAGATGCCATGACCTCTGATTGTCTTCAATAGTCCTTCGTATGATCCTTAAGAGGTTCTTGTTTGTAGATTCAACAAGGCTATTTCCTTGTGGATAATAATTCGATGAAGTTCTGAGATAAACTCCATGTTGGACAGCCCATTGGCTGATCCTAGATCCTACAAAAGCCATTGCATTGTCAGAAATAATGGTCAAAGGAACTCCAAACCTAGTGAGCAAACCTTCATAGAAATCAAAGACGTTAGTTTCGTTTGCTTCTTTCAATGCAATTACTTCCGTCCAACGTGTGAAGTAATCCGTAGCTGTTAGAATCCACCTATGACCTGAACTCGAATAAGGGTTAATGAGACCAATAAAGTCCAATCCCCATTGGACAAAAGGCTGATCCACTGCAATTGGCTGAAGGGGCAGGGCCGCAAGTTTAACTTTTCCTACAAACATAGCACATTGTTTGCACTTCCTAACCCATGTATGGCAATCGCCAAATATAGTAGGCCAATAGTACCCACCTCTCATGATTTTAAGTGTTGTAGTTCTTGCGGAAAAGTGTCCACCAAGTCCATCATGGAATTCTTCAAGTAATCTTTGAGTTTGGCTTGGTTCCACACATCTTAGTAACATTCCATTGATATATTTTTTGAACAAAATGCCATCAACGAGCAAGAATGGAATTGATTGCAATATGAAATACCTTCTTTTTGAAGCACTTAGGTGAGAAGGGTAACAACCGTTTTGCGGATAGCTTACCAAATCACGAAACCAGCTGGAAGGTGAGGTGTGAACAACAACAATCTCATCATCATTTAACACTAAAACAGCTTCATTAATTTCTTGCAAGCCCTGAGCTAGATGTTCACAAAGTTCTTTGCCTCTAACTAGCGTTGTAACTTTAATTTCTATGTCATATTCCATTACTTTGGTTATCCAACCAGCCTTCTTCTCATTTGTCTTTGTTCAGAAGAAATTTTTTGATGCTTGGATGAGCAACCATTAGATGTATTTTATTATTAGATAACAAGTGCATAAATTTTTTCAAAGATCTTATAACTGAAATGACATGTTTTTCAACAAAAGAATACCTTGTCTCATACTCCTGCAAGCCTTGGCTGTAGAAAGCTATTAGCTGCACCAAATCTTCATGATTCTGTTGCATAAGAATTCCTAAAATCGTATCCACATTAGCATATGTATACAGAATGAAATCTTTCATAAAATCTGGATTTAAAAGCATAGGAGCACTTGCTATGGCTTTCTTAACATCTTCAAACCCGGTTATTCCCTCCTTGGACCAGCTGAAGTTCTGATTTTTCTTTGACATTGCTATAAGTGGTTTAGCTATAGTAGCGAAACCTTAAATGTATCTCCTTATAAAATTGATTTTTTCAAAGAAACTTTGCAAAGCCCTTTTGCTCTTAGGCAAGGAGAGTGCCAGAATGGATTGAATCATTTTAGAATTTATGTTTAAACCGTGCTTTGAAACATGTCCAAGAAGCTTACCTTCATGAACTGAAAATACACACTTTTTGGGATTTAGAGATATCCCAAATTGCCTACACCTTTCAAAAACTTGATTGAGGTGAACCATGTGATCTTCTGCATCTTTTGAAAATACTGTTATATCATCTAAATAAACAAGCAAAAACCTGTTAAGAAGGCCTTGGAAGGCCATATCCATGGCTCTCTGAAAGGTTGCTCCAGCATTGGACAAACCAAATGGCATCTTTCTGTATGCAAATGTCCCCCACTTAGTCGTGAAAGCTGTTTTGAATTGGTCCTCTTCTTTGACCAAAATCTGATTGTAACCACTATATCCATCAAACAAGGAAAACCTCTCTGAACCTACAACAAGCTATAAAATTTGTTCCATTGATGGCAATGGATAGTGGTTTTTAAGTGAAGCATTTTTTAAATCACGAAAATCAACACACAAACGAATCTCACCATTCGTTTTCTATACTGGAACGAGGTTCACCACCCAAGTTGAGTGCTTGATTGGAAATATAATCGCTGATTTTATGAGCTTGTGAAACTCAGCTTTCATTAAAGGCTCAAGTTTTAGATTGATTGGCCTTTGTTTTTGTCTTACTGGTTTAGTTTCGTCTTCTAACTCAATAGTGTGTTGAGCCAAACTTGGATCAAAACCTTTGAGATCATTATACTGCCATGCAAATATATTAGCAAAACTTGTGCATAAATCAATGAAAGCTTTCTTTTGTGGAGGAGTGCATACCTTGCCCAATTTCAAAATCTTACCAGTTGCAATTTCTACATTGGCATAGTGCTCTTCTTTTTTGACAAGAATGGTTTCTCTTTCCTTAGCTCATCATCTTCATTGAAAATATTTTCAAGAGTGACCAATCCCTTGTGTAGCTTATTAGTTTTCAATTGTACAATTTGATCACCATACTGCTTTAAGCGTTTCGATTGATTTCTTATAGAAAACTCAGCGTCTTCTTACAAAAGTCTCACAATTTGATTGTCATTTTCAAACACGCCAATTTTCTTGGTTATCCGGAACGGAAGGCCTTACAACTATCTTTATATGTGATTGAAAAATGTCACTTTTTACATCAGCTGGGATATCAAATTGTGCCCCAACAGCAGCCAACCTATCAGCATGTTTATTCATATCTCTTGGTATTCCCTGAATATTAAAAGCCTGAAATTCTTCAAATAAATCCCAAACTCTGTCTGTAAGATTTAAGCAACGGATTATTGCATATATTCAAACCTCTTATTTGGTGGACTACAAGTTCACTATCTCCAAACACTTGCAAACAATTTGCTTTCATCTTCCTAGCCCACTACAAACCATGGACTAATGCTTCATATTCAACAACGTTGTTTGAACAACCAAACTGAAATTTAATAGAAGAGAAATACTTTTGTTCTGTAGGAGATATTAACATCATTTCAGCTCCGGTCCCATGCTTATTTCTTGATCCATCAAAGTATAATTGCCACAAGCCTTCATTAGATTCGTCCTCTTTGACCATGGTTGGAATTGGTGCATCGTTCTCATGAAGACATCACACACCAAGACCTTCAATCAGCTTGTAGGGATCATGCTCATGCAAGGTGGAAGCCCACTCATCAAGAAACAAATCTGGAACTCCATTCAAAAGTGAGTCCTTTTCTACATCACTAGTTTGTAGTATTTCATCTGAGATGATACAATTTGCATTGACCACATTTGTCGTGTAAGGTTCCATATGAAAACGTGCAATAGGCTCTGAATGAATTGTTACCTTTGTACCATATCTGGTTCTAAACAACAAGTAGGTCCAATCAGCTGATAAATATCCCCCAATCTTTGAGGTGAAATCCCTTGAAAGACAGCGAAATAAGGAGGTAGGGCCACTACTATGTCTTGCTGAATAGTAACGTTAGGACAGACATGTAATGTCAATTTCAAATCTTTGATAATGTCTACCATTTTTGCTAGTGAACCATCCAACTGCAATACCTCTGTAGTATTTGGCTCATAAACAAGGTCGCGCTTGTCTGCAATCTGTTTGGACATCACTGTACTGCTAGCTCCACTATCCACCATACAATCATGAATCAAAGTATCACCCACTATCAAAGAAAGATAAAAAGGGGGAGTTTTCTTCGTTTTTACTTCAGTTTTTTCCACTTTTGATATCTTATCTCCTTGCTGCCCCTGTTGCTTAGTTGGCTGATCTGAATTTGTCAAGACAACACCTTTCTCAATCAGTTTTGGAGACAATTCAAGAGCTGAAAGTTTTTGAATGAGTTTATCTTTTTGCCCTGGAATTGAAAGAGAATTCCACATGCTAATGCTGATGTTAGACTTCTTCATTTGATCTACAATACTGAACTGAGATGCACTAACCTTTGATTGGGCTTTTCGTGGTACTTGTTTCTCACGAATTAGAAGCATTTGCTGCACTTTACTAACCTCTATATTTTGATTTTTTTTGGATTGTGGGAGCAGCATGCTGCTCTTTTGTACCTTGAGCAATAATACTAGGAGCACTTGAAGTATTTGTTATTGCTTGGGCTTTCTCAACAGCTCTTTTTTTAGTTCTCTGATAGGTTATAGCTGCAACTTGACCATTTAAAACGTTAGTTTTAACATCTTGAGTAAAAACGACATGATCATCTACCTGCCAATTTATATTAATAGCATTACGATGCCTTTGAGTCGCTCATTGTGATGTCAAACCTGTATCTTGATATTGATCCCCTTGAAAAGAGAACTCTTCTTATGTCATCTGTGGCATGGTGATGTTCGGTGATACCAAGTTCTGGTTTTGAACATCATTAAGATTTGAGGGCTGCCAACCTGAATCCTGCACCAAATTATTTTGAGTTGGGGTTGGAACAATGGCTTTTGAAGTGGAAGGAGCATTCAGATCAAGAGCAACATATGGCTTAGTTGGAGTTATGGCTCCTTGTGTTTGATAGTGTGGTTTATTTTCTCTGAAACCCTAATAAGGAGACCTTTGATCTTTGAAAGGCTGATAGTTGTTTTGATTTTGTTGTTGGTAAGGCCTATTTGACTGAAATTGCTATCTTTTGAGCTGTACTATTTCATTTCCAAAAGTTGTAGCAAACTTTTCAACTCTCCTATCTCACTAGAGTGAGTAGTAGGGGTTGCAATAGGAACTTGAGGTGCTGAATTTAGAGCCAATGATGGAATTTGAGGAACTTGAGGGGTTGGTACAGAACTTATTTTTGGAAATATGGGCATTGGAGGTCTTGGAAAAAGCTTACCTACTTGTATCAAACTATTTCTTTTCCTTATTGCAACTTCATAAGCATTTGGTAAAATAGTACCACCCATTGACTGTATCATCACACTAATGTCAGAATTGAGAGCTTTCAAAAAATATAGAAATGCATATTCAGGAGATGGCATAATCAGAACCGGTATCCTGGTCCATGTCTTCTGGAATCTAAGATTAAAATCGGACATGAACTCATGAAGAGCTCTCTATATGGCAGTTAATTGCTCAACTAAAGATAAGTGATCAGATTTGTCTTCAAACTGTTTAACTAAGGCTGCACCCAATTCATCCCAGGTGGAAACGGATCTAAGTGGGAGGGTTCTATACCACTGTAATGCTTTTCCTTTGAAAGAAGCAACTAGCAATCTGATAGCAACATTATCCTCAACAACATTATGAATTGAATAAAGATTAACCACATCCTGGATATGCTCTATAGGGGTTTGATTTTCTTCTGAGAATAATGAAATATTTTTGAGGGCAGATACATGAATGTCATCTAACTGTGCTAGATTCAGTGGACTTCCCCTTTTGAATGGAGCAAACACTTGATTTCTAACGGCCATCTGGATGGTGGGGATTGCAGTGTCTAGAACGATAGGATGAGGAGGTAAATATTCCCTTTGAGGATATGGATTTGCCCTCCTAGACCTTGCTCTTTTATAAGTTATAAATTCAAAAGGAATACCTTTACTTGCTGATTTTGTGGTAACCTTTGGCATGAACGGATTCTCTGAATGATGCTATGAACTTTGCAACTGGATGTAAATGAATATTCGCTGCTGTTGCGAAAACTCTACACAAAAAACTTTTTCGTGGTCCCACCGGGTGTGCCAAAAACTGTTGTCAACCTGGAGCTGAACCCTGAATCGAAGATGTGTTGAAATGGCCAATCCTCTATCCGGTTGAAACGATGGGATCTTCTCACGAGGGTGGGTGCCTCAATGGTGAGAAGAACCTCCAAAGAAGGCTGGTTCTTGTAAGATGTATCAATGGATTTCTACTCTGTGCTGCGAATCTACCATGGAAAATGGAGAAGAAAACTTGAAAGGAAAATCCTACCTAATGACGGTGAGACACCAAAACGTTGATCCACTCTACTTGGAACCTTGAACACTGAATCAAACAAGGGAAAAAGAAGACATTTGATTTCAATTGATCACTATGTATAAATATTTCATGAGAAGGTTCGATCCAATGACCAAAACGTGAGAAAAAATGATGGAGGTATGATACAAGACACTTTGTAGCAACCTAACATCCACTTATAGCTTCAGCAAAAGACATATAGAACATTGAACATGACCTGCGTAATATGATAAGCTAGTAACTAGGTACGAATCAAAATTTGGAAAGGGAGAGAAATCTATCACAGGCAAATTGTTGAATGAATATACACTATACCAGCACTTGAAATTTAAAAGTACAGTCCTATTGATTGAAGAGGTTACACAACTCACCAATGACAGAGTCTGGTCTTGCCAAGAGAGGGATAGATTTTGCAACGCTGAAAAGCCATTTATATAGAAAAATACAACAGCCAAGGGTTGGCATTGAAAAATAGAAAAGGAAGATCAACTTAGATTAACCCAAGACCAACTTTGCCTTCCAATAAAATATATTTTTCCTTTGTCTTTGCATGAAGCTCATTGGCCATTTGAGAAATGGACGGTGGGTCTGTTGAAAGTCAACTTCTCCTTTGCATGAAAGATTACGCCAAATGTCAAAAATAGACTCCTCTTGAGCTGTCGGATCGAGAAAACAATCATTTTTGCTTGAAAACGATGCCAAACTTAGACTGAGAAACTTGGCTTGAAGCTTAGTTGGACCTTCAGATGCATGAGAATGACTAGTCAAACCATGAACAAAACAAATAGTCAACTGAAACTTAGCAATCCGCCAAAAATAGCCCTTGCTTGCATGAGTGAGACATATTTAGACTAAATCCTTCGTCGACTTTCCGTTCTCGGTTTCCTTGTTTCCGTGCATGCATTTCTATTGCCTGTTTGTGGTTTTTTTATTCCCTGGGTTTTCGTTGACATCAGCTTGGTCTTTTATTTTCTGTGGACATTTGTTTTTTTTCTGCGGACCTTTTGGATTTCCTTCTTGGCTTATTCCCTTTGATTTTCTTTGGAATTTTCGTGTGAGAAATTTTTTCCGCGGACTTTTCTATTTATTTCCCTCGCCTTACCTTGGTTGTGTTTCCTCGGGCTATATTCTCTCGGACTTCTTGTTATCTGTGAATTTTCTGTGGAAAAATTGTCTGCCCGTGGCTTTAATTTTCGTCGGATTTCTATCTTGGCTTTGTCTTGATTTCCTCGGACTTTTGTTTTCTCACTTTCCCACGGGCTTTTGTGTCCTTCGGGTTTTTGCAGACTTTATCTATTTGCATTTTTCCTGAAATAATCCTTCGGACAAAAAGTCCGAAGGATATCCTTCCTCCAATTTTGTTTTCTCTTTTGCCTTTGTGTATTTTCCATCAGGTTTTTCTTTGTCCCGAATTTCTTCGGACTTTTTGTCCGAAGGAATTAGTCTCCTTGGTCTTTATTCTGCGACCGGCAGAATGCTTTTCGGGAAAATTGGAAAGGTCTTGCCACCGACCAAGTGCACTCCGCAAGGGCTTGTGTCCTTCCTCTATGCCCTTTGGGAAAGTTGGAAAGGTTCTGTCACTGACCAAGTGCCCTCCGCAAGGGCTTGTGTCCTTCCTCTTTGCCCTTCCGAAAAGTTGGAACAAGGGCTTGTGTCTCTCCGGAATTGGCTTTTCGGAAGAATTAAAGGACACCCGGGTTTTTTTGTAGGGCACCCGGGCTTTTTGTAGGGCACCCGGGCTTTTTGTAGGGAACCTAGGTTTTTTGTCTCCCTAATTCCTTCAGACAAAAAGTTCGAAGGAATTGAATACTTTGTAAATTGTCCCTTTGGAATTCTCTCGGACTTCTCCCAAGTCCTTTGAAAAATATTTTCCCTCAGACAAAAAGTCCAAGGAAATTGTCCATCTCTTGGCCCGACAAAATTTTGAGAAGACAACACTTTGGGAAGAAAACACTAGGGAATAGTCGTTGTAAGTCTGAAAAACAAACCTGTATTCCATAAGTGTCCGAAAGAAAACACTTGCCTTCATTCATAAGCGAACCTACAGGGTTGTAGGCTCTTTCCTTGGCTGATACCTTGCTGTAGATGGCTCCTTGGGTAGCTGTAGGTATGCATTTAGGCTGATTGATCTTTGCAAAACCTTTTCCTTTTCATTATTCAGTACCCAAAACTGATTCACAAGACAAACTGGTACCATAAGACCATCTTCCGAATAGTAAGGTTGACAATTTTACCTATGGGGCAAAATTGTCAACAGTTCTAATCAACTGCCTTCAAAGACGCTGCATCTATTTTTCTATAGGAACATTTTGCAGTGATTTTCTTTATACATTTGGTTTTCAACTTTGAGCAAATATTTTTCTAAATTCTTTCCACTTGCATTTGAATTCCATGCAAAAGATGTAGATGTAAGGCCAGAAGATTCCCATTATGCTCTTGATATCCTGACAAAGTGCCATGCAAATAAAGATAATGGTCCCGGAAAGTTTGTTAAGGCTGTTCCATGGACTGAATCAGGAGAACCACTTGTTGTAGCTTTACCCCTCTCACAGGTTTCTACTCATGTTAATTTCCAGGCAATAGAATCACAAGTTTTTACTTATGATGCTTACAAGGGTGCATTAATCTTATTAGCCAACTAAGGAAGATGATAGTATTATTTGTTTAGATCTCTCAGTTCTATTTGACCTCATACAGGCTTCCATTGTATTCTGTGTGCGCTGACAGATTGACAGCTTGAGTGCAATTCGCATTTACATTTCTAAGGATCTGCTCCCTGTTGAATCGCGTGAAAACACATTGAAGAAGATTGAGGAGGTTCTTAAACGCTTTCCAAACGGGCTGCCACTTCTAGATCCAGAAGATGATATGCAGGTGAGAAGAAACATGGATGCTACTTTTCTGACAAATACTTTAATGTTATAGGCAACTTGATGAGAACTCTTTGTTTGCCAAGTTAGCGTGCTCTTGTATTTATTCAGGTGCAGAGTAGCTCATACAAGAAGGTTGTTCAACGAGTAGAAACACTGGAGGGCTTACTTGCTAAACATGTTGTTTCTAAGTCTCCCATTCTCCTGAAGCGTCTG
This sequence comes from Torreya grandis, assembly GCA_037957365.1. Lineage (NCBI taxonomy): Eukaryota > Viridiplantae > Streptophyta > Pinopsida > Cupressales > Taxaceae > Torreya > Torreya grandis. The sequence continues at coordinate 789,849 of JARHVA010001670.1, read as the reverse complement.
AAAGTATTGCATAAGAAGGAAGAATTACCTGCAATGGTCCATGCTGCTCGTAGAGAGGTCCGTGCTTCTACATCTTTGGCTTTCAAAGATGAATTGAAGGCTCGTAAGCGGGTACTTCAGAGATTGGGGTATGTTTTTAAAATTTAAGGTGTGCTTCCGTTGTACTTGGGTATTATACTGGCTTTACTGTATTGTGGAAATGACTCATGAATAATATATGCTTAATGTCATTTCTGACAGACTATTACGTCAAGACAGATTCCAGTAAAGGTGCAGGGAATGATTGCCTAACTAATCTCTAGCATTTTTCATGAGATGCCTGTTACGTGGAAACTTCCTTTTAGTGTTGTATAACAGAATGACCACGTGTACACATTTTGTTTGTGCAAGAATGGGGAGTTAGTTTGGCCATGCATTTTTCTGTGAACCTACCAGTGATCACGGTTTCAAATCCCATGTATTAATTTCACCTTGGCAAAACATTTTTCTGTTGTGCTAGAGAGGGAAATACATGACCTTGTGCTTTTACATTTTTTAGCTATACTTTTGAAATTCTACTTCTTAGGTATGTACGTCTATTCTTATTATCAATGCAGGTATGCAACAAGTGATGATGTTGTGGAACTAAAGGGGAAGGTTGCGTGTGAAATAAGCAGTGCTGATGAGTTAGCCCTTACAGAACTCATGTTCAATGGCGTTTTCAAGGATATTCCAGTTGAGCAAATGGTTGCTATTTTGTCATGTTTTGTTTGGCAAGAGAAATTGAAAGAAAAGAAAAAGCTCAGGGAAGATCTTGCAAGTCTCTTGTCTCAGCTACAGGACACTGCCCGAAGGATAGGTCAAATGCAGCTTGATTGCAAGGTAATTAATCCATGCTTCCCTTATTGGGCTATAAATTATGCTGCATATTTTGAAGTTTGATGGAACTAGATAGGAAAATTTCTTGAAAGGAAACAATTTCATTATTCTTGTATGTTACTTGCAGGTGCAAATTGATGTTGAAGCCTATGTGAACTCTTTCCGTCCGGATGTTATGGAGGCAGTTTATTCATGGGCAAAAAGCGCAAAGTTCTTTGAAATAATGGAGATTACTGAGGTCTTTGAGGGTAGCTTGATTCGTGCCATAAGAAGGTTGGAAGAAGTCCTTCAACAATTGGTTCTAGCTTCAAAATCTATAGGAGAGGTTCAGTTAGAAGGAAAATTTCAGGAGGCAATCACAAGAATTAAAAGAGATATTGTTTTTGCTGCATCATTGTACTTATAGAACTATATGTTAATATTATTCGCTCAATTTTAATAGAGGGTGTTGTAAACGTTATTCATATATTTTCTTATTTGTACTTGCAAAAGTCATGCATAAACGATTTGATTTATTATGGTTATGAGGAATTTGCAAAATTGCTTACAAAACAACAAGCTTCTTGCTATTGCAAATTGAGGTGTTTCTATGTTTGCGTTGTTTGATAAGGTTTTTTATGCAGTTGTAGTGACTGCAAAAATCATAAGCAACATGTCTATTATAGTGTTTTCCAATCTGCTATAGCCTATAACATATTTGCAGTTAATTTATATGTATATTTATGATGCCAATGATTTAGGATAATATATTATCCAATAACAGCTAAGAACTATGTCACAGTATGGAGTGACTATACTTAGGATGGTATCTTCACTTGACAAGGCCACTTTTGTTGATCTTCTTTGTTATTGCTACAGATCAAAATCCTTTGCTAAGAAGGCATAGGTATAATGCTCACCGTGCTATAAACATTTAAATCTTTTGTTAAGATCAATCTTTTTTTATTGATTGCATCTACTCTTAAATTTTCACTCATCTTGGTTTTTGTTACAGTCTTTTCTGAGAATATAATACAACAAATAGAGAGACAAAATGCTGCCAACATTGGCAAAATCCCTCGGCTGAAACTGGTTATTTGAGACCTACAAGTTCTCATGATACTTTGGTTAGGCCTATTGGTGGTTTTCTCTGTGTTATGTAACCACAATTTTTTTTAAAATAATACCGAGAAAAACAACTATGGTACAAATATTTTCGGAGTTTCACTGAAAGATGAAGGGAGATCCATAATTGTGTCATAGCCAACACAAGTACCAAACTTATTATATAAATCAACAATGACTTTATTAAGAAGTGTTTTAACCACTTAGTATTCGGATAGAAGTGGGTCAATATAGAAACACTCTTGCACGTCTATTCACGTGCTTCAATGTGGCCTTCTTAGTAAAGTCGTCACTAACTTATACATTGACTCAAGTCCCTGCACAAGTTATAAAACAATTCGTACATCAATGGATAAATCAGAAAAATTCAGCATATTGTTATAGAAAGTAAGACAATTTGAACAGAGGAATCATCATATTAAGCTTGCATAGGCAAGATCTATCAAATTCACAAATAAGCAGCGGTGATTAAGGGAAATAACTATTTTAAAAAACAATGCAATGCTTTGGAACACTTTACTTCATTCACAACAAGGAATGAGATTGACATCTCGTTGGTAGGGTAGTTTAAGGAGGTTGATCAAAGGTATAAGTGTATTGGTTAAGCTTCTTAAGAAGTTTCAACAACCATGTTTACGTTCGATTTAGGAACTTATTCATTTCTCATGGCAGGGTTACCCTAGTGACCTTAGCCCAATTGGTCAAGTCAAGACATGCATTAATTTGTTAACTTAATTAGTTTAGCCAAACCTTATACTAGGTTATGCACACAACTTCGAACATTCTTAGTATCAATTTGCTCACGAGTTAAAAATAATTCGATGTGCTTATATTAGGTTTGCTAATTAACCTTTGTCACTTAAGTGAATTAAATATCAACTTAGATTTAAGTCCATTATGCTAAGTGTTTTGTCTATAATAATGCCTTTAATGCTTGAAACATTTTTGTTTCTTATCTTTCAAGAATGATTTATCAATTCTAAGTTAATGATTATAATTCACATCATTCTCTTTATAATAACATGTCTTTATAATGAAATAGAATATCTTGTTATTATTTGATAAGCCAATTACAAGTAAGAAACATATGTTCTTCAATCACATCATGCCTCATTGAAATAGCCATTGGAATATAGGACATTTAATGAATTAACCATTTACAAACTTGTTTGCTAAATTAGTTTTCTTAGTTTTAACACATGCATAAGATTTGAATGCCATTAATTGAATCGTAGCTACAATTGAACAATCCAATAGTTCCAAATGATTTTACAAAGCTATCGTAAAATAGTCCTATCACTTTAAACAACAATATAATTGGTTCCATTCACAATGATTGCATTTTAATAATCTTAAAAAGATATCGAACTTTTTTCTAAATTATTTTAAATTAATCTTCAACAAAGAATTTACTAGCAATTAAAGCACATTATAGGTTAAGGTAAGTCTTATATTTTATTGTAATTCAATTAAGACACCATCTCATACTTGTGAATGATTACATTTTTAATAATCTTTAAGATTGTATTGGACTTAAATGACTTATTTGGAAGTCTCTAAAAGATTCTCATTAATGAGTCCATCGTCATAATGCATATGTGGGTAGTTTAATGTAATTTAAATCTTTATATAAACTAAAGGTTAACATGTCACAAATAGTTGGGATCAGGGAATAATTTAATTTGTACAGAGATTATATCAAAATACTTTCTACATACAAAGTATCTTTTTCCAATTCCTTGTACACTTCAACAAACACAATGCCAACATAGTATCTCCGAATTGAATTTTATAAATGTAATTTAAAAGAAATTAATTTTTATTCAATTAACCAACTAAACTCAATGCCATTGAGCTGAGATAAGAAGCCTAATAGTAAGTGAATAGTCATATGAATTTTAAAAAGCTTTGTGAACACGTTCATAATATAAGATAACTCAATGAACTTGTACAACTATGCAAAGAAATGTATTCATATTCTAAATTTAAGCATAACACTTAGAGATTCGATTATGAATCTACATATTCTAAGTAATAAGAAACTAATACATGAATCCATTTAAGTCATGTAGCTAAAAGTTCACAATATCAAAAAGTCATAATCAATTTTTATAGTCATATATGTAAATGACAACATAATGAGTAATTTGATATATAAAAGATCAAACTCGAATCACAATTATAGTTAACTTATATTAGGTTTGCTAATTAACCTTTGTCACTTAAGTGAATTAAATATCAACTTAGATTTAAGTCCATTATGCTAAGTGTTTTGTCTATAATAATGCCTTTAATGCTTGAAACCTTTTTGTTTCTTATCTTTCAAGAATGATTTATCAATTCTAAATTAATGATTATAATTCACATCATTCTCTTTATAATAACATGTCTTTATAATGAAATAGAATATCTTGTTATTATTTGATAAGCCAATTACAAGTAAGAAACATATGTTCTTCAATCACATCATGCCTCATTGAAATAGCCATTGGAATATAGGACATTTAATGAATTAACCATTTACAAACTTGTTTGCTAAATTAGTTTTCTTAGTTTTAACACATGCATAAGATTTGAACGCCATTAATTGAATCGTAGCTACAATTGATCAATCCAATAGTTCCAAATGATTTTACAAAGCTATCGCAAAATAGTCCTATCACTTTAAACAACAATATAATTGGTTCCATTCACAATGATTGCATTTTAATAATCTTAAAAAGATATCCAACTTTTTTCTAAATTCTTTTAATTTAATCTTCAACAAAGAATTTACTAGCAATTAAAGCGCTTTATAGGTTAAGGTAAGTCTTATATTTTATTGTAATCCAATTAAGACACCATCTCATACTTGTGAATGATTACATTTTTAATAATCTTTAAGATTGTATTGGACTTAAATGACTTATTTGGAAGTCTCTAAAAGATTCTTATTAATGAGTCAATCGTCATAATGCATATGTGGGTAGTTTAATGTAATTTAAATCTTTATATAAACTTAAGGTTAACATGTCACAAATACTTGGGATCAGGGAATAATTTAATTTGTACAGGGATTATATTAAAATACTTTCTACATACAAAGTATCTTTTTCCAATTCCTTGTACACTTCAACAAGCACAATGCCAACATAGTATCTCAGAATTGAATTTTATAACTATAATTTAAAAGTAATTAATTTTTATTCAATTAACCAACTAAACTCAATGCCATTGAGCTGAGATAAGAAGGCTAATAGTAAGTGAATAGTCATATAAATTTTAAAAAGCTTTGTGAACACATTCATAATATAAGATAACTCAATGAACTTGTACAACTATGCAAAGAAATGTATTCGCATTCTAAATTTAAGCATAACACTTAGAGATTCGATTATGAATCTATATATTCCAAGTAATAAGAAACTAATACATGAATCCATTTAAGTCATGTAGCTAAAAGTTCACAATATCAAAAAGTCATAATCAATTTTTATAGTCATATATGTATATGACAACATAATGAGTAATTTGATATATAAAAGATCAAGCTCGAATCACAATTATAGTTAACTTATATTAGGTTTGCTAATTAACCTTTGTCACTTAAGTGAATTAAATATCAACTTAGATTTAAGTCCATTATGCTAAGTGTTTTGTCTATAATAATGCCTTTAATGCTTGAAACCTTTTTGTTTCTTATCTTTCAAGAATGATTTATCAATTCTAAATTAATGATTATAATTCACATCATTCTCTTTATAATAACATGTCTTTATAATTAAATAGAATATCTTGTTATTATTTGATAAGCCAATTACAAGTAAGAAACATATGTTCTTCAATCACATCATGCCTCATTGAAATAGCCATTGGAATATAGGACATTTAATGAATTAACCATTTACAAACTTGTTTGCTAAATTAGTTTTCTTCGTTTTAACACATGCATAAGATTTGAATGCCATTAATTGAATCTTAGCTACAATTGAACAATCCAATAGTTCCTAATGATTTTACAAAGCTATCGCAAAATAGTCCTATCACTTTAAACAACAATATAAGTGGTTCCATTCACAATGATTGCATTTTAATAATCTTAAAAAGATATCGAACTTTTTTCTAAATTCTTTTAATTTAATCTTCAACAAAGATTTTACTAGCAATTAAAGCTCTTTATAGGTTAAGGTAAGTCTTATATTTTATTGTAATCCAATTAAGACACCATCTCATACTTGTGAATGATTACATTTTTAATAATCTTTAAGATTGTATTGGACTTAAATGACTTATTTGGAAGTCTCTAAAAGATTCTTATTAATGAGTCAATCGTCATAATGCATATGTGGGTAGTTTAATGTAATTTAAATCTTTATATAAACTTAAGGTTAACATGTCACAAATACTTGGGATCAGGGAATAATTTAATTTGTACAGGGATTATATTAAAATACTTTCTACATACAAAGTATCTTTTTCCAATTCCTTGTACACTTCAACAAACACAATGCCAACATAGTATCTCAGAATTGAATTTTATAACTGTAATTTAAAAGCAATTAATTTTTATTCAATTAACCAACTAAACTCAATGTCATTGAGCTGAGATAAGAAGCCTAATAGTAAGTGAATAGTCATATGAATTTTAAAAATCTTTGTGAACACATTCATAATATAAGATAACTCAATGAACTTGTACAACTATGCAAAGAAATGTATTCGTATTCTAAATTTAAGCATAACACTTAGAGATTCGATTAGGAATCTACATATTCCAAGTGATAAGAAACTAATACATGAATCCATTTAAGTCATGTAGCTAAAAGTTCACAATATCAAAAAGTCATAATCAATTTTTATAGTCATATATGTAAATGACAACATAATGAGTAATTTGATATATAAAAGATCAAGCTCAAATCACAATTATAGTTAACTTATATTAGATTTGCTAATTAACCTTTTTCACTTAAGTGAATTAAATATCAACTTAGATTTAAGTCCATTATGCTAAGTGTTTTGTCTATAATAATGCCTTTAATGCTCGAAACCTTTTTGTTTCTTATCTTTCAAGAATGATTTATCAATTCTAAATTAATGATTATAATTCACATCATTCTCTTTATAATAACATGTCTTTATAATGAAATAGAATATCTTGTTATTATTTCATAAGCCAATTACAAGTAAGAAACATATGTTCTTCAATCACATCATGCCTCATTGAAATAGCCATTGGAATATAGGACATTTAATGAATTAACCATTTACAAACTTGTTTGCTAAATTAGTTTTCTTAATTTTAACACATGCATAAGATTTGAATGCCACTAATTGAATCGTAGCTACAATTTAACAATCCAATAGTTCCAAATGATTTTACAAAGCTATCGCAAAATAGTCCTATCACTTTAAACAACAATATAATTGGTTCCATTCACAATGATTGCATTTTAATAATCTTAAAAAGATATCGAACTTTTTTCTAAATTCTTTTAATTTAATCTTCAACAAAGAATTTACTAGCAATTAAAGCGCTTTATAGGTTAAGGTAAGTCTTATATTTTATTGTAATCCAATTAAGACACCATCTCATACTTGTGAATGATTACATTTTTAATAATCTTTAAGATTGTATTGGACTTAAATGACTTCTTTGGAAGTCTCTAAAAGATTCTTATTAATGCGTCAATCGTCATAATGCATATGTGGGTAGTTTAATGTAATTTAAATCTTTATATAAACTTAAGGTTAACATGTCACAAATACTTGGAATCAGGGAATAATTTAATTTGTACAGGGATTATGTCAAAATACTTTCTACATACAAAGTATCTTTTTCCAATTCCTTGTACACTTCAACAAACACAATGCCAACATAGCATCTCAGAATTGAATTTTATAACTGTAATTTAAAAGCAATTAATTTTTATTCAATTAACCAACTAAACTCAATGCCATTGACCTAAGATAAGAAGGCTAATAGTAAGTGAATAGTCATATGAATTTTAAAAAGCTTTGTGAACACATTCATAATATAAGATAACTCAATGAACTTGTACAACTATGCAAAGAAATGTATTCGTATTCTAAATTTAAGCATAGCACTTAGAGATTCGATTATAAATCTACATATTCCAAGTGATAAGAAACTAATACATGAATCCATTTAAGTCATGTAGCTAAAAGTTCACAATATCAAAAAGTCATAATCAATTTTTATAGTCATATATGTAAATGACAACATAATGAGTAATTTGATATATAAAAGGTCAATATCGAATCACAATTATAGTTAACCTATATTAGGTTTGCTAATTAACCTTTGTCATTTAAGTGCATTAAATATCAACTTAGATTTAAGTCCATTATGCTAAGTGTTTTGTCTATAATAATGCCTTTAATGCTTGAAACATTTTTGTTTCTTATCTTTCAAGAATGATTTATCAATTCTAAATTAATGATTATAATTCACATCATTCTCTTTATAATAACATGTCTTTATAATGAAACAAAATATCTTGTTATTATTTCATAAGCCAATTACAAGTAAGAAACATATGTTCTTCAATCACATCATGCCTCATCGAAATAGCCATTGGAATATGGGACATTTAATGAATTAACCATTTACAAACTTGTTTGCTAAATTCGTTTTCTTAGTTTTAACACATGCATAAGATTTGAATGCCACTAATTGAATCATAGCTACAATTGAACAATCCAATGGTTCCAAATGATTTTACAAAGCTATCGCAAAATAGTCCTATCACTTTAAACAACAATATAATTGGTTCCATTCACAATGATTGCATTTTAATAATCTTAAAAAGATATCGAACTTTTTTCTAAATTCTTTTAATTTAATCTTCAACAAAGAATTTACTAGCAATTAAAGCGCTTTATAGGTTAAGGTAAGTCTTATATTTTATTATAATCCAATTAAGACACCATCTCATACTTGTGAATGATTACATTTTTAATAATCTTTAAGATTGTATTGGACTTAAATGACTTCTTTGGAAGTCTCTAAAAGATTCTTATTAATGAGTCAATCGTCATAATGCATATGTGGGTAGTTTAATGTAATTTAAATCTTTATGTAAACTTAAGGTTAACATGTCACAAATACTTGGGATCACGAAATAATTCAATTTGTACAGGGATTATATCAAAATACTTTCTACATACAAAGTATCTTTTTCCAATTCCTTGTACACTTCAACAAACACAATGCCAACATAGTATCTCAGAATTGAATTTTATAACTGTAATTTAAAAGCAATTAATTTTTATTCAATTAACCAACTAAACTCAATGTCATTGAGCTGAGATAAGAAGCCTAATAGTAAGTGAATAGTCATATGAATTTTAAAAAGCTTTGTGAACACATTCATAATATAAGATAACTCAATGAACTTGTACAACTATGCAAAGAAATATATTCGTATTCTAAATTTAAGCATAGCACTTAGAGATTCGATTATAAATCTACATATTCCAAGTGATAAGAAACTAATACATGAATCCATTTAAGTCATGTAGCTAAAAGTTCACAATATCGAAAAGTCATAATCAATTTTTATAGTCATATCTGTAAATGACAACATAATGAGTAATTTGATATATAAAAGGTCAATATCGAATCACAATTATAGTTAACCTATATTAGGTTTGCTAATTAACCTTTGTCATTTAAGTGCATTAAATATCAACTTAGATTTAAGTCCATTATGCTAAGTGTTTTGTCTATAATAATGCCTTTAATGCTTGAAACCTTTTTGTTTCTTATCTTTCAAGAATGATTTATCAATTCTAAATTAATGATTATAATTCACATCATTCTCTTTATAATAACATGTCTTTATAATGAAACAAAATATCTTGTTATTATTTCATAAGCCAATTACAAGTAAGAAACATATGTTCTTCAATCACATCATGCCTCATCGAAATAGCCATTGGAATATGGGACATTTAATGAATTAACCATTTACAAACTTGTTTGCTAAATTCGTTTTCTTAGTTTTAACACATGCATAAGATTTGAATGCCACTAATTGAATCATAGCTACAATTGAACAATCCAATGGTTCCAAATGATTTTACAAAGCTATCGCAAAATAGTCCTATCACTTTAAACAACAATATAATTGGTTCCATTCAAAATGATTGCATTTTAATAATATTAAAAAGATATCGAACTTTTTTCTAAATTCTTTTAATTTAATCTTCAACAAAGAATTTACTAGCAATTAAAGCGCTTTATAGGTTAAGGTAAGTCTTATATTTTATTGTAATCCAATTAAGACACCATCTCATACTTGTGAATGATTACATTTTTAATAATCTTTAAGATTGTATTGGACTTAAATGACTTCTTTGGAAGTCTCTAAAAGATTCTTATTAATGCGTCAATCGTCATAATGCATATGTGGGTAGTTTAATGTAATTTAAATCTTTATATAAACTTAAGGTTAACATGTCACAAATACTTGGAATCAGGGAATAATTTAATTTGTACAGGGATTATGTCAAAATACTTTCTACATACAAAGTATCTTTTTCCAATTCCTTGTACACTTCAACAAACACAATGCCAACATAGCATCTCAGAATTGAATTTTATAACTGTAATTTAAAAGCAATTAATTTTTATTCAATTAACCAACTAAACTCAATGCCATTGACCTAAGATAAGAAGGCTAATAGTAAGTGAATAGTCATATGAATTTTAAAAAGCTTTGTGAACACATTCATAATATAAGATAACTCAATGAACTTGTACAACTATGCAAAGAAATGTATTCGTATTCTAAATTTAAGCATAACACTTAGAGATTCGATTATGAATCTACATATTCCAAGTAAGAAGAAACTAATACATGAATCCATTTAAGTCATGTAGCTCAAAGTTCACAATATCAAAAAGTCATAATCAATTTTTATAGTCATATATGTAAATGACAACATAGTGAGTAATTTGATATATAAAAGATCAAGCTCGAATCACAATTATAGTTAACTTATATTAGGTTTGCTAATTAACCTTTGTCACTTAAGTGAATTAAATATCAACTTAGATTTAAATCCATTGTGCTAAGTGTTTTGTCTATAATAATGCCTTTAATGCTTGAAACATTTTTGTTTCTCATCTTTCAAGAATGATTTATCAATTCTAAATTAATGATTATAATTCACATCATTCTCTTTATAATAACATGTCTTTATAATGATATAGAATATCTTGTTATTATTTCATAAGCCAATTACAAGTAAGAAACATATGTTCTTCAATCACATCATGCCTCATTGAAATAGCCATTGGAATATAGGACATTTAATGAATTAACCATTTACAAACTTGTTTGCTAAATTAGTTTTCTTATTTTTAACACATGCATAAGATTTGAATGCCACTAATTGAATCATAGCTACAATTGAACAATCCAATGGTTCCAAATTATTTTACAAAGCTATCACAAAATAGTCCTATCACTTTAAACAACAATATAATTGGTTCCATTCACAATGATTGCATTTTAATAATATTAAAAAGATATCGAACTTTTTTCTAAATTCTTTTAATTTAATCTTCAACAAAGAATTTACTAGTAATTAAAGGGCTTTATAGGTTAAGGAAAGTCTTATATTTTATTGTAATCCAATTAAGACACCATCTCATACTTGTGAATGATTACATTTTTAATAATCTTTAAGATTGTATTGGACTTAAATGACTTCTTTGGAAGTCTCTAAAAGATTCTTATTAATGAGTCAATCGTCATAATACATATGTGGGTAGTATAATGTAATTTAAATCTTTATATAAACTTAAGGTTAACATGTCACAAATACTTGGGATCAGGGAATAATTTAATTTGTACAGGGATTATATCAAAATACTTTCTACATACAAAGTATCTTTTTCCAATTCCTTGTACACTTCAACAAACACAATGCCAACATAGTATCTCAGAATTGAATTTTATAACTGTAATTTAAAAGAAATTAATTTTTATTCAAATAACCAACCTAACTCAATGCCATTGACCTGAGATAAGAAGGCTAATAGTAAGTGAATAGTCATATGAATTTTAAAAAGCTTTGTGAACACATTCATAATATAAGATAACTCAATGAACTTGTACAACTATGCAAAGCAATGTATTCGTATTCTAAATTTAAGCATAACACTTAGAGATTCGATTATGAATCTATATATTCCAAGTAATAAGAAACTAATACATGAATCCATTTAAGTCATGTAGCTAAAAGTTCACAATATCAAAAAGTCATAATCAATTTTTATAGTCATATATGGAAATGACAACATAATGAGTAATTTGATATATAAAAGATCAAGCTTGAATCACAATTATAGTTAACTTACATACACTAGCCTAATTATGCAAATTAAACATAACCTTAACTTTGTACCACATCGTTGATGAACATCAATCTAATTTATGATGTTAATTGTACAGTCATGAATCAATTGATTTTACAATCCACTATCAAAATAATTAAACCAGAAGAATCACAATAAACAATTTTTTGCATGTAATCTAATGTTGCAAATGTCCATCTATTCAATCCCAATGAGTCCAACTATAAGTGGCCCTAGACCACTCCATCCATCAGTTAGATGTGATTCCTACCAGACAAAAGTAGTGAATAAGGTAATAGTGAGTACTGATCTTGACTTAAGAAAATCAATTGATGAAAATATTCAAACAACAATGCTTACATTAATGATTACATCATTAACACCTTTGTAGTTATTCTAATTGTTGATGCTCGTGTTATAGCATTATAATATTGAAGATTAAGAGTGTAATCCATGGCGTTGCATCTGCAAGCTCCAATCCATTGTTATGGTAAAACACTCAAAATAAATGTAATTGTATTATTGTTAGTAATCTCGAATACAAACAATATTCTTTAAATATTTCCATTAAGTAAAATGAACTTAAATGATTCAAATAAATTTTGAGAAACAAACTAAATTGTATACTTAAAACAATATTATACACTTTCATAAAAATGTTATCAAACTCATAACATTTGAATAACGACATCAAAACTCAACTCAAATCCTTATGCAAGGCAACATATTCATACAACCAATGCAAAATAATATCAACTACACTAATCATTTAAAACATAAAAAATATTTAAAGTATCATCTCAATGTTGACCAATAGGATCAAATGAAAGCCATGATGAAAAGATCCCAAGGTCATTATCACTAATAGGTAATGATAATAATGACTAAAATTATTCATAGGAATATTTAAAGTCAATTTTTAAAAAAAAGTTATGATGTATGCAAATCATCAAAATAATTCTTAACCTGAAGTTAAACAGTCATAAATAGTAATGAAAACAAATGACCAAAATAGATGTACCATGTAAGTCAAAAACCTCATAATAACCAAATCAAATATGGCCATACAACTTTTAGATTGAACACATTAAAATAATATAAAACCTAGATGGTATTCAAACTCCACTTGCAACTCAGGTATTTCATTATATTCTTCTAATGTTGTTGCCTAAAAACAATGCATAGATTTGTATTTATTAAAAACAAACAATCCAAATAAAACTTGAAGTATATAACTAGGGTTTCCAATTCATAACCATACTTTCAAAAACAACAAAAACCCATATACAATGTGCACTGTTGTAGCTCTAAATGGTATTAAAAATAATAATGTTCTTCCATAAAAAAAATGAACTTCGGCCTAACATGCACACAAAAAAACACAACCAATATGCTTCAGCCAAGTCATAATGGTCGTTATTTCTATGGTAATGAATACAAATACGAAACTTAGAAAACAAACACAAATTCTAATGGGTTTTATTCATGCAAACGAACCATTCAACCATTTTCATACAAGCTATAGAATGGTAAAGTGATTGCGTATATTTCTAAGCAAAAACCCAATCCATACTAGCAACACTGAATTCTAAACAACTCAAATTTTTAAATGTAATACTTACTTAAACCCTAGACAAAAAGAATACAAAGAATGGTGAGTAAGATTGATTCCTTACCTTCACAAAGTTTCCAGATTCCACCACCCGAATGTAAAAGACCAGTGGACCCATTTAAAGCCAACTTTTACTAAAAGAAAACACCAAAATAACTCTCACATGGCTGACAAGATAATGACTCACTGTAGTTCAAACTTCTAAAAAAGATCATGCATGTAACTATATTCATATTTCCCTTGACTGCCATGCTCAAATTTTGATAGAATTTTCTCAAGCACAGGGCTTCCAAATGACAAAGCCAAATGAATATGCAAGAACCCTAATAGGGTTAGAAGTCTCTTGACTCATTTGCATCGAATGACGAGTTAATGCCATCACACCAAAGTTACAAACAAAACAAACACCTCGAACTAATGCCATGCCCCAAGGTGGGTCATGGCCCTCATGACCTAACCAAAGCAACGCTAAGCCAAGACTTGGTCTAGTTAAACACAAAAAAATGCATCAGGATCCCCACATAAAAATGTCTCTCTATGCCAATAACCAATGTTACAATGCCAACAATCAAAGATGAATGACGTTCAATCGAATTCAAAATAGGATTGTGACAACAACTAAATGCCATTCATAGACCAACACAAGTCAAAAGACTTAAGTCATAATTTTAACAAGTCTTCAAATAGCACTGCACACTAATACAATGTTGAAAATGACAAGTAATACGAGAGGTGAACAATATAAGGAGTAAGATAATCAAGTAACATAAAATAGTAAATTGAAAAGACTAACTCGTTTCAACAAAGCCAATAAAGTCAAAGAGTGGAAATCAACTGAGTGAAGTAATGATTGAATAAGGAGTCAAAGCAGACTAACGACTAATTCAAAATTGAAATCAAATTTAAAAATGACGAACATATAAAAAAAATGACTCGAAGCAATGATATAGTCAAAGCTTAGTTTGCCATTTAAATTTATTGATTTCTTTTCATTCACTTTCTTGGCCTCACCCGACTGCTTGGAGTCACATCCAACGCAGTTCATATTTGGTACCTATAGTTATAACAAACCATCAACAATATCTGTATTATATAACAATAATAAATACAATAATAATATTAAATGTAATAATATAACTGAACTTAATAATGAATTAGTAACTCAATAAGTATGAAATATCCAATGCTGTAATGAAAAGTATATCACATATCTATCTCAATAATAATCAAAATGGATCAAAAATAGATCACAAAACTATGTCACAATGGTAATCCTGTTAGGTTGTGGAGCTAAAAGCTTCAACTCTTTGCAAACAGTAGGAACAGAAGGTTGCTGAGATCCAGGAGCACCGGCGTCGGCATCAGGACCAACGTCGGTCGTGACCAGTGCAGAAGGCCACCGGCGATGGCAGGAAGTCAGCCGACGTCGGCAGAACCAGGCAAGTAGGGACTGACGTCGGTCACCTGTGTGTTCTAGAACTGTTCGTTGCACGGACAGTTAGTTAAGTGAACAAAGAGTTTGCATGTAAAGACCTGTTAGAGTCTTGAGCTGCGAGGATAATTGTCTAAATTAAGAGTCTAAGTTATTGTTTAAGTCTGGGATCTATTTATAGACCCATTAGAATGTATTGTATAGTATGAGATAGAAAGGAAGGCAAGGAAGTTCTTTCCATTGTAAGATCATTGAGTTGCAGGTTGTTGCAAGCTCATAGGGGATCTACATGTAAGTTTGGTCTGTTGAATTGCAGGTTGCAGGTTCATGGGAGATCAACTTGAAGTGCTATAGAGTGCTTGGTGTATCGGCAGGGTTATTACTGACTGGTTGGAGAGGTGAACACCAATTCTGTGTGTGAGTTGGTTGTTGGGACCATTTTTTGTGTAGGAGAGTGTTGTGAAGAAGAATTACTGTACACTTGAGGTGTGGGAAACCTTTGTAAGGTGGAAGAGTGTGGCGGCTCTTTGTAGTATTCTTTTTTGTAAAGTGTTAATACAAGATAGTGTATTGTCTCTCATATTCTGTGCTATTGGTGAATTCTAGTTACTTGTGTTTCTGGTTATTTCCGCATATTTAATTGCTTATATTTGGTAATCATATTGTGCTCTTTTTGAGGAGCAAGATCCTAACAAGAGGAATCAGAACAGGTGTGTTTGTTCTTGGATTTTCTCCTACAATTGGTATCAGAGCTTTTGGTTGGGATACTAACAGATTGGTTTAGATCTGAGTAGTGTGTTTTGATTACAGGTTACTCACAGGGTTTCTGTTTGAGTGGGAGTTGAGCAATGGCAGAAGACAGTAAGCTACGAATGGAAAAGTTTAATGGCAAGAACTACCAATTATAGACGATGCAGATTGAGGACTATCTGTATCAGAAAGATTTATACTTACCGTTGGGTGGGGTTGGTTGCAAACCCCAGAATATGAAGGATGAAGAATGGGAGGTTCTTGATCGGAAGGCTCTGGGATCTATTAGATTGAGTCTTGCATCATCTGTGATTTCCAGCTTATCACAGTGTAAGACAATGGTGGAGTTGATGGAATCTTTGGCAAATTTATATGAAAAACCCTCAGCTTCTAATAAGGTATTTCTTATGAAGCGTTTATTTAATTTGCAAATGTTGGAAGGTGGATCTGTTCATAGCCATCTTAGTGATTTTCATGGTTTGGTAAACCAGTTAAGTTCAGTCAATATTGTATTTGATGATGAAATTAGAGCTCTCTTAATCTTGTGTTCATTACCTGAAAGTTGGAAAGGTTTGGTAATGGTAGTTTCTAACACTGTGTCTGCTTCAAAAGTCTTAAAAGTGGATGATGTTGTGAGTGTGATCTTGAATGAAGAGATACGTAGGAAAAGCACAGGTGAATCATCAGGAGATGCTTTGAGTGTTGAAGGCAGAGGAAGGCAAAGAGAGAAGATAGAGCGTGGGAGATCAAGGTCGAAGATAGGCAGAATATCCAAGTCTAGGTATGGTAGAATAACCTGTTGGAAATGTGGAAAGCAAGGGCACTTAAAGAGAGATTGCAGATCGGGTGAAGATCAGCATGAAGGACATGGAGAAGAAGCAGATGTTGTGGATTACATTGCACAGGATGCTCTGGTATGTTCTTTGGATAAAGTAGAATCTTGGGTTTTAGATTCTGGTGCCTCTTTTCATGCATCCCCACATAGGGAATTTTTTCATGAGTATGTCCAGGAAGATTTTGGAGAAATTTGTGTAGGGGATGGTAAGCCTTGTCAGATTGTTGGCAAAGGAAAAGTGAAGCTGAAATTGGAGACAGGTGACACATGGGTGTTAAAGGAGGTCATACATGTCCCAGTTCTGGAGCGGAATTTGATTTCTGTTAGAAGTTTGGGTGTTGAGGGTTGCACAGTAACTCTCACAGCGGACTCTTGGAAGGTTACCAAGGGTACACTTGTTGTAGCTAGAGGTAAGAAAGTAGGTACGCTTTATCTATCTACTTGTAATACTGATTCTCTTTCTGGGTTATCTACTTCAGCTGTAGATTCGGAGATGTGGCTTAATAGGCTTGGTCACATAGATAAGAAGGAGATGCTTGTTCTTGAGTCAAAGAGTATGCTTTCGGATTTGGAAGGCATGGATCGTAGTTTCTGTATGTAGAAGAAGAAGGTGAAGTTTCTTGAGGAATCCGATGTTAGTGACAAGAACAGGAAAGCCTTGGTTTTCAAGGAGAAGGTGACGGACAGAGTTCAGCACAAGGTGCAGAGGAATTCTGAGCAGAGCAAGGGTGATTTGGAAAAGGGTTTGATCCAAAAGGAGCTCACAGGGAAAAGTCAGGTCTCACTAGAAAAACACAGAGACCGACGTCGGCAGGAAAATTGACGTCGGCATCCAGACAGGGACCGACGTCGGCTATGTGCAGCCCGATGTCGGTGACTCGGGGCAGATAACGACCGGCATCGGCCAGGGGAAACCGACGTTGGCAAGGTGGCAGTCGCAGGGAACCGACATCAGTCGGCTGTAGACTGAGATGTGACCGACATCAGTCACTGAGACAAATTTTGGGTGGACAGCTAGCTGTCATGGAGTCTCAAGCGCCCATATGGAGGACTGAAGGCGTAAGTAAGTTCTTAAATTCGTCATTTCCCTTCTTTACACTACTTGTTGCTCACTTATGGTATAGAACCAGGAAGTTATTAAAGAAGCAGAACAGGTAGATCCAGGAAACAGTGGGAGCTTGGCATGGATGAGGATGTGATTCCTTGGAGGAGAACGAAATAGGGGTTTTGGGTAGAGTTGCCAGCTGGAAGAAAGCACTGAGAGATGAATGGATGTTCAGGATGAAGAAGAGTGAAAATGGATATGTGAGACGGAAGATCAGGGTATATGGTCTTGTATTAGCTGCAGGGCAATAGAGATTTGATCATTGTGTTTCTCTTTACCAGGTTGGATAATATTAGCTACATTATCCTATTTCTATATGATGTGCTTGTTGCAGGGTTACATATACAGGTATTTCTGAACTAAAGGTAAAGCTAGTTTAGAGGTGTGTCATGGAGAATCTAGGAGCATCAAGATTCTTTGGCATGAGTGTGTTCTAGAGACATGGAGGTCTTGTTGACTTTGTTTCAAGATGATTGTGTGAGATCGGTTAGCACGCCGATGGTTGGACAGTTTACAGAACAGGTTCTTGATTCACATAATGAGGTTGAGTGCATGGTATGTACTAAACCTAAGTTTTCCCAAGTAGTGGGAGTTGTCACAAGTTTGGGGTCAATCCGGAAAAGTAATACTGAAGGGCAGTTCAGTGGGACCAGCAGCAGGTGCACATGCTATGCAGGGTCAAGTTCTTATCTACATGGTTGTAGATGCGGATGTGGTAGGTAATTTGGATGACAAGGTTTGCACCATAGAATTTGTGGTGGTTGGTCTTCAAGAGTGATCTTGAGGAGGGATACAAATCTAAGGGAATAAACTAGACGGGGTACAGGTATAGGTACATGTTGCAACTATTTATCTCCAAGTGGGAGATTATTAGGTTGTGGAGCTAAAAGCTTCAACTCTTTGCAAACAGTAGGAACAGAAGGTTGTTGAGAACCAGGAGCATCGGCATCGGCATCAGGACCGACGTCAATTGTGACCAGTGCAGAAGGCCACCGACGACTGCAGGAAGTCGGCCGACGTCGGCAGAACCAGGCAAGCAGGGACCGGCGTTGGTCGCCTGTGTGTTCCAGAACTGTTCGTTGCACGGACAGTTAGTTAAGTGAACAAAGAGTTTGCATGTAAAGACCAGTTAGAGTCTTGAGCTGCAAGGATAATTGTCTAAATTAAGAGTCTAAGTTATTGTTTAAGTCTGGGATCTATTTATAGACCCATTGGCATGTATTGTATAGTATGAGATAGAAAGGAAGGCAAGAAAGTTCTTTCCATTGTAAGATCATTGAGTTGCAGGTTGTTGCAAGCTCATAGGGGATCTACATGTAAGTTTGGTCTGTTGAATTGCAGGTTGCAGGTTCATGGGAGATCAACTTGAAGTGCTATAGAGTGCTTGGTGTACCGACAGGGTTATTACTGACTGGTTGGAGAGGTGAACACCAATTCTGTGTGTGAGTTGGTTGTTGGAACCATTTTTTGTGTAGGAGAGTGTTGTGAAGAAGAATTACTGTACACTTGAGGTGTGGGAAACCTCTGTAAGGTGGAAGAGTATGGCGGCTCTTTGTAGTATTCTTTTCTGTAAAGTGTTAATACAAGATAGTGTATTGTCTCTCATATTCTGTGCTATTGGTGAATTCTAGTTACTTGTGTTTCTGGTTATTTTTGCATATTTAATTGCTTATATTTGGTAATCATATTGTGCTCTTTTTGAGGAGCAAGATCCTAACAAGAGGAATCAGAATAGGTGTGTTTGTTCTTGGATTTTCTCCTACAAATCCAAATAATTATGTCCTGAATAGTTCATAAATAAACCACAAAAACAAGTGAAATAAATACAGTCAAATAGGATCATGATATTCTCTCCCACTTGGAATAGAGCCATTCGATGATCAAAATAGTCAAATATAGTGTTACTTGAAAATAATCTCATCTTTCCAAGTAGCACTTATTTTTGACAAAGAATCCTCATTAAATTAGAATTAAGAAACTATCATGATTTCTCAATCTAATGTTGTGATGGTCCAAAATGTTAAGATTGGTATCAACCTGGTCCACCTGCTCAACCTGCTCTGATACCAACTTGTCAGGATCTTGCTCCAACAATAAAGCACATATGATTACTTCTTGTATTAGCAACTAAACACGGAATTTAACCATAATCAATAAGTAACTAGAAATATGAAACAACACAGGAATATGAGAGACAATACACAATTGTATTAATAATCACTCAGAAGAATATACAATAAGGAAGATGCCACTTCTTCCTCCACCTCAAAGGTTCACCACGCCTCAAGACCTTCTTCTCTCTCTCTCTCGGTCCCAACAATCAACTCCAATACAGAATTGATGTTCACTTCTCCAACTAGTCAGTAACGTGCTGCCAGTTCACCAAGTACACAACTATACTCCAAGTAGATCTCCTGCTCTCTGCTGCTACCTGCAAATCACTAGACCTTACTCACCAATGTAGATATCTCTACACCCTGAATAACCCTTGTCCTTGCCTCACCAAGTCCTTATGATTCTTCAACCAGTACCCCGGTGGATCAGCTCCTAGACCTTGCAGACCCTGCAACTCTCCCTGATCATACACTCTCAGCACCCCTTTGGAACTAGGAGGAGCTACACTAGCTCTCTCTAAAAGCTCAATGGCTTTCTATCACTCTTTTACAATACAACCCATGAGTCCATATATAGATCTCATGCTTGCAATAATTAGACTATCATAATTACAATAATTAGACACGCAACTCAAGACTAAGACTAACCTTTGACATGCAAACAAACAGTCCAAAAATAGACTCTCTGGGATCAACATGCAAACTGCCTGTTCTCGCACAGGCTGTCGACGTCGGCTCCTCCATGACCGATGTTGACCGACTGGTAACCGATGCCAGTTAGTTCTTCGCTGCTATCTGACCGATGTCGGCTGATCAGACCGACGCCAGTTTCCCTGCAACTGACTCTGCAACTCTGCATCCTCTGTAACTTCTCCTGTTTGCATCCTGGTGAAGCTTTTAGCTCCACAACCTAACAATCTCCCACTTGGAGATAAACAACTGCACCTGTACCTGTACCTATACACCGTCTAAATTATTCCTTGGCTTGTATCCCTCTTCAAGATCAATCCTGAAGACCAACCACCACACAACCTGTGATGCTATACCTGTCATTCAAGTAACCTGCCATATCCGAACCTACATATCCATGTAGTAAAGACCTTGACCCTGCATAACAAGAATCCCTGCTGCTGATCCCTCTCAGATACCTGAGAATCCACTAAACTGCCCTCCAGTACTCCTTCCCTGAATTGGCTCTAAACTCTCTGACAACTCCCACTGATTGGGAAAACTCAGGTCTACACTAGACCTCATGTGATTTCGAACCCTGTTTCAAGCTAAGCTCGAACTATCCAGCCCTTGGTGTGATTTCTGATTCTACATCATACGTAATGAACCTCACCAACATCGTCTTCACATCAGCTCCCACTGGAGATAAAATCTCCATGTCTCTTATGCCAAAGAATTTCGCTGCTCCAAATTCTTCATGGCACACCTCTGAACTAACCTTACCTTTAGCTCAGCAAAACCCTGTATCTCTGAACCTGTAACTGTATACCATTCACATACAGTAACAGAATAATGCTGCAATCATTATCCACCTGGTAAGATAAACACAATAGTTATACTGACATTGACTGAAGCAATGCTTAGTCATCTACCTGTCAAACCTGTACCACTGTCCTGCAACTTCGTCAAGACCATATACCTTGGCCTTCCGTCTCACGTATCCATCCACTCTCTTCTTTAACTATGGGAATCCATCCGTTTCTCAGTGCTTTCTTCCAGCTGACAACTCTACCAATGAACACCTATTTGGTTCTTCTCCAAGGACTCACACTCCTCATCTATGCCAAGCTCCCACTGTATCTGGATTCTACCTGCATTGCCTCTTCACATCTTCCTGGTTCTTGACCATCAATAAGCAATATAAATAAGGTGAACAATGAATAGAGGTTCACTTACCCTTTCTGACCTCGACATGAGCGTTTGAGACTTGTTGACAGCTTGCTGTCCGCCCACTATCCGTTCCAGTGATTGATCTCGGCCATCTCCCAATTTGTTCTCGATCGACGTTGGTTCTCTACGAATGACCCTGTCTGCCGACGTCGGTCCCATTACTGATGTCGGTATACCTGTTGCCGACGTCGATTACTGTCTGACCAACGCCGGTACCTGTGTTCGTCTGTGAGTGATAACTTTTTACGCGCGAGCTCTCCATGGATCAAAACCCTGTTCAAATCAACACAGCCTTGCTCAGAATAATTCAGTTCGCTCACCTGATCTCTGTTCGTCATCTCCTCCATCAACACCAAGGCTTTCCAGTTCTTTAGCTTGTCAAAAACATCTGTCTTTCACTTGAGAACCTGCATTCCCCTCCTACATATGTGACCAAGCCCATGAAGCCACATCTCTGCAACAGAAGGTGAATCAGTAATATAAGTAGATAGATAAAGGATACCTACTTTCTTACCACCATCTAATTCAAGTGCATCTGCTGTGAGAGTTACAGTGCATCTCCCATCACCCAAATTTTCTAAAGAAATTAGACTCATCTCCAAGACTGGTACCTGCATGACTTCCTTCAACCACTGTGTGTCGTCCGTCTGCAATTTCAGCTTCACTTCCCCTTCGTCAATAATCTGACAAGGCTCTCCAACCCATAAATAAATCTCTCCAAAGTATCCAAAGACATACCCATGAAAAGATGCTCTATTTCAGGCTGCATGGAAAGAGGCAAAATAATCTGTGAACCAAGATTCCACTTTATCCAGAACATCCTGTGCAACATCTCCTGCAACATCTGCGCCTCCCTGCTGATCTGCTACCAACCAACAATCTTTATTTCCCTGCTCTTTATTTCCATCAATTAGACCATTCGTGCTATTCAATTTCTCCATTCGTAGCTTACTTCCTTCTGCCATTGCTATACTCCCACTCAATCAGAAACCCCTGTGAGTAACCTGTAATCAACAAACACTACCAAATTTGAAACCACCTGTTAGTCAACCCAACCAAAAGCTCTGATACCAACTTGTTAATATTGGTATCAACCTAGTCCACCTGCTCAACCTGCTCTGATACCAACTTGTCAGGATCTTGCTCTAACAATATAGGACATATGATTACTTCTTATATTAGCAACTAAATACGAAATTTAACCAGAATCAATAAGTAACTAGAAATATGAAACAAAACAGGAATATGAGAGACAATACACAATTGTATTAATAATCACTCAGAAGAATATACAATAAGGAAGATGCCACTTCTTCCTCCACCTCAAAGGTTCGCCATGCCTCAAGACCTTCTTCTCTCTCTCTCTCTCTCTCGGTCCCAACAATCAACTCCAATACAGAATTGATGTTCACCTCTCCAACCAGTCAGTAACGCGCTGCTAGTTCACCAAGTACACAACCGTACTCCAAGTAGATCTCCTGCTCTCTGCTGCTACCTGCAAATCACTAGACCTTACTCACTAATGTAGATATCTCTACACCCCTGAAGAACCCTTGTCCTGGCCTCACCAAGTCCTTATGATTCTTCAACCAGTACCCCGATAGATCAGCTCTTAGACCTTGCAACTCTCCTTGATCATACACTCTCAGCACCCCTTTGGAACTAGGAGGAGCTACACTAGCTCTCTCTAAAAGCTCAATGGCTTTCTAGCACTCTTTTACAATACAACCCATGAGTCCATATATAGATCTCATTCTTGAAATAATTAGACTATCATAATTACAATAATTAGACACGCAACTCAAGACTAAGACTAACCTTTGACGTGCAAACAAATAGTCCAAAAATAGACTCTCCAGGATCAACATGCAAACTGCCTGTTCTTGCACAGGTTGTCGATGTCGACTCCTCCATGACCAATGTCGGCCGACTAGTAACCGACTCTGATTGGTTCTTCGCTGCTATCTGACCGATGTCGACTGATCAGACCGACGCCAGTTTCCCTGCAACTGACTCTGCAACTCTGCATCCTCCGTAACTTCTCCTATTTGCATCCTGGTGAAGCTTTTAGCTCCACAACCTAACACAAAATTTTCAATGGATCTAACTGCATCTTTTCCTCTTCTAAACCTTGAAGATGAGTATAATCCAACACATGAGAAGGATCAGATATATACTTTTTTAATAATACAATATAAAAAACATCATGAGTCCAGGACAAAGAAGGAGGATGGGCTAGTCGATAGACAACAAGACTAATTTTATTCAAAATTTCAAAGGGTCCTACAAACTGAGGAGGTAATTTGGATGAATTTCCAAATTTAATCAAACTTTTCTATAGTCTAACAAAAAAAATTTGTCACCAACTTAAAATTTACGTGACGACCTCTTTAAATCAGCATAACTCTTTTGCCTATTAGAGCCAACCTTTAGATTTTGCCTTATTATTTATATTTGCCTATCATACTCCTGTAAAATATCAAGACCAACAATAGTTCCATTTTCTAAACTTTTTCAGTCAAATAGAGTCCTACACTTACATCGATACAAAACTTTGAAAGGAGCGAGCCATTTTAATAACATAATTGTATGTGTTATTGTAAGCAAACTTAACTAAATATAAATAGGCTTTATATTCACCTTGTTGTTCTATCACATACATTCTTAATGTGTCTTTAATTTAATATTTCTATCTCATTATCCATTTTCAGGTGATAAGATGAGCTAAAATTCAATATTGTACCAAAAATAATAGTCAAAGTTTTCCAAAAACTTGAAGTAAAAAGTTTATCTCTATTAGAAATAATAACTTTAAGGATGCCATGTAGACGTATTATTTATTTCATAAACCTTTCAACAAACATGAATGCATCATCAGTTAAATTTCTAGTAATAAAATGACTAACTTTAGTAAATTTATCTATTACAACTAAAATATTATCATGTTTGCTTCGAGATTTGAACAAACTAAGTATGAAATCCAAACAAATCACAACCCACTTACCTCTTGGAACATCAGAAGGATATAGCAGACCACCTAGATGACAATGTTCAGCTTTCACACGCTGACATTTCAAATATTTTATCACAAAGTCAACAACTTCATTTTTCAAACTAGACCAATAATATAACTTTTTCATCTTGTGTGTTATCTTCGTAACACCAAGATGAGCAAAATGAAATGCTTCATGCACTTATTTTAGTAAAATATTAATTAAGTCACCAGACTCAGACATATAAATTATGTTTTTGGTTCTAATTAAATCATTAAAATCAATAGAAAAGTTAGAATTTTTTTATAGGTTCCTCAGTGAAATTTGTACATACATCTTGACAAAACTTATCAAAACACTATTGTTCTAAAATTGTTATGTAGAACAAACAAGGTAACGAGATATGTGCATCCGTTGAGTGCATCATCAACATGATTCTCCTTAGCTTTAACATATTGAAATTACATAGAAATTCCATGCATCTACATTGACGAGAATTCAGATCATTTTGAGAAAATAAATATTCTAGGCTGTGATGATCAAGCTTTACTTCAAAATGCTTACTTAGTAAAAAATATTTTCATTGCTTCAAAGCATGTACAATGGTAACAAGTTCTAGGTCTTGAGTGGTGTAATTTTTTCATCATATTTCAGTTTCTATAACTCATGAGACACAACTAAACCATCTTGAATTAGCATGCCACCCAAGCCTTCTTTGGATGCATCAACCCAGATTTTGAAATTATTATTAGAATTCGGTACAATAAGTACAAGTGTTGTAATTAACAACTCTTTAATATTTTGAAAAGCTTATTCACACTCAAAAGTCTAAGCAAACTTCTTACCCTTGTGTTGTAAGAAAGTTATAAGATTAACCAACTTACAAAAAAATTCAACAAACTTTCTGTAATAACCAACCAATCTCATAAAACTACGTACTTCATGTATGTTTTTAAGATCAAACCACTCTTGTATAACCTTAATCTTTGCTAGATCAACATCAATGCCAACCTTAGATATTATGTGACCCAAATAGTGGATCTTAGTTTGAAAGAAAGTACATTTAGATAATTTATTAAATAATTTATGCTACCTTAGTCTTTGCAACACTAAACATAAATGTTGTTCATATTCAGCTGCATTCTTAAAATAGATCAGTATGTCATCAAGGAAAACTAAAATAAACTTGCCCATAAAACTCTTGAATCCACTATTCATTAAATTCATAAATACTGCAGATGCATTAGTTAAACTAAAGGGCACTATCGTAAACTTGTAATGTCCATATTGAATTTTGAAAATAATCTTATGGATGTTTTCATCCTTGATTCTCTGCTAGTGATATCTTGATCTCAATTCTATATTAAAAAAAAAAATTCTGCATCCTTCATTTAATCAAAGAAATCCTCTATCTTCAATAAAGGATAATGATTTTTGATATTCATCTTGTTAAACATGTGATAGTCAACACACAGTCGTAAGGTTCTATCCTTATTTTTCATAAAGACCATAGGTGCACCCCAAGGCAAAAAATTTGGCCTAATATTTTTATTTTCTAACAAATCTTGTAGTTGAGATTTTAGCTCCTAAAAATATGCTACATTCATACAATAATGTGCTTTAGATGCATGGGCTACCCCTAACATTACATCAATAGAAAATTTAAACTTCCTCTTAGGATATAAACTAGACAATTTATTTGGAAAAACATCAGAGTTTTTTTACAAAAATAGATATTATTGGAATGTTGTTTCTGTTACAAGCATTGTTTCATGCATCTGTATAATATACAATTTTTAGCTTAAAGTACTACTTTTTTTAACTGTAACACTGATAGTAGCTTGTGTATTTTAGGTTTCAATAAACCTTTAATTATTATTGATTTTTGCATGTCATCACAACATTTTACTACTTTATTAGAACATTCTAGATTGAATTTATACTATTGCAACCAATCTATGTCTATAATGACACAAAAGAATCAAGAGGAACTAAAAATAGGTTAACTTGGATCTGAATATTGCCTAAGTCTAAGCTTATTTATTCAAGACACTTAAAAAATAACACCCTTTTGCTTGAGTCGAACTCAACATCTCAACCATCCTTGAATGTTATAGGATTCATTTTACTATTATTCACTAACATTAGATAAATAAAACTATTTATTACTCTTGAATAAAACAAAACTGAAACAAAAATATTATTTAATTTACCTCTAAATTTAATAGGGGTTGCTTGAAAATCTGTCTCTATTATCAACAACTACATACACCTTGTGGTTAGTTGATTAACCTGATTTTAGCTTGAGACAATCCTTGTGATAGTGATTATCGCCACATTCCTAGCATACTATAGTCCTTTGGAGTGACATAAGGATGATATTTACCCTAGTGGTAGGTACATTTTGACTACAATGGATTTTATTTCTCTTAAAATTTATAAATTTGGAAGATTTTTTATTTTTGATTTTTTTATTCTATCATTAAAATTTATTAAAACCATTCGTACTTTTGATAAATCTACAGTTTTGATAAAAAAATTAAAAATTCTTAGATGAATGGGATAGATTTTTATTCTTAGATTGTTATCTATTCTGTTTAAAATCTTACATAGCCTTTTGACAGGCTTTTTTTTTCTAGCCTATGAGCAGACTCAATGACAATAATTAGAGTTTTACAATTAGTCATATTGACATCATGCATCAAAATCTCTTTCAACTCTAGTTTGAACTTGATAACCATAGTCTCTTCATCATGCATGTAGTTAACATGATGTAACAGGTTTAAAAACTTATTTTCATACTTAGTTATCAACATATTCTCTTGTTTTAATAGCTAAAAATCAATTATTTTCTATTCCTTAAAGTTTGAGCTAAGATACATTTTCTTAAATTACTTTTCAAAAGTAGATTGGGTAAGAGTCATTGGATGGTAACCTTTTAAGGCACAAAGATGGTTCCACCAAAGAGATGCAACTCTAACTAGCAGATAAGTAGTCACTCTTACTTTCACATTGGAGGGTATATTATGAAGGTTAAAGTATTTCTACAAGTGAACCAACCATGCATCAATTATATCATCTGATTCCTCTCCTAAAAAAGTTTATGAAGGCATTTTTTTAGTTTCTTAATGATAGGATCAACCACATTAACGGGGTTGTCTTGAAACTCTTGCTCACTAACTTTCCCTTCTTTTCTTAGAGACAGTTCTTCAGGTGGAATACCTTTCAAGTTTTTCAATCTTTATTCTTGGGTATCCAATTTGTTTTGCAGGGCATCCAATGCAGTAAGTATTCCATTCAATACTATCTATTGGTTAGCATTAGGGTTATTTTCATCATAATTAGAGGCTCTAATATTTATTCCAACATTTTTGAGAGGAGGTGCCTCTCTTTTAAGAGTATTAGCCCTACGACTTATACCTCTACCAGGGTTGACATTCCTTGGGTTGTTGTTTGTCATTATAGATCTTGTTCTCACCATTCTAAGGTGAAACAAACAACAACTTGATAGGAAAACAAGTAAATATTTTACAAAGTTTTTTAGAGTAGTATAACCTTACTCTGATATCAATGTACAACAACCATAATTTTTTTTAATAATATCATGATAAATAACTATGGTACAAATACTTAATTAGAGTTTAGCATTGAAAGATGAAGTGAGATTCATAACTACATCATAGCCAACATAAGAACTAGACAAAGTCTATAAATTAACAATGAATTTATTAGGAAGTGTTTTAACCACTTAGTATTTAGATAGAAGTGAGTCAATGTAGAAACACGCATGCATGCCTATTCACTTACTTCAATGTGACCTTCCTATTAAAATTGTTACTAAATTATACACTTACCTGAGTACCTTCACAAGCTATAAAACAATCAATATTTAAATGGGTAAATCAAAAAAATTCAATAAACAATTGTAGAAAGACAAATTCAATAGAATAATCATTATACTAAGATTGTATAAGCAAGATCTATCAAATTCACAATCAATAAACAATGATCAAGGGAAAGGACTATTTCTAAAAGCAATGAAAAGCTTTGAAAAACTTTACGATGTTCGAAACAAGTAAGGGATGAGATTGACATCCCATTGGTAGGTAGCTTAAAGAGGTTTATCAAAGGTATAAATGTATTGATTAATATTCTTAAGATGTTTCAACAACCATGCTTATGTTCCATTCATGAACAACTTATCCATTTATCATGGCAGGTTTAGCCTAGTGACCTTAACCCGATTGGTCAAGTCAAGACATGCATTAATTTGTTAACTTAATTACTTTAGCCATACCTTATACTAGGCCATGCACACATAATTTTAAATATTCATAGTTTTAATTTCCTCATGAATTACAAATAAATCGATGTGCTTATATTAGGTTTGTTAATTAACCTTTGTCACTTAAGTGAATTAATATCATCTTACATCTAAGTCCATTAGATTAAGTGTTTTGTTTATAATATTGCCTTAAGGCTTGAAACCTTTTTCTTCTTATATTTCAAGAAATATTTATCAATTCTAAATTACATATTATAACTCACATCATTGTCCCTTTACGATTCCATGTCTTTATAATGAAATAAAATGACTTATTATTATTCCATAAACCAATTCCAAGTAAGAAGCAAACATTCCTCAACCACATCATGCCTCATTGAAATAGCCATTGGAATATAGGACATTTAATGACTTAACCATTTAAAAACTTGTTTTCCAAATTAACTTTCTTACCTTTAATGCATGCATAATATTTGAAAATCATTAATTGAATCTTAGCTATAATTGAACAATCCAACAGTTCCAATTGATTATACAAGGTTATCAAAAAATAGTCCCATCACTTCAAATAGTGATATAATTGGTTCCATTCACAATGATTGCATTTTAATAATCTTAAGAAGATATTAACCTTAATAAAGTTTTAAGTTCTTTTGATTTAATCCTCAACAAAGAGTTTATTAGCAATTACATCCCTTCATAGGTTAACATAAGTCTTATATTTTGCTGTAAGCCAATTAAGACACCATCTCATACTTGTGAATGATTAGATTATTCATAATCCTTAAGATTTTATTGGACTTAAATGACTTGTTTGGAAGTCTATAAAAGATTCTTATTAATGAGTTAATCTTCATAATGTAGATTTGGGTAGTTTAAGGTAATTTTAGAGTCTTTATATAGACTTAAGGTTAACATGTCATAAATACTTGAGATCATGAAACAAATTAATTTTTACATGAATTATATCAAAATACTTCATACATACAAAGTATCTTTTTCCAATTCCTTGTACACTTTAACAAACACAATGCCCTCATAATATCTCACAATTGAATTTTATAACTGTAATTCAAAAGCAACTAATTTCTATTTAAATTATCCAACTACACTCAATGCCATTGACCTGATATAAGAAGACAATAGTAATTAAATAGTCATATAAACTTTAAAAAGCTTCATGAACACATATTCATAATATAAGATAACTCAATGAACTTGCACAATTATGCAAAGAAATGTATCTGCATTCTAAATTTAAGTATAACACTTAGAGCTTTGATTATGAATATAAATACTCCAATTAAAAATAAAATAATAAATTATTCTATTTAAATCATGTAGCTAAAAGTTCATGATATCAAAATGTTACAATGAATGTTTAAAGTCATATATTAAATGACAATTGTTGACTATTTTGACCACAAGTCAAAATAGGTCAACCCCCCTATAGTCCAAAACTTATATAAGGGTCTATTAGGGTCCTATAGGGTGTGTCATGGTGTTGTTTGATGTTAGTTAAATTGTCATCACCTTGGTCATAGTCAATTTATTTCATAAGTCATTCTATGTCATTTAAAGTGCATATTTGGGCCATTTATGAAGGTGATAAGTTTTCCTAGGTGTCAAAGTATTCTAAACTCTCTTCCAACATCCCTTGTATCAATTCATGTTAGATATGTTATTTTCTAACTAAAAATATTGTAGGTGTAACTAAAATCAAGAAAACAAGTGGAAAAGGAGTTTTAGAAGTTGTATAGCCTCTAGAGGAGTGTGACACATGTAGAAGGCTTGTGAGATGACTCTTAAACTTCCCTAGACTTACCTCCATCCTTTATCAACTATAAAAGTACCTAATTGGTCAAAAACCATTCTGCTCTTCCATCACTCTACTAGACATATAGAAATGGTCAACATGTTTCTTTTTGGTATGACCATTAGAAGAGGTTTCAGGTCAAATTCTATTGTGGGGTAATAGTACACTTATTACACTTCCATTTCATGGTAGGAGTTTATGGATTGGATTCCTATGCTTTATGAACCATCCTTTAGAAGTTGACTATCTATTTCTATATGTTGTTTCCCATACCCTATAGGTTTTCCTCTTGTATGGGTAGGTCCATATTATACAATTGTTAAAATTTATTTCAAAGGATGTGAACATATTTACCTCATGGTTTTCATCCTTTTTTTCATGTTTGATGAGGAATTAATGAGTACAACATCTCAAGTTTGTAAGTTAGCATCAAATGGAGTTGCAGATAAGTTTTAATCATTTGTAGAGGTTTCATTTCCTTGTAGGGGATTTTGATGAAGGTGATAAGTTGCATTGCATGTTTTCCACATATTGGAAATCACCTCCTATCTTCCAAACTCAATTCCAAAGGTACTCACATGGATTTGCAGTCAAGAAATATATAATACATTCAACTTACTACATGACTGTCATACACAGTCAATTAAGTGAGATATATAAGGTATTGAATATGTTAATAAAGGATTAATGAGGGGTTTTAAGGTGATGAAAACACCCTTACACATGATCAATCAAGCTAAACCACTCCAAGAATATAGGTTTGCATGTGACAAATAGTTCTCCAACATAATTAGGTCTGTAACATTAGTGTGCACCTATAGGTGCCTTATAGCAAATTAGTCATGATGATTGAAGGCATTATATCTAGTTTCAAGTTCCTTAAGATTGTAAAATATCCATGTGAGAAATTATATAAGATCTAAGACTGGTTGGAGGACCATGCATCATACATGTTTTTCATATTCCAATCCATTGCCCTTGTCTACTAATACAAGTGTATCTATAGGTGTCTCAACAGAGAACAAACAGATGGAATGAGAGCATTTGATCTTGTTTAAAGTTTTTCAAGGTTGAAAGAATCCATTTGAGACCTTGAGGAAGTCTAAAATTGATTGCAAGGCCATAACCATGTACATTTTTGATGATTAACTTTCACTACCCTATGTATTGAAATGTCCACCTACAGGGGGCTCTAAAAAAGACTAAGCAAGATTAAAACATAGTTTTGGAGCCTAATTGAGCCCTCCATAGGGTCTATAAGGATTGAGGAATATCATAGCATTCCATGTTGAATCTTTTGATTTGTAGATGACCTAGAGATTCATGTTTACATATGGAGAGTTCAGGGACAAACTACCTTAATCCATTTGAACAGAGACTTGTGTATTCTTTCAACAATTTCATGATGAGGCATTTTGAAGTGATAAGATGGTCTAATGCCTCCATAATGCAGTCTAGGTGAAAGAGAAATGTTTAGGTATGGCAAAAGGTTAGTTTTTCAAGAGAACATGATGCTAAAGGCCTCCCATTCCATGCATTATTGCACTATAGAATGTAAGTATTCTTTGTAGTGTTACAGGTTTAGTAGCCCTTAAAATGAATTGAAATATAATGGAAACCTAAATTTTAGGTAGATGACTTATTTTGAAGGAAAAAGACACTTGTATCTTAATATACATTCAAGGAAGTTAATGCATAGGTTTGTGACCTAAATTACCACCTATAGAACCTCCTTTTGGGCCCAAGAAAGTGCACTTCCAGGTTAAAGAAAGGTAACATGGTGAAACCTGTAGGATAAATGTTATTCTCATGTTCTAAATAGGCTTTGAGTATGTTTAATTTCTTCAATGAAGCTAAAAGGTGTTTAATTTCTTCAATGAAGCTAAAAGGTCTTAAGAATGCCTAAGAATCAAGTGGATTGTGCAAACAAACATCTTATAGAGATAATTTATTACTAAAGTGACCATTCATAGTTGGGCCATGAGACCACTACCAAGGGGTTATGAAACTTAGGTGTAGACTAGACCTAGGGGCAGAAGATAAGTATAAATAGTAAATAACGGACCTTGGTCACTTTTAATATGTCTAGATTCATAAGACATGAGGTCTCACTATAGATGACACCATACAATCATACCTTTCTTGAAGAACACACAGTCATAGTTGACTATCTAATTAGCCCTACCAAGTGAAAGTCATGATTTGAGGAGTTTATAAAGGTTTGAAATGATGAATATTATTTTATTGGATTGAAAAATTATAGTGACCATCTCATGATGTCCTCAGATAAAGGAATCAATGCATGAAAACCATCATCAAGGTGCACTTGCATATTGCATATAAGATATTGCACAACCAACAAACTAAGATCTTGTTTTGAATATTTTAAAGGGTAAGAGGATCCATGAGAATATTCCAACTCTAAAAATTGGTATAAAGTACCTTCATAACCTCATTGAGCCTCTCTATCATTTTATTTCCTAGATAAATAGGGGAGATACCTGCTATTCTATCTTAGATAGAGGGTACTCTAAGATATAGGAAAATTCTAGACTTGGGGAATATATGATGAAAGGGGGTACTAGGGGTCTAAATTATGATGGATGATGGTTTACGTAATGTTAATAGCTATATGTAGTTAAAGCTCATTAGGCCTAGTTTAGGCCTAAATTCCTAGAGGGATATGATTTCATTTATAGAACTAGATAGGAATTTTAATGAATTGGGACACCTTCATGGGGAGTTATAAGGAGTGTTTGAACTATTCGAAGGCAAAATAGGCCATAGAGAAGCCATATTTTGGCTCAAGCCAACTTAGGCTTGCATAGAATGGAGAATGGAGCTTGAGAAGGAAAGTTTGAGAGCTCACACCTATGTGGAGGCTTATCATGGGAATATGAAGAGTTGGGAGATGTTTAAGGAGGTTTTGAATAAATAATTTTTTTAATTTTTTCATAAGTTGAACATCAAAACTTTATAAACAAACCTTAAGAGTGAAAACCCCCTAAAACCATCTCAAACCCTTGCTAAGGACCCGATTGGGAGAATGAAAAAGGAATGGCATCTAGGAGGGTTAGTTTGACTAGGAAATGACTTTAATATTGTAGAGGATTCCCTAGAGATCCTTCCCACTAGGTTTAGTTGTACCCTATTTGTATAAATAGGGTGCTAAAGGGATTTTATTGATAAATTTGTGTATTGTGTAGGTTAAATGGAGAGTCAAAGGATGAAAACCACTTAGGTAGGTATATTGGGACCCAATATAGCCTATAATATACATTTATTTCTCTAAGAAAACTCAAAAGTGATTTTTCAAGTACCTCTACTTCAGCCAGTCCGTAATGACATAGTGAAAAAGTTAGTGAGAAGATGAAACTCTAAGTGGGAGGAATTTTAAGGTTTACATTATGAATTTGAGTCCATGAGGGATGTTTAAAAGTGTCATACACTCCCTTTTATGGATTGGTTTGGAAAATTGAAGGCCTCTTTGGTACCAAGTGTGAGACGCAAGTGAAAGGAGGGTGATTGTGACTACAGATAGTGATAACTCATGTCCAAAAGAATATTGGTGATTAAGGAATAAATAATGCATGTTAGGGATTGTTTATGACCCCTAACTCTCATTTTAATCATTTCACATATCCTTAGTTTGTTGTGGAATGTTCTAAGGAGGCCAAATGATGAAGACAATTTTTATGCAATCAAATGAAGAGTCGTACACCACATTTCAAGAGTTTCATGATTTGAGGGACATTTATCCAAGTATACCTTGCATGGTACGTTCTATATATGTCTTTCCTACATATTTAACCCATTTTATCAGCTTTACATATGTCTCAGTGACTCTTGGACTTCATTCTTTTCTTCTCTCTCTTAAATTCTATAAGTAGTATCCATTTTAGCTCTTGAAAACTAATTCCACTCCATATATGGTGAAGCCTTGTTGGATTGACATTGTATTTTGAATTTTAATAATAAATACAAGTCTGGATTTGAGTTCATGAACATTTATCTAAGTGTTCAAAGTGATGTGTGGTGATGTTAAGTGATAATCTTGTATCCTTTCTTCTCCTTATTATCTCATTTTTATGCAAGATTTACTATTATAACAAGTCATTTAGAGTGTATCTAGTGTATTAGGATCATTTAAAGTGTATAATTATCTTTAGAATGTGAAATCTTCCCTCTACTTCACTTACCTTATGTTTCCTCATGCATATCACCTCTATATTAAAACACTTATGTTAGTACCTTTTAGGACTTTGAAGCTAGTTTGTAGGTCATTTTTCTTAGTGAAAGAAGTATGATGGTATTGTGGATATCCTTCTAGTGTATCACCCCCTTATATTAGTTTCATTTAAAACAAATTTATATCCCTTTTATCACAAGAAATTAGTTAAGTAGGTGATAAGTACTTCAAGGCAAATAGGGAGCCAACCCTTAAAAATAGAGGTCTACTTCTACTATACATAAACCCACATACCTATAAGTATTCCAATGTTTCCAAAATCTGGAGGAAACTTGAACAACCTCTTCTAGGGTGAAATATTTGGTGATAACAATTCTGACATGTCCAAAGGGACCAAGGTCCAAGAGAGTGGAAAGATTGTTGGTGTGTCTTTCCTCTAATCAACTTTTGGAAGCAAATAAGATAGTACCAATGGTGACTCTTAATGAAATATTTTGGTTGTAAGTAGTCCATGTATCTCTTATTGAATATTTTGATCAGTTATTATGTCTCTTTTGACCTATGAGGTTGATATGAATAGCTATGGTGAATATACCTACTATGAACCTCCCTATCAACCTTGTTATAAACCATATTCTATCCCTCAATAGTCCTATCAAAATGGATATCAATCATATAAGCCATGACAAACCTATGGTCCTCTATTTCCTTCTCCATATGGACATTATGTTGATGGATAGACCTATGAGGAAATATATCAAGGAACTTATCAAGAAATGCCTCCCTATCAGCCCTAACATGACCCTTACCAACCATATCATGATGCCTATCAACCTCAAGAGGATCATTATGAGTCTTGCTATGAGGAATCAAATGATTCCATGGAATGTGCATCAATATATCACAAAGTAAGATGTGAATTCTTACAGGCTCAAATATAACAAGTTAAAGCTAGCCTTAATCCCCATCATTACCCTCCTCCTCCATTAATCCCATATTAGATCAAATATTTATTGGCACTAATACCAGGGCTACTAGTTAATGAAGATAGTATGAGAACATGGGATGATTAGTTTGATGTGCTCCTTAACCATATGATGGAAATGTTAAAAGGTGTTGCACAAAGTTATATGCAGGTGTTGGATTTGGTTGAAGAGTTAGAAAGAACTCAACGGGAGATCAAAGAGTAGATGTACTTAGAAAAGAAGTGTTCCCAATGATCAATAGATAGGATAGATATGTGGGAAGACAAAGAGATTAAGATTGAACATGATGATATTGAAAAACCTCAATGAGGCTATTGGCAAGGTACAACTTCTGCTAATGTAAGTGTTTTTCCTTCTAACCAGCCCAAATTGTCACTTCTTAATGAGATTACTAGTGAAGTCCTCTTCCCTAAATCCATTCAC
The DNA here is from genome assembly GCA_037957365.1 of Torreya grandis. Classification (NCBI taxonomy): domain Eukaryota; kingdom Viridiplantae; phylum Streptophyta; class Pinopsida; order Cupressales; family Taxaceae; genus Torreya; species Torreya grandis. The sequence goes on along the minus strand of JARHVA010001670.1, from coordinate 753,079 downwards.
AAGTCCTATGTTATACCTAATTATTCACCTCCATCTCATTATATTATACATTAACCTCCCACCTCACCCCTTATTTAAAAAAATCCCATTTTGAGGGAAGCAAATGAAGAGGAAAGAGATCAAGTCATAGTTGTTCAAGAAGATGTCGTGAGTAACTATGAAGAAGATATCACCATAAGGACTCCCCTTGGTGAAACTAAATTTAACTCTACCTTATTGAATGAAGAGAAAGACATTGAAGACCATATTTAACTTATATATACACAATTTGATGAAAACATAAAAGAAGAGGTGCTTGACAAGGACCTTATATCTACTGTCTATGATGAAATAGTTCTTGAGCATGATAGTCATGAATATGAAGACTTATGGCAAAAGTTTCATGGCATAAACCAAGAGTTTGAGCAGATAAAAAATTCAAATTATTCTCCTAAGGATTCTACACCTGATCATGAGGTTTTTAATGATCATCTCAAACATGAAGTTGAGTATGATATCAAGAATGAAGGTGAAATTCAAGTCATTCCTCAAGAACCTACAATCCTAGAAGAGTCTCATGAGACTAAGGTAGAATATATAAATATTTAAATGTAATTTATACCTCAACTTGATGTTGAACCACCCTCAAAAGCATTGGATCATAAAGAGGATCAACTTGATGACTTCATACATCAATAAGAGAAGGTTAAAAAGGTGGTGGTTCTAGAAGACAAGGAGAACAAGGATGATTGGTAACGGTAAATGGAACTCTTTCAATAGCTTGAAGAGATTTTCCAAGTTTAGGGAAAAGTACATGATAAGGTAGAGAATGATTTTTCCATGGAGGATAATGACTAAGATTGGGTGGACTATGTAGAGCTCCTTGATGAGCTTGAAGAACTTGCATCTTAGAAGACACCTAATCTTATTGAGAGCAACATAGAAACCAAGAAGGTATGTCTTGTTGAACTACCATTGGAAGTTTTAGTTGAGGAGTCCCATGAGAAATTTGAGGCTATTTAGATGCAAAAATATTTCATTTCCATAGCTGACCTAGTTGGAGCTACTTTGATTTCTTTGAACATCATGCCAATAAAGTTGGCAAGTATCATGAATAAGATGGAGGCATCAATACCAATGATCAAGAAGTAACATGGATCATTAATTAATTAATTTAATGGAGTAAAATAGGTTTCAAAATTCCCCTTTTATCCAAGAAGAAGTGTTTGTTTTAGGTTATTTTGTGTTTGAGTTAGTTAGTTTGTGTATGTGTGTTCCATAAGTGTTCATGAAAAAAATATGTGTGGTGTGTTTTTTTGTGTCTTATTCTTGTTTTTTTTTGTATTTTGGTCTAATTCAAGGGTAGTTTTAGTGTCATATATGTGCATAGGTGACTCCATATCCCAATGGATAGGAAAAGGCTATTGGTCTTGGGCATAACAAGGATACCACCCCTATAAATCACCAAAAATGTTGACTATTTTGACCACAAATCAAAAGAGGTAAACCCTCCTATAGTCCAAAACTTGTATAGAGGTATATTAGGATCATAGGGGGTGTTTAATGATGTTATTTTATGTAATTTAATGTGTCATCACCTTGGTCATAGTAAATTTCTTTCCTAATTCATTCTATGTCACTTAAAGTGCATATTTGGGCCATTTATGAAGGTGGTATAATTTTCCTAGTCCAAATATTCCAAACTCTCTTACAACATCCCTCATGTCAGTCTATGTAAGTTTCTAATTGAAAATATTGTAGGTGTTAACTAAAATCAAGAAAACAAGTGGAAAATGAAGAGTTTTGGAAGTTATATGACCTTTAGAGGAGTGTGACACATGTGAAAGGATTTTGATATGACTATTTAGCTTCCCTAGACTGACCTCCATGCTTGATCAGATTTAAAAGTCCTTAAATTGGTCAAAAACCATTATACTCTTCCATCACTCTATTTGACATGCAAAATTGGTCAACAAGTTTCTTTTTGCTATTGCCAATAAAAGAGGTTCTAGGTCAAATGCTCTTGTGGGGTGACATTACACTTAGTCCAATTCCATTTCATGGAAGGAGTTCAAGGATTGACTTCTTATGCATGTTGTTTCCCATACCTTGTAGGTTTTCCTCTCGTATGGGTAGGTCCATACAATCTAATTGTTGAAATTTTTTCTAGAGGATGTGATCATCTTTAAATCATGGTTTCCACCCTTGGTTTCATTTTTGATGAGGAAAACATCTCAAGTTTTCAAGTTGGCATCACATGGAGTTGCAAATAGGTTTTCACCATTTGTAGAGGTTTGATTTCCTTGTAGGGGATTTAGATGAAGGTGATAAGTTGAATTTAATGTTTCCCACATCTTAGAAATCACCTCCTATCTTCAAAAATCAGTTCCAAATGTCCTCATGTGGAGTTGTAGTAAAGAAATATACAATACAATCAACTTGATCCATGACTGTCATACACAATCAATTGAGTGAGCTATGTAGGATAATGAACATGTTAATGAAGGATTAACGAGGGGTTTTAAGGTGATGAAAAAATCATTTCAAAAGATCAATCAATATAAATCACTCTAAGAACATAGGTTTGCATGTGACAGATAGTTCTCTAATATACTCAGGTCTGCAACATTAGTGTGCACTTACAAGTGACTTATAATAGAGTAGTCATGATGAATGAAGGAATTATAGTTGGTTTAAAGTTACTTAAGATTTTAAAAAATACATGTGAGAAATGATAGAGGATATAAGATAGGTTGGAGGACCATGTATCATACATGTTATTCATATTCCAATCCACTACCCTTATCTACTCCTGCAAGTGTATCTATAGGTGTCTCACAAGAGGATAACCAAGCAGAATGAGAGAATTTGATCTTGTTTGAAGTTTTTCAAGGTTGAAATAATCCATTTGAGACCTTGAATAAGTTTAATATTGATTTTAATGCCATAACCATGCACATTATTGATGATTGACTTCTACTACCTTGTGTATTGAAATGTCCACTTATAGGTGGCAGTGATAGAGACTGAACAAGATTAGAACATAGTTTTTGACCCTAATTGAGACCTCTTTAGGGTCTGTAAGGATTTAGGAATATCCTATATTCCATGTTGAATATTATTATTTGTATACAAACCTAGAGATTCATGTTCACATATGAAGGAGAGTTCAGGGATAAACTACCTTTATCCATCTGAACATAGACCTGGACATTCTTTGAACATTTTCATGATGATGCATTTTAAAGTGTTAAGATGGTCTGATTCTTCCATCATGGATTCCAGGTGAAAGATAAACATTTAGGAATGGAAAAGGGTTAGTTGGTCAGGAGAACATGATGCTAAAGGCCTCCCATTCCATGCATTATTGCACTATAAAATTTAAGTATTCTTTGCAGTGTTACAGGTTTAAGTAGCCCTTAAATGAATTGAGATACAATGGAAACACAAATTTTAATTAGATGAATTATTTTGAATGAAAATGACAATTTAAGATCAAGATGCATTAAAATAAATTGATTTATAGGTTTGTGACCCAAATTACCACTTATAAAACCTCCTTTTAGGCCCAAGAAAGTGCACCTATAGGTTAAAGAAAGGTAAGAAACTATAGGATAAATACTATTCTCATGATCTATATAGTATTTGAGTATGTTTCATTTATTAAGTGAATCTAAAAGGTTTCAATAATTCCTAAGAATCAAGTGGACTGTGTAAACAAATATCCTACAAAGATCCTTTGTTGCTAAAGTGATCATTCATAGTTGGGCCATGAGACCAATACCAAGGGGTTATTTAACTTGGGTGTAGACTAGACATAGGGGTAGAAAATAAGTATAAAAAGTTAAGAAAGGAACTTGGTTACTTTTAAGATGTTTAGAAGCATAATAAATTATGTCTAACTATAAATGATACCCTATAGTCATACCTTTCCTAAAGAACACATAATCATAGTTGACTATCTAATTAGGCGTGTCAAGTGAAAGGCATGCTTTGAGGAGTTTAGAAAGGGTTGAAATTATGAATATACTTAGATTTTATTGAAAAATTAAAATTAAAATCTCATTATGTCCTTATAAAAAGGAATTATAACATGAGAACCATCATCAAGGTGCACTTGCAGACTGCATACAAGATACAACACAATCAACAAACTAAGAGTCTGTTTTGAAGATTTTGAAAGGTAAATGTATCCATGAGCATATTAAAACTCTAAAAATTGGTATATAATACATTCATAACCTAAATAACCTCCAATATCATTGTATTTCCTATAAAAATAGGGGAGATACCCTTTATTTTGTCTCAGATAGAGGGTACTCCAAGAAATAAGAAAATTGTAGACTTGGGGGGTATATGATGAATGGGGGTACTAGGGATATTAATTATGATGTATGATGGTTTAAAAAATGGTATTATACATGGAGAAACTTGAAAAATACCTCATAGTCATGACAAGATGTTCAAAAAGGGTGGTGAGTGGCTATATGCAGTCAAAGCTCACTAGGCCTAGTTTAGGCCTAAAGCCCTAAAGGGATATGATTTAATTTATAGCACTAGATAGGAATTATAATGCATTGGGAAAATTTCATGGGGAGTTATAAGGAGTGTTTTAATTATTATAAGGTATAATATTGCATATAAAATCCATATTTTGGCTTAATCTAACTCAGGGTTGCACATAATGGAGAATGGAGCTTGAGAAGGCAAGTTTGAGAGCTCACACCTACGTGGAGGCTTAGCATGGGAGTATGAGGAGTTGGGAGATGTTGAAGGGGGTATTTAATAAATAATTTGTGGAATTTTTTCACAATTTTAATGCCATAACTTTATGAACAAACCTTAAGAGTGAAAAACCCCTAAAACCTTCTCAAACCCTTGCTAAGGACCCAATTGAGAGAATGAAGAAGGAATGGAATATAGGAGGGATAGATTGATTTGTAAATGAATTTTATCTTGTATAGGACTCCCTATAGATATTTCCCACTAATTTGAGTTGTACCCTATTTGTAAGGATAGGGTGTTATACTGATTTTATTGACATATTCATATATTATGAAGGTTAAAGGGAGAATCAAAGGATGTAAACCACTTAGAGAGGTATATTGGGACATAATATAGCATATCATATATAATTATTTCTATAGGAAAGCTCATAAGTGCTTCTGCAAGTACCTCCACTTTAGCTAGTCTAGAATGACAGTGAACAAGTTAGTGATAAGGTGAAAACTCTAAGTGGGAGGCCTTTTAAGGTCTTCCTAAGGAATATAAGGCCATGAAAGATATTTTAAAGTGTCATACACTTCCTTTCAGTATGTTTTTGGAAAATTTAAGACCTTTTTGGTACCAAGTGTGAGAGGCAAGTGAAAGGAGGGCAATTATGACTACAGGTAGTGATAACCCATGTCTAAAAGAATCTTGGTGATTAGGGACACAACCAATGCATGTTGGGGCTTGTTTATAACCCTTAAATCTTAGTGAAATCACATCACCTATCCCTAGTATACTATATAATGTTCTAAGGAGGCCAAATTATGAAGGAAATTTTTATGCAAGCAAATGAAGAGTCCTACACCTCATTATAGGAGTTTCATGCTTTGAGAGAAATTTATCCAAGTAGACTTTGCAAGGTATATTACATATTCATCTTTCTTGCATATTTAACTCTTTTTCTTGGCTTTCCACATGTATTAATGAATCTTGGACTTCATTCTCTTCTTCTTCTCTCTCTTTCTCAAATTTTATAAGTAGTAGCCATTTTAGCTCTTGTAGACTAATTCCACTCCATGTATGGTGAAGCTATGCTGGATTGACATTATATTTTGCCTTTGAACAATAAATACAAGTCTATTTTTGAGTTCATTAATTTATCTAAGTGTGAAATGTGATATTGGTGATGTTAAGTTATAATATCCTATCCTTGCTTCTCTTTATCCTCTCATGTTTATGCAAGATTTCCTATTCTAATATGTCATATAAAATGTAGCTAGTGTATTAGGATAATTTAAATTGTAAAATTATCCTTAGAGTGTGAAATCTAACCTTTGGTTTGCTTACTTTGTGTTGCCTCATGCATATCACCTCTATATTGAAACACTTATATTAGAACCTTTTAAGACTTTGAAGCTGATTTGTAGGTCTTATTTTTTAATGAAAGAATTAAGATGGTCTTGTGGAAATACTTTTTGTGTATCACCTCCTTAGATAAGTTTCATTTCATGTAAATTTATATCCCTTTTCCCACAAGAAATTAGTTAAGTAGGTGATAAGCACTTCAAGGCAAATTCAAGGAGCTATCCCTTAAAACTAAAGGTCTACTTATACTATAGGTAAACCCACATACCTAAAAGTATTTCCATGTTGCCCAAATATAGAGGAGGCTTGAACACCCTCCTCCAGGGTGCAATATTTAGTGACAACAACAACATAATGAGTAATTTGATATTTAAAAGATCAAAATCAAATCATAATTATAAGTTAACTTGCATACACTAACCTAATTATGCAAATTAAACATAACCTTAACCTTATATCACATAGATGATGACCATCAATATAATTAATGAAGTTAATTATACATTCATGAATCAATTCATTTTACAATCCATTGTAAAAATAATTAACCTAAAAGAAGTAAAAAAAATAATCTTCCACACACAATCCAAGGTTATAAATGCATACTTCTCCAATCCCAATGAGCGTAACCATAAGTGGCCCTAGACCATCCTATCTATTAGTTGGATGTGATTTCAGCTAGATGAGAGAAGTGAGTAAAGGAAAAATGACTATTGACCTTGACTTAACAAAACCAATTGATGAAAACATTCAAACACAATTATTTACATTCATGATTATCAATACTAACATCTTTATAATTATTCTAAAATATTGAAGAATAAGAGTGCAATCCATGGCATTGCACCTACAAGCCCCAATCCATTGTTAGGGTACAACACCCAAAATAAATGCAATTGTATTACTACTAACAACCCCAAATACAAGCAATATTCTCTAATTATTTTCATCTAAGTAAAATGAATTTAAATAAATCGAATAACTTTCTAAAAACTAATTGAATCATATACTCAAAACAACATTATAAAATTTCATGTAAAAGTTATCAAACTCATAGCAGTCTAATAATGACATCAAAACTCAACTCAAATTCTCATACAACGTAACATATTCACATATCCAATGAAAAATAAATTCAAATTCACTAATCAAATAAAATAAAATTAGAAATATTTAAAGTGCCAACTCAATGTTGACCAATAGGGTCAAATGAAAACCATGGTGAAAATATCTAAAGGTCATTATCAATAACTAGTAATGATAATAACAAATGAAATCATTCATACAAATGTTTAAAGTTAAAATAATTTTAAAACTCATGATGTAGGCAAATCATCAAAATATTCCTTAACCCGAAGTCAAATAATCATAAATAGTAATGAAATTGAAGGACCAAAATAGATGTACCATATAAGCCAAAAACCTTATAATGACCAAATAAAATACCTTGGCTATATTAATTTTAGATTAAACACATTAAAATAATAAAAAAATAATGTTTTAATAAAAATAAAGATGGTATTCATACCCCACCTATAACTCAGGTATTTCATTATATTCTTGTAAGGTCATGGCATAAAAACAATTCACATGTTTGTATTTATTAAAAACAGATAACCTAAATAAAAATCAAAGTATATAGATAGGGTTTCCAACTCATAACTAAGTTTTCAAAAATAATAAGAAACCATAATACAATGTGCACATCGATATCCCTAAATGGTATTAAAAATTATAATGTTCTTCCATAAAAAATGAACTTCGGCCAAACATGCACATAGAAAAACACAACTAGTATGCTTCATTTGAGCCATAATGTCTGTGAGTTCCATGGTAATTAATAAAAATAAAAAAACCAAGAAACACACATAAACACTAATGGGTTTTATTCATGCAAATGAACCATTCAACCATTTTCTTACAAGCTATAGAATGGTAAAATGACTGTGTATATTTCTAAGCAAAAACTCAATTTGTAATAGTAAAGCTGAACTATAGACAACTTCAAAATTTAAATGCAATACTTACTTGAGAACTAGACAAAAAGAATAAAAATAATGGAAATTAAGATTTATTCCTTTCCCTCACTAATTTTCCAACTTCCATGACCCAACTGCTCGAAGTCACATCCAACTTAGTTCATATCTGGTACCTACAGTCATAACAGACTATCAATAGTATATGTACTATATAAGAGTAATAAATACAATTAATAACATTAAATTTATTAATATAATTGAAATGAATAATGAATCAATAAATCATTAAGAATTAAATATTCAATGTTGTAATGAAAAGTAGGTCAAATAACTATCTTGACAATAATCAAAATGGATCAAACATAGACCACATAACTATATCACAATAATAATCCAAACAATTATGTCCTAAATAGTTCATAACTAAACCATAACAATAAGTGAAATAAATGTAGTCAAATAGGGTCATGACATCTTATTATTTCCAAGAAATATTTAACACTTATAATTTTTTTTTCCTATTATTTGGGTTGACCATTGAGTACGGAGGATGAACGAGTCTTTTTGGATAAAATAGGGAAATCAATCCACTGATTTATGAATTTATTGACAGATTATTGGCTCTAAAATCTCAACCCATAGTGGATCATAATCATAACTTATCAAAACCAAAATTTTTAAACAAATTCTCTTTTTAAAATCAGGGTAGTTGATTGTGGTGTGAATGGCTTGATATGCACCATCATACCATGCCCTCCTCTATATCATTTTATGCTATAATTGATTAAAACTTTGGGCCTTTAGCTAACACCACAACATCATGAATTCATCATATCATATGGATCTTCATGTTTTGATTTTATTTACTTTCAAAAGTGATTAGCTCTATCCTATTTAATGAACTATTTCCTGGAGGGTGGGATTCACTCTCTCTCTATATATATTGACATTACTCAACATTCAGCTTCTTAACACCTAATTTCCCCTTATCAAGCTTAGTTTATTTGGAGACCCTTAAGCCAACTTTTATGGTTTCTCATTTTCTAAAGGGAGGAGAAGAAAGGGAGACATAATTATTTAGTTCAAGTTGCCAAATAAATAACTATGTCGGTAACTTATTCTAATTTTATTTCAATAAAGAATGGGGAATTTATAATTTGATGAAAGTTGGCCCTTAGTTGGAAACTATAATGAAATTTATTTTAAATATTTGATTTTCCCTCTCTTTTTGGAATGCCTAATTTTAGGATTGATGTTGGATGGAAAAGATACAAAATAAGGAAATGAGGTTTATTTTATGCATGCCATTTTTATCAACAAAATTATGAGTTTGAGCAACTTGTTTCTTTTTCAACCTTAGGAGATGAAACCCTTCTCTAGTATTCTAAAGTTGAGGATGAAAACCTTCAACCTTCAGATGGGTGACTTCATTTTAGGGATCATATTAGGAAAAAATGAGTAGTCTATGGTGTTTAATTATCATTCAAGGTGGAATGTAGTAGTGGGACAATAATTAAAAGGGTGACGTAGTAGTTTTTAGGGTAACAAATCTTTTTTAGAGCCCTATCAAGGGAAAAAACCTGAATTGCGACCCTTTACCAGGGTATCAAACCTCATGGAGAGTTTAAAAGTGATATTTTGAAGTAATTTAGATGTTTGATCACACTTTCATGTAGCTAGTATTTTTTTTTGTAATTTTCAACAATATATTTTCTCTAAAATTTCATATTTAAAGGTATTTGTATGGTTGTATTTTATTTTAGTTTTAGTGAGTATTTTTGGTAATATAATATTAAAATTTTGGCCTAAAAATTAATATTTTTTGAAGTCTAATTTTTTTTTGTAGTTAGAGTTTGATAGAAAAAATCATAAACTATAATTTTTTGTTAGGGTTTGTTGTAAATTTTTCGAATTGTACAATCTACCCTAAAGGGGACATTTTAGTGTTATTAGAGCCAAATTCTTGGGTAGTTATGGTGAAGTGAGTTGTCTACATGCCAAATAGTGACATAGAGGTTAGATACTACATAATGGAAAATAAAAGGGCTTAAAAATAATCGGTAGAAGAGTTATAACAAACAAGACAAGAGTTTGAGTAGTCAAGGTATAGAGACATGGATGACCCAGATCATGATATGTTTGAGAAATTTGCTTAAAATCAATAGTGATTGATAGATATGATGGTTGAATTCATCCAAACCATGAATAATATGAATGGGAATCAGTCTCATAATGGAGAGGAAAGGGATTTGGTATATATAATAACCCTCACCTCTATCAAAGGTGATGGTTGGATCTACACAAAGGCCTTTTCAATACAACTTCCTTTGTAGAGAGGAAGTCATTCCAAAAAGAGAGGAGTAGATATCTTTAGTAGATGATTTGGATGAAATATATGAGGAATATAAGACCCTTCCACCTAAAATCAAAGGGGAATGAGCCTTATAAATTATGACATTGAAAAAAGGTAAGGGTGGTTATAAGGTTGGTCATAGACCAAGGAACAATCCAAGAGATCTAAAACATGCTTTGATAAATCTCACACTTTCCAATTTTGATGGATCCACAAAAAAATTCAAGCAAGGGCATGGATATAAAAGGTAGACACCTAGCTCACACTTCAACCTATGATGGAGGATGAGGCCATAAAGTTTATCAGATTGCATTTGGAGGGAACCACCCATGAGTGGTGGTACCATGATTTGATAACATAATGACACACCCTCATAAATTATTATTTGGAGTTAGTAGAATATTAATTGAAAGTTTTGATAGGGTTGATCTAGTACTTCATTTTAGAAAATTGATGCAACTGAAACAAAAGACTTTAGTGGAAGAGTATGTGGCTAATTTTTAGAGGATTTTAGTGATGATACCAGATGTCTAAAAAAAAAGTCTTGTAAATTTGTTCATGGAAGGATTGGTTGACCCACTCAAGGGTTTATTCAAGGATTTCAACTCTCTTAATCTTAAAGAAGCCATTAAAAATACTCTTGACCTTGAATCTACAATTCCTAAGGGTAAAATTATGCATTTTGGACAAAAAATGACAAATACTTTTGGGAAACTTAGGGCTGCATTTTTATAATAACCAAAAAGAGATGCCAAAGATAAGCAAAGAGGTGGAGTTAAGGAATAAATTAAGAAGAAAAAAATTGTGTTTTTCATGGAAGGAACCTTGGACACCAGGACATTGTTGCTATGGAAAAGAACAAGTTCAATACATTAAAGTAATTTTAGGAGAGGAACATGAAGAATAAGAAGAGGGGATAACCACTGATGAGGAAGAACAAGTCAAAAAGGAAAAAGGTGACAACATGGATGGAACCTTTTCTATCTTATTCATATATTATAGATTCACCCTTTAGGTTGATAGGGGTTTTGAAAGTAAGAAAGTCACCATGTTCATTAATAGTGTGGTCACCAATAACCCACAGCTTTATTGATAAGGGGTGGGCATCAAGATGTCTACTATAAACTACTAATTTCAAAGGCTTTAATGTGATTGTGCTAGATGGATTCACCATATCTTGCACAAATAAGTTTCTAAGGTTGAATGTCACATTGGGTAAGCACAAAATTGAAGATGATTTTTATGTAGTTAGTATTGGAGACACTGATTTAGTCCTTAGAGTATAATGGTTTTACTCAGAGAATTCAATCAAAATTATCAAACAATGAAACTAAAATTTAGTTTAGTCGGTAATAAAATAGTGCTATGTGGGTTGAGCAATGGAGCACCCATGATTATGACTTCAAAGAAGATCGAAAGGGATTTTCATAGAGGGTAGGTTGCTTGGACATATGAGTGATTTATAAGCACTAAAAATTCTAATTTTTAACAACATCATCATCACAAGGATATTCAACCCATCCTTGATAGGTATGTTAAGGTTTCTGGTAGCATTCCTAATGGATTACCCTCAAATAGGGGTTTTGAGCACATCATTGAGTTGGAACTATGAACGAAAGCAGTAATCACTATACCTTACCACCATCCTAGGGTCTACAAAGACTAAATTGAAAAATCCATCCAAGAGCTTTTAGAGATGGGTCATATAAGGCCTAGTTCTAGCCATTTTGCTTCTTCGATGGTTCTTGTGAATAAGAAGGTTGGGACAATGATGATATGGATATATTATCACCTATTAAACAATAAGGCCATTAAAAATAGGTATGCCATACCTATAATTAATGAGTTGATTGATGATATTAATGGGTCAATCTACTTCTCTAATATTAATTTGAAGACCAGGTACTACCAAATTTGGGTAAGAGAAGAGAATGCTTAGAAAACTACTTTTAGATGTCACTATGGGCACTATGAATTTTTGGTCATGCCATTTGGATTAGCCAATACTCACACCACTTTTCAATCATGCATGAATAATGTTTTTAGGATATACTTGAGCAAATTTGTATTGGTTTTCTTTGATGACATTCTTGTTTATATCAAAACATGGGAGGAACATCTACAACACTAGGTCATAGTGTTGGGAGTGTTGGAGAAACAAACACTCTTCACCAAAGAGTCAAAATGTGAGTTTGAAGTTTTTGTAATTTTTTATTTGGGGCATGTAATCAATACCCAAAGAATCCATGTGCTCCAAAAAAAGATACAAACCATCATGGATTGGCTACCCCCACTACTATGACACATTTGAGGGGATTCTTTGGCTTATATAGCTACTATAGATGGTTTGTGAAGGGATTTTATTAGCTATTGCCCCATTAATGGATTTTTAAAAAAGGAGATTTTACCTAGTCAAAAATAGCCATGGAAGGTTTTAAAAAAATTAAATAAGTGATGAGTACTTGTATGGTACTCGCTATTCCAAATTTCACCATTCTATTTATATTGGAATGTGATGCTTCAGGGGAATGTATAAGGATTATCCTAATGAAAAAAGGACACCCTATCACTTTATAAATTAGAAAACTCAAAAAAGTGGAGCATAGGTTTTCCATATATGATAAGGAAATGTTGGTCATCATGCATGCTTTGCCAAGTTTAGGTAGTATTTGATTTGTGGTGAAAAATTACTAAGCCAAACTTATTTGAATGAAGACAACAAAAAATGGTAAGTAAACTACAATATTATGACTTTGATATTGAATATGTTAAAGGGAAAAATAATGTAGTTGATGATGCATTATATAGGAAACCCATTTTATTTTCTATGACTAAAATTATAGTGGATTGAAAAACTATAATCATAGTTGAGTATGCTAAGGATGAATTTACTATAGCTGTTCTAGAAGGCAAGGTTGATGATGAAAGGTACAAGGTGGTGGATGGACTAATTTTCTATAAGAATAGGGTCCTTTGGGCCCCTAAATATAAGATGATACATCAAATATTTAAGGTTGTACATGATATCCCAATGGCTGGTTATTTTGGGTACTTAAAAATGTACAAGTGAGGGAGAGGTTATTTTAGAAGGGCCTTAAAGGAGATTTTATTGAATACATTCGAGAGTGCCTTATTTTCCAACAAAATAAGGGTGAACTCACTTTTATATCTGGTCTATTGTAATTTCTACCTATTCCCACTCAAAAATGGGAAAGTATATGCATGAACTTCATCACAAGGCTTCCCATGGCACAAGGTAAGAATTGTATGTTTGTGGTGGTGGATAGAATTGCCAAATATGCACTTTTTATTGTAATTCTAGCCAAGTATATTACTCCCATAGTGGCTGATATATTTTTTAGAGAAGTGTTTAAACTTCAAGGGGTACTTAGGAACATTTTAAGTGACTGAGATAATAGATTTATGAGTTTATTTTGGTAATAAATCTTCCATTTGATGGCATAAAGTTATCTCCCAGCACTAGCTACCACCCTTAAACCTATGAATAAACTGACATAGTGAATAAATGGGTGGAAGGATATATATAAAACTATGTTTTAGGAAAATAAACATGGATTAAATGGCTATACATAGTTGAGTACTGTTATAATACATCATACCATATGTATATAGGTATGTCACCTTTGAAGGCCTTGTATATATATGATGCATTTTACTTTTTGGACATAATTTTGATAGATAGTATAATGATAAGAGATATGGATTTGGTACAATGGAGTCTTGACATGTTGGAGGTGATAAAAATAACCTTTAACATGCTCAAAACTAACATAAATTATATGCAAACCAAAACAAGATAGAAAATACATTTGAGGTTGATGACTTGGTATTTTTGAGGTTACAACCCTATAGATAATCTTCCATTAAGCATAGTGGGGAAAAAAAACTCAAACCCCACTTCTATGGTCCCTACAAAGTTCTAAGTGTTGCAAGTTGTCATTGATGTCATGTGTGTGAGCATGCCATTAAAGTCAAGGTGAGAGTGGTCATTGATATGTGGTTGGATATTTGAGATTGCTAGTGTGGCTTTGAGTAAGCCAATGGAGTGTCATTGATGTTCCAAAAGTCATCTTGTGGAGAAGCATATTCTAGTGAGGTATTCATAAAGCCTAGTCTTATCTTGGTGAAGACATATATAATGAAGCTTTTTAAAGTGAAGTGAGATTTGGCATGAGAAAGTATTTGAGTAATGAGCTACAGTAGGTATCTTAAAGTTTTCAAAGTGATATGGTGCATAGTAGGTTTGTTTGATGGCTTAGTCCTTAAGCATTAATGATGCATGATGAGGTATGGTGATGATAACAATAAATGTGTTTCAGCTAGAAGATGTACAATGTAGTGTGTGAGCATGGTACAAGTATATATGACATGTTAATGATGATTTATTGATAGTAATACAAGAGGAATTCAAAGTATATTCAATGTCTAAGTATGATTGGTAGTTCTAGGTATAGTGAGCAAAGTGACCTAGCATGGCCTAATGGAGATATGAGGTTAGTTTTATGGTTTTGAGAGTATATGGCATGTGTGCAAGCTAATAAGGACAAAGAAGAGGTTATGATACATCCATAGAGGTCTTAGTGAGGTTTTGGTATTTCATATTGACCTTTGGAGAGATAAAAATGAATATTCTAGTTTAAAATAATCTAGACCATCACTACATGTCATGGAGATATGAATAACCCAACAAGTTTGTGCATTTATTGTAGGTACTCAAAAAGTCAAACTTGGTCAAAGGTTTTTATGGAAATGTTGTCCATAGTACCAAGATATTTCCATACAAATTTGGTTTCTTGAAGTGTTTCCTATCTCAATTTGTAAACCTAAAAAGTTGATCTAGCAGACTGTGATGTGCTAGAGACCATCGAATTTAATCCTTGAGAAATAGCTGTTAAAATTCAAAAATATGAACGTTGGATTTCAAATCACTATGTATGCATAAGAGACTAGTGAGCAAAGAAATGATTGTATAAGGTAGAATATTGGTTAGATAAAGTTGGTGTAAAATATAAAGTTGGAGTAGAATCCATTAATATCATCCTATAGGTGGTGTCATGTCCTAATTTTTTGTACAAGTGCCTTTATTGTAAGTCAAATTCAAAGGTTTTGATTGTGGTAAAAACTAGAAAAACCACTGTGCAAAGTAATGAATTTAGAGACCAAAATATTGATAATTTTGGAATGGTATAAAAATAAAGTTGTATTATAAACCTTAATGAACAATGTATAAGGGAATTTATTTATTAAAGTCAATATAGGTGAACTTATTTCTTGTTAAAGTTGACTGTGTTTTGGAAGTTTATGGTAGGATAAAGTGAGCTTTTTGAAGGAGTGTTAATGAATGTTTTTAGGATGATATAAGATGTCAAATTGATTTAATGATGACCCTGAGTTCATAATGTTTCTATACATATGTGTATTGTGCCTTGAATGCATATCTATAGGTTTTTTGAGCTTGATTGTCTTGATTGTGTTTTTGAAGCTATAAGCAATTCTATGTAGTCATCTTACAGAGATGATTTTGGGGTGATTTAGATAGATTTGAATAATATAATGAACATAAAGTTTTTTTATATTTATCATAGGTTATTTTTAATGTATTATTATGCATGATAAACTCCTATGAAGGTGTGAAAAGTCAAAGACTGTTGACTGGGTTTTTGGAGCCTGTGTGCAGTTCTAAATTAACTTATGAAAGTTATTTGTTTGAGGTATTTTGGCCTATTTGGTGATGTAAAATGGAAATGGTGGTGACAAAGAGGTCATGGAGGATATATTAATATAATTTTTTGTGGAATATTTGGTCATATGGTTTAAATATTCAAGGCAAACTTTTTCTATGTGTGTAGACCTAATGGCAAAGAGACCTAATGGTATGGTTCAAGGAGTAATTTTGTCTAACAGGTGGTATGGAGATATGAGGATATTATAAATGATATATTGGAGGCATATTTGATGTGTTACATGAATTTTTATATGATCTAGATGGTCCAAGGTGGTCTAAGTGTAATGTGTGCCTTAAGACAAACCTTATTGCATTAGGTCTCCATTAGGCATAATGGTGGTTTTTGCCCTTAAGAGGTATGAGAAACCCATATGATGATTTTTTAACATATGAAACATGTTTTTTGACCAATTAAAATGGTAATACAAGTGTGTAAATGTGTTTGTACAACCAAGGAGGGTGTAAACAAGTTTCATGTATAAATGTAAGGTAAAATAGGCCTAGTTAGACTAGTTAAGCAAAGAGAGTACAAGTGAATAAGAGTAGAGAAGAAGAGGGTGTGTGTGAGAAATAAAATGATGTAAATAATTTTTAATAAATTTATATAACATTATAAGTTCACCCATGAGAATTGAGGATCAAAGTTGTACTTGAGATCAAGGTTTCTAAACCTAGTATGAGTAAATAAGGGCTAGTGAACAAGAAAAAGTGTGAGTGAGTAAAAGAGCACCTTGATGAGCATAAGGAGGTCTTGGAGATATTAATAGGAATGTATAAGATCATAAATAAATTATAACACGAAATATGAGTGTGTTAAACAATGTCATATGACGTAATCAAGTCATATGAGGGTTATATGAGCAAGGAAGCCTATTAGGCCTATTTGATCTAGTTGAGAGTATGTGAATAGAAGAAAAGGATTGAAAGGATTGATGAGAAGGGAAAGGTCATTAATACCATAAAAATATTATTTTTAATAGGTCATGGAGGTCTAACAATAATTTTTAAGGTGATGAGCAAGTAACTTATATCAAGTCAAGGCAATTAGGCCTATTTATCTAGTCATGCTTGTGCGAATGATTTGATTGAGTATTAATCAGAAGGAGAAAAATATAATGGTAAGTACGGAAATAAATCCATGAAATGTGTTCATGAGATGATGATACATCATCAAAGGGTCTAAAAGTAGGTTTGTATCTAAATTTCTATTGAGAAAGTCAAAGTGTGAGAGGTATGTCTAAGAGAGCTTAAGATTGAAGACATGAGTAGAAGAAGGGCAATGCGTAGTGACCTATGAGAGCTTCATGAACTTATCAAAGATGATAAGTGATGTTTTTAAGTTATACAAGTGATAATAAGGTTTGATATCATGTTGTAGATTATGAGGGCTAGTTGAGTGAAGAAGAAGAAGCGTAGTTATGTGCTTATGTGAGAGGTAGATTTGTGTGTGAAATATTGAAAGGTATCCATCATAAATTGTATAATACAAAAAGATCAAGGTGGAATTAAATTAATTGGCTGAGTGGGTGCTTAGTGCAAACATAAAAAACCCATACATGATGGTTTTGAATGTGGTAACTCCCCTTGACCTACTGGCTAAACCCACCTTTTTAACTTAGCTTGACTTTGAACCTCAACCATCGATGGTCACCTTAACCATAAATGATCACCTTGACTACCGATCATCAAGTTCCACCATTTGACCCTTTAAAATACCAACATTACTCTAACTTGCTTTTTTATAATTAGCTCATCTAATTCATGTGAGCCAATGCGCATGAGTTATATTTAGACAATAAGTTGGACTTCTTGTTAATGTATTATTTCACCTCTCCTTCATTCCTATAAAGAGAGAGGAGAAGAGGGTGAAAAAGGATCCAAAACTATCAAGAGATTTTGTATTTAGAGTTTCTTTTATAGGTGTTCTTCTAGTGATCTAGCAATCTAGACATCATGATAGATAGTTGAAGTGCTTCTATCCATTGAACAATAGCCAAGTACCATTACTCTGCTAGAATTGCTCCGGGCTCCACCACCTCAACCATTCATCTGATCAACAACCAGAAAGATAAGTATCTATTTTTAATTATTTAATCAGTTTGTTTATATTTCAAAATCAACCTAGCCTAAGCTAATCTCTCAAAATCCCATTCTATAACCCCATCTAAACAACCTTTTATTACCCAGGCCTAACCCACAATAAATTTTGATCATCACTTTGACCATTGATGGTCTGTCCCAACCATTGATGTCTACCCCAACTATTGATGATCACCTCAACCATCGATGGTCATTATGTGAAAAAATATTAGCAAGCTATTTTCACCCACTTACCCTCAACTAGATCTAAATTTCTTTGTCTTTGTCTATTCATAGAACCCTAACCTATTTTTTAAACCACACCTAACCTATTTAGCATTAGTATTGACCAACTTATTTCTATAATTAGTTAGCTTCATCAATTTATTTATCAAGAATTTCTTGTACATAATTTTAGTATCTTTTATGTTTTATGAAAGCACTTTATCTTTCAATTTCTAAACTTAATTGTTTAAAAATCTATGATTGATAGCCATTGAGGAAGCTCTGCTTCTAGGATCTAGCTATTACTAGGTAATCCACCTAGCTATCTATCTAACCAACCATTTTCTTTAGTGATGTCTTATCTATAGGTCATTCCTCCCAAGACAAAGAGGATATCTCTATAATCATTTGATTCAATATGCACACAACCAAACAAGTTTTTCTACAATACCCATATATAGTTTCTTTCTTCTTCCTTTCTTAGAATATAAGCTAAAATTATCTAAAATATTCTGGCATGCCTGGTGGGACCCTTTAGTCTCTACTTGGGTTTATTTTATTTGCATATATATGCTCTTCTCACTATTCTATTCTCATAAACAAAATTAAAATTTCTTTTAGGTTTAAAATCAATTGCATACATTGGTTGCTTGCAAGTTTAGCTCACTTGGTTAAATTAAAGTAAAACAATTTGATCGTAGCATCACTTGTATCACACACATAAACCAAACCACATACATCAATCAAACATTGAAAAAACTTGACATAAGGCCTGATTAGGATTTCATCACCTAGGGATCATCTTACCTTTACCGATAATCCTACTTGGAGGTCATTACAATGGGGATAACGAACTCAACTCTTTATTTGAGTATAAACTCTAGAAATCAGTATATACTGGCTAAGCACCCAACACCCTTATCTCTGAGGTGTGTGAAGTCAGGGGGTAGGCCCCAATACCAAGCCACATATTGATTTCCAATGCAAATCCCTTTTGAGAGCTAGAAAAACTTGAAACCATCCATAGATTTATTTTCTAGTACTTATTCTATCAACCCAAGTGGAGTCACACAATTTCTTACAAAGCTTAAGGCATAAGCCAAAAGAGAGACTAAAAATAACATTAGGAATTAACATAATTTTTAGTGTGTGTTTGATTTCCTTTCTCATTTCTTGTCTTTGCTCTGTTTGAGTGGTGAGATTGTTTTTTATTATCTTTCCCTTATCTTTCATGGTCCTAACTCACCAATAACGAAAGAACCTAGCTTAACAAAACCTATCACTAAACCAATCAACCTCTTCTACCTCCTCATCCATAGAGTACATCATTGAACTAGAAAACTCTCCTCATCCTTTAGTAAGTCCTTCTTTCCCTTTGGTAATTATCCAAGAAGATATAGACTTTTCCACCTTTTTAGATAAAAATTCTATGGCCCTTCAACATTATCTCAACACCATGCCTCACCATACCCCTACTTCAATCTCACCTATGGACCCACCTTATGACATGCCTTCCCACCTTATGGGGAACACTTATATTACCACAATCACCACCTAATTATTGACTACCTAATCATCTTCATCTACCAATAATCCTTTTGATATAACTATGGAAAACCAGCCTACCCAATCTACCAACACCCTTACACTTTCCACCCCCACCAATAACTCCTCTAACCTAGGAACAACCCAACCATTAACCACGCATACTCCACTCATCATGGGAGTACCTACTACTAGAATTTCCAACATTCATTTGGTTACCCCTAATCCATTAGTCACTACTCCACTTCAAAATCTTGTGGTGTCTATACCTTCTACCTTACCACCAATCAGTACAAAGGTCACCACCTTTCCTTTAGTTACAAACCCAACTATAGATCCTACCCAACCCACTTTAACCTCTCAATAGGTGCCCATTTCACCCAAATTGGGTTACATCCCTAACCCATAAAGGCATGTACCTCTACCCACTTCCCAATCACCTACATCTACCTACCCCTACATGGCATCCACCCAACCACTTGTGTCCACATATTAATATATGTTAGCTCTTCAACCTCATACCAATTATCAATATGTCACCTAACCATAATAACTATATGCACCTTAAAACCTTTTAGGTGCATAACCCCAAATAGATCTAATGAAAATTCTAATGGATAAAATGACTATTTTAGAGTCATCCATCTCTGGTGCTCATAACATTTTATCATATGATCAGATATGGAATGAGCCCATTCGCCCATCTATCCCTATTAGACCATATCCTCCTTAGTATGAGCTCCTAAAATTTGCTAAGTTTTAGAGCAAGGAGGAGCCTAAAAAACACCATAGGGCATTTAGGTATTCATGTTATTTTATTTCTTATGATGATGCCCTCCTTCTCCACACCTTCCCTATGTCTTTATCATGGCCAACACTAGATTGGTACAGTGCCATAATAAAACACTCTCTCTTCTCCTTCATCCAGCTAGCCCAAAATTTCTTAGATCATTTTTAAATAAACATCTCCATGAAAGTTTCCATCACTAACCTTTACTCTATCCAAAAATTTGATGATGAACCTATTACTAATTTTGTATCCCATTAGAGGAGTTTAATCAATCAACTTTCTTTCTCCCTACCCCAACCTAAGCTAATAGAAATTTTTTCTTAGGCATGTGTCAAGCACATCTCTTCTACATTATGTGTTTATATATTCAAAACCTTTGATGAAGATCTTACCATAGACGTAAGCTATAAAACAAATCCATCGATGAAAGAAAATTAAAGTTGAAAAACAAAATCTGTACATTCAAATCCAATGAGGCCTTTTCCTCTAAACTAAGCAAGTAAACCAACACCAAATACAAAATCAAAGGAAATATGAATGTGGTTATCCTTAAGACCACTTCTGCACCATCTATCAATCAACCAAAATCTTCTAACTCCTCAAATCAAAACACCAGGAACCAAAACTAAAATAATCAGAAGTAATTTACTCCACTTGTGTTATTTTATGCTTCATGCCTAGAGAAGTTACTGAAATCTAATATCATAAAGCTTCCTCCCATCAAAACCCCTCAATAATTTGATTCTTCTCATCTTGCACTTGGATGGTACAACAATAACAACCTATGTGCTTTCCATCGAGTAGTGGGGCATTATGTTAGTAGGTGTAAACATTCAAAAATGTTGTCTAGACCCTCATTGATAAGGGGGAACTTGTGTTGGACAACCCCAATGCACCTTAAAACTAAGCCCTTGACATTTTAAGATAACCTTTTCCCAATCATGCACCTACCAAAAATGAGAGAAACAAAGTTGAGTCTTCTCATGACTCCCATACCATCAATATGGTTCTTGACATACTCATTGTTGAAGAACCTACCACCCAATCTACCTATTCTTCACCCTCTCCACTTATTGAGATAGTGGAATTACCTTCTCTTCCTTTGGAGACCCAAACCATAGAAGTAAAATTTTCACCTCCTCTACTTATTGAGGTATTGGATTTATCAACCCCTCCTTCAACTGACACACTAGAGCAAGCAACCATCACCACTTTAACTCCTCCCTCAACCACCAAACAATTCACTTCCCATTTGGAGATCATTCCCAAGGAAGATACCACCATATCTACACCTCCCATAGAAGAACCAACCATACAAAACTTGCATCCTTTAATTAAGGAAAATGACAACATTACCATTCCCCTTTCTCAACTTATGGGTTTATATTTTGAGTCCACTACCTTAGGAGCAAGACTGATCTATAAACCATTATTTAGACTAATTCAGAGATTGGAATTTGTCTCCAAACCTGACATGGATCATGCCACCTTTTAAAAATAATTAGGGATCCCTTACATTACCAAATAGGAACTTCCAACCACATCTTTGATGGGCCAACCCAACACTTCCATAATCTAACCCAATATCATATCAACCCAACCAATCAAAACCTATACCAACCTAACCATCCCTCAACCATCCAAAAAAACTAAATCCCAAATAACCAAATCATCCTCTATCACTTCAACCAAACCAACCAAAAACCTTGGAATCTTCCCTATGTAGATCCTTAATCATCCATCCCTAAAATTGGAGCTAACCTCACCACACCCACCAACCAAACACCAAACCAATCAACTGAGGTAAAACAAACAAAAGGATAGAAGGCTAAAATTCTACCTCCCTTAACCTTTCCCTCTATTTTGGGTCCTCATCCTTTTAATTTTATTAAGAAGACAAATATCTCAACCAAAACCCAACCACCACTCTTGGTTATACCATCACTCTTGCTTTCTAACACACCCATCTTCACCAAGCCATCAATAACCAAACTAGCTACCTTGAAAATTTCTAACTCCAACTCAACAAATTCCTTACCTAAACTAAAATAATCAATTAAGAATACCACCTTACCCAAAACCTATATCACTAAGCATGTTTCTAAAAAGGCTTCCATCTCACCAACCAAGGCCAAAACCTCTAGACCCTCACTACCTTTAGCTGAGTCTAACTCAACTATTTTTCAAAGGTTATTGCAAGCCTCTTTCTTGACCTTAAATCTTATTAGACCAATTGATCCACTTAGTCCAAATCCAATTTGGTATAATGATCACCAAGTATGCTCCTATCATAGGACACCCATGCATGACACAAAGAACTATAAAGCTCTCCAAACCATAATCCATTAGCTCTATGATGAATATGATCTATTATTAGATGAACCCCCCATAATCCTGATACTAATATAACAAACAATAACTAATATCCAATTCCAACTGACTCCCCCACTCTCACTTCAAAGTGATAGGGAACCAAACCAATCTCCTACCCAAACTCTTCCCTCTATCCATACTATCTATGTGGTCACATGATCACATGCTTAGAAAAAATATAAGGGAAAGGTAAAAGTGTCCATCCCATGGACATACCCATCTTACACCTTACAACCAAGTAAAATTCAAGCATATTCACTTTAAGAAAAACTAAAGGTATCTATCTTAGGTACCTCTCAATCCAACCCTTCCAAATCAATCAAAAAATTGGTTCTCAAATAAATTCACCAAACCCCAACAAAGATGAGCCTATATGAGTTGCTTTATACCTCACCTCATCATCACCAAGAAATGATAGAGGAATTACAATCAATAGAGGTCCATCCTAAAGACCCTCAACCTCTAGGAGCCTTTTTTAGTATTCTCCAAATTTCCAACCTTGTCACCTTCAAGGATTCATCAATACCTTCTATCCACATAGATGACCCAGATCCTCCTCTTTTCATCACTGTCTACATCAACCAAACCCACATCAAATGTGTTATGATTAATGGAGGAGCCAATATTAACATCATATCCTCCTATTCCTAGGATCAACTTAAAAATCTAAATAATGTCATGTTTGAAACCTTGGCCATCCTCTGATCCTTCAATGACACCATGACCACTAGTCTGGGAACTATTGTACTTCACATTCACTTAATACCTCACACACTCCCAAATATCTTTTATATAGTATAAGGCAAATTCTAGTATAATGTTTTATTGGAATGACCTTGGATCTACTCCATGGGTTGTGTACCCTCTACCCTTAATCATTACATCAAATTTGAAAATGAAGGTCAGGTTGTCACTATACAAGCTGACCCAAGTCACTTTTCATCATGAAACATGAATTATCAACCCAATTATGTCCTCCTACCTACATTTAGCATACCCTCATCAGCTAAAGACAAGCCCTCAATCAAAAAATGTGAAGTCATATCTTCTTCTACCAATAAGGCATATACAAGCTCATTTATCCCCTTGAATCAAATCCCTACCACAAACCACTTGGAATCAACATTTTAACATCTTTCACTTGGGGAATATCACCTCTTGACCCTTGATGACTTACCTACTCCACATGAGTATAAGAAACTTAACAACCAACTTGGGTATGACCCCAATATTAGATCCATTATTCCCCTTGGAACTTCAAACTATCAAACCCATTTCATCTATGGGGGACTTGATATACCTCTTGACACTTTGGCCACCTACTTTTTCACTTGACCATTCACCTATAGTTTTTCCCACTTGGATAAACCCAAGTTTGCCAAAATATACCTCCAAAAGTGTGTTTGGAAGGGATTTGGTCTTGGATGATATGAGCATACCCTGCATGAGTTGATATCAATTAAGATTAGAAAGTCTCATGAGAAACATGACCTTAGCTTCATTCTACCCATAAATAAAACCAAACCACCTACCATCACCATTGTTTAGGAAGACATCTCTTCCTCACCAACCTCTTCTCCACCATCAACAATTGAAGATTCTGATATCATCCACCTTGAATTTTTTTCATCAACATGATTAGCCTCAGACCCCTAACCTATCAAAAAGATGGGGTTAGCGTAACCATCCCTCTGACCCATCTTGAGATGATAAGAGATGACTTTCCTACCATTAATACCATTCAATGTTAGGATGATGATTCCATTCTCACCTACCTTGGTGCACTAAATTCTTCCATCTACAAATCTCTTCCTCTTGAGACTTTGACCATGTTGAATGAATCCATCATGTATATCAAATTGGGCTCTCTAGACAACCCTTGTATTTTCAAAATTGGTCAATAATTGAATTATAAAGAGCTTTAAGACTTCCCCTCCTTCCTACAAGACTGTAACATAGCATTTTCTTGGTCTTATAGTGACATGCCAAGAGTTGACCCCGACATCACTACCCATAACATAGTCACCAACCATGATGTCAAGATCCTTAGGAAAAAACTTTTACAAATGCACTCTCACATAGCCCTTCTCATCAAAAGAATAGATTAAACATATCCTATCTATCAATTTCATTCAACCCATTTAATATCCCTAATGGGTCTCAAACATTGTGCCTATCACCAAACCTACAAGGGGACTACGTATTTATTTAGATTTTCATGACCTCAACCTTGCTTGCCCAAAAGATGACTTTCCTCTACCAAGAATTGAATAACTAGTTTATCTTATATCCAGCCATGAGATGTTATTGTTTTCACTTAGATTTTCACCCTTTAAGGAGATGTCTCAGCTCTCCTCATCCAAGTGGCACAATTGAAATACCTCTAGGCTTGTGGGTATCCTATGAATGAGGTGAATCTCTAGATAAGGATAGATCCTTTGATGTACCACTTTGGATCACTACTACATCTAAAATTTGTGGGAGAAAAGGGAGAGAGAAAAATTAAAGAAAAATATCCTAATGGAGGTGACACACCAAATTTTTTGATGACTTCCAACCAGCTACATGTTACACATGAGAACAAAAGACTAACCAAACATACACTTCTCCAATCTGCATCTTCTCACATCAATATTTCATTATGAGTTTATGGATAAATGTTTAGGTTAGGAAGAATATAAAAGAGGCCTTGAATAGAACTAGTGAATATAATAACTCACTCAACCTTGACACTTCTTATAACACTTCACATGACTTGGAAGAATAAGCTTTCCAATTGCAAATAGGGTGAAAGAATGAAACAACATGCTAAGGAAATCATAGTTATCACTAAGCAAGATAAATCATCCAAGTAAAACACACTATGAATAGTAATATAATAGGTAAAAATCATTAGTTTTATTGATCAAATGGTATGAAAATGAGTAGGGCTTCACCATACTTAGGTGGAGCATAGTTTACAAAGGCCAAAATGGCTAGTTCTCATAGAACTTGAGAGAGAGAGGAGAAGAGAGAAGTCTAAATGTTACAAGGACACTTGTAAATATGAAAAAATGAGTTAAATATGTATGATAAGAATATTTAAAATGAACCATAAAAGTAAATAAGTACAAGTGTCCATAGAAGGCATGAAACTCATGAAAAGTGGCATGAAACTCCTTGTGTTGGCTAAAAAAACTGCCTTCATCATTCACACCTATTTTAACATAAAAAAACTAACTAGGTATAGGTATGATGATTATAATTATAGGGAAGGATTTTATACATGCATATCCATGCATTTTTGTAGTCTTGGTCATCTAGAATCATCTATAAATGAGCTATCACTATTTATAGTCTAAAAAACTCTTTTTTCATTCATCCCTCACACTTGGCCTCAAAATTGGATTTATTTTTACATGAAAATACATGGGAGAGAGTATAAGAATCTTGGAAATACTCTTCATGTCCTTATAATTCTCAATAATAACTTAAAAAACCATCCACTTGAAGTTTCCAGACTTCTCACCATCTTGTCCACTATGCTAGTTTTGACTGGTTGAGATGAGAGCTATTGTTTAAACACTTATCAGTTTTTAAAATTAATGAAATGGAAATATGGGTTTATTATACATCATAATATTCCTTATAAAGTTTATTTAATCTATTTAAACCTCAAATAACCTATATAATGCATAAAATAGTCAAGAAAACTCTATTTTAGACCCCATCTGTATAATTTTGTACAACTAATATTGATGGTAGGGATATTGAGTGAGTAATGTGAAATTTAAAATCACTTTCATGGTAAAAATATTTTATTAGAGTATATTTCCATCTCTATTTCCTCAAATTGGTCACTTATAAGGGTTTAGGAGGGTTTAAAGCTAGTTTATACTCTTAAGCTTTGTTCATGAAGGTTGGACATTAGAATTTCAAAAAAATTCCATAAATGTGATCTTAAAGTCCAATATAAACTTCCCCAAGATTCTTATATTACCATGAATAGTCTCAAGGGAGATGTAAACACTTAAACTTGACTTATCGAGTTTGTTCTTCAATTTCTTGCAGGCTTGAGTTGGTACTAAAGCCCAAAATGGGTTTATTATGCTTGTATAGAAAAAAAATATTTAAAACCTCTATTATGATCCCAAAATAATTCTCAAATGTATTAGAATTCATATCCAAGGCTAGAAATGTAAGTGACTTCCCATTTGGCTTCAGGCTTAAACCCTGCCTAATAGGTCTGACTGTAACCCCTATGCTCTAGGCCATTAAATTGGGAATTTTTGAATTAAAATAGATTTAAAAAATATTTAGTGATCTCATAAACATTATTCAATAGGTTATAATTCCTAACAAGATTTTTAAGTGAAGTTGTACCCCCATTTAAATTTAGGCCTAAACCCTACCTAGTAGGTCTGCCTACATGTTTGAAAGTCTGGGTCATCTTATTGAGATTCATCCCTATATGATTATTTTTAATGTTAACAATAGGTTTTTTTATATCTTATAAAACCTTAATTAAAGGTCCATCTAGTCCCAAACTCACCTGATCATTCCATTTTCCAAAATTGCAAGTTTTGTGCATAAAGGGAAGTATCCTTTATCTGAGATAAAACAAAGTCTACTTCCCCTACTTGTTCAGACCAAATATAAATTTTATAAGATTAATTAAGTCGTAAATATATTCTCCACAAAATTTCAGCCCTTTTTCAGGTTGTTAGGCCCTCTAACTCCCTCAATTTCCAAGATAGACTATGTAAAAGGTAGACTTTGTGCGAGGTTTCCTCATATGGATTGTGTATACTTGATTAGAGTTATTTTTTTTTTTCCATCATGATGGTGTAAATAAGTTTTTATGGTTTTTATTAAGGTTTTATAATATTCATTCATACTTCCAACTTATCACAAGTCCCTCATACTATTGTCTGGTCAAGATTGTGTATTATCTGTTTCCTTTTCTAAAAGTGACTCCTAGAGATGCATATTTGCCTGATTAGACTTTGATCACAATGTTTTAAGACCTTCCATAGATTTTTAAGGTAAATTATCATCTATTTATACCTATGTATTAAATTTTAGACTAATTCCACATCAAGAATATTGTCTCTCTTACTTTCTGTCCCTCACAGTCAACTATAGTTAAATGTGTGGGGTCTTATAGGTACAATTATATGCTCTAGGCCTTATTTCATAGCTGAAACCCTCATTGAATATATACATGGTAATATATATATATTATTTTAAGTTATTAATTTCATACTTGGTCTATACCATCACTTAGGACTTCAAACTTGCTCATTGCTTGTAACAGTCAACAATTGGTTGTAGGTGAGCATTTGGTGTGATGGGACACCTGTAGGTGTAGGTTAGGACCCAAAATAGTCTTTATCAACCTTGGTTAATGATTATTTAGATAATTAATGATATTTTCACCATATAAAACCATTATATCATGGTGGCATGGTTTATAACTATCAACTTGGAGTACAAAGTCACTCAAAACTTCCAATCCTATAGATGATATTGACTAATTTTAGATCATGAAAGTGTAACTTTGTGCTTCCCAAAAAATATTCTCCACTAATCCTTTACCTCCCAAATATTTACATATTATTATAATATGTAGGGGATACAATATTTGTCTATTTATATGCCTCAAAACTCTTATCAACCTTGTAATATGGCTTTGGCCAAAATCCTTAGATCTCTATTTTGATAGTTTTGGGAAACTGTCCCAAAGTGCTACAAGTTTGCTCCAAGACCATTTTTGCTTATCTATTTTCCAAAAAATACTTAAAAATTATTAAAAGTTATGACCAAGCATGTTTATACTCTCCAAACATCAAATAATTCTCAAACACACATTTCATGTTCTTTCAAGAAGTGGTAGGCAACACAACTACTGTAGGTGGTCATTTGCTAACTTGAATTTATTTATTAGATATTAAAGTGGTTATTTAAATTGTATTTGGAATTAAATATGAATAAAAGGTAATATTATCAATAATAAATAACCTAAATTCATTTTGGAACCATAACATAGAATAAAACTCTAGCAATTGGAAAAAATGGTTACAACTCCACTCTTTCAATTCTCATTGTAAACGAAGTTGGTTGTCTCATAAAATCATTTCCAAATGTGAAAAAAATAATTTATAACATGATATAAGGGATTAAAAATCATATCTAACCAATCTAAAAAACTAGATTATGTGGAAACATCTAAACAAGAGCAAAACCTGTAAGGTACATAGATTATCAAGCAAAAAAACACAGTCAAATTCATGAGGATGGTTCATATATAATAAGACACCATTATTGAATTTTTTTTTATAGAAATAAATATAACATAGTTTAATTTCACCTCCCAAAGGTGTTTGACATGAAAGTTTTCCAACTATCCATACCAAGCATAAACCTGTTGACTGGTTCTATGTGTTTAAAAGGGTGAAAAAGGAGTAGAATGGTTTTAGATCAAAATTAGAACTTATAGAGAATTTAAGACATGTAATTTATACCAAGGAATTTTTATATACATTATATTTCCTTTTCCCACATGTCACCTTCCCCCATGGGCTGTACAAGTGCTAAACTCTTCTCTTTTCCCAAGAAAATTACTCTTTCTTCTGAAGAACCTGTCACTTTTAATTATGAACATTTGATTTAAGGAATAATAAGACACATGGAATGTTAAATCACCATTTTCTCACCTTAAAACTTCCTAAATAGGTTGTATAACTCATTTAATGCTCCTTTTTGACCTTTAAAATGACTCAAAATGATATAAGGACTAAAATGACTAATGACCAAGGCTAATATGACATGAAATGACATAAAATGAACTATAATAAATGTTATGACCAAATATTAGATCCAAAAACACCTAAAAATAAAAACTTTACCTATATGCATCCCAATTTGACATACAGGGTCAAATTTGGTCAACAAATTGTTGACTCATAGGGGTAACATGCCTGTTATACTAACTAGACCAGTAACCTTATCATTCTATTAGGATTAAGGAGTGATTTGAAGTTTGAAACACACAATAGGAATTTTTACCATTGACCACAAGATTTTATCAAGACAATACCACTAATTACCTCAACCACTTAAAATAAAGGACACACACAAACAAAGCAAACACACATGTACTCAAAGCACTTAAGAAAAGTAAAAAGCAAACAACTATGTAAAACTAACAACTAATCATACCTCCATCCTATGTAAAAAAGAAAATTTTAAACATTATTTTCTCCATGACATGAAGTTTTTAGTGAGACATGTATCCTTTTGTCATTTAGTATTGATGCCTCCATCTTCTTCATGGTGTTTGCCAACTAAATTGGCATGATGTTCAAATAGAACCGAACAAATCCATACAGATTGAATATAGAAATGGACTCTTCTTGAATCAAAATAGTCTCAAACTTCTCTTTTACTTGGCCCTTGAAGTTTAATCTTGAAAATATAACAATCCTCTCATTCTTTTTCTCCTCCTTGACATAATGTGCTTGATGTTTGGAAGCACCAAGATTTCCTTCACCATGTTCCCACATCCCTGAATGTGGTTTTACCTCAAATGGATCTCTTAACTATCTTTTAGGTACAAAAATATCTGCCTTGACATCATTATCCATGTCTAAAACTTCTTGTACACTAGTATCATCAAATGGATTCATGACATGAGGTTCTTGACTAGCAGAATGACCTTCATAATTAAGTTTGATTAAACACTCAAGATCATGTTTATTAGACTCATCAACAAAATTTTCTTTAGATATGAATTATTTTGGGGAAGAAAATTCTTTACCCATATTATCAAATTCCTTATATATGGCATTAAATTTTTTCCATAAATCTTCTTCCTCATGAATGTCAGCTTTAAGAATTGTTTCCTCTACCTTGGTCTCATGAGACTCTCTTAGAACTACCACTTCTTGAGGAGTGACTTGACCTTCATATTTATGTTTGATAGTACACTCCACTTCATGCTTGAGATGGTCATCTAAAAATTCATGATCGAACATGGAGTATTATTCAAAATACCTATCTCTTAAAGTATTGGCCACATTCCTCATAGATACACATCCCCTCAAAAGTGGAAATATTAGAGTCTTCTTCATAAACACACATCCATTCAAAAATGGAGGAATTATCTTGTGGATTATCCTTTTGTTCACCAAGGGGAGTACCTATGGCTATTTCTTCCTCATTGTCACTCATGATATCTTCTTGATCAACCATGAATTGAATTTTATCATCTTCACTTACTTCTCTCAAGATAGGCTCTTCCTCGAGAAGGGGTGAGGTGGAAGGTTGATGGATAAGCTCATGTGAAGGAGATGGAATATGAGGTGTAGTAGAAGGATGATGAGTTGGAGACAGGGTGTGAGGTGAAGGAGAAGGTTTATGAATTGAATATGGAGTGTGAAGGGTAGGAGAAGGCTTTTGAGTGGATTTAGGAAAGAGAAAAGCACTAGTAAGCTCATAGGGAAGTGAATTCTTAGGATGACTAGCAGTAGCATCTACATGAGCAGGAATTGCATCTTGCCAATAATATCTTTATGTATAATCTATGGAATCATCTAATTTCATATGAAATGACTCATAGGAGTACTCTTGAGGCTGATAGACATCATGGTATGAATGATAGGGATCATATTGGGACTGATATAGAGGTGTTTTTGATAGGTTTCTTGGTAACCTTTATCATAGGGTTGTCCAACAACATGGTGTCCATGTGGAGAGGGAAATAAAGGGATATAGGGCTACCATGGATCATAGGATTGATATCCATTTTGATAGGCCTATTGAGGGGTAAAAATTGATTTATAGAAAGGATGATAAGAAGGTTCATGATAGGATTATTGGCCATAGCTATCCATATCAACCTCATGCATCAAAGGAAATGCAAAAAATGATCAAAATTTTCAAATAGATATACATGGGATGCTTACAACTAGAAGTTATCATTCAGAGTCACCATTGGTGTTAGCTTAATTGCTTCTAACAATTTATTAGAGGAAAGACACACCAATAATCTTCCCACTCTCTTAGACCTTGGTCCCATTGGGTATGCGAAAAAATATTGTCACTTATATTTTCACCCTTTGAGGAGATGTCTCATTTGTCCTCATCCAAGTGGCACAATTGAAACACCTCTAGGATTGAGGGTAACCTATGAATGACATGAATATCTAGATAGGGCTAGCTCCCTTGATATACCACTTTAGATCACTACTACACATAAAATTTGGAGGGGAAAATGGAGAGATAAAAATAAAAGCAAACTATCCTAAATGATGTGATACACCAAATTTTTTGATGACTTCCAACTAGCTGCATGTTACACATGAGAATAAAGGACTAACCACACATACACTTCTCCAATCTACATCTTCTCACATTAGTATTTTATTGTGAGGTTATGGATGAATATTTAGGCTAGGAGGACTATAAAAGAGGCCTTGAATGGAACTAGTGAATAGACTAATTCACTCAACCTTGACACTTCCTAGAACACTTCACATGACCCACAAGAAGAAGCTTTCCAACTACAAATAGGGTGAAAGAATGAGACAACATGCAAAAATTTAAAAAAAATATTCATCCATAACCTCACAAATAAATACTAATGTGATATTAAAGGCCCCTATAAACTTCCCCAAACTTCTTAGATTCCCATGCATATCCTCAAGGGAGATGTAAACACTTCAACTTGACCTATCGAGCTTATTCTTCCATTTCCTATAGGCTTGAATTAGTTATAAATCCCAAATGGGTTTCTTGTGCCTTGTATAAAAACCAAAAGATTTAAAACTTCTTTTATGATCCCAAAATCATTCATAAATTGACTATAATGCATATCCATGGCTAAAAATATAAGTCACTTACCATTTAGCCTTAGGCTTAAAGCTTCCCTAATAGGTTTGACTATAACCCATTTTATCTAGGCCATTAAATTGGTATTTATAAAATTAAATATATTTAAAACCTCTTTAGTGACCCTATAAACATGTTTTAATAGGTTATAATTCCTACCAATAGTTTAAGTGAAGTTGGACCCCCATTTGGCTTTAGGCCTAAACCCTACATAGTAGGTGTGCCTGCATGTTTGAAATTATAGGTCATATTGATGGGATTAATCCATCAGTTCTTGGTTTCCATGTTTATAGTAGGTGTTTTACATCTTATAAAACCTTTATAAAATTTCAAACTAGTCCCCAACTCACCTGATCATTCCCAATTCCAAAATTGTTGGGTTTGTACATAAATAGAACTACCCTTTGTCTAAGACAAAATATAGGGTACTTACCCTAATTTTTCATACCAAATAAACATTTTATAATATTATTTAAGTGGAAAATACATTATACACAAAATTTTAGCCCTTTTTTAGGTTGTTATACCCTCTAACTCCCTCAATTTCCAAGATAGACCGTGCAAAAGGTAGACTGTGTGCAAGGTTTCCTCATATGGACTATGTGTAATTATTTATTCTATTTGTGTCAATAATTATTGTGTCATGATATTTTTATAATTTTTATTAAATTGTTATAACCTTCATACCTCTAACCTCTCACAAGTCCCTCATACTACTATTTGGTCAAGACTATGTATTATATGTTTCCTTTTCCAAATGTGACTCCTGTAGATGCATATTTGACTAATCAAACTTTGATCACAATGTGTAAATAAATTAAATATAGATTTAATTTCAATTTTAATATATTTATACATGTAAATTCATGTTTGGACTATCTCCACATCAATAATCTTGTCTCTCTTACTCTCTGCCCCTCACAGTCAACTACAATTGACTATGTGGGGTCCTGTAGGTGCAATTATATGCTCTAGGCATTATTTCATGGATGAAAACCTAATTTAATATCTCCATGGTCATATATATATGATTTTAAATAATTAATTTAATACTTAGGAGATACCATCACTTAGGACTTCAAACTTGCTCACTGCCTATAACAGTCAATAGTTGGCTATAGGTGAGCATTTGGTGTGATGGGACACCTGTAGGTGTAGGTTAGGACCCCAAATAGTATATATTAACCTTTGTTAATGATTATTTAGATAATTAATGATATTTTAACCATATAAAACCATTATATCATGGTGTCTTGGTTTATAACTATCAACTTGGAGTGCAAAGTCACTCAAAGCTTCCAATCTTGTAGATGATATTGGCTATTTTTAGAGCATGAAAGTGTAACTTTGTGCTTCCCAATAAATATTATCCACTAATAATCTACCTCAAAATTTTTTCAAAGTTATTATAATATTTATGGGATACAATATTTTTCTATTTATATGCCTCAAAACTCTTAGCAACCTTGTAATATGGCCTTGGCCAAGAGCCTTAGACCTCTATTTTGACAGTTTTTGGGAAATTGTCCCAAAGTGCTACAAGTTTTCTCCAAGACCATTTTTTATTATATATTTTCCAAAACCTACTTAAAAATTCTTAAAAATTATGACCAATAATGTTTATACTCTCCAAACATCAGATAATGCTCAAACACACATTTCATGTTCCTCTAAGAAGTGGCAGGGCATACAACTATTGTACATGGTCATTTGCTAACTTGCATTAATCTATTGGATCTTAAAATGGTTATTGAAGTTGGATTTGGAATTAAATATGAATAAATTTAATATATTATAAATAATACATCACTTCAATTCATTTTTTAACCATAACACAAAAGAAAACTCTAATAATTAGAAAAAATGACTGCAACTCCACTCTTTCACTTTTCTTTGTAAACTAAGTTAGTTGGATAATCAAATCAACTCCAAATGTGAAAAAAATAATGGATAACATGATATAAGGGATTAAAAATCATTTTAAACCAATATAAGCAATTGGATTATACAGGAACATCCAAAAAAGAGCAAAACTTAAAGGGTGTACACATTAGCAAGCAGAAAAATATAGTCAACTTCATGAGGATGGTTCATAAAGAAAAACACACCATTATTAAAAATATTTCTATGGAAATAAATATATATGAGATTTATT
This sequence comes from Torreya grandis, assembly GCA_037957365.1. Lineage (NCBI taxonomy): Eukaryota > Viridiplantae > Streptophyta > Pinopsida > Cupressales > Taxaceae > Torreya > Torreya grandis. The sequence continues at coordinate 717,910 of JARHVA010001670.1, read as the reverse complement.
TCACATCTCAAAGGCATTTGAATTGAAAGTTCTCCAACTATCTGTACCAAGCATAAACCTGCTGATTGGTTCTGTGTGTCTAGAAGGGTGAAGAAGGAGAAGAATGGTTTTATCTAAAAATTGGAACTTATAGAGAATTTAAAACATAGATTTTATCTTGAGTAATATTTAGATAAATTCCATGCCCTTCTCCCACATGTTATCTTCTCCCATGGGCTGTACAAGTGCCAAACTCTTCTCTTTTCCCAAGAAAACTGTGCTTTATTTTGAAGAACCTATCACTTTCAGTCATAAAAAATTTATTTAAGGAATAATAGGACATATTTAATGTGGAATAAATCTTTTTACACCTTCACACTTCCTAAGGAGGCTATAAAATGCATTTAATGCTCCTTTATGACCTTCAAAATGACTCAAAATGATATAAGAACTAAAATGACTAATGACCAAGGATAATATAACATGAAATGACTTATAATACACCTTATGACAAAATATTAGACCCATAAACACTTAAAAATAAAAAAATTTCCTATAGGGGTCCCAATTTGACCTATAGGGTCAAATTTGGTCAACAGTTATCTCTCATGGATAGATTTTTGGGCTATAATTAAATTCTCATCAACCCTAAAGATCAACACAAAACCACCTTTATCACCCCATGGGATACCTTCTGCTATAGGGTCATTCCTTTTAGACTAAATTACACTGGTGAAACCTAACAATGTGCTATGACTTATATCTTCCATGACTTTATCCACAAAATTGTTGAGGACTATGTGGATGACCTTTTTGGGAAATCCAAATATCATAAGGATCATTTGGCCATTCTCAAGATTATATTTGAGTGACTCATCCATTACCATGTTTGTCTTAACCCTAAGAAGTGCATTTTTTGGGTCTCATAAGGAAAGGTCATTGGATTTATCATTTCCCTTTGAGGAATCAAAGTCAATCCAACCAAAATCAAAACAATATTTGACATGTTTCCTTCAATCAACCTCAAACAACTCTATAGTTTGCAGTGGAAGCTCCAATCCAGTCATCACTTTATCTCTCAGCTCTCAGACTAATGCCAACCCTTCCATCACCTCTTGAAGAAGTATGTCTCTTTCAATTAGAGCAATGAATATTAAAAGGAATTTGATTCACTCAAAGAGTAACTTTTGTCTCCACTTATACTCACCCCTCCCAAAGATGATCAACCCTTCTACCTTTATATCTCCACTACCAACCACTCTTTAGGGGCCAGGCTCACTCATTGGGATGAAAAAAATAAAGAGAAAGCCATCTACTACATCAATCACATGCTTGTAGAGTACAAGACTTGATACACCAATATCAATAAACTTTGCTTAGATTTAGTCTTTGTGGCCACCAAACTTCACCGCTACCTTCTCAACCACAAGACCTATGTCATAAACAATACTAACCCACTCAAGTATATTCACTCCAAGCCTTACCAAAATCAACATATGGCCTAGTGGCTCATGATTTTATCTATGTTTAACCTTGAATTTATTTGGTAGAAGTCAATTAAGGGGTAAGTCATTGCCAACCAATTGGACAAATCACCATTAGTAGACAATCAACCTCCTCTTCTTGAGTTTCTCGATGAGTCCATCATGACCCTCTCTCAGGAAGACTTCACCTATCAAGTAACCATGTTCTTTGATGCATCAAAGTGTTAACATGGTGGGGGAGCCATCATTATCCTTATTCCCATTCACAAAAAACCTCTTCCTTTATATTTTAAGATAGATTTTAAATGTAATAATAATATGGATGAATATGAAGCCCTAGTCATAGGCCTTCAAACTGTATTAGCCTTGGGAGTCAAAATGATCAACATCTTTGGAGACTCTCAACTAGTGTTCAATCAAATTAATGGCTATTACCACTATAAGAATGATGCTTTGGAATAGTAAAAAGACTAGTTGATGAAGTCTTAATGTCATTTGAACATTACCATATCCAGACCACCCCACGATCTACAAAAAAGTTTGCCAACACCATGGCTTCCCTCACCTGTCAAATCCCATCTTCACCCTTTGACTCTAGGCTATCTATCATTATACATAGACTTAACCAAACTTATTATTTCAGACTAAACTCTCCAACCATCTTTAATATAGAGGATATCTAACCTAAACTTTGGTATCAGTAGACCTTTAACTATCTTAACCTTGCCATCATTCCTTATGATCTTTCCAATAATGATCAAAGAGCATTTATCTAGATTACCTCACATTATACCATACTAGGGGGAATTCTTTATAAATGTTATTTTGATGGTCTCTTCTTTTGTTTCCTACATAGTCATGAATCCTCTCATGCTATCAAGAAAACACATGATGGGATCTACGGGGGACACTTTAGTGTCCTCACCATGGCTAAATGCATCCTTCACCTTGACTTTTATTGGCCTACCCTTAACAAAGACTACTATGATTATGTAAAAAAGTGTATTAGGTGTCAAGAACATGCCAATTTACTTCATGCACCTAGCCATAGTGTTTGCATATCCACATATTTCTGACTATTCTCACAATGGGGTATGGATCTCATTAGTGAAATTGACCCCCATTCTTCAAAATGACATCATTCTATTATCATCGTGACCAAATAATTTACCAAATGGGTAGAGGATATTCCTCTTATCTTAACCAAAGTTGAAAATATTTTCAACTTTATCAATCATCACATTATCTATCATTTTGGTGTTTCCCACAAAATTATCACCGACAATGGAAAATATTTTAAAAACAAACAAGTCCAAGGTCTTTGTGATGCATTCAACATCAAGTTAAGTTTCTCTTCACCATATCATACACAAGCTAATGGATAGGATGAGGCCTCTAACAAAACTCTTTAAAACATGCTAACTAAATTAGTCAATGCATCTAGTTGGGATTAGAATTTGCACATACCCTTCACCTTATGGGCATATCATACTAGCATCTGAGCCCATATAGGTGCTACCCCATTATCTATTATGTTTAAAGTGGGGCTATCTTACCTCTCAAAGTCCAAATTCCTTCACTTTGCATCTCCCTGTAGGATATCATTTCTGAAGATGATTATCATCAACATCATTTATCCCAACTTGAGCTACTTAATGAGAATCATTAAGTTGCCCTTACCAATCTTCATGTCTATCAATATCTTATCAAATGAAATTATAACACATTAAAGTTCCAAAATTCAAAATTAGAGATCTCATCCTAAAATAAAATCAACATGTCACTAATATGGAGAAAATTAAGTGGGAAATTTTTTCTTTCAATTGGCTTGGACCTTATATCATAACGCACAAGTACAAATTAGGAGCTTATTGGTTATCCTATCTTGAGGGAAAACTAGAGCTTGAGCCACTCAATGATTTGTATCTACATCCTTTCTTTTGTCAAAAAAATTAAACTCACCTTTTGTCTAACTTAACCTCATCCCTTGCTTTCAAAACACTTTCATCTCCCTATTTTATGGGAAACCAATTAAAACTAAATCATGTGATTATCTATCATAATCATGGCCTCATATTGAAAAAAGGGTACCAAAGCTCTACCCATGGCATGATTCTCATGGTACTTTCTACCCCTTTCACAGGATGGATTCCCATGATCATTGTCACCTGAACCTCTTTACACCTAATCAACCTTCTGGTTCTTTTAGTTTTTTCATTCATAAAGGTCAACCTTTAAGCCTATATAAATAGGTCTATGTCAAGCAAAAAAATCAAACAAGAGAGTCAAAGTCATAACCAGAAACAACCATGGGTCATTCCTAGTATTTTTAAATTGCTCCTTTGAAGGGCAATTGCTAGAAACATGTAAACATTGCTCAAAATAAAGTAAAATGCTCTCTTGAAGGACAATTCTCAAAGGCATTCCTTGAATCACACAAACTCAGACCACTCCCTTGAAGGATGGTTGGGTAAAGCATTTGTCAAAGCATAAAAAATTATTAGAATCTTTCCACATTGATCAACTTCTCGAACCCTCCCAAGCAACAACATAATAAGCAAAAGACCCATTATCAATCATCCAAAAAAGCAAAATAATTTTGAAATCTGTAATCGACTTTTATTAGTAGGCTTCACACATGGATCAGTCTATACCTTATATGACATAGACTTTTTTATACTGACTCTTTGATAACCTCCAAAAGAGGTATGCTAGTCTCATAATAAGGTTCCATTTTCATCCATCTCCCCTTTATATACTATAAGCAAGGGATTTTGAGCTCACTTGACATCATGTGAACAAGACACCTTTATAACCAACTAATGAATTCTAATGAAAAGAATTTGAAGGGATTATGTTCCTTAAGCCAATCCAAATTTGGTTTTCATTTTAGTCCATGCCAAAGAATAAACATCATACCCTCTTCTTATCCTCTCATAACTGGTTGATATATTCACTTGGACATTTGTTCCTTGATTATCTTCTCCTTCTCACATCTAGTGTTGTTATTCAACTTAATTTATGTGTTTTACCCTAAGAAAAATCATCATAATCATAACCAAATCACATCTTATAATCATCATATCATGAACAAAAATAGACATCACATGTCCATAAACATAATCATAACCATCAACATCATATTAACACCATACCATCCATGAACAATAAAGTAATAAACTATTTTCACCACATGTATAAATATAAATAAGGAAGCATATACTCATTAATTTTTTGCATCATTATAACCATAAATATCATAAGAATCATCATCAATGTAAATAAAAAGCCATTACATACCTAGCTAGGTGAGTCCATATCAACATCCATATCCATATCGTAACCATAATCCATAACATCATCAATGACTAACATGAACATCATCACCATGAAAAATAATCAATATTCAAATATAGTGAGTATATAATCATAAATAACCACATAATCTTTGTGTATATAATAAATAAACATCTATCTCTCTCAAAATATACATCTCATAGCATTAGCTTACAGGATGGTATCAAAATGACATACAAAAAAATATCAACCATATCATGACTATCCCCCTAGGGTGTCATTACCTCCTAGTGCCTATCCTCCCAAGCTCAGTACCCACCCATGGAGATTACATTCTCCACCCACCTCAAACATTGACCATGTCATGTTGTCAGTGGTCATTTCAACATGAACTAATGCATATTTTTGTGATGTCTTTACCTTGGTCCTTTTGACCACACCAATAACACTTGCCATGTTGAATAGTTTTTTTCACTTGTGATACCTTACACTCATTAGACCCATTTGTGTCTTCTTTGGAGAACTTCTTACCTTGAATACTCATGACCACACCAGACCAATTTGTGTTTTTATTTAGAGCACTTCATACCTTGGATACCCAAAAAAACATAAACCTTACCTAAGAGACTTGCATTAATGAGTGTTCCTAACTACCATGCCTAAATATGGTCATGTGGTCCACTTGCCACTTGTCCTTCTAACATCAACCTTAATTTATATGAACTATGGCAACCTAGTCAATGCACAATCTTGGCTATCATACTTTTATCACACTTTGTGAATGTGTTTATGATTCAGTGCTTAACTTATCACCCACCTTTAACCATCACCTTCACCACTGTTCAAACCTACCCCTAATTCTATTTTACCTCATCCCTTATTGGTTTTAAGGGGAACACCTCCTCCCATGCTGGGGTAATCAAACCTTTAACCCACAATCTATTTTTATTTTAAAACTTGTTGATACAAACTACATAACAAAAAGGGGGCAAAATGTAGACATTGGAAATATGCACATGAAAGTTTCAAATGTTGAAACTCCCCTTGACCTACTAGCTAAACTCACCTTTTTAAATCAACCCAACCTTGAACCTCAACTACTGATGGTCACCTTAACCATTGATGATCACCCTCATTGCCAACAATTAGGTTCTATTGTCTGACCCACTAAACACTAACGTCACTCTACCTTGCTTTTTTATAATTAGATAATCTAATTCATGTGAGCTAATGCATGCATGATTTATATTTAGACATCAAATTGTACCTCTTATAAACGTATTGTTACACCTCTAGTGATTCAAAAATCCAACCATCATGATAGAGAGTGAAGTGTTTCCATCCACCAAACAAAAACCAAGTACCATTACTCTACTAGAATTTCTCTAGGCTCCACCATCTCAACCATTCATCTAATCAACCACTAGCAAGCTAAGTATCTATTTTTAATTATTTAATCACTTTATATATTGCAATTAACCCAAACCAAGCCAATGTCTTAGAATTCCATTCTATAACCCTATCCAAACAACCTTTTATTACCCAAACCCAACTCGTAGTAACTTATAATGATCACTCTAACCATTGATGGTCTATCTCAATCATCAATGGTTACCCCAACTACTGATAGTCACCTCAACCATCGATGGTCACTGTGTGATAAAATAATAGCAAGCCATTTTAACCTATTTACCCTCAACCAAATCCATCTTTATTTATCTCTATCTATTCACAGAACCCCAACCTATTTTGTAAACCACACCCAACCTATTTAACACTAGTATTGACCTGCTTATTGCTTTAATTATTTAGCTTCATCAATTTATTTCTCAAGCATTTCTTGTACTTAATTTTAATATCTTTTATGATTCATGCAAGAACTTTATCTTTCAATTTTTGAACTTAAATGTTTAAAAAGTGTGGATTAACATCCCCCAAAGAAGCTCTTACTTCTAGGATCTAGCTAGCACTAGTCAATCCACCAAACTATCTATCTAACCAACCATTTAATTCAATTTTATCTTATCTACAGGTCATTCTTCTCAAGCCAAAGATGATCTCTCTATAATCATCTGATTCAACACACACACACACAACCAAATAGGTTTTTCTACCATACCTATATCTAGTTTCTTTATCCTTCCTTTCTTGGAATATAAGCTAAAAAATGTGAAACACTTAGTTAAAATATGGATGAGTTGGTTCTTGGTTACTTAGGGGGTTATAACCTCCTTGCAAGTTGGATCTTGTAAAAGACTAGTTAAGTGTGTGCTTGACTAGGTAGGGGTTGAATATCCTTGTGGTGTTGGTGCCTCACTAAATATTGTTTCATTACTTATAGGATATTAGTCTAAGAGGTGTGATAGTGGGTTTTATACCCCATGAGGGTTTCCCACATAGCTTTGGTGTTCATGTGTTGATATCTTGCTTTATGCTTATGTGATTACTCTTCTATACATTGTTATATCTCTATGCTAGTTTGAATGGTTAGAGAATGATGAATGGAATTGAATGAATGTTTAAACATTGATTCAACCCCCATCTTAGTGGTTGTGCTTCCAAAAATTGGTAACAGAGTAGGTCTTTTGGAGGAGGCTTGATAGCTTGAAGGTGATCCTAAAAGCATAAAATGGCTAAGCACTTAAAAAAATTAAATCAATATTTGAAATCTATGATCAAAGAACTTAAGGATAAGATATGTAATTTGAAGGGTGACATAGTCAAATATTCCATAAGGGATGAGAATATCATCAAGGATTAGTTAGGGGTTATAATTAGAAGCCTACACTAACGAAAATAAGAAAGAAAGTAACTAAAAATAGATTTGGAGTAGGTCACACTCAATTTGGTTGTGGTTGAGAAAGATAATGAGAATATCATGAAGGGTTTCAAAAATAATGTAGAGATTGATGATGCAAGGTTGAGATCAAAGGAGGTTAAATATGATCTGTTGAAGACCAAGCTAAGTACCTTGAAAGTTGAGCGTGAGTAGCTCATATTCAAGGTAAGCAAGTTTGAAAAAGATCATGAGAATTTAGACCAAGTTAAGAAGGATGCAAATAAGAAAGATAACATGAAGAAAGCAATCAAGTAACCAAATGCAATAAAGTATCCTAATTCTTTTCATGGCCATTATTTTGTTTTTCATCATTTTGGTCATAGGGAAAGAGATTGTATGGGGAGAAGCAATTGGTCAAAGGGAGTTTAAAATCTTAATGGGATAAAAGGTATGAGTGAGGTTATTTGTTTTTGTTGTTATAATATTGGTCACATTGCTATATTCTATCCAAATGGAATAAGTAGGTTCTCAAGCCATGTTAAGAGATATGGAGCTTCTAGAGTTTATGAGAAAGGTCAAACATGGGTATGGAGACCAAAGTTAGTGAGGGAAGATCAGATTGGGCCCAAGAATGAAGATGGATTACTTGCTATAAATGAGAAAGAATCAAATAAGAAGACAACTACAAGAATTGAGAAGATGAACAACATCATGGATGTTGAGGATAGTAATTAAAAGAAGGTTGAAAAGACTAAAAGGATTATAAATTAAAACAATAAATCTAATAAGTAAAAGATGATAAAGGAGGTAAGAGAGGAGATGTCGGCATCCTCTAAGTTCACTTTGTTCTAGCCTCTATGAAATGGGGTGTCTTTGTTAGGCTTTATGGAGACACTTATCCATAAGAGGAAGCATGGTGAATGCTTATTGAGTTTTAGGTAGGTAGTGCATGGTAAATAAAGGGTGGAATAATGAGGTAGCTTGAATAAATTTAGTGGTGTAAGAGATCTTATGAGCATGGATTCAGGTGGGTTTTAGAAGGATAGTTTTTTCATAAAGTGTGGTGATCATCATTGACAACCTATGCATGGGTGATGTTATCTTCAATAAAGGTATGATATTTATTATAAGAATTATACATGTACTTTATTTACAATTAGATGACATGATATAGATAGAACATGGAGTTAGGGGGAGATAACTTAGGTCTCTTGAGAATCTTGAAGATAAGTATGTATGAATAAAGGAGAAGCTTTATTGTTCTGTGAGTGGTCAGGTCTAAGGATCAATGGAATATGTATGGATGACCATGTGAGAGTGAAAAGAAAAGATGATAATTATAAAGATCCTTTGTCAATAATGTAAAAGGGGGAGAGAGATCATATTAATGGAGAAGTTTTTTGTTGAAAGGATAGTCATCTTGAGGTGTGTTTGCCATCAATGACAAAGGGGGAGATTATTTCAAGTTATCATTGATGTCATGTGTTTGAGCATGCGAAATTGATATGTGGTTGACTATTTCAGATTTATAATGTGGCTTTGAGTAAGACAATGGAGTGTCATTGATGTTCCATAAGTGATCTTGTGGAGAAGCATAGTCTGGTGACGTATTTACAAAGCCTAGTCTTGTCTTGGTGAAGTCCTATATAATGAAGCTTGGTAAAGTGAAGTGAGATTTGACATGAGAAACTGTTTGAGTAATGAGATACATTAGGTATCTTGAAGTTCTCAAATTGATATGGTGTATAGTAGGTATATTTGATGGAATAGTCCTTAATCATGAATGAGGCATGATGAGGTATGGTGATGATAATAATAGATGTGTTTGAGCTTAAAGATGTACAATGTAGTGTGTGAGCATTAAACAAGTATATATAACATGTTGATGAAGTATTGAGAGTAGTACAAGAGGAATTAAAGGTATATTCAAGGTCTAATCATGACTAGTAGTTCTAGGTATAGTGTACAAAGAGACCTAATGGCCTAATGGAGGCACGAGTTTTATGTTTTGGAGAGTATATGGCATGTGTGCAGGCCAATAAGGATAAATAAGAGGATGTGAGGAATCCATAGAGGTCTTGGTGAGGTTATAATATTTAATATTTAACTTTAGAGAGAGAAACATTCATATTATATATTAAGAGAAGCCATATCATCACTACACATCATGAAGATATGAATAACCCAAAAATTTTGTGAATTTATTATAGGTACTCATAAAGTCAAACTTGGTCAAAGGTTTTTATGGAAATGGTGTCCATAGTGCCAAGATCCTTCCCTATAAATTTGGCGTCTTGAAGTGTTTCCTATCTTAAGTTATAAACATCCAAATTTTATCTAGTAGACTATGAAGTGCTAGAGACCATTGAATTTAAGCCTTAGGAGATAGTTGTTGAAATTCAAAATTATGAATGTTGGATTTCAAATGACTGTATATGCATAAGAGACCAATGAACAAAGAAATGATTGTAGAAGGTAGGATATTGGTCAAATCAAGTTGGTATAAAATAAAAATTTGGATTAGACTACATGAAGATAATCTTAAATTTTTTATAATTTCCTAAATGTCCATATAGGTGCATTTATTTCAAGTCAAATTCAAAGGTTCTTACTATGGTAAAAACCAGAAAAACTAGTGTAAAATGAAATGAATGTAGAGACCAAAATATTGATAATTTTGGAATGGTATAAAAATAAAATTTATATTATAATAATTAATTAAACATCTACAAGTGTTATTTATTTATTATATTTAGTATAAGTGAACTTATTTCTTGACAAATTTGACTATATTTTGGGTGTTTCTGGTAGAACAATGTGAGATTGTTGAAGGAGTATTTATAAGTGTTTTAAGGCTGATAGAAGATCTAAAATGGATGTAATGATGAACCTAACATTATAAAGTTTATATAAATATGTGTATTTTTACTTTAATGTATATCTATAGGTTATTTTAGCTTGATCTTCTTGACTATGTTTTTGAAGCTATAGACAGTTCTATGTAGTCATCTTGTAGAGACGATTTTGGGGTGGTTTGGATATATTTGAATGATATAATGAACATAATTTTTTTTTATAGTATAATATGTTATTTTTAATGAATTATTGTTAATGATAAATTCCTATGAAGGTGTGAAAATTCAAAGACTCTTGACTAGGTTTTTAGAGCTTATGTGCAGTTCTGAGTGAGCTTATTAAAGTTATTTGTTTGAGGTATTTTGGCCTGTTTGGTGATGTAAAATGGACATGATGGTGAACATGAGGTCATGGAGGATATATTAATGTAATTTTTTTATAAATTTTTTTGGAATATTTGGTCATATAGTTCAGATATTCAAGGTAGACTTTTTCTGTGTGTGTAGACCTAATGGCAAAGAGACCTAATGGTGTGGTTCAAGGAGTGATTTTATCTAAAAAGTGGTATGGAGATATGAGGATGTAATAAAAGAGTATATTATAATAATATTTTATGTTTTAAATTCATTGGTATAGGATAAATATGGTCTAAGGTGGTCTAAGTGTAACATGTGCCTTAAGACAAACCTAATTACATTAGGTCTCCATTAGGCCTAATGGTGGTTTTGGACCTTAAGAGGTATGACCAAACTATATGATGATTATTTCAAATATTAAACATGTTTTATGACACATTAAAAGGTTAATACAAGTGTGTAAATGTGTTTTTCCAACCAAGGTGGGTGTGATCAAGTTTCAAGTATAAATGCAAGGCAAAATAGGCCTATTTGGTCTAGTTAAGTAAGGAGAGTGCAGGATTCAATAAGACCAGAGCAGAAGAGGGTGTGTGTGAGAAATAAAATTATGTAAATTATTTTTAAGACATTCATATAACATAATATGTTAACCCATTATAATTTAATAGAATATTTGTACTTGAGATCAAGGGTTCTAGACCTAAAATGAGTAAATAAGGGCTAGTTAACAAGAAAGAGTGCAAACGAGTAAAAGAGCACCTTGAGGAGAAGAAATAGGTATTGGAGATATTTATAGGAAGGAATATTATAATAAATAAACATATAATAGGAAATATCAGTGTATTGAGCAAGGTCATATGACCTAATCAAGTCATATGAGCACTGTTTGAGTAAGGAAGACTATTAGGCCTATTTGAGCTAGTTGAGAGTATGTGAATAGAAGAAAAGGATTGATGAGAATGGAAAGATCATGAAAAGAATAAAAAAATATGTTTAATATGTAATGAATTTATAAAATTTATTTTTAAGGTGATGATCAAGTAACTTATATCAAGGCAATTAGGCCTATTTATCTAGTCATGCTTGTCTGAAGAATTTGATTGAGTATCAATCAAAAGGAGGAAAATAGAGGGGTAAGGATGGAAATAAAGCAATGAAATGTGTTAAAGAGATGATGAGACATAATAATAGGGTCTAAAATTAGGTTTGTATCTAAATTTCCATTGATAAAGGTAAAGTGTGGGAGGTATGTTTAAGAGAGTTGAAGATTGAAGACATGAGTAGAAGAAGGGCAATGAGTAGTGACCTATGATAGATTCATGAGCTTATAAAAGATAATAAATGATGTGTTACTAATGTTTTTTAGGTATAAAATTGATAATAATGTTTTTTATCATGTTTTGTTGATCCATGTTGTAGATTATGAGGGCTAGTCGAGTGAAGAAGAAGGGTAGTTGTGTGCTTATGTGAGAGGCAGATTTATGTGTGAAAGATTGAAAGGTATCCATAATTAGTTGTATAAAACAAAAAAACAAGTTAGAATAAAATTAATTATTTGAATTAGTGCTTAGTTAAGAGGTGTTTGAGTTGGTGCTTGGTTACCTAGGGAGTCATAGTCTCCTTGCAATTTGGAGCTTGATAAAGATAGTTGAGTGGGTGTTTGACTAGGTAGGGGTTAGAGATCCTTATAGGGTTGGTGCCTCACTAAATATTGTTTCATTTATTATATGAAAATATTCCAAGATGTGTGATAGTTGGTTTTATCCCCCATGAGGGTTTCCCATATAGATTTGGTATTCATGTGTTGATATCTTGCTTCATGCTTATGTGATTATTCTTATATGCATTGTTATATCTCTATGCTAGTTTGAATGGTTAAATAATGATGAATGGAATTAAATGAAATGTTTTCACACTAATTCAACCCCCCTCTCAGTGGTTTTTGGTATTAAATGAAATGTTTTCATAGTAATTCAACCCCCCCTCTCAGTGGTTGTGCTTCCAACACTAAGAAAGGTTGGATAAATTACATATGAGCTAGAGTTGCCCAAACATACCCTGATCTATAATGTTTTTTATGTTTCATGCCTCAAAAAGGCATTGGGTTAACACATCACTCCTTTGGCTGAATCACCACCACTAAATGATGAGGTAAAGGTGATTTTTATTCTAGAATATATCATGGAGGTTTGAGAAATAAAGCTAAGGAACAATAACAGTATGGAGTATTTGATTCCTTGGAAGGACTTACCCATTGAGGATGCCACTTGGGAAGGAGTAGGTATTTTGTAGCATCCTAACTTATAATTTATTGAGGACAAGCAATTTTGAGAGGGAAAGACTGTAATGTCCCATTATCAAACTTAGTTTATTTAGAAACCCTTATCCAACTTTTGTGGTTTTCCATTGGTTAAAGGGAGGAGAAGAAAGGGAAAGATATATTTTTTGTTCAAGTTTCCAAATAAATAGTCATGTCGATAATTTATTCTAATTTGATTTCAATAAAGAAGGTGGACTTTATAATTTGATAAAATTTGGCCCTTAGTTAGAAATTATAATGAAATTAATTTTAAATGTTTGATTTTCCCTCTTTTTGTGGAATGCCCATTTATGGGATTGATGTTGGTGGGAAAAGATATAAAATAAGGAAAGGAGGTTCATTTTGCACATGTCATTTTTATCAATAAAATAATGAGTTTGAGAAACTTTCTTTACTTTCAACTTTAGGGGATGAAATATTTCTTTGGTATTTTGAAGTTAAAGTCAAAAACCTTCAAACCTTAGTTGGATGACTTCATTTCATGGGTCATATTAGACAAAATTGAGTAGTTTGTGGCATCTAGCTACCATTTCAGATAGAATGCAGTAGTGGGACAACAACTAGAAGGGTAAAATAATATTTTTAGGGAAATAAACCTTTTTTGGAGTCCTAAAAAGGGCAATGCCCTAATTTGGGGCCATCTCATAAGGCAATGAACCCTTTGGAGGGGTTTAAAGTGTTATTTTGGGGAAATTTGGATGCCTATTTTGATGTCTAGTCATACTTTCATGTAGTTGGTATTTTTATTGTAATTTCCAGCGTATAATTGCTTTAAAAATTTAGATTTAAAGGTATTTACATATTTGTATTTTATCTGATTTGGGTGAATGTTTTTGGTAATAAAATATTGAAATTGTGGACTAAAAATTATTATTTTCTAAAGTCTAATTCTTTTAATATGGTTCGGGTTTGAAAGAAAAACCAAAAACTATAATTTTTTGTTAGGGTTGGCTGTAAATTTTTAGAATTATACAATCTACCCTGAATGGGACATTTTAGAGCACTCATGCAAAATTCACAATGCTTTATCACTTGTCATGTTATTTCTCTAATCTTTAAAAATCTGATTCCTTTGCCAATTCAGCCTTTTTTTTGTGGTACTTTCCCATAGATATGTCCTCAATGCCAGTCAGGATGACATTATATGTTATTTATGAAATTTCTACTTGATTTATTTAGTTACAATAAAGCATTTAAAAACCAAAAGCTTTATCAAGTTTTGAGCTATCATGGAAATGCTACATCCTCTAATGTTGATCTATAATGCAGTCTACAAAATTTTTATTACTCAATTTAAAATAAGATTTGTTTAATTTCCTAAACTTTGAAATTTATTCAAGTATTTATCAAAGGTTTTACATTTTTTTCTCCAAATTCTACATCTATGGAATTTTGGAAATGCTTGAAGAGACACTTATATCTTCTTTTCCACATCAACATCTTTTTCCCATCAACATCTATGGATTATCCCTCCCTATTTTTAAAGTTGGATGGTCCCATACCAAAAAGATTCTTTTTCCTTCTTTCTAGTCTACTGCAAAACTTCAATCTTCAAAGAGTAATAGAAATTAAGATTTTACTAAGTTCATGATGGTTTTACTTAGTTTCAGGGCTACCAACTTGAGATTACTAATTTGTGGATGGTCCCATACCAAGAATATTTTTTCCCCTTATTTACACTCCATATCACAACTTCAATCTTTACATACATTTGGAAATAAAGATTTCACTAAGCTCATGATGGATTTTCTTAGTTTCATGGCTACCAACCTGCATTGCTAGTTTAGTGGTGTATTCATGCTTAAAAGATGACTGCATTTGCACCCATAAAATAAAAGTTTTATGACTCTTCAAATAATGTTAGAAATTAATCTCTAATTTTTACCTTCAACTATGCTCAAGGCTTAGCTAAATCACTAAATCACTCACTTCTAAAATTACCACAATTCTTGATTAACTATCTGTTCAAATCTTAACTGAAAGGAAATAATTTTAGTGTTCTTGTTATAAGAGATTATCTCATAGACTTTTTCCATCAATTTAAACATTGTTACATCTATTTACAATTTATTTTGTATTCTATTATTTATATTCACAACATATTCATCATTTACGCTAATGCTTAACTAGTCACAATAGTAGCTAGTGTACTAGGATAAAGCTTTGAATACAAGGCTTGTTGTTTCTATAGAAGGAGATTTAATAAAAGAAATAGAGGAATTTGTGAACTTATAACATATTATGTTAGTGGAGATAACATTTATATACAAGGGTTGTCAAGGAAACATCTACTTATGAAATTTATTACATTGCATGGTAAAGAGAAAATCAGTTATAAAATCTGCATTCTTGATTCTTTATGTATCTGCCTCATTTGTTTCTACATTTAGTAACCCAAATATTATTGGTACTTCGAGATTGACATAGTTAATATTAACTAATTTTACCACAAGTCAAATTGGGTCAACTCCATATGTATTTTAATCTTGTCATAGGGTCCCCTAGGGTGTGAGATGTCTCTCATGATCTTAAAAAAGTTCATATAATGTGTTTTAGCTTTGTCATTAGTCCTTAGTGTCATTATATGGCATATAAGGTCATTTTTTGGTCATTTATTAGACTTGTATAGGTTTCCTCTGGAAAACAAGTGTGTCAAGATGTCATTCAATGTCCATGTGTTAGTTAGGTGTCAAAGAAACTATTTTGAGCTAACAAACTATAGGTTTTAATGTACAAGAGGAAGTTTAACTACAAAAAGGAGAGTTTTGGTAGTTTTACAAATTACAAGATAGTATATGCACATGTGGAAGGCTTCATAATGTCCATTAGGTCCCTTGAACTCACTTTAATGCTTGGGTAGCCTCAAAAGTCCCAAAAATGGCAAAAATCATCCTATTTCTTCTATCACTCTCATTTACATGCAGAAATGGTCAATCAATTTTAGTTTGGTATGAAAAATAGGAGGTTATTTGGATCAAGTACCTATGGTGGATGATAAAAATACTTGTATAATTTAAATACATGGCAAGATTAAAATATTGGTTACTCATGCTCTATGAAACATTGATAAGAAGGTATGTGCCTCTTTCTACATACACATCGCCATACCCTTTAGTTTTCTCCTTTATTTGGATTGATCCATAAAAACTATTTATTGTACATGATTATTAGAAGTGTGAACATTATTATCACATGGTTATTTGTCTATTTTTCATGTTTAGTGTGAAGGAGTTGGAATGTTCACTCTCACCTTGCTAGGAGGACTCTATTGGCAATCTACATACAATGTTTCCATTCTTTCAATGCTTGTCTTCCTATGGTGGATTTAGGACAAGAGTAGAGTGTTTGATTTCCATATATAAGAGCATATTTTATCACAATTATTCTAAAGGTGTGGCTTAAGGAGTGTTTTTTGTGGAGTGAAGAGACCAATACTCACATAGTCAATTTTTCTATAACAATCACCTAAAACTAGGTGAAACTAAGCCTTGACTAGCCCTGATGATGATACAAGTTGGTTTCAATACTATGAGAGGTTTCCAAATTGAGGAAAAAAATATTGAGTCATTCAAAAGGTAAAGAGATTTTTTATGATAACCAATTCAATATTCACATAGTCAGAAACATGGCATAGTCAAAAAATCTTAAAACATCCACCTAAAACATAATGTGAAAATGTTTGGACAAAGGTGTGATTGATGCTTGGAACCTTAGAACATCCATATGACATCATGTTTAATCAAAAAGCTAGTTAAATCACCAAGAGACCTAATATTCACAAGATTCTAGTTTGGCACACAAACTTGAATTTGATGTTCACCAACAGGTGCTCCAATAGAGACATGAAGATGACGAGATGAATGTATTGAAACTTATTGAAACCTTTATTGAGGTCTAGGAGCATTGGGAGTGTCATAGCAAAAATGGTGATGTAATTTCATGTAGGAAAATTTGAGTTAAAGGTTTTTAGGTAGAGAAAGTTTCTTTTGAGACATGTTACCTTAATATCTTCGAAACAGAGATCTTATCTCACAAAGGATCATCCCATGATGGAATGTCTTGGGGTTTAGACTAGCTTAGTGGTTTCCACCATTTAGCCCAAGCATAGGGGCAATGCCTTAAATTTTTTTTTAACTATTTGGTTATAATAAGGATTGTTTGAATAGGTATCTAACTCAACCAAAGTCTAATTGTATATTTTTAGTGTAATCTATAATATTCTGAATCCTAAATAGTCTTATGATGTAACATGACATAATGAAAACATAGAATATAGACCAAGTGACCTCATATGATGAGAAATGGCACTAGTGTCCCAAATATTAATTTATGGGTTTGATGTTTAGGTTTTGATAGAGATGATTACCTATAGGAGTCTTTAAATCTCCTAAATGGCACCTACAAGTTGATTGTAGACTCAAAGTATGTTGGAGTAGGTAGTTTGAACATTGGCAAGCCATAAAGCATGATATATTTGAGTTAAAACAAATGTGAAATGACCTTGATGAATTAAATAAGGTCATAATATTTTAACATAGAGTTAAGACATGAACATCACCTATTGGCAACATCTAAAAAACTACCACCTACAATTTACACACAGTCCATGAACTAGTGTAGGTTGGTGAAATGTGTGAGATTTAAGAAGTTGGAAAAAGTGTGGGATGATTAATATGATTTATAATACCTCCATATTGATTAAATAAACTTTAAATTATTATAAAATGGATAAAATATAAGAAGTAACACCAACCTACCATCACAGGCTTGAGGTTGCTAAACCCTACAAATAGTCATCATTCCTTAAAGTCTGCCTGGAAATTTGTGATGTTGAGTGACCTATGGGTGTGATATAATAGTGGAATCTGGTACATAAGGTATTTATGAACTATTTTATCCTTTAATATATTTAAAATGGATGATAAAATAGGGGAAGTTCCCTCTATTTTACCTTGGATAGAGGGCACTCCCATGCAGTCTAGACTGTAGACTTGGTGAGAAGATGGTAAAAGGTTGTACTGGGAAGTATTATAAAATTTAAATAATATGTGTGGGATTTATTATAATGTATAAAAGCATGGATAAGTATCCAAAGTCCTAGGAAACCCTTAAAGGGGTCAAATATATAGTTAACATAGACTAGGCCTATTAGGGCTAAAACTAAACCTATGACCTACATGCATCTAAATTGATTCATATGACCATGAAGTGTTTAAAAAAACCTTTAAGACCTTTATGGGAAATTTTAAGTTTAGTGGGATCAATTTTTTTGCAAAGAACATATCTAAGTGATCAAATTTGGCCTATTTCACCCCAAACCTATGCAAATGCATTGTAAAGCTTGATAGGTTAGTTTCAAGCACTCACATCTATATGGATTGGTTGCATAGTGACCGAAGGAGTTGGGTAAATTTGAGGAGGGGATTAAGCTCAAACTTTTTGGATTTTTTTGGGAGGTTGGACATCAAGATTTTATGAATAATACTTAAGAGTCCAAACCCTCTAAAACCCTCTTAAACCCTTCATTTTGACCAAATAAAGGAAATTCCAAATGAAATGAACTTTGAAGGAGTGGTTTTACATAGAAAGTGTTTGGAAATTGTGGAGGACTCTCTTAAGCTCCTTCCCACCCATCTGGTCTATACCCTAATTGTACAAAGATGTTTGAAACATGGTTTTTTGTAGGAATTTGACTTGTTTTGTAGGTCCAAAGGAGTTTTGATATATGAAAGATATTGAATGAGGCATATAGAGACTTTTTATAACTATATATGATCACTTCCCACATTAATTAAGTTAAAATAGTCTTATGCTACATAATTCACTTTGGATAGTCTATGGCAAATAATGAAAATGGAGAATGACTACCAAGTGAGAAGATGATAAGTCCAATTGGGGATCATTTTAAGTTATAATTGATGGAGTGGAAGGAATAGGGGTCCTAAAAATGTGTCTTAATACCTTTTTCTTGTATTTGGTTTGGAAATTGAAGGCTACTTTGGTGATAAATGTGAAGAATGAGGCCATGAGGGCTAATGAGTGACTACAAATGGTGAGAGCAAGTGTCCAAAAGAAGGATATGAGTTAGGGATACATATGATGACTAATATAGAATGTTTATAATCCCCCTAAGATAGTTAATAGGTTTCAACTCTCCCTAGTGTAGTTTTGAGTAGTCAAAAGATGCCTAATCATGAAGGCAATTTTAAGAAGGCCATTTGAGGACCTCTATGCTAGTTTTAGAGAGTTTGATTCTTTAGATGAACACTTGTCCAATAAGACATTCCATACCTATGTTCTCCATTTCATTATTCTAAAACATAACTACTTTTCATGCCTTGACACATGGCATGGTGACCTTTGAGCTCCACTTTCTTCTCTCTCTTCTCATACTTGTCAGGAATCTAGAACAACAAACATGCTCTGACTCCACTGTTAGGATCTAGGAAGCACAATTGATTACCATGTACATGCAACTTAACATGTGGAATTAAATCAGAAGGCACAAGTAACTAGAATTTAGAAATAACATAGAATATGAGAGACAATACCCAATTGTATTAATACTCTTCCAGAAGGAAATACAACAAAGAAGATGCCACAGTCTTCTTCCTTACACACCTCTAGGGCTCCCACACCTCTAGGGCATAAACAATAAATCTCTTCAAGATCTCACTCTCTCTCTTACGGTCCCAACACACAACTCAAACACAGAGTTGGTGTTCACCTCCAACCAGTCAGTATCACTACTGCCAGTACCACTAGTCGGTATCACTACTGCTAGTACACAAGTGCTCTACACATTCCAAATCCGAGTACACACCGTACTCTAAGTACATAATCGTACTTCAAGTAGATCTCCCTGATCTTACACCTTATTGTGTTTGCCATCACCTTTGACCTTGCTATCCTATAGATCCACCTTAGACCTTACACACACAAACACCTGCAAATCAACTGATCATACTTACCATGTAGATCTCTCTACACCCTGAAGAACCCTTGTCCTTGCCTCACTAAGTCCTTATGATTCTCCAAACCAGTACCCTAGTGGATCTTCTACCTGATCTTGCAACAACCTATAGATCTACCTAATCTTACACACTCGACACCCATATGGAACTAGGAGGAACACACCTTGCTCTCTTCACTCTGAAGGAGCTAACCTTGCTCTTACTCAACTAGCACAAATTAAAATACAGCCCATGAGTCTATTATATAGATCTCATGCAAATAATAATTAGACATCTAATTAAAATAATTAGATCCATAGCTCCAAGACTAAAATTAGCCTTTATCATGCAAACAATCAGTTCGTTAAAAAACTATCCGTAAAACTCACAGTTCCAAACTGCACAGGCGACTAACGTCAGTTCCTGTCTACCTAGAGATGACCAATGTCAGCCGACTCCTATCGATGTCAGTTGCCTTCCTATATACCCCTGACCAACATCAGTTGGCCTGACTGACACCAGTGACTGTGACACTCAGTAACCTCCTCCCATGTCTGCATCAGTGAAGCTTTTAGCTCCACAACCTAACAATTTCCCACTTAGAGATAAATAGATACACTGTACCTATACCTGTACATCATCTAATTTGTTTCCTAGCTTGTATCCCTCTTCAAGCTCAATCTTGAAGACCAACCACCACACAACCTATGGTGTAACACCTGTCATCCAAGTAACCTACCAAATTTGAAGTACTTGACCCTGCATAGCATGAATCCCTGATGCTGGTTCCTCTCAGATACCTGAGAACCCACTGAACCACTTTCCAGTGCTTCTTTCCCAGATTGACTACAAAATTTTTGATAGCACCCACTGCTTGGGCAAACTTAGGGAGTACACATGTACTCAACCTCATCATGTGATTGGGGACCCTATTCTATGAACTATCCATCCATAGGTGTGCTGCCCTGTTCTGCATCCTGCACTACCTTCACACAATCATCCTATGACAACATCAACATGTGATCTTCCCTGTCTCTAGGATTACTCATGCCAAAAAATTTTTCTGCTCCCAAATCCTTCATGGCAAACCATCAAACTAACCTTACCTTTAGCTCAACAAAACCCTGTATGTCTAAACCTGCAACAAGCTCATCCTCCACATAAAATAACAGGATAATGTTGTGACCATCATCCACCTGGTAAGACAAACACAATGGTTACAATGACATTGACTAAATCCATGCTTTGTCATCCTCCTGTCAAACTTGTACCACTATCTTGTAGCTTACTCAAGACCATATGACTTGGCCTTTCATCTCACGTATCCATTCTCTCTATTCTTTAACCAAGGAATCCATTCGTCTCTGAGTGCTTTTATCTCGACTGGAAACTCTACCAAATCTCCCATTTGGTTCTTCTCCAAAGAAATCATGCCATGCTCCCACTATTTCCTGGATCCTTCCTGCTCTGTAGTGAGCAACAAGTATAAAGAAGAGGAATAATGAATTTGAGGCTTACTTACCCTTTCAGTCCTCCACATGGGTGTTTGAGACTCCTTAACAGCTTGTTGTCTACCTAAAATCCATTCCAGTGACCGACCTCGGTCACCACACCATCTGCATCCGACCGACGTCAGTTCCATGTGACTGTCCAGGTCACCGACACTAGTTATACTACCGACGTCGGTCTCCACCTGCCTGACACCATCAACTCCTCTGGTCTGCACATGACTGACATTGGTACCTGTCTATTCGATGCTAGTTCCTTTTGACTAATGCCAGTACTTGTGTTCACTTGTGAGTGATGACTTTTTAACTGTGAACTTTCTTTGAATCATACCCATGTCCAAACTACCCTGCTCAAATGTATCCAGCCCCATCTATTGATCTCTGTCCATCATCTCATCCAAGAACACCAAGGCTTTCCAGTTCTTAAGTTTATCAAATACATCAGTCTTCCTTTTCCTGCAATAAATCCAATCTTTTCTTGTAGCATCCCACTGCTTACAAAAATCTCAGTCTATGCTCTCCGAAGCTGAACTCTTACCATTTGACTTAAGAACATCCATTCCCTTCTCACTTATGTGACCAAGCCTACAAAGCCACACCTGTGCAATAGAAGTGGAATTAGTAATACAAGCAGGTAGATAAAGAGTACCTACTTTCTTACCACATTCTAATTTAAGTACATCCACTGTGAGAGTTCCTGTGCATCTCTCATCACCCAACTTGCCTAAAGCAATTAGCTGCATCTTCAAGACTGGGACCTGCATGACCTTCTTCAACACCCATGTGTTGGCCACCTACAATTTCAGCCGCACTTCCCCTTTGCCAATACTTTGACAAGGCTCACCAACCCCTCTATTTGGGGTTGCATAGAAAGAGGCAAAAAAATCTATAAACCAAGATTCTACTTTATCCAAGGAACATCCTAGAGCATCTTGTGCAAAAACACCTGCAACATCTACTTCTTCAGTTCTTTCATGCTAATCTTTTACCAACCAACAATTTTTCTTTACCTATTTTTTCTTTCCATAACACCGTAATTGACCATTCATGCTTTTCAATTTCTCCATTCTTAGTGTACTTTATTTTTCCATTGCTATACTTCCACTCAATCAAAAACCCTTGAGAGTGACCTATAACCAAACACAAACTTGCTCCCTACAACCTTAGCTCTGATACCACTTTGTCAGTGGTATCAAGCTATGAACCAGCACCCTGGCTCTGATACCACTTTGTCAAGAATCTAGAACAACAAACATGCTCTGACTCCACTATTAAGATCTAGGAAGCACAATTGATTACCATGTACAAGCAGATTAACATGCAGAATTAAACCAAAAGGCACAAGTAACTAGAATTCAAAAATAACACAGAATATGAGAGACAATACCCAATTGTATTAATACTCTTCTAGAAGGAAATACAACAAAGAAGATGCCATAGTCTTCTTCCTTACACACCTCTAGGGCTCCCACACCTCTAGGGCATAAATAGTAAATCTCTTCAAGAGCTCACTCTCTCTCTTACGGTCCCAACACACAACTCAAACACAGAGTTGGTGTTCACCTCCAACCAGTCAGTATCACTACTGCCAGTACCACCAGTCAGTATAACTACTGCCAGTACACAAGTGCTTCACGCACTCCAAATATGAGTACACACCATACTCCAAGTACACAATCATACTTCAAGTATATCTCCTTGATCTTACACTTTGCTGTGTTGCCCATCACCTTTGACCTTGCTATCCTACAGATCCACCTTAGACCTTGCACACACAAACACCTGCAAATCAACTGATCATACTTACCATGTAGATCTCTCTACACCTTGAAGAACCCTTGTCCTTGCCTCACCAAGTCCTTATGATTCTCCAAACCAGTACCCTGATGGATCTTCTACCTGATCTTACAACCTGTAGATCTACCTGATCTTACACACTCGTCACCCCTATGGAACTAGGAGGAACACACCTTGCTCTCTTCACTCTGAAAGAGCTAACCTTGATCTTACTCAACTAGAAAAAATTACAATACAACCCATGAGTCTATTATATAGATCTCATGCAAACAATAATTAGACATCCAATTACAATAATTATATCTGCAACTCCAAGACTAAAATTAGCCTTTATCATGCAAACAATCAGTTTGTTAACAAATTATCTATGAAACTCACAGTTTCAAACCGTACAGGCGATCGACGTCAGTCCCTGTTTGCCTAGAGATGACCGACGTCGGCCGACTCCTGCCGATATCGGTTGCCTTTCTATCTACCCCTGACCGATGTCGGTTGGCTTGACCAATGCCGGTGACTGTGACACTCAGCAACCTCCTCCCATGTCTGCATTAGTGAAGCTTTTAGCTCCACAACCTAACAATACTCTATAATTGTAAGCCATTTGGTTCTTGCAGTCTTGACCATGTCTGGTATGGTGAAGCCCTATTGGTTTGAATATTGATGTTTTCATTTGAATAAATATTTGAACCTAGTTTTGGTACTATAATTCCTTGTACAAGTGTGTATAGTAGTAAAAAGTTGAATGATAAGTGTTAATCACCTAGCCTTAAATTCATCTTACTCTCTCATATTATGTGCAAGCAATTCATTCTCTAACAGGTCACATGGAGTGTAATCAGTGTCCTTGTCTATCTCTAAGTGTAATAATTTTCATTAGTGTCTAATATTAAACCTTTTTTCCTTTCACTTTGGGAAGTGCAGTACATATCACCTTCATGTTTGAAATACTTATGTTGGAGTTCCTAAGAAGTTTGAAGCGAATCTTGTGAACAATCCTTCATAGTGAAGATCATGGTAGTATAATGGATATAATTTTGGTGCATCACCTTTTTAGAATATGTCATTTTCATATTTCTTTTTATCCCTTTTCACACAAGCAAATAGTTAGTATATGTGATAAGCAAGCAAGGATCAATCTAGGGAGCTAGCCCTTAAACCTAGAGGTCTACCTCTACCATAGGCAATCCACAAGCCTAGATGTATTCCAATGTTTCCAAAATCTTAGAGTAAGCTTGAAAAACCTCTAATAGGGTGTAATATTTGGTTATAATAGTTACCCTAATTTGTATCTTCCTCATTTGATTCTATATTTAGCCCCCCAAATTTTGTTAGTACTTGGATGTGGGCATAATTTACTAAAGACATGGGGGTATAGGGACTGGGATGGGGATGCCATTCAAATTAGGGTATAGGGACGTAATGAATGATTTATCTATCTAAATATGTTTAATCATGCAAATTAATATTGTATCTTATAGATCTATTAATACTATGTTATCTTACATAAATAATTGCATAAATAATTAATATTTAACTAAAAAATAACTTTGTTTAGTTTGTGACTATGAATGCTTTATAATTTGTTTCATACTTTGCACCACTGTCTTTATATTAACATGTTTTGATGGGTTTTCCAAGAACCTCTACTAACAATGGTGCAGTGAGTGTGGAGGATTACAACATGCTACGATGGCTATCAGGACATAGTGACTTGAAAATATGGCTTGATGAATGAATTCATAATTTTTTAGAGGGAGAAGCAATAAGAATAGGAAGTTTTATGCAATAAGTTATTCATGATCACATTTATGGTGAAATCTATGAGATTTTCTAGTGTGAATTGCTTGGACTATTAGTTGCATGGTTATCAAGATTGAAATACTTACTATTTTTGATCGAGAAGGACATAACTTATAACGACATAAGAAATATTAAAAAACATGTGAAGATTAGACAGTGATTGGATTATGCAATATATCACTGGATAAAAACTACCATTGATGGATATATTATAGAATTTGTTATATAATGATATCTAATTTTTGAAGTTGTGGATGACATTTTTGTGAGAGGCATCTGAGGAAAGTTTCTCCAACGATGACCTACTCTTATCAATATGTTTATTTTTGAAAAATTCATGGTTCCTACCCCTACCAACATGGAATAGTCACTTCAGACATTATGGGGGTATGTACGATGTAGAAGGGAATGATGAAGAGATGAGTAGATGAAATTGAACTTCAACCTATAATATGTAGAATGCAAAGAACCAAAGTGAGAAGACAATTTTGATATTCTAAAATAATATATAAGGTGGAATAAACATGGTAACTAAAATGTAATGATGAATATGAGTATGAGTAAA
Organism: Torreya grandis; assembly: GCA_037957365.1. Taxonomy (NCBI): domain Eukaryota; kingdom Viridiplantae; phylum Streptophyta; class Pinopsida; order Cupressales; family Taxaceae; genus Torreya; species Torreya grandis. The sequence continues at coordinate 692,216 of JARHVA010001670.1, read as the reverse complement.
ATAAAGGATGTAGAAGAAAGGGGAGTCCAAAGAGAGACTACACAATTTACAAGATTTGGAGAATTAAGAGATTATACATGAGGAATGAAAACAACCAATAAAAAAGATGACAAATGAAGATATAGAGGATATGGAATAGAGTGAGGAGAGAGAAAAATAGAGAAGCAATAGAGTAGTTAGAGGATAGTGGTAGATCATAGTTACAAGGAAGGATATTATTGATATGGGTTTTATGCACATATCAAAAAGTTTTAAATGAGGTAACCTCTAACATTTTGGGATCTTTATGGAACTAGGTTCCATTCTAGGGCATGAGTTATAGGTATGTGGTTAAAAAACTAAGTGGTGGAATAACAAGTTGAACCTGTGGGTTATTTAACTAGATTTATGGGTAGATAAGTAGATTCTAATTAAAAGGATAAATCACTAGATGAGTTGGATGGGTGGAAGACTATACATGGTGGGAAAATCTCAAATAAACTCAAAAAATAAGGAATGGGTAAGGTATAAAATAAGATTATATGTCCTTGAAATGGAGTCTCTTGTTGTCTCTTTGGTGGATAAATATCTCAAAAACCAATGTTTTTTGCTTGCAACTTTTACACACTCATGAAAAAACATAGTTAAGAGTCTGGGGTAAGTAGATATAGGATGCTCAATGGTCTAAACTAAATTTTTCTCTTATTTAAGATGTTTCACACCTTTGGATAAGAGATTATTAGACACTAATGTTTGTAGCCTTATCAAAAAATGAGCTCACCATTGGCAGTTCAATGATCTTCATAATAGGCCTCTTCGAGTTTGAGGCTCCTAATTCATTTTCCCAATATAGAAGAGTTAGATTTGAGGGATCTAAGGTTTTATATTCCACTTGTACATGGTATTTAGGCTCAATCTTAGTTTTAGTGGAAGGATTGGGCATTGTTGTCCAAATGATTTTTGACCAGTCTATATTTCCAAATTGTGGCATTGGATGAACAATAAAGAATGATTGCTTCCTCGGTTCCATTTTAGTGGTAAATACTATGGTTGTGAAAGTTGGAGTTGAGGAGGGCAAAGGTAAACCTAATTGGGTAGAAGGAGATACAATTGGAGTGATGGATTGACTAATGGATGAAATGGAAAAAACCATGGTTAATGGGATGGACACTAAAGGAATGGAAACTATAATAGTGGAGGGTGGAGCAAGTGAAGTGGTAGTGGGTAGATTCATATATGGGTGCATAAAGAGTAAATCTATAGAAAGTGAACAAATAGGAATGAATGTAGAAAAAATTAGGGGAGGAATGGTAGAAACTATAGGTAAAGACATGAAATGGAAAAGGCATAAAAGGGATGTGAGTAAAGGACCCTTACTAGATGGTTCACTTGTGAGAGGTGCCTTGGCCTTGAGTGATTTTAGGATTAATACCTTGGCCTAATACAAATCCTCCTCATCCACCTCTTGTGTTGGAGGGGTATATGGTTTGTCTCCCTTAGTCTTCCTTTGATATCACTTGGTTACTCTACCAGCTTGTGGAACTATTTCCTATTAGGTAAGATAAGGGGAAATAATATTAGGTGTTGGGGATGTTGAAGCTAATATTTCCTCTTCATTAGATAATTCTAAGTAAATAATCATGAATTTTTCACTCTATGCGCTATCTTTCCCTCAAGTTATCTCCTTATCAAGATCTTGAATAACACGTATCAGTTCAATTGTTGAATCTTGAACTGGGAGTACTTATTCTTATTATTATTGTTCATCCTATGATATAATGAGTTTTACCTCATATATAAACTATTATTGGTCTTGGGTTTGGTATTGATTTATTTATGGATATTTTCCCTCTTTTTGTAGTTGTTGTGATGGCCTACTACTCCAAAAATTAGAAGATCTCCATCCTCCAAGAGGTAGGATCCTAAACTTTGCATCACTGAGTATGAGAGATGGTTTATCCTAAACCACTCTCAGTATGTCCTCACTCAATCCTATAGTTATGAACCTTTATTTAACCTCTTCATTATATTTATTATTCATGAACAAAAAATCATGATCCATTGGTTTGTGTTTATAAGCGAGGCCAAGGGTATGAATTTTATTATGGACTTTTCCATAAGGATCCCAGTCTCTATGAGGGAGGGTAGGAAATGCATATGCCTTCCTGACATTCCTAACCTCCTTGAATTTCCTACAAATTATGTATTTCATTCTCCTAATGGTGATGTGGGAGCCATGGAATGCTTCCTTCTTACTCTTCATTAATTCCTCATCAATGCCATTCCATATTTGATATGCAATTTCCTGCTTAGCTAATTTATCCAAAATAAACTTAGGGAGATGAAGAGGATATACCTTATGGCCTTCCACCATAATAATAGTGTAGACTAGGTAAATATAGGAGTCTCCTACATTGTTGGCAAGTGTCTCGATTATGCTAAGTGAAATTATTGCCAATTTTCATCTATGGATGGCCATCCAGACCTAAGGGTAGAGGTCTTAAGAAATATTTGCTATATTTATAACATATAAGTATATGTGTATAAAAATATAATATTCAAAAATCCAATTCTTGATGTCTTTTGTATTGGGGTCCCACATGACTCCATTGTGTCTATACACTATCCTCATGACCATGTCTAGTACATAAGACATCATATATAAATTTATTCCCAATGGCTTATTGTCTTTAATTTTATTCTTAGAGGCATGCAATGATCACTTCCCCTAAAGTGTAGGTGTGATTTGAGGTACTTAGCAGGTCCAATAGGGGAACCCACTCCAAGTGTAGGAAGCAAATGTTTGCATGGCCAAAAAGTTGGTTTAAAAGTGCCACTCCCACATGGATTCCCATTCTAAATTGGGTGATGGGTATAATTATATTGACATGTTATTTCAAAGTGAAAGTTTATATAAGGATAATACACCTTACTATAGATCACTTCACATTATTTACCTTCTTCCATGTAATGACAATTTATAAATCAAAAGTGACATTTGGAATGGGTAGGCTCAAATACCTATTAAATGTGTTGCTTTCTATATGCAGTAACTATGTTATTATCAATGTAATGAAGGTATCCTCTATCTACTATTCTCCCTTCGAAGAAGAGGCCCCATAGTAAATCTATACAAGAAATAACCTCCAACTTTGTAGATGCATAATATAGGGCTTGATGTTTGAAAGGAATAAGGTCCTTTACTAGCTGCTTATCCTTAGGTGAGATGTCTTCTTCAAGTGAAAAAGAGTCTAAATTTTCCATAGCTTTCAATAATGATGAGGAATTTGGATAACAACCATCGAATGCATTATCATCAAACACTATGTCTAGATACTCTATGGAATCCTTGATAAATAACCTAGATAGTGTCGAGGCTCTTTTATATGACCTAGATAATGATGCCATGGTCGTTTGATGGATAGTGGTATGCTCCAAGATTTTGATAATGGCATATAACATTGAACTAAATTTCATGGATAAAAAATCACTCTGATATAATATACAATTTTTGGGATTGTTTAAGGCTGAAGTTTACTCAAGATTAAAGATGGAATGATGTGAACTTGGCTAGGGTCTCAGTGTTAAAAGAGTTCTACATTGATTTATAGTTCATGTACCATTAATCATCAACATATATGAGGTTATCACCTTCATTTAATTTTAATTCAACCACCCTATCCTAGTGCACATGCCATGTAGGATGCCTTGTCATTTGGGGTGCCATGGTGTTACCTTTCATCCTTTACCATGTGTCATTATGTAGTCTCGGTCAAGAGAAGTCAAACTTTGCCTTCAAGCCAAAATACTCCAAAATTTAGAATGTTCTTCAGAAAGACTCTAAAATATTTTATCCCACAATTTCCAAAACAAAGTTTCCAATGAAAAAGTACTTTTTGAAAGGTTATGGTTTGGGCAAAAGTAGTCATAGAGAAAGCTTTCAAATGAAAGTTCTTGAAATAGAGCCTCTAAAATAAAAGTTACTGATACAAAGCCTTCGACAAGGAAGTTTTCAAAGAAAATCTTTTCAAAGAAAAGCTTTCAAATGAAATATTCCAAAAATCACTGAAGACTAATCTTGTTAAAGACTAAACTTGTCTAAGACTAAATACTCTGAAATAAAACAATCTAAATTCCTATCATGCAAAATCATTCTTTCCATCTTTTTCATTAATAGGTTATTTTGAACAAGTGATTCCAAATAAAAATGTATACCACAACATGATTTAATGTTAAAATCACCAAATTTATACAGATAATACAAGTAGCATAATCCTAAAAAACACATAGATACTTAGATCAAATATTCATTATTTCCAAAAAATAAAGGGGGTCCACACTTTTCAAACAAAAATATAGGGTGGGGTGTGTTGAATATAAAATATATTCTTTGGACTAGGGAAATAATATTCTTTGGATAAATTTATGCAAAATTATAAGATTATCATAGGTTCAAGGTCACATTAAAAAGAAGTCAAAAGTATAAATCATTCATTTCTCTAGTACGCATCCCCTGAGCCCATTTTATTATAAGGAGTAAGTAAAGTGAAAACTTTGAGACAAGTGGAAATTGGTTTGATTCATTTACAGATAAATTTGGTGAACTTAACATAGAGACTCAAAAAAAAAGACAAGAAGCTAGAAGATGTTGGGTCTTATTTCACTAAGTTTTAAGACACTAGTAAATACTATTTTGTAGAAGCCAATAGTAGGTACAAGTGCCCCAATCATGTATTTAAAAAAAATAATGTTTATTACTTTGGAACTATATGATGGGTATTATGACCTTGAGCAATATTTTTAACCTACTATTGGCTTCTGAAAACTAGTCTTTACCAGTGTCTTATGATGGGCATTATGACCCTGAGCAATATTTTTAACCTATGATATGAAATTTTAGGTTAAATGAGTAACCACCGATGATGTGAAAAGTGCAAGCTCATCGGGCCTTAATAGGTTGAGCTTTTTAGTTCATATTCAAAATAAATATTTCTTCCATAATTATTTAAAAAATCAAGGAATAATTAATCACATAGTTTAAAATGAATAAGTGTGCCAACTAGACCATTCAAGATCTTAAAATGATTCAGCAAAGAAGTGGATAATCATTATGGGATTATGATCCTAGATTCTTAAATGGAATGAACAAAGTCAACTTCATTTTGAAAAACAAAGATAAGGTTTCCTAGTTTGTGGAGGGACTAAAATTAAGGATGAGGTTTTCTATTGTGCAGTTACAATTCTTTACTAACACTAATGCATGAGCAATTTCACTTTGGGTATAGAAAATTGAGGATTATGGAGACACTTCATCGACTGAACTTAAAATTGAGATGAAAATAAATGCTTTTTTGAGAAGAATGGATGAGCTTCATGAAAGAAACAAACCTAAGCTAGGTCTATGGTGTATAGAGTGTGGTTAAAAAGAGCATCATATGAATGATTGTCTTAAAATCAAAATAGAGTTATTGAACATATGCAGGGTAGTAGGATATGTAACATCAAAATGTCATCAACTACAACAATATATTAAAAAACTACATAGTATGTACTAGAAATTTTTTAAGTTAGAAAATCATGATGACATGAGTTGTTGAATTCTACAAGAACTAAAAGAAGACATTATTAAGAACATATTCATAGTTTCATTATAACAAATACCTATTGTGAAGTAGGGAATTCTAGGCCTAGAGGTATAAATGTCTATCACTATAAAAGGTATTCTTAGGTGGATGACTTCATCTCAATAATATCAACCCTAGGGTATGGAAATATGGACACCATCATCTTCACAATATCAATACTGGTCATCATATAATATCATGATTCCTTATCCACAACAATTAAATTATGATCCATCATCCATTCAATGGTAGTATGGAGGATATGATGCACAATAAAAAACAACAAGTGGGATTTGATGGGCAAAAATCACAAGGGTGGGGTTTAAAAAATAATAGAGGGGAATTCAAGGGGGGTTCCATGGTGGATACCAAGGAGGTCATAATAATGATAACTTGTAAGCTCGTCAACCAATTCAATACTATCTATGTGGCAAATATAACCACTTCACATGAAACTACCTAACTAAACCTCAAAGGTAGATGTAATAAATATATTATAGAGTTCTAGGATAACATAATATTGAAGATTTTTTGGTTTTATAGAAACAAAGGAAAGAGAAACCTATGTGAAATTTAAACATGATAAATTTTCATCCTAAGGATAATGCATTTATGCAAGTAGTTATAAGGCAACAATATGCAGATTAGGGATTACCTCTTTTTGAAATTCCATATGATCAGAGAATTAGAAAGGTCTAGTAGGATAAGTATCTTTCCCTTGTGATAGGAAAATTATTGATGTACTAAGTAGACCAAGTTATTCTAAACATGAAATAATAGGCTATGTTGAAGGGTGATGCCATAATTGTCGCTGCAAATATGTAGGGTCAAATTATTTACATAATGAGGCAAGATAGAGTAGTGACTACCTTGATTATTATTTTAAAACTTATAATCACTATGTAAAATTCATATATCTCACAAAATATTATAAATCATCTACATAAATTTCTAGAGTGCACACAATAAGGTCAACAAGATATTGACAAGGTAGTTTGGTATGTAAAGACTAAAAAATTATGAGATGTTGATTCTTGCATGGGTATTGAGGTGGTAAGATATGAAGTATCCAATGTTATATTTTATTTTATGAGAATAATTGATATGATTCCTTGGTCTACCTAGGAATTTATTAGATGACCATCACTTAGTTACATTCTAGTAACATTAAGCCTCGTAGACTACGGTGGGGTAGAGAATATTGGTCAACTGGAAGATGTGGAAATGAAAGTGGATAAACTAAACCTGTGAGGAGATTTTGAAGTGATTGGAATGAACACCAATGAAACACACTATCCTAAATTAATTGGTATGAAGTGGTCCTATGATGGTTAGATGACCATTAATATAATGCACAATCAGTTATAAGTGCACCAAGAGGATAAAATCATCATTATAACCCTAAATAAAGTAGAACACAAGCCATACATCATACCTAAGGAGATAGATTCAATGTATACATATGATGATAATAATTGGTTCAAGGTGAGTACAAAATATAAGCCTAATGCTCTATGAGATATAAAATATACAAATTTCCATCTAAAAAAATAACATCTACATCAACTAAAACTAACTAAACAATTTGCCTCTAAACCTGTGATCATAAAGGCACCAATATTTTAGCTTAAATGGATGGATGTAGGTCACCTTATGTGTCATAACTAACTACGTTGTAAGTGGTATTGTGTATAAAACAAGAATGATAAACATGGATTACATGGAGCTAATGAAGTAAGGTCTTCTACCTTGGGAGACTGCATCTTCAATTAGTGGTGACTCATATATTTAAATGTTGAATTTGTTAAGGTATATCATGAGGTGCACCTAATGTTCATGGTTTTTATCATAAAACATCAATTGCCTCAATTTTAAACTGATGAATTGAATCAATTTATCCTAAGGCTATAAAATTATGTGTTAAATATAGACCAAATGATGAGTGCACTAAATTATGCACTCAAAGGAACTACTATGACTTGGTAGGTAGTCTATAGGAAAAATTAATTATAGTGGGATGAGGTACATGAACTACTACTCATTTGATTTCATATACCATCTACTTTTAGATAACATAGCCATTTTTATAAGAAGGATAATGCTTATAAATACACATTTATAAGTGCATAGATGTATGGTCTATGTAGGGTGTAGGACCAAAATACTAGGTGAATGTATTTAGATATACTTTGGTAGTGCTCCCAATAGCTTGGTACATGCACCAAGAACACAAACTGGAGACAAACCATTGGTCATAGGTATAACAAGATTTCATTGAATTTTGTTTTTGAGGATGAGAATCCTTTAATGTATAATATTGTAGAAATTAAAATTTTTCTATGTTATGGGTGAGTAGAATACTTAAGTACTGTGATAGACTCATCTTCACAATAAAATCAGCTAGATATTTGAATATAAATATTCAAAATTATAAAACAAACAAACAATATTAGTAAGGTTTTGTCAACTATGTAATAGGCTCACAAATGATGAACAATCAATAGATCCCATTGATAATGATGGGGACTTAGATTTGTAATATTTTTTTGAATCAAAGCAAAAAGTGGAGGATCCTAAAGATAAAGTTGTAGACCAAAATGAAGAGTAGTAGTTACAAAATATTAATATCCAAGAGCAAGAAGGACATATAATAGTACAAGATTCCATTCCAAGTGGTTTCAACAAAATACATAAATATCCCTTAAATAATTTGGTAGAAAATATCAGGATATAAACAATGCCAAATCTTACAACTTTGGGTGATTAATAGATGCAAAATGAGACTTCAGAAGCATTGTAATTACTATGAGATAATTAGGATGTGTTTCCAATGAAATTCATAGAAGTTAAAGGGACATACCCTTCTATATGTGAATGCACAAAGAGATAAAGGAGTGTGCATGGCCTATGAAAAGGGACCATACAATTTAAAAGACAACATGAATTTGAAATTAAAGGTTGAATTAGATTACATGCAAGACATAGGTATTATATATCCAGTGGAAAAGGTAGATTGGGTCAACCCCATAGTAGTGAATCCTAAGAATTCTAAAGATATTAGAGTGTGTGGGGACTATTGTGCACTAAATGATGCCTATATATTTTACAAATCCTTTCAAATATGTAGTCTTAAATTTAGTCATAAGACATGAAGTGTATTCTTTCATGGATGGGTTTAGTAGTTACCCTCAAATCCCAATTGTAGTAGAAGATCAAGGCAAAACAAAATTTAAAATAAAGTAGGGATCTTTTGCATATAAGGTAATGTCATTTGTGTTAAAAAATGATCCAACTATGTTCTATAGGGTCATGGTCACTACCTTTAAAGAATTCATCCATGATTTTCTTGAAGTCTACCTAGATGATTAGGCTATCTTTTCCTTATTCAAAGAACACTTGTCTAAGTTGTGACTTATGTTCGAATGATGTCAAGTTTTATGCATTACAATAAACCTAAAGAAGTGAGTGTTTTCTACACCTTTTGGTGTGCTATTGGGACATGTAGTATGGAGGATGGGATATTGGTAGACCAAGTTAAAATCATAGTAATTATGGGTATACCACCTTTCATAATCTCTATAGAGCTACAATCATTCTTAAGGAATACAAGATACTACATGAAATTTATAAAAGGCTATGTAGTTATATCTACCCCAATGAATAAAACACAAGTATATAAGGTTTGAATGGATAAATGAGTGCCAAACAACATTCATGGATCTAAAGTAAAGATCAGTCATAACTCCCATTTTGGTATTTTCTAATTGGATTAAACCTTTCCATGCTCATGTAGATGCTTCATAAACTAAAATAAAAGTTATTCTCACACAACTAGGAGACAAAGGATTAAACTATCCAATCCACTTTGTAGGTCATAAAATATCAACTGCATAAAAAAATTATACAACTATAGAATGAAAATCTTTAGCCATGGTGTTCACATTCTAAAAGATTAAACATTATCTTTTGGAAACACTATTTGAAAATTTCATCGATCATCAGGTTTTGTGATACCTAATAAATAATCCTATGTTAGGGGGATAAATATATCTCTAGTTAATGCTATTTCAAGAGTTTATATTCAAGATCAATGTCAAACTAGGAAGGGAAAATATGGGGCCATACCATCTCAACTAAATATGCAATGGAGAACTAGAATAATTATAAGATGAATCACTAGATTCACATTTGTTTCATGTCTTTATAATTCTTGAGAACATGGAAGATATAACACATTTTATAGAATAGGAGATTTTTCCAATGCACTATGTAAAATGGGATAAAAAGCAATTGATTACAAGAGCCATTCCATTCAACATCATTAATGAGTTTTAGTACAAAATGGGGATGTATTATGGAAAGTGGCCTTGGAGAATGAACGATCTCAACTTCTTGATGAGGCACATCAGGGAATTATAGGTGGATTTTTTTTAGGAGAATACAATATAAAGAAGATATTGCAAATTATTTTATGGTGGCCTACTCTATTTTAAGATGCACACTAAGAAGTAGAACACAATGATATTTGCTAAAGGATGGGCAAGCCAAATAAAAGAGATGAGATGACATTGAATTTTATGTTAGTAAAACATCCATTTAAACAATGGGGAATTAACTTTGTAGGGCCAATAAATCTACCTAATAAGTATATTAATGCAAGATACATCATTATTATGATGGACTACTTCACCACATAGGTGGAAGCTACTGTGACACTAATGATACCAACTTATAGTGCTAAGGACACAAAAAATTTATTGTATGAAAATATTAATACAAGATTTGGGTGCCTAATCAAATTGTTTAGGGATAGAGGCACACACTTCCTGAATAATACCATCAATACTATGACAAATGAGTTTATGATATCATACCAAAAAATCACACCATATCATCTTCAAATAAATAGACAAGAAAATGCATCAAATAAAGTCCTCAATAAGATGATTATCAAGATAATAAATGTCCAAAGAGATGATTGGGAGGATTGGATTCGTATGATCCTATGTGAGTACATGATAAATTAAAAGTGTGAAACAAGTTTCATCTCATTTCAACTAGTCTATGGACTTGAAGTAGTAATGCCCATAGAATACATAGTTCCTAATCTATGAATTAAAATGATCATGAGACTAGGGGATTGAGATTATCTCCAAGCATGGTTGATGGTTTTAAAAATAATGGAATAAAATAGAAAAATGACATAATGGGCACAAGAAGTTAACAAGCTAAGTCAAAAATCATGACATGTTCAAAAAAATTTATTTAAAGAATTATTTTCAAAAAAGCAATCTTTTTATATATAGAAGGTTTAGAGCATTTTTGGGCAAACTGCACATTAGATGAAATGGACCTTAAGCCATTAATGATGTATTGTATTAAGGAATAATTATATTAAAACATCTACATGGAACCATTATACCAGAACATGTAAATGGTTGTAGGCTTAAGCCTTACTGTCAATAATCTCTATCAGTTCTTGTAGAAAAATGAGAGAGGGTACTGAGTAACACCATGTATATTAATATTTTTGTTTAATTATTGTTTTCCTATTTTATTTTTAGGTTTGTATGTGTTTGTACAATGTGATCTATATGTCACATGATATAGGAACTAGGGTTGAAAAATCAAGATAATAGAGTGTAATCTTTGAACAAATTCATCATGAAGGGAAGACAACTTGAAATGGTTACCTGGGATCATAAATTAAGTCTAGGAATGAGGTGGTGAAAACCAAGGCACATAAAAAGGATAATCAATGGTCATTTAAAAACCATTAAATATGATACACTTGAAATATTTCATATTACCCAAAGAAAATTGAATGTCAAAATTAAAAGATGTATAATAAAGGTGAGTAGATTGGGAGAAGATAATATGTCACATCAACAACTGTTACCAAATGAGTCAATGTTTTAGACACATAATAACAACCATCACATCACTAGTAATTGGTTGACATTAAGGCATAAGTAAAAATCATGCACAACCAGATCAACACATTCATAGCATTCTATCAAATGGATTTGAGTGGCAATAGCTATGTAATAAGGGGAATAAATAACATAAGGACATTACACACTATTGAGAATAAAAGAGATCTATGTATAATTTAGTTAATTATACATATATTCCTTGATAAAGTTGATATAACCAAATAAATTCTTCAAACATGACTACAATAGAGAACATATATCATGCACAACTTTTAAATCATCTCATATATGCACAAAAGGAATAACTAGGGATTGGTATGGTAATAAGACAAAATAGATACCATGATCTAGATCCTTTTAAATTCATCAATGCTATAGAAGCCAATATGTTTAGCCACAACCAATCAATAAAATCAAAAGTATGAGACCTATCACTACAACACCCTATGTGAGGCTTTGATATCAAACAACTAATCAAGCTTTATAATTTTGGGAAGTTGGATGAGGTGATGCTAAAAATAGTTGACATAAATAATGAGGGTGTGATCCATCTCTCATAGGATGTCACCATCTTCATTACCCCTATAACCATGACACAAGAAAAAATACTCCCAAATTAGGGAAAATATCTTATGTACTACAAAACTAAGGCTCCCCAATTCATCCATATACAAAACAAAAGTATAATAGGGCATCTACAAGGATCCATATCGACATAGTATTTGACATGTTGGTGCACATTATCTTTGAGTGCATCACCAAATAATTCTAGTAGACCACCAAAAGTGCATGATATGAAATAAAAGGGGTCATTTACCTTGCCTATAAAATGATCAGGATGCATGAGAACTTTAATTGGCCTACTTTTTTGGATTTCAATATTGATAAGGTCCTTGTTAGAACATCACATGTGTTTAATTACTAATTTTTGGTCCTACTACTCTATTTTACATAGTGGAAGTTGCTAGAGAGTTTAGTTAACTCAGATGAATACTTTTAGCCTTTGAATGCATTTTTTAACCTTGCTTGGACCAATACCAGGAAATACTACAATTAGTTGGCTAGGTTTAGCAAATGGTGGGTTGAGATACAAGACTTAATAATCTTGTACCTTAGGGTACCCAAGGATGTTCTGTAATATTTAGGACAATATACATTAATCATAAAGTTGCATGATGAGATTCACATCAGATTCCAAAAACTATCCAAGGTAACAACCACTCCACTATCCTTTGTCATTACTATGCTAGATGTCAAGGTAGAAGTCCTATGATAAAAAGCCCTAGTTACTAAATTAGTGCATCCCTTATGGTATATGTCTTTAGGTTCACAAAAATACTTTCCTATATAATACAAATCATAAGCTTAGGAACCACCACAAACATCTCTCATCTACTACTAAGGGTATGTAAAAGACACCAGTGTAGTGAGCCTCACCACCACCACCAAAGAGGAGGACTCACAAGACCAAATATTAGTTGGACAACAAGTATGTCCCAAAAACTATTATATAATGTGATATTATAAAGTTAGAAGTTGAGGAAGAGGAAGTTTTTGAGTCAATGCTCATATACATAATAAAGGAGGTCTATGATCAAGAAGAAGAAAAATTATATTTATTTTGGAAGACAATACACACCTACCAAGTGTGAAACCAAGAGTGCCAAGACTTGTGAGTTTATATCACCCAACCTACACCAATAATTTTAGATATTTTAGGGTAGGAATCAATGCAAAAATGTCTTTAAATTGAGATATTTCATGTAGATATAGTTGTAATATCTTTTGGTGTGTAGCTAAAGCACTCAACACTGCATGAAAACCCACCACTAGTTCTGGTGTGCAAGAAAATAACCCATTTTATCTCTAGAGTATCCCAAAAAATTAAGGAACAAATTGTTTTATTTATAGATCCATTAGTGGAAGTCAAAGTGTAATAGGCCTAGGGACCCAATCAATAACATCAAGATATTGTACAAGATTATAAGATATTGAGAAGAATCTAACTCCTCCACTGTCTTCCAAGAAAAAGGCATTAACACATAGAGGCATTGTGATTGAATCAACCTCATCATATGAATCATAGTTATTGCTTAATTTACCAACTTCTATGCAAGATATAGAAGAGATAACTCCATCATAGCCTGAGTAACCAACCAAATTAAAAAATATCATAGCAAAATAACAAGTTACCACAACACAATAAGAAGAAGAAAAGGTGCATAAGGTGGTTATTAATAAGGCTTGAAAGGGAAAGAGGAGGAAGAATAAATAAGAGTAAAAATACAAGGCTACTAAGGATGAGGAACATTAAAAGAAGCAGGATGATGAAATAAGGAAAGATCAAGTAAACTAAGGTAGAAAAGAAAATTAATGAAGAATCAAAGGTAAATAATAAAAAAGAGGAAAAAGTTATGAGGAAGTAGCAAGATCAAGAAAATTAAGAAGCACTAATTGTTGTATAAAATTTAGTGGTGATTCAAGGTTTGTATAAGTTATTTTTGGACTCATTACAACTAAGTACAAATATGGGGTTCTGTGCTGAATATTTTACACTTAGCTACAATGACATAAATTCACATGAGGCACATCCCTTATGTGCTCACCAAAAGCATAGTAGAGAAAGAACCAAGGCCCACATTTGGATAGTTGTGCCATGGCACAAGACATAAAATATAGGACTTTGTGAATTCAAAGAGGGTTTCAAATAGAATCATCAACACAAGCCTTCTAGGGGCTAAGCCTAGTGGTCTATAGGTGTAATCCTTTAGGTGGATTAGTTCACGAGTCCTAAGGGCATAAGTATTCATTAAGATAAGCATAGCATCATATGATCACATGGAGGGTCAAGGGGATGATTTAACTTTAAATTCTCATTCTAATCTCATGATTCTAGCAAAGGTAGGAACACTTGGTACATGGGCTTTATATACTTAATGTTTTTCTACAAGTTATGACTAATGTCATCATCTATTATAAGGACAACATTAAAATCATGAACTAGAAGCTTGATTGAACTTTAATTAGCATAATATAATTTAAACTATAATATTACATCCATTATATCCATTATGCATTCAACTAACATTACTGAAGATGTATAAACTAGATGTTCTATTCACTATAACTATTTTTTTTATCATTAACCAAGCTCAAATATATAATAGAGTTCAAATACATGCTTAACTCAAAGTACTTAATGGCCCAGGGGCTCACAAGTGAGCTTGGGCATATAAAAAGAGCCTTCATGGTTCTTAAGCTAGTCTTAAGTTTAATGGTGGTCATTATAAAAAATGCAAAACCAATTCTGATTTTCTATAGCTTCGCTACACTAAGTTCCCATCATCATACTTCACTGGTTCAAGATCTTTTTATTGCTCTATAAGAATGTCTCTGCTAGGGTGGAGTGCACACACTAGGTGCCAAGATGGAACCTTTGTAATCATTACCGTAAGATCTATTACTTTGTTCCCTTCATACTAAAGTCACCACATAATACCCAACCTAGAAGATGCCCTAAAAATCCTAGAATTGGTTAGCCACCTATAAGCTAGCACATAATATGCATTGATTCCTCCAGTTGGTGCCAAGATGCCAAAAAGTGATCATCACTAAAAATGATGCCTCACACTGATATGTCTATTATGCTACTATTAATCCTTACATACCAAAATAAGGGGTGCAATATTATCCCATACAAAATTTTTAGTCGATCCTCATAATAGGCTATCAAAGTATTTAAGGTGAAGATCTCAGGACACTCTCCTTAAACATAGTGCTAAAGTCTTAAAATCCCTTTATGGTGAGCTCAATTTCCGTAGTGGCACTATCTATTTTAGTGGAGGCAACACTAAGTACGAGCACATTATTCTTGTCTAGTTCCTTCTCGAAGGCCTCTAAACTTTCCTTAGCCTTTATCACACCCCCCTCTAGGATTTCTCCTTGATCATAGGACTTAGTATGTAAATCATGGAAGAGTGCTTATATATTCTATTCTTGGTACTTTATCTAGGTGCTTAGTACATTGACATTCCCCATTATATGTGCAAAGCACACTTGTACCATCATCTTCTCCTTCTCCTCCTTTGCTTGCTTGAGGCATGTGTTTATGAATGATGCTTAGCTTAAAAATCTCAATAATATGGCATTGGATACATCTATGCCCTCCTATAATTTATTAAATAGTTCATCTACCTCTTTGAGCTTAACATCAAGCTCCTTCTATATCATGACATATGGATATTCTTCTTCTTCTTCTTATTGTATCAACTTAGGTTTCATCCTTAGGAGAATACGCTCCACTAGCACACATCTTATCAACCAATAAAAGGTTTAAAGTATATAAAATAACCAAAAGGGATGGTTTGGATATCTCTATGTGCTCACATAGCTTCTATAGCTTGAATTTTATGGCTTGCACTTCATCTTTAGATTCTTTGTAGAGTTTCTTCCATTTCCTTGCCTTGTCATCATTGATGATATTATTTCACACAACTTCAATGGCCATTATAATAATTATATTAATAGATGGGATTGGGTTCATGGTGTGAGGGTTTATGATGAGGGATTCATGCCCTTATTTAGGTTCTTTGAGGCCTAAAAGAGCCTTTTTAGGCACCTTAAAGTGAGGCTCATCGATGTAGTGATCATACACAAATGTAAGTTATTTGTGCATCATAGTTGTGGTAACCTCTAGGAGCATGGTGTCAAACATGTAGAAGTGTTCATCCTTACAACCCTTCTACACCTTTTCTCTAATGCTTACCTTTTCATCATCTTTCTCAATGATGGCTATCTTTGTTTTCTCTTCCTCCTCTTCACTGGTACCACCACTTTCTTTGATGATTTTCATAGAGGAATCTTCTTATTATTAATTAAGGGATTATTCCTTAGACTTTTACCCTTCATCTAATTATTCCTCCTAGGGTTTCTCAATACTCACCTCTAAGTTTATTCCCTCAGTGATAGCTTCATCTTGTTCTTACTAGTGTTCCACAACACTCTATTTGTTATTTTAAGGTGCCAGTATCACCTTCCTTTTCTTTAGGTGCCCCTTAACTAATTGGTCACACCTATTGTGTAGCTTCATCTACCTTCTTAGTATGGGCACTAGGCACCTTCTTGGTCTTCTTATCTTTCTTGGCCTTATCCTCCTTGGCCTCTACTTTTTCCTTAGCCAATCTACATTGTTCTTCAAGCATCAGTGCCTTCTCAATATCTACCTCCCTTATGCCTATTTTATTCTATGCCCTTCTCTTCTCTTCTTAAATTTGTAGGGGTGACATGGAGGGTTATTCAATGGATGAGGAAATTTTTGACTCCTCTAATTCTTCACATGGTAATTGTGCCACTTTTGAGGGCATCTTGCACATCCTTGACATTTGGCTCCTCTTCTTCTTTGACCTACATGATGTAGGTATTTTTTCATTATTATGATTCCATTTTTTCCTCCATTTCATGCATGAGGGTCTCTTCTTTCTCCATTTACATCAGAGTTATTATAGGGAGCACAATAAGTCCCTTAGACTTCTTATTTTTTTGCTTCTTACTAGAAGAAATAGTCTCTAGCATGAAGTTTATGTGCTTCTTAGGAGCTAAAGGTGTAGCTTGTTCATCAAAGGTAATCTTTAGCCTAATATACTCATTGATATCTTCAAGTGTCTCTCCCATTTTATTTTAGGGAGAATTATACTATGTATTTGGTGTTGGCTTTCCTTCATCACTTATCAAGAGGGGGTGATCATCATATTTATTAGGATTGGCACCCTTATTTCACAACTTCATCTCATAATATAAATTGAAGATGCACATAATTATATTTTCCATCTGGAGGGGATGAAGGTCTATTTGGTCAGAGTCATCCTATTCATCTTTTATGGGTTTTTCTCCTTGGTGCACATACTGGCACCTCAATCTACTCCTTTCTTGATCCATATCCTTTATCAAAATCTCCAACTACTATGCATTGGGAATCCTATTTAACATCACTATGAAAAATTTAATAGAAAATGCATAAGGTAATTTCAACCAACCTAACATGCTTTTATCTGTGAGTGATAGACACACTAAATATAAATGTTGTATGATAGTAAAGGTCACCATTCCTACCATGTGCTGTGGGATCTCTTTTAGGATGCACCATTTAATCCTAAATGCTTTGATGTATCAGCCTTATAATCTCATTTTTTACTTTTGGGAGAAGTGAGGTGGGTAGATGAAGTCTTGGTAATTAAGCATTGGGGAATCAATATGGAGTGGGAACACCTAAAGTTTATCATAATCACCATTAGGCATTCCAATCTCCTCCATCATTATCAGTATAAACATGGATCCCCACCTAAAGGTCTCATGAACCTTGTGCCATTCAATCATGTTCTTCACAATCTCCTCCATAATAAACTTAGAGATGTTGAACTTTTCCCCCTATGCCATATGGTGGGTGATGCACAAGTAAGTCTTACTGACATTGGACCACCATATTCTAGGGTAAATATTAGAGCTAACTAGGTGCACTAATGCCCTAATGCTAGGGTCTTGAATGTCCTTGATCAAGAATGTGAAACCTGCCTTGTAATAGCCTAGGAGTTTCATAACCCTTTCTACCTCCACATCATCCTCCATCATCTTAAGGATGTTCTTCCCTATGCCTAGGATTCCTATGATCTTGATGATAAGACATGCTAAGATTTGCATGCACCTCCCTAAAAAATATAATCTACCATCATGGATGTGTGAAAGGAATAATTACACCACTTATTTAGGAATACCAAAACTTGGTAGCTAATATAATTGGGTCATGCCTGTTATCACCAACTTTTCTTAAATATAGATTTCAAAGAGAGTCATGCTTGAGTTAATTTTCTTCCTTGTATTAACCATCCTATCTTAGTTTAGTTCTTGCATGTTGCTTGGTGTTTGATGGTTGTAATTATTCAATATGTATGTGTGCATGAAGGATACCCATGTATCCCCACTATGATCTTAGGGGGGAACTAATTTTATCTATATTCAATATTTACACTTGCCTTAGGGTCAACCACTATGATGTTGAAGATTTCTACCAATTATACCTCTTTATTCATAGCAATTGCTTCCTTCACAATCTATACCTTCTTGGTGTCCTTATACACCTATGGTGGAAATAAAATTAACCTCTTCTTTCCCATTTAAAACCAACTACTATTAAAGTGTAGTTGATTGATCTTCTTGTTGGTGGTCTAGATTGTACCCTAGTTGGACAAGGGGATTGTTCAAGTCCTCTTACCAAATATAGCTCAACATGGGAATGACCCCAAGTTACGGGTATCCTATAATGGGTTAGACCTCTAGGATTTTTAATGAGGATACCTCCTATGATGCATCATTTTAGCTCATTTCCACTACTAAAACCTACTAATGACTAGGGAAAAGGAAAAAATAGATAACATGAAAAAGAAAACTAAGCTAACAATGGTGATATACCTAAATAATGGTTGATCCACTCTATTTAAACTATTAAAACACTAATTAAATAAGTAAAATAATAGATCTTAGACTCCAAATATCTATCATACATTAATATTTCATGCAAAGGTTCACCAAATGATCAAAAATTGAAGGAAGTAATGGAGAGGTCTAATGCAAGACACTAACTAGTCAAAGTATCCACGTGAACTTTAATAAAAAATAGTTAAACACTAAACATGACATGCATAAAAAGATCAATTAGTAAGTGGGTGAGATTAGGACTTGACAAGGGAGAGGTTTCTACCACATATGCAAATCAAACTGACATGTACACACTATATCAGAATAATGAAATATAAAAAATAATCTTGTATTCATATTAAGAGGTTATAAGATTCATCTTGGTAGAGTTTATTCATGCCCAAGAGAGGGATTATAGGGATCATTTTTTAGGCTCAAAAGCCTCTATATATAGCAAAAAAGGGGAAAGAGAAAGAGGAACATATGTAGGAGAGAGGAGAAAGGGTCCTAGTCATCAAGAAATGAAGTAATAGTTCATCGATTCTTTTCCTTATGCATGTTTTATTCCATTAAGATCAATCATTATCAACAAGTTAACTCATACCAATAATTCTTGATCTCCTTTCATTAGCTGAGAGATCCCACTAGAAAATAAGGGTTTGTTTTTCAAGGTGAAAAAGTCTAATTGAGTGGAATCAATGCTCTTAATGTTTAAAATATGATTGTTATTGATGTCAAAAGGGAGATTATTGGAATTTTGGATGTCATTAATGATTAGGGATGAATATGGTGATTAAAATATGTGCAAGGGATCCTATTAGAGGTCAAGGATGATTGAAGTGCTTGTGTGCAATAGTGGAATTCATTCAATTCTTCATATTGATCATCTAGACATTTTGGGTCTATGACAGGAAAATATGAGAAGGTAATTTTCTGATGTCACCATTTCCATGTGTGGACAAGTCTGGGGAAGTTAGTCATATGGTTGTGATCACTTTAACCCCTAGTTATTATGGACCATATTTAAATACATGCAAGAAGTGTGGTTGAAGATATGGGGATGCAAAGTTGGCTACTAAAAAAAAATTCACTAAGTTTCTATACTTAGCCAAATTTTCAAAAGGGTTCAAGTAAAGCCAAGTAATCATATTGATGAGGTCAAAATTTATACACATAGGTGTTAGGAAAAAATTATCATATGAAATTATTCATTTTTTTGCCTAGTATTTATGTGTTGAATCTCAGGTCATACAATATAGCATGACAAAAGATATGCATGAGAAAAGTTGGGTTCCCAAACATTTTGACAGTGTTTTCCCACAATCAAATTTGTAGATGGCAAAAAAAGTTAAGAAGGCATTTTTATGATGTCATATCTTGCACATGTGAATTTTTTTGGAGTAGATCTATATGTGTATAAAATCCCCTATATGAGAGGATCTTATACGCTAAATTATAAATCATGTGATGAAGAACATCAATATTTATGCAAGAATAAAGTTGGCCTTCCAAGCAGTTCTAAGCATAGTTAACTCTATGGTAGATTAATCTAAGTGAGTAGATTAATGGTGATATATCTTGAATGTGTGAAGGATTCAAGAATAAATGGGAATATGGGTTTTTTCATTATCATTCCTAGTTTATATGGTCCAAATTTCAAAATAGGTAGATGAGTGAACCAAAAGATATGAAGGTACAAAGTTATCCTTCTAGGAATATTGAGATGGTCCCTATACTTAGTCATATATATACAAGGTAAAGTTTGATCTTGTTAGAAGATAAAATGATTAGTTCTTAATCATATGTTGAAGATACAATGACACACTATGAAGCCAACATGTCAAAGTCACCTATGAATGAACATGTTAGTGACAAGTGTCACAATCACAAAGATTACATAGTAAATCTACAGTGTGGATTCAAATTCAAATGGTTAATGAGAAACATGAGGATGCCAAGTGTCTCAATAATGAGAATTGATAGCAATGTGTAGAAGGCATGTGCTAATGCCAAGTATCATATTCATGAGAGTTCATCAGAGATAAAGATCAAGCTTGTCAAAAGATCAAATGGTGAGCGGCTAATTATGTAAAGAAGATCTAATAGAGCTAGTAGACTTAATGGGATAAAGTGTCGATGTTTATCAACATAGAAGTGAGTTAAATATTGAGTTAGATTGATACAGTGTATTTATTCCAAAGAATCAAGAAGCTATGAGATGAGATTAAGATCTTGAGGTTTAACCATATATATAGATAAAGCTCATGCAACTTTAAATATCTAATGACATGTGAGAGATTGGATAAGAAAGATCAATTAATGCATTTTAAAGTTAAAATGTTAATGTCTAAAATTTTACAAATATCAAATAGAGTGTGTAATCTTATCAAAGATTGATCGAATATACACATTTTAAAGTTGAGTGATTTGAATGAAGACCATTAGATCATGGCACCAAACTTAAGATCAATGATCGATATTTAAAGATATGATCATCCTAACAATCAAGCACAAGAACATTAAAAAACTTGGATGTAAGCCATATATTATGATGCAAACAATGAGATTGATTATTGTAATTAATCAAATCAATGTAACAATGCATGTGCATCAAAACTAGAGTCTTGTATATGATATAAATAGTAATGAAACTAGGAATCATGGTAGTGGAGCATGAGTTCAAGGCATGGGAAATTTGTTGTTTAAGAGATAATAAATTGAGTCCAAAATAGAGCATGATGTGTTTGTAAATGAGTATGAACACATATAAGATACATAACTCTAGATCAATTATATATATATATATATATATATATATATATATATGTCATCTAAAATACAAGAAATGTTGCTAGATCTATTGCTATTACTGTTGAGTAGAGTAAAATTGAGAGAGAGAGATAGGTAGAGAGAAAGAGATTGATGAAGTGAGTCAAATAGATAAATATTAGAGACATAGAACCAGAGGAACAAAGAGAAGAGAAGAGAAGAGAATGTGAAGAGTATAATTAGTTATAGATTAGACCTATAATAGAGAATTGAGATTGGATATGAATCAACATTATAATTTAGATTTATAGATCCATAGTATATATGGTTGGTTTATGCCATTAGACAAGCTGAGTTGGTACTCAGTTAGGGAGTGGTTGATTCTTTAGAGTAGGTGCTCTTAATCAGGGGATTAGTGTCTCCTCAGGGTTGGTGCCTTTAAACATTGTAACCAGTGAGGTTCTTCATTATGAGGCTAGATTAGAATGGTAGATTCTAGAAGCTATTCTCATGGTGGTTTTTCACATATTGAGTTTTCCATGGTATATCTAGTGTTGTGTCTATTTGTGTGTATGTGATATCTGCATATAGTCTTAATCTACATTAAAAAGGTTTGGAAAGGACTAAGTTAATATATATATATATATATATATATATATATATATATTTAACCCTCTCTTAGTATATAGTTGTATTCTAACAATTGGTATCAGAGCCCTGGTTCCTTATAAAAATCTTAATTAGCTCAGGTAGATCTTAGATGGTGAACATAAATGGCTAGTCAAGAAAGCTCTTCCTCAAACAAGACACCTCTCTTTGATGGATAAAACTATGCATTTTGGATCATAAGGATGGAAACATATTTATCTTCATTAGGGTTTGATGTATGGATGTCTATTATAAATGGATATACAACTCCTGCTATAACTCCTACTGATCAGAGTACCAAGAAGGCATATGAGAGCAATGCTAAGACAAATAATGCTATTATATGTGGATTGTCTAATTTAGAGTTTGGTAAAGTGATGCATTGTAAAAATACACAAGATATCTAAAAAAAATTAAAGATAATATATGAAGGTGATGGCAAGGTAAAGTAGGCCAAGCTACAAACATTCAAAAGCACGTTTGAAAGCTGTAAAATGAATGAAGAAGGGAAAATTATAGACTACCTCCTTAGAGTAGATGAAATAGTCAATGAAATTAGAGGCCTTGGAGAAGATATGAAAGAATTAATCATTGTCAAAAAGGTCTTAAGATATCTACCATCTAGGTATGACTCTAAAATATCTACAATAGAGGAAGCAAGAGATCTACATAAACTCATTATTGATAAGCTGTATGGAACCTTCACTGCCTATGAGATGAGAATGGGAGAAGCAAACAAATTCAAGAGAGAAGCATTATTAAAATCATCTAAACCTATAAAGGTAAAATAAACTACATCCATATTTAAGGAGACTGATGAAGAAGAAGCCAACTTTGTTAGAAGATTGAGAAGAGGGTCTAGAAAGTACAAAGGTAAGTTACCCTTCAAATGCTTTAATTATGATAAAGTAAGACATTTTTTTGCTAAATTCCCTTATAAAAAGAGAGATAACTCTAATAAATAATAAAATATTAAAAATTTAAAACCTCACCATTCCACGAATAAGAACTTCTTCAAAAATAAGAAAGGCCTATACACAAAAGAAGATAATGATTCAATGGATGTCAGTGATAGTTATGATGATGATAATGACTATGATTTTATGGCTAAGGAAAATGAAGTCATAATCATGATAATAGGATCAAATACTATGGATCAAGAAGTTTAAGACTCATATAAAAAACAAAAATAAGCATATTTAGAATGTGAAATCATCTATTCTCTAGAAGAAATAGACAAGCTTAGAAAAGAGAACTCAAAATTGAAGGAACTTAGATAAAAAGAGATTGAGAAACTATCTAAAACTCTAAAAAAATTAGATCAGATGGTGGTTAACCTAAAGACACAATTTGAGGAGGCTAAAATAATAAAAGATGTAGTCAAAATTGAACTAAAATCTAAATTTGATGAATGCATGAATTTAGAAGCAGAGATAGTGGCTTTGAGAAAAGAGCTTGAGAAAGATAAAGGATAACTAAAAAAAAGTCTAAAGTTGATAGGAGGATTATACATTATTTATGAATTGATCAAATCTTGAAAGCCTTCAAAAGAGAGATCAGGTCTTGGTTATGAAAAAGGAAAAAGTTTCATAACTAGTATATTTGCTAACCTATATGATAACTTCAAAGTAGGAGAATCAAGAGAAAAATAAGAGAAAGCTTGAAAGGATATAAAGATAGACTCAAACACAATTGATGTGAATAAATATTAAGGAGAAAAGAATCCTAAAGAAAAGAAGAAGACAAAGGTATCTAATGTAGATGGATACACAAAAGTGAGAGACTTGAAGAAACCAAAGTTTAGAAGAGATCCTCATACTACTCAAAGAAATGATATTACATAGTATTCCTCATCTTTCTATGGTTATTTTTTTACCTGTAATCAGTTTGGTCATAGGGCTATTGATTTTAGATTTGTACCTAAAAGGAGAATAATTTTTTTGATAGAAATTCATTTGTTCCCTTGTTAGACACAAATGTAATATGTTATAATTATGATAATTTTGGTCACATAGATAAACAATGTAGAACAAACTTTGTAATACCAAAAACATAAAGTAAAAATAAAGGCATGCCTCTTAGTGTGAATAAAGGTTCACAAGCCTCTAAAAAGGAGAAAAAGAATCTAAATAAGAAACCTAAGGAAGTGTGGAAAGTCAAAGATCAATCTATGATTTCTCAAACTATACTCCATGCTAAGGAGTAGAATTTGTGGGTAATGGATAGTGGTTTCTCAAAACATATGACTGGTGATAAGAGCAAGTTCATCAAATTGAGATAATGTAAGGAAGGATTTGTCAGCTTGGGAGATAACAGTCTAGTAAAAATTATAGGTAAAGGGCCTTGAACATAGATGTAAAATTGCCTACACATGATGTCCTTTATGTTGGAAGATTGAATTATAATCTGTTAAGTGTCAACCAAATGTGTGAAAATGGATATAAGGTCACATTTGCTACAAAAGACTACAATTTAAAAAGATATAGATTACTATTTAAAGAAGGGAAAATAACTAAAATCAATATCTATAATCTTGTTGAAGTGAATGGTAATAGATACCTAATAAGAAATATTGATGAAAGTTGGTTATGGCATAGAAGAATGGGTCATGTCAACTTTGATAACCTAGTCAAGGTGAGCTCAAACAAGTGTGTTATACACATGGCTAAGATAACCAAACCTATAGACACTACTTGTAAGGAGTGTCAATAAGGAAAGTAGATAAGTGTAAGATTTTAAACAAAGGAGTATTCATCTACTAAGCCTCTATAATTATTTCATACTGATATTTGTGGTCCTACTAAGATAAGAGGATCTAAATGAGAGAGATACTTCATGATATTTGTAGATGATTAATCAAGAATGACATGGGTAACATTTTTGAAGGACAAGTCACAAGAATTTGAGAGATTCAAGATCTTTAGATCCATGGTAGAGAATGAGATTAGATAAAAAATCAAATGCTTAAGGTCTGATAAAGGTATAAAATTCACCTCAAATGAGTTCATAGAGTACTGTGAGAAGCATGGGATTAGAAGGCATTACTCTATAATAAGCACTCTATAGCAGAATGAAGTTATTGAGATAAATAATATGATATTCAAGGAGATGGTAAGAGAAATGCTAAAATAGGCCAAGTTTCCTAATGGATACTAGAGTGAATAAATCCAAACAATAGTATATATCTTGGACAGAGTTCAACTAAGGTAAACAATGACAAAATTCCCTATGAACCATGGTATGGAAAACATGCTTCTGTTAAGTATTTCAAGGTATTTGGTAATTAATTCTACAATAAGATAAAAGAGGACAAATTGGGAAGATTTAAATCAAGATGTGATGAAGGAATATTTCTTGGTTATTCCACCCAAAGCAAATCCTACATATGTTACAACAAAAGGCTAAATAAGATTGTAGAGAACATCAATGTCAAGGTTAAAGAAGGTCTGAAGTATGTTAAACCTAATAAAGACATATATGAAGAAGAATAAGAGTTTGTAGAGGAAACAACTAATGAATAATATGAGTAAGAAAATGGAAAGTCACCTCTAATATTTTTTCAAAATGATCATCCCATAGAGCAGATCATTGGCAATAATAATGAAGAATTTTAGACAAGGAGAAGAGTTACACAAAATAAGGAGCAATTAAGTTTTACTCTAATGTCTTAAATTGAGCCTAATATCTATGTTAAAGCCAACAATGATGATAATTGGCTAAAATTTGTGGAAGAAGAACTGAGCCAAATCAAAAAGAACAAAACTTGACAATTAGTTCCAAGAAATTCAAACAAGAACGTGATAGGTACAAAGTGGGTCTTTAGAATCAAACTCAATTGGGATGGAGCTATTATAAGAAATAAATAAAGATTGGTGTGAAAAGGATATGCAAAAGTTGAGGGCATATATTTTGAGAAAACATTTTCTCTAGTTTCTAGATTAGAATCTATAAGAATGTTTCTAGCATTATCTATTTACAAGAAGTTCAAAGTCTATCAAATGGATTTTAATTCTACTTTCTTGAATGGAAATCTATAAGAGGAAGTCTACATAGAATAAATTTAAGGTTTTCAGCTATTATAATAAGAATATTATGTATGAAGACTAAAGAAAGCTTTGTATGATCTAAAATAGATACCTATAGCATGGTATTCAAGATTAGACTAGTACTTGCAATAACAAGGATTCAATAAAGGATGTGTAGATACCAATATATAATTTAAATTAGAATGTGAATATATGTTGATTATTGTTATATATGTAGATGCCATCATCTTTGGTGGTAGCAACAACAAAATGTGCAAAGAATTTAATACACAAATGCAAAGTGAGTTTGAGATGTTTATGCTTGGAGAACTTTATTTATTCCTTGGTCTACAAATAACACAAATTGATGAAGGGATATTTATATCCAAAGGCAACTATGCAAAGGAAATTCTCAAGAGGTTTAGAATGGAAGATAGAAAACTAATTAGTATTCCATGATAACTAGTTGTAAGTTGAGTAAAGAGGATGAGTCCCTTAATGCAAACTAGACTATGTATAGATTAATGATAGGTAGATTATTATACCTAACTACATCAAGATTTGATATCATGCAAATAGTGTGCATGGTTTTAATATTTAAAGCTAATCTTAAAGAGTCACATGTTAATGTAGTAAAGAGGATATTTAGATATATCAAAATCACAATTGACTATGGCCTGTGGTATACTAAAAGTGAAGATTTCACTTTGATAACATACATAGATGTTGATTGGGAAGGTAGTGGGGATGATATAATAAGCACTAGTGGTGGTGAATTTTTGCTTGGAAATAGATTTGTTTCATGGATGAATAAAAATTAAGAGTTAGTTACTCTTTCTACAATAGAATTAGATTATGTGGTAGTAGTGGCATGTTGCACTCAAGTCTTTTGGATGAAGCATACACTAAAATGCATCAAGGTAGAGTAAAAAACACCTATCTCCATTCTTTGTGATAATTCAAGTGATATTAACATATCAAAGAATCTAGTGATGCATTATAGAACCAAACACATATCAATCAAGTATCACTTCATAATAGAAAAGGTTGTAGATCAAGAGGTCATAATGGAGTATGTGCCAACTCAAGATCAAATTGCATACATATTCACCAAACCTCTTCCCATAGAATAGTTTGAGTATCTACGATAGAAATTGGGAGTGGTGGATCCTACATCACATCAATAGATCCTAGTGATAAGACATGAGTCTAGGGGGTGAATCATAGAAGATTTGTTAATCCCTAGTAGAAGAGAGAAAATGCAACTTAGGTATGCATAATTGTGCAAAATTATAATGAGTTTATGGTTGTATATTCTTGGATAAACTCCTTTATCTAATAAATGGGGAGAAACATATGAACAAATAGTGATAAATAGTCCCTTTCCCATTCATGTAAAAGGGGGATAAGAAGTTCAAATTCTCTCTACAAAAGTTTGGAGAAAAAGTGCAAATGCTAAATAAGATCAGAGCATGTGTCCAAGTTGAGCTTAGGTAAAAGTGCCTTTGCCTAAGGGGGAGCAAGTGTGGTATGAACAAATTTAGTTCATACTCATCAGAAGCTAATGTAATGAATGCTAGAGAAGGAACAAAATATTATAAGATTAGAGCATTTAGTTTACCATCAATGACAAAGGGGGATATTGTTGGAAATATGATTTTCATTGATGTCAAAAGGGAGATTACTATCATTTTGGATGTCATTGATGTTTAGGGATAAATATGATTATTCAAGGATGTGAAAGGGATCCTATCATAGGTCAAGGATGATTGGAGTGCTTGTGTTCATGAGTGGAATTCATTTGGCTCTTCATATTGATCATCTAGACATTTTGGGTCTATGATAGGAAAATCCGATAAGGCAATTTGTTGATGTCACCATTATCGTGTGTAGATGAGTCTAGGAAAGTTATTCATATGGTTATGATCACTTTAGTCCCTAGTTATTATGCACAAGATTTGAAGACATGTGATGAAGTGTGGTTGAAGATATGGGGATGCAAAGTTGTCTACTTAGAAAATATTCACTATCTATACTTAACTAAATTTTCAAAATGGTTCAAGTAGAGCCAAGTACGCATATTGATTAAGTTAACATTTTCACACATGGAGGTGTTAGGATAAAATGATCATATGGGGTTGATTATTTTTGTGCCTAGTTAATATGCACTAAATATTAGGTCATGATATATAGCACAATAAAAGATATTCATGAGGAAATTTGGGCTCTTAGGCATTTTGATAATGTTTCCCATAGTCAAATTTGTAGATGGAAAGAAAATGACAAGAAGGCATTTTTAAGATGTCATATCTTGCACGTGTGAATTTTTCTAGAGAAAATGTATATATGGATGGAATAAACTATGTTAGAGGATATTATGCACTAAATTATAGATCATGTGATGAAGTTTATCAAGATTTATGCAAGAACAAAGTTGGCATTCCAAGCAATTCCAAGCATAGTTAACTCTGTGGCAGAATAATATGAGTGAGAAGATTAATGGTGTTATATCTTTCACATGTGAAGGATTAAATAATATATTAGTATATGGGTTTATTAATTATTATTCCTAGTTTATATGATCCAAATTTTAGAATAGGTAGTTGAGCAAAGGAAAAGATATGAAGGTGCAAAGTTAGCCTTCCAAGCATTTTGGGATGGTGCCCATAGTCAAATCTGCACAAGGTAAAATTTGAGATTGTTATAAGATCTAAAAATTACCACTTAATTATACATTGAATATCGAATGATTTGAAACAAATTTAACATGCCAAAGGCACCTGCGAGTGAACATACTAGTGACAAGTGTCACAATCATGAAGCTTGCATAGTAAATCTATAGTGCATATTCAAAGTCAAATGGTCAATAAGCAATGCAAGAATGCCAAGTGTCTCAATAATGTGAACTGATATAAATGTGAAAAAGGCACATACTAATGCCAAGTGTCACATTCATAAGAGCTCATATCAGCTCCATTTCTATGTTTGGATCATAGGTCCATTTTATAGGTGGAAAAATAATCTAAGATTATTAGTTTTCCTATAGTTGTCATATTGATGTAGACCTATAGACCACATAGCCCCTTTATTGATATAAATAGGTCCAAATACACCCAATTTGTCTCTACAAGAACCAAGAATCCACCATATACATGGATCCCTTTAATAATGGTGAACATAGTCACAGAAATAACCCTGCATGATACAAATTTATGAACCAAAGGTCCATATTTAGCCTTAATGGTGGTCCTTTTATGTATTTTATACCTTACTTCATGGTTATGTCCACTCCATGGTGTTGGATCGAGCTCTAATGGTGGAATAATGACCCTACAAGACTTGTTTTCCTCGATCAAAAATGGTTCTTCAATTTCTAATAGAAGCCTTTTGGATTTGACCTTTATTCATTGGTTGACGACTATGACTTAGATAATTGAATCATTGACCTTTTCTCACACCATCTGATCTCTATGGTATGAGTTAATGTGAGCCCTTGGATCCATCCTTGACTTGTCAACTCTATTTGAGATAGTGCCACTTGATAGTTCCATATTTACACTTAAGATCCATTATCAGTCTACCTACTTTACGTGATTATGCCATGTGGTAGCCTCTCAAGATCCTTGATCTTTTGACTCATCTCACACCATTGATATTCTTGGTATGATTAGATACCAACTGTTATATCTTCTAGGACCCACTATTTTAAATCTAATGGCTACTTCATGAGATTAAATTTGACATCCATGCTCCTCATATTTTACATCCATGTGACCATCAAATTTAAGATCAAAATGGTTTTTGATCAAGCTTTATTTTAATGTTTATACAAACATAAAATATGTCCATGTGATCATCAAAGAGGTTCACATGACCACCAGTTTTTAAACTCAAATGGTTTTTTGTCATAGTTTAAAGTTGATGTCTGCATGAACATCTCACATTTTTGAACAAATTTAAAGGTTTGGATCTAGAATCAAAAAGGTCATATAGCTACCAAATTTTCATAAAATGTTCTTGATGATAAAAATATTGTGCTCACTTTATCTACTAGTTCTGGGAGATTTCTAAGTCTGTTTACAAAGTGTTCAAGTGAGCTGATCTATGTGATTTTGTGTGATGTCTACACACCTATCACTGATCATTTGAACCTAAATGGTTATTTCATGGATCTTAAACTTTACACTTTCATGAATGTCTTATGTTATAAGTCCATCTTTGAATGCTCATAACTTGAGCTAGAAAGCTTATGCAGACATGAAAATTTTAGAGGATGATCTTGGCATGAATAAATCTCTAGTAATATAATCATTTGGATTATGAGGGATTCCTAGGTGAATTTATTAAATACACAAGTGAACTAGTCCATCCATTTTGGGAAGATGTCTTGGTGATGGTTTGGTCCTTAAAATTTTCCAAATTCATCTTTTGATCAATCTTTCAAAGTTGTGATGGATTCTCTAAGGCTTACGTAACTTGGTTCATTATTTTGAATGCTTAAAATACATGAGAACCTGCATGGTCTCTTCACTTTGAAATTCTAGACCCCTTTCAAAACTTTAGTCCACTACTTCATCAAACTATGAAAAAGCTTCATATGTGGGTAAAAAATTGGTCAACATCTTTGGAAACTCACAAGGGTTGCATGCTTATATATGAAGGAGAACCCAAACCATGTTACCTTATCTAATCTATTGGTCATGGAGTCTGTTCTTGGGTCTAACGTATTGACCTAGATCTAATATTAGTTGCCAATTCTTTAGATAACCTTTTTTTGAAATAATACAAATACCAAAAGGATTAAAAAAATAGAGTGCCCAAGGTACTTATTCAATGGAAACTAACCTAGAATAAAATAAGGACAATAAATAAATGTGCTAGAAACTGCACTTAGAGGAATTTGTAAGAACTAACCTAATATATATAACTTAAAACTATGTGTACCTTTCCTCTTGGATCAAAAGGAAAGTTTGACAACCTTCTTGAATCATGAGATGAGGGATTGAATAAGGCATGAAACTCTTTGAACCTTGGTCTTGATGCCTACTTCTTATTTGTTGCATCCATCAACTTCATTTGCATGATGCTCAATAAGAACCAAGTAGCTCCAAATAGGTCAGCTATGTGCATCTAGACAGTCTCAACTTCTTCATATTTCTCTTATGACTTCCAAAGGTGGTCCACTAAGACATACCTCTTTGATTTCTAGGGTGCTCTCAATAAGATTGGGCTTCTTCTTGGCTACAATTTCTTCAAGCTCATTTAGGAGCTCTGCATTTTCTACCCAATCTTGGTCATTAT
Source organism: Torreya grandis (assembly GCA_037957365.1). NCBI lineage: Eukaryota > Viridiplantae > Streptophyta > Pinopsida > Cupressales > Taxaceae > Torreya > Torreya grandis. The sequence continues at coordinate 660,467 of JARHVA010001670.1, read as the reverse complement.
CCTCCATGGGAAATTCTTTATCTACCTTTTCAAGCACTTGATCCTCAACTTGACAAAGATATTCAAGCTCTTGATAGAGATTCATTTGTATCTACTAATAATCTTTGTCCTTCTTATCATCTAGAACCACTACTTCTTTAGTCTTTTCTTTTTGATGAATTAGGTCATCAAGCTAGTGTTTTTCATGTTCCAATACATCTGAGGGTAATTCAAAATCAAATAGAGGTATTGAGTTACCTCCAAGAAATATGCCTTATACCTTGGTTTCATGAGACTATTTTAGGATTACAACTTAATGGGAAGTGGCTTGAACTTCATCCTCGATAATATACTCCATTTCATACTTGAGATGGTCACCCACTACTTTATGATTAGATATGGAGTCTTATTCAAATGCCTCTTTTTACAAGTCTTGGTCATATTCCTCATAGAAAACTATAAAAGAGTCTTCAATATGTTCCTCCTCATTAAAAATGGATAAGTTTCTCTTGTTTTCACCAAAAGGAGTCCCTATGGTGATCTCTTTCTCATAGTCACTAATGGCATATTCTATGTGATCAAAGATCTCATGGAAACTACCCTCAATTTATAAAATTGGAGTGTCTTCTTCTTGGACATCATCAAAATATTCAACATGTATTTATTCCTACACTTGTATCTCATCCCCTACCTTAGCTTTCCCTTGTAATTGTTTTAACAACTCATCCTCTTTGGCATTATGAAAGACTAAAACATGCTTTCTCTTGCCAAGTGGTGTTCCAATAATGATATCCTATTTTGACTCTGATAATTCATCATTATTAGTTATGAGTTCAACATAAAGTTCACTACTTACCTATTCAAGAAGTGGCATATGATATTCTTGGGATGACTTCAAGAGAGATGAAATATATATGACACCTACTTGGTCCAATTATTTTTCTTTGACAGTCATGTCCTTATCCCTTTTTTGTCCAAGAAGGAAAGGAATTAGATTCTTAAGAAGGGAGGGATGGGGGTTGAGTAGCTTTGGATTTTATTGACCGCATGATTTAGTTCCAAGATGGGAAAGATAGAGGTCCTTATTTATCCTTTTGATTTTGTTTCTCCTCCTCTTTCCTTGTCTTCAACTCTAGCTCTTTGATTTGCCTCATTATATTCTCTTGGAATAACTTCTCTTTAAGGTGGTCAGTGGCGTCATTAAGATAAGGAGCATAAGAAGACTATTGAAGAGGGATGAGAGAGGTTTGCATAGGTTTAGATCTTACTTTAATTCAATCTTTCAAGTCTAGATTTGTCCCACTTTGCCCACCCCATGAATTCACCACTTGATTCCAGCTTGGAACCTTGAAAGACTTCATAAGGGGTTCTTGAGGAATAATAAAGTCTTGGAACTCAATAACATGTTATTACATAGTAGTCCCCTCCTTTCTTTGACAACTCTCCTAGATTGAATTCCAAGAAGGGAAGGTCTAAGGAAAACATGAAATACTTGGGATGGCCCTTTGGGGAAGAATGGGTGGTACATAAGAAGGTTGAGGTGGTGTATATGAAGGCACATAAGATTGGTGAGGTTGGACCTAATGATCTTTAAGGACTTTGAGATTATCCTCAATGCTTTGAATTTTACCACTTACATATATCATATCTCCTATGAAACTTTTCTAATTAGATCTCTCAAAAGGTGCTCATCCTTATTTTACTTACTACAATGACTTCCTCACATGATGAATTAGGTGAATAGGGACATCTTGGCCATAATACTTTTGTGAGCAAAATCCTATTACATGCTTGTCAAGTCTCACTAAAGTCTTCTTAAGAGATGGTATGGATGGCTCATGATAGGGATAGTAAGGAGAAATACTATGATGGGTTTTCTGTCCATAAGAAGGATCAGGGCAATATCCTTGCATATGTGACTAATATAGGTCCTCATACTACTAGTGAGGATCATGAGGAAGGTAAGAGCCAATAACTTGATAATAAGGATCATGAGAAACTTTAAAAGGCTCTTTATATATTTGATATAAATATTGGTAAGACTGATTAGGGTTATATGGATCATGAGGACCAAATTGGGGCTGCTGATATGGAGGTGGATAATAGGGATATTCATCATAGCTATTCATATTAACCTCATATGTTATATGAGATGAAAGAATTGATTTAGAACTTCAATAAAACATACTTGGTATAATCATAACCAAAAGCTTTGGTTTAGATTTTCCATTGGTGCTAATTTTATTGCTTCCAAAATCTGATCAAAGGAAAGACACACCAAGATCTTCCCACTCTTTTGGACCTTGGTTCTCCCAGGTGTGCCAAAACTATTGGTGGTTTAGATTGCACCCTAGATGGAAAAGGGGATTATTTAGGTCCTCTTACCCAAATATATCTCAACATGGGAATGAACCCAGGCTATGGGTATCCTATAATGGGGTTAAACCTCTAGGATTTTTATTGAGGCTAACTCCTTTGATGCATCATTTTAGCTCATTTGTACTACTAAAACCTACTAATGACTAGGGAAAAGGGAGAGAGAGAGATAACATGAAAGGGAAAAGTAAGCTAACAATGATGATGCACCTAAATAATGTTGATATAATCTATTTAATCTCTTAAAACACTAATGAAACAAGTAAAAGACTAGATCTAGGACTTGAAATATCTATCATACATCAATATTTCATGTAAAGGTTCACTAAATGATTAAAATCTGAGGGAAGTGATAGAGAGGTCTAATACAAGACACTAACCAGTCAAAGTATCCACATATAGGCTTTTATCAAAAGATATTTAAACATTAAGCATGACTTGCATAACAAGATCAACTAGTAACTAGGTGAGATTAGGACTTGACAAGGGAGAGGTTTCTACCACATATGAAAATCAAACTAACATGTACACACTATACAAAAATAATGAAATTTGAAAAATAATCTTGTACTTATCTCAAGAGGTTACAAGCTCCATCTTGGTAGAGTTAAGTCATGCCCAAGAGAGGGATTAGAGGGATAATTTTTAAGGCTCAAAAGCCTCTATATATATCGAGAGAGAGAGAGAGAGAGAGAGAGAGAGAGAGAGAGAGAGAGAGAGAGAGAGAGAGAGAGAGAGAGAGAGAGAGAGAGAGAGAGAGAGAGAGAGAGAGAGAGAGAGAGAGAGAGAGAGAGAGAGAGAGAGAGAGAGAGAGAGAGAGAGAGAGAGAGAGAGAGAGAGAGAGAGAGAGAGAGAGAGAGAGAAGAATATGCATAAAAGAGTGGAGATATTTCTTTTGCCTATCAAACTCATCCAATTTTACACCTTTCATGTCTCATCATCCTCATCACTAGAGTCACTATTAAGGGTTTGATCTTTAAATAAAGTTTGGAGCACCAACCCTTTTTCATCGAACATGTATTTTAATCACTACTCCAATATTGCAGTGTCCTCAAACACTAACATTTAAATGACTATAGTGGCTTAATAAATTTAAGGTTTTATGATGAAAATAAGGTGTAAATAAACTACTCCTTAAGTGCATCATATTTGGCTATCTTGTGACACATATCATTAAAAATGTACCATGCTCATGCCCACATCTTCAAAGTGCTATAGAAGGTGTGTAAGCATAGGTTTCTTGGGGAAATTTTACCATAGAAAATCCATGTTTCTTCATAAAGGCACACATGGACAATGGGTTCAAAGTTTCTAGAGTATGCTAAGATGTCTAGGTATTCATTACTCTTCTTGAATCTAGTGCAAATGACTACTTTCACATCTTTCCAAGTTGGCAAGCTAGGTCATTATATGGAACACCAATGAGTGATAGTTCTCTTCAATGTATACCCTAGTGTACTCATGTTATCTACCTATTTTGGGATACATTATTTGAGGTCTTGGAAATACTCTTATACTAGATTTATCCCCTCATATCTTGGGAGCCCTACAATTTTACCTTTACTTAGGTAAAACACTCTCTTTCCCTTATTCTTGGTATAAATAACCCATCTCTTAAAAGCATAATAAATTTAGACTCAACCAATATTTACTAGTTTTGAAACCTTTACATGTACCAAGCAATACCTTTGACCAGTGGTTTCATATGCTTCCTTAACCCATTGGTTATAGGTAACATCACTAGTGTCTAGGGTTGATTATCCATCTTCCCAAGAGAGGACTCCTTGATCATCGAGGTTTAGAGTCTCAATGCCTTATGCTATGATGTTATATATGTGGTTAATCTCATCTTCAAGGTTCAAACTCTCAACATAGGGGGTGCTTGGTCCTATGAGAAGGGTATAACTACCCTCTCCTTTCCATTTTAAAATTTCATGTAGCACTTATTGAAGCATAAAGTTGTGTTGTTTTCATAGCACCATGGCCTTCCCAGAAGCACTAGATAGTTTTCATATTCTATTAACTTGATCACCTTGAATTTAATGCCCATGATATCTACAAATCTATTTTTCAAAAAATTGTTGGGTTATGCCTGGGTCTTATTGGCCATGAAAAGTACATGAGGGAAAGGATTTAAGTCTAGACTAACCATTTTCTATTAGGAATTATTGGTCAAGATGTTGACCTTAGTGCTTGTGTTTACAAGGACCTCACAAATAAACCATCCATCAATAGTGGCATTCACAAGTTCTTAGTTATACTCCACATTTTGTGTTTTTCAAACTTCTTGTGTCTTCTCCATGTGTGGCACAATGAATTCAACTATTTTTTAAACTGCATGCTCTAAGAGAAAGTTATTCAATAGGGGAAGCATCCTCTCTATTTATAAAAGGTGTAGGATCTCCATTAATTATTGTATCTCAACTTCTTAGTTGTCTTGATTCTTGTGAGAGGTAGTATCCTACACTTATACATATTATGCTAGTTGGAACTCCAATTGAAAGTTTTGGATTACACTCATGGCCTAATGCAATACAACGTTCTAACAAGTAGGGTCTAGGTAAGGTGTAACTTTGGGTTCAGGCCACATTATGTGCTTAGTGTGACCCTTATCCCTATATTATAAGTACAACTCAAGGATTGGCATAATTGGTAGCTGAGTGGTGAATCCACTATGAGAAGTCACCTATACCTTGACTATCTTTATGTGGGTTAGTTACACCTTCAAAGTCCACTTCTCTATTTTTGGGTCATGCCTGATCATTCTTTTGCCCTTATCTATGCTAGGCCTACCTTGGGTCAAATTTTTATATAAGTCAGGGCATTCCTTGACCTTATGAGATATTCGACAGTACCCACACATGGGATGTGTAGTGTAGTCTCAATAATAATGCTTTGTTAATACATACTTATAGCATGAGTAGGGTAAGAAACTTCTACCACCACATCCTCCACCTCACCCCTTGACACATCATTTTATGCCAAATACTATGTTATATTATCCATAGCCATCATTTATTTGGATAGCTTGCCCTCCAATTGCTTCAATGGCCTATATTGCACCTCTTTTCATGTTCTTGCAAATGTCATAAATAACCCAACGATCAACTATTATATGTGTGTAGGAATCACATAATTGATACTAGATTGTTATGTTGACTTGGATAGCACATTGTAACAATGGGAAGCTGCAAACATCATGTACCTCTTGGCAGACTTCACATCTTAGAAGTAGGGTGCACACATTCCTTCATGGGTAGTTATTCCTATTATGGCCTTCTTCATGGTCAATGCACTATAATCCACTTCAAGTGTCTTACAATGAATAATATTTTGGAGTTGGGATGCCATGGATGCAATTTGTGCATCCATAAATGGGATGATCCTAGTATCAATGCTTCTGACTACCTTGGCTCTGAGTGTAGCTTCAAGGAATTTATGAGGGTATGTAAAAGTCTTCATAAAAAATTCTCTTTGAAACGACACTAACAACCCTCCAATGAACCATTATGCATGTTGGGAAGAATGTATGTCATAATGGAGCTTTGAAAGGAGAGTCTTGAACCTTGAATCATACAGGTGCATGCTTTTTGAGAGTCTTTGGGTTATCTCTTTCAACATGGTGATGCTCTACTATTCAAACTCTAAAATGTCAAATTTCTTAAGGAATGCCTCCTTCAAGGTGTCATAGTCAACCATATCCTGGTTAAGGTCAAATTACCTATACCAAGTATGGGTTTGATTAAGAAGAGTGGTTGATAATTGGGTTTTTTTTGCACTTATATTGGGTTATACCCTCATATGCCAATGTACTTCACATTTTAGCACATGTTCTATAACATTTTACACACTATAATAATTTGGTAAGTACATGGCCATTTCATAATAAATTTAATGTTAGGGGGAGTTAGGATTTGAGGTTATTATACCCTAACATCTATCTTGGAAACATTCCTCCAATGCCTCCAACCATTAGGTTAGGTGCTAATCCCATCATTAATGCTAGTGCTATTGATGTCAATGGTGTTTTACTACTTACTTGTGGTACCAAGCCATTTCCTATGGGATATTTCCCACTTTATGTCACTAACATAAGTTGAGGTGGTCTATTTACACTCAAGTTATACTGTGGTGATCTAGTGCATAATTGTTTAGAGCTAGTTTTTCTTACCTCCTTGTAGGGAATAATTTATTTAATCACAAAGTTACACTCCAAGTCTATAAAACATCTAAAATCTATGTCAAAAATAGGGGTCAATTATCACTTCTATACTTTATAAAATTGGGGGATCTATCATTTGAGTATGCATCATAGGTTCAAAGGGGTTAGGCACATCAAGTCTATCTTTAGTCACCAAGTATTGTAGGAGCCCAACAGATTCTACACCTATCAAATACTGAGCTCCATCCATCACTTCATTTTTTCTCTCATCCTTGCACTACTGTATTTTAAGAGTTTTGTGCTTGCTATGGGTTCTCTTGGCACTTCCAAGTTCTAGATCTTCCATCAGTTTGTGATGTCTTTTATTATATGTCTATATTTTGAGCGCTTAGTTGTTAATCTATTCATCTTCTTCCATTACACCTCACCTACACATTTCCTTTTCCCCTTTTGTGCTTCTCATACATGAAAGGACTTTATCCTTCCATCCCAAAAGTTTTAAATCTATAATACACCATTAGATTTTTAAGTTTTACACCAAATTCCTTCATAAATGTGCCTCTAGGTTTGTGTAAAAACTGATACTCTACTTCTTTAGAGAATGAGTATGTTAAAACTATGAACTCAAACATGTAACTACTCAATGCTCCTTACCACAAATTGTCTACTACTCTAGTCCAAGTGGCATCCAAGGTCTTAAACCTCTCTAGGCACTCATTCATACACTCATAGAGATATCCATAACTCTTCCTTTTGTGGGTTACATATGTAAAAAATCACTGGTACACATGCTTAAGTAACTTATAAAAAAATACCTCAGATAGAGCATCATACAGGTTGTTCTAAACCCACTTTATTGGCTTTTATTCTTTGCAAGTTAGATGATTTAGTACAAAGATATATTCTACCTATTATAACTAGCACTCCATGTTTTTGAGTGAGAGTCAGAGCATCATTCTACTACATCATTATAGTAACAAAATTCAACATGGGTTCCAACAATAGAATCAAAATGTTGTAGAAAATCTAGTGGCAATTCAAGGTTTGTCTAAGTTAGTTCTGGACTCATTACAACCAGGTGTAAACATGATTTTTTCCCTCTATGTTAAAATTTTTACACTTGACTATGTTGACATCAATTCAAAAAATGTACATGCCTTATGCAATCATCCAAAGTATAACAGAGAAAGAACCAGGGCCTACATTGGGCTAGTTGTGCCATGGTACAAGTCATCAAATATAGAATTTGGTCAATTTAAAGAGGGTTTAAAATATAATCATAGGCATAATCCTTCTAGGGGATAAGCCTAGTGTTCTATAGGAAAAATCCTTTAGGTGGATTAATTCAAGAGTCCTAAGGGTGCAAGTCTTCATTAAGTGATGCATATCATCATATCGATGCTTGGAGGTTCATGGGGATGCTTTAAATTTTAATGATCATTCTAGGCTCACACTTCTAGAAAAAGTAAGAACACTTAACCCATGGGATTTATATTCTTAGTCTTTTTCTACAAGTTATGGTTGACATCATCATCTATTACAGGGATGCCATTAACATCATGAACCATAAGTTTGCTTAAACTTTACTTAGCACAATAGAATTTAAACTATAACATTACATCTATTAAATTCATTATGCATATAAATAATAATACCAAAGATGCATAAAATAGATATTCTATTCACTATAATTATTATTTATCATTAACCAAGTTCAAATACAAAACAAAGTTCAAATACATGCTTAAATCAAAGTAATTAATGGCCCAAAGGCTCATAGGTGAGTTTGGGCATATAAAAATAGAGTCTTCATGGAATCTGAGGTAGTTCTAAGTCTAATGGTAGTCACTATAAAACATATGAAACCAATTCCAATTATCTAGATCTTCATTACACTAAGTTCTCATCATCCTACTTCACTGGTTTGAGATTCTTTTATATCTATATAAGAACATCTATGCTAGGGTGGATTATACATGCTAGGTGTCAAGCTGAAGCCTTTATAATCATTTATACTAGATCTATTACCTTATGCCCTTCACACTATAGTTTCCATGTAACACCCAACTTAGAAGATGCCTTGGAAATCTTAGAATTGGTTAACCATTTACCAGTTTCCATAAGGTGTGCACTGATTCCTCTAACTAGTGCCAAGATGCTAAAAAGTCATCATCACTAAAAATGATGCCTCATGCCAATATATCTATCATTCTGGTGTAAATCCTTACATACCAAAATAAGGGTCCCAACACTAATAGTGAAAAATAAGAAATATGAAACTGAACCAACATCAAAGGTGCAAGAAGTGAAGGTAAAATAAACATTGTGTACTCAGGAGGAGCAAGCAATGAAGAAGGCCTTGAAAACATTGTCCAAGAATAAGGATAAGGTAGTTACCAAATCCAAGACATAAGTATATGTCAAAGCCAATCCACTAGTAGAGTGCAAGGCTAAATAAGAAAGTGCAACGAAACATACAACATAGGCCAATAAGAAGGTGGAAATACTTTTGACACAGCAACCATCATCCAAATCTTAGGGCTCATATTCTACCTAAGGGGTGCACAAGATGAGGCATTGTAATGGAGGTCCCAAATGTCTAGCCAATGGCTATGAGATATCCTTAGACCCTCTACACATCACATAACATTTTTTATACCCATGACACATAGTAAGAAAACACTTATGATGATTGTGACTTTAACTTTGTCCTTAGATATAATGGTGAAAGAATCATCACTTGATATTTCATAACTACTACTATCTTATCAAATTGAGGGAGAAACTACCTTTTAAGAATACATCATGTAGAAAGTGTTTGCCTTGGAGCAAGAGGTGATATAACTCAAGGAAGAGAACACATAGCTACACCTCCACCTCATTAAAGCTCATGAGTTTATTGATACTAAATGCCCTACCTTGGTCACTCAAGTTTTGGGTGGCCAATTAATGTTAAAAGACAAGAAGCTCACATCCCTCCTCTTACAAATCATAAAATGCTATCTTACTACATAAAAGTTACAAAAACTTTGTATGTAAGGCTAGAATCTCAATGCTAAAACAAAGGTCATTTTTAAGGTCTTTGAGGAATATGAGTAAGTCCTCAACACTATTACACACCAAGATCAAGACATATCTCATACCATGCTTGACTAGAAGTAAAAATTGTCTAACACATGGATGGGGACCAAGTTATATTTCATAAAGAATAATAAATCTAAAACTATCACGGAAGACCATTCTAATACCTTAAATACACTGGATGTCAGACTCAAGTAATGACTTAAATCTAGAAACAATGTCATGTCGAATATGTAGACTTGGAAAAATGAAATGATGGGAAATAAATTTTATTGTATTTAAATGTAGAGACACACAAATAAGATGGAAGAGCTATCCCAAGACATTCAACTCAAAATACTTAATGCACATGCTATGATCCAATGATAAAATATGAGGATATATAAAGTTTGGTTGAGTACCAAGTGTCATTGTGCACTATAATTAATATGATAAAATAATATATCATATATTAGGCATTGTTAAAAAAAGATGTCTCATTTGGGTAATTATATCATAGAGATCATCTAGAAGCCTCAATTTGTTCCTCCAAATCAACCTGAGTAGGAACTTTGATAGAAAAAGGTTGATGTAGGTACGCAACCTATACCTCAACCACAATAATTTAATCCATTAATAGTTTCTACAACAAAAAATATTCTTTAAAATTTCAAGTATAACCATCTTCACAGCTTCCACCAACTAAGTAAATGTAGTCCATGCTGCCACCTTCATTTTAGGTACTGTGCAAACTCTAATTTTGAATTTTTAGAAGAATTTTGTAGTAGGAAGGCCATAAATATTAGGATTAGGTCTAGGTTGGTTTAAAACTTATAAAGGGAGGCCACCTAGTTATGATAATCTATTAAAACCCACAAAGGTAGTAGATTAGTACACTACTTTGTTGAAAATTCAAAAGGAAAACTAACTAGTGCACAAGAGGTCAAAACCAATAAATAACGCCTTGGTTGATTACCACAACTTATGGTTCTAGTCTAGTTCCTTAGAATAGGTAGAGTTTTTAAATTCAACACCATACACACTTCATATGACTTTGTCTTGGGATTAGATAACTATTTACATCTAGGAAAGTGTTGGTAGTAAACATGGCTACAAAATCATAGAGTGTAATTGATGGATAATGTGCAACTCATGATATTTTGTCTCTTGTATCTCTTTTTGTATACATTTGACACTTGTAAACATTTCAAGAGTCTTCATAATATAAAGATTCTTTCTTCTATTTGTAGTGAAAGGATGGAATATGAAGCAACAATACCTTGTAAAATCTCTCTATATAGCATTTAGTTGTATTATAAAAGATTTTTGATGTGATAAAGATTAAAATAAAGTTTCATAATGGTTTTTAACAAATGTATTTTAACATTATTTTATATGCAATGAATGCTTTGTTTGCCTAAAAATATTTAATCACTTAGAGTAATACTATATATTTTGGATCTATTAGGACTGTATTCTATTGCATAAATACTTTGTATTTAACTAAATAATAACTTGTTTTAGTTTGTGACTATGATTACATTAAAATTTTATTCCTACTTCACACAACTATATGTGTATTAATAAAATTCATGTAATATATGCATATGCAATGTACACACGCATGAGATATAGATGAGCATTGAATACACAAAAACACATAAATAGGTGGGAAAACCTCCAATAGAGTTAAAAAACCCATAGTTGATATTAATTAATTTGAGAAAGTAAAATCTAATACAATTCCTTTTTTTCTCACTTATTCTCTATCAAATATTCATAGAACTCTTTGAATAATATTTTCCACACACAAATATTAACATAGTCTCACTAATGTTTATTGTGATCAATAGAAATCCAAGAAGGGAGATTAATATGGTGTTATTATGAAAGAAAATAAAACAAAATGCACTAATAAAAGCTTACACCTCTAGCCTAGACACTCAAAGAGATAGTGAACAATATAAGCAACTAACAAATGAAAGTAAAACAAGTGAGTTTACCTTCTATGAGATAAAGTATTGTATGTTGGAAATAAATTGATGTGCTTCGTTGTGTGATCAAGAATTATTTGGAAATGTAACTCCTTGCATCACCTCTCCTTGTCACCTTGGTGATTTTGAATTTGGATTTTGCTTACCTTGGATTAGAAAATGGGTATGATAACACTATAATAATGGAATATTTTCATCTATTTTTTCATGATAACTTTACACCAAGATATATTCCTCCTTTTAATACATGAATATTATAACTTTGTCTTTAGAGCTTGTTTGAATAATGGATGAGGCCTTGTATTTATACCCCTCCAAACTAACTTTAACTCAAGTGTGGTTAGGTTTAGTTTAACCATGGTTAGGTTTGGGAGGGGGCAAGCCATTAATATTTTCAATTAATAGGCATGGCTCATAAATATAGATATTTGTTTGATATTTTGTGAGTGTTTGAAAAATCACAAAAGATGATGTCATCATTTTAGATATTTGTGTGATGTCATCAATCTAGATTTATGAATTATTAAAAATATAAATTAAATAATTAATTAGTTATGGGATTTTCACATTTATTTAGGTTTAACCAATTAAGCAATCCTGATCAAGTTAATTGCCATTTTTGGAATTTGACAAGTTGTCCCTCACACATGGTCAAAAAGGTCAATTTTCTAGGTTTTAACTTGATCAAAGATGAATTAGAGGAAGATGATGATTGTGTATAGTTCATTTCTATAATTAGGGATACATTGATGTAGTTTAGAAGATGCACGTGATGTGCATTGATGAATAAAAACATTCTAGTGATTTTTAAGCTTACTTTGCATTATTTGCAAAAAGTTGTTCCAATGTCCAATTAGACATAGAAGTGGCCAAAAAGGAGTGATACAGTTTTCCCCTATTTGAGAAGGTGTTATGAGACACATGCATAATAATGTCTTTTCAAAGAATGAAAAATCTGTTAAGAAGAGAAATAAGATAATGACTGAAGAATGACACTCTAAATAGAGTTTGGTAAGCTATGATGCCCCCTTGAAGGAGTGGCCAAAACCTAAGATTGATGGAAGGTCCCTAAAAAATAAGTAAGAATAATAATGAAATTAACCCATGAGTGAGATTAATCTAATTAATATAATGATTGCATGTATTGATTTTAAAAGTACCAATTTACCTAAAGATGGTTATAATCATTAACAAAGGTTGAGACACTAATTTATCCAAAGGTGGTTATAATCAGTGGCACATGTATGTGCCCTAAAAGGTTAGGTAGGTTGAATTAATTATTTTCAAAAAGGTGGTTATAATCATTTAGACAACCTAGAGTTAATAATGATTTTTTCCTAGTAGGGTAGATTTGATCGTGATAAATTGATTATGCCCCAATAGGGTGGATTGGAAAGCATAACTCAATGATATAACTTGTAACACATATTAAATACGATCATGTGCAAATGTATATATGATGGTCTTATGACTAAATAAGTCACAGAAAACCAAGAACATGATGATGCAAAAATTTATTAAAGAGATGATTGGAAGAATAATGGTCATTGAGCTGACCTGAGATACGTCATGTATACAAACACTGCCTACATAGTCCAAATAGACCTTATTCTAATGTATTTCATCCAAAAATGTGGGAGAAAATGAAATGAGAAAGAGAATATAAGAATAATAATTGATCAATGTAAATTATTTAGTTTTAATTTTTGATGTAGATATACTTATCCTTATTAGCATTGATATAACTAGAATGGTTAATGGGTTAATTTGATTGAGTATGAAAGGATTTACCCAGGTAAAAAAAGATAATTTTATAAAGAACCATTAATTTTAAGATCCATCAAACTAATTTTTTTGTATCACATGATGTTATACACCATGATATAAGACACCATGATGACCTAGCTATAATGTGCATAACAATTGACTCCTGATCCAATAAATAATTGAAAATAATGCACCAATGATAAAAACCATGATGATAATGTTGACATATGAACATGGATGGAATAAAGTATAATTCATAAGGAATCCAAAAATGAATCAATATACACTGAGTCAAGGCATAATAATGAAAGAAAATAAATAAGAAAACAAACAAACAAAATAACTAAGCAAACAAACACACAAAAAGCTTGAAAGTAAAAGCATTAAAAAGCATCTTGTTGTCAACCAAGTCAATATCTACATGTAAGGCTCAATGGATTGATAAATAGATGATTCCCCAAAGAAGATATTCATGTAAGGGAACAACATAGAGGGATAAGATATCTTGGTATATGATGCATACTTTGATTTACTCCAACAAGGTGAAAACTATGAGCTTGGCCTAAAAGGTGTGAATTAGATGGTGTCCCTAAGCAAAGATACATGAAAAGGTAAGGTCACACCCCCAATGGTTATGAAATGGATTGGAAGAAATAATGGATTTAACTTAGTAGGTTAGGTTAAGGATGACTTACTAGGTTTATAGAGAGCCAATATTTTTTGGATTTTGGGGATTTATATCTCTCTAGGAGATTATAAGCCAATTTTTAAATTTTTAAGATTTTGAAATGTTTTGAATATTTTTGGAACTTTAAGGGCATCTTAACTCATTAGATTTTAAAATATACCACTCAAAAAATGATGAGTTTTGGATTAGGTTGTTCTTAAAATAGTGAGAGCACTTACTGAAATTACTTGTAAAATGGTGAGAGCATTAGAAAATGGTGATTGAACTATCCTTAATGTGAATTGAGCACTACCTACATAGTCATAAAGTGAGACCTAAAGTTTTGTAGTTCAAACATATGCAAAATTATGAAAAGATAGTAAGGTGAGATAAAGGGAAAGGCACATGGAAATATGAAATAATTGACAAGGCAAATGGCAAATGGAAAAGGAAAGGTAAGGTAAATGGAAAGGCAAGGTTAATGGTTCTATTGTTCCTTCTAACATGGAGATGTACATCTTTATTAACATATGATACAAATATAATAGTAAATTATGTAAATTGATATTCCACACCCATTTCAAATAATTTCTTTGTTAAGAACTTGTAGCTAGTTTAGAATCTAACAATGCTATTATGATCTTCATTGGTCATTGATTCTGTTTCCTCCAAAATTTGAGACAAGATGTCTTCAAAGGAAAGTGTGGCTAGGGATAGTAAATAAGGATAAATAGTGGATAAAATGTTTGATTTGGAAATGTAATATAGGTATGGAATAAATAAATGAATTATAATAGAATGTATAATAGTTGGGAAATAAATGAAGATTGGGATTTTTAGGCACACTAATATTACTAATTCTAGATTCAACAAAATTTTGGTTATGGCAGGGCTGAAGATTTATGAATATGCACTTGATAGGACCACCATATTTTTATATTATTTGGGCCTAAGAGTAGATAACATCTAATTATGCTATATATTAGAAGTTGTAATGATGTTATCTTTAATAATACCCTTATCAAGCATTGAAGAACTATTTTTCCTAGCTATTTGTGCCTTGAAGAGGTTTTCACCAATAAAATTGCCTTGATTGTCCCATAGTGCCTCTAAAAAAATTTCACTAAAGAATGGTGACTTTTGACTTTGATTGTCTTCTAGTGTCTCAAATAAGTTTTCACTAGAAGATGCTGAGTTTGGACTTTCACTGCCCCCTAATGCCTCTAAAAATGTTTCATTAGAAAACTGTTCTTCTTCTCCATGAATGTGGTCTTGGTCCCCCTAATATTTTGTATCTGATATATCACCATAGATGTAGTTCAATAAGGTGTTATTATATTAGTTTCAATTGACACTTGTGAGAAGTGGAATATCAATATAATGGCTATGTTAGTTGGTGCTAATAGAAGATGGAATGGGAAGCAGTAACATAATCCTCATAAAATACTGATTTAACCTCTTTAGGAATATTGGTGTATTATTCCTAATTTAGTTAAAGGGTCTAAGTAGTAAAATTAGTAAATAAATATGCAATAATTAAGCTACTGATTTGTGTAAATTAAATTGGAATTTTGACCTTTATAAAAATAGTAATAAGAGGGAGAAAATAAAACTTAGCTAAAAATATACTGATACAACTAAGATAGGGTTTGAGATTCACTGTGTAGGACTGGGACACTATCATAAACCAAGATATGACCTTAATTTTATGATTGGATAGGAGCACTAAAATTGGATAGGATTGACATCGATGCTATAGTCCACCTTTACCACTATTATTTAGGAGATTTGAGCTTTCTATGTTTTGTTTGCTATGCCTATGTGACCTTGTTTGTGAAGTTTTATCAGCTAAAAGTATAAAGAGCTCCTTATAGATCTAATTTTCTATTAAAACCCTATACTCCATTATGCTTTGACTAATTTTGAGAGAGAAGGGGGGTTAGTATGTGTAAGATTCATTGAATGTGTATCCATACCCCTTGTGTGGGAATGCTACTTACATACCAATACTTTGAAGAGGGATCAATCCATATGTAGTTCTCCCACTTGATGTGCTTTGTGAAATAGTCTATATGAAGATGTAAAATGCTAAACTAGATGCGCTTGAGGTGGATAGAGATTGGTGTAAGGGTTTTTATAAGCTTGTAAGTGTATTTCCTAGCTATATGCACATAATAGGGGAGATTGCCTAAATAGTCTTGCTTGTATTCTTTCTTGTTTAGTGATAATTTCCAACCCTTTCCAAATGATCTTTGAATGAGATTTTATAGGGATCTATTGGTCATGAATTAAATGTACTTACATTATGCTAACAAAGAGAAGGATGGGGAATTGGAAGAAACTAACTGTTAGGGCCAAAACTACATTTGGATAGGAGCGCTAAAATTAGACAAGAGTGGCACCGACACTATAGTCCAAGTGTGGTGCTATTATTCTGAGTTGATGGGGTCTGGGAGGATGGATTAGTTATGGAAAACTTAGTCTATCTGAGCTAGGCTTAAGTTTAGAAGGTTATAGATGAATGGGAATTAGTAAAAGATGCCTTTGAGGGTCATGAGAACAAGCAATAAGGACCTATGGGTTGGGTGTCATAATCCACATTAAAGTTACCAATTTTTGCATTTTATATGACTACATTTGTCCCCACTTTATTATAGTGATGCAACAAAGTGAAATACTAGGATAAAGGAAAAATAAAAAAGCATACCTGAACTTACTTGTAAGGGTGAAGCCCATGAAGCTATATAATATTGGGTGTGCATAAAGAGAGCATGTTGTGAAGTGAAAATATATAAGATAAAACAAAGAGTAGATCAATTCTTACTATATACACTATATCTAAAATAAGAATGTACAAAATTGGGTAAGAGAGAGAGGAAAATAAAGGAATGAATAAACCTCATTGGGTACATGAACTAATACAAAACCCATTATGATGCTAGATGATGCTATACCAAGAGTAATATCATGAATGAATTTGAGTGCTCAATTCCTTGGAAGTGGATCAAGAATGCAAATGCTAGTCCTTTGGCTCCATCATTACCCACTAAGTGAAGTTAGGTGGTCATACATGTGTTGATCAATGTTTGGATTATGTGCCCAATCCCTCTAAATAGGTGGCTCAAGAATACAAAGGATAGCTAGTCCTTTGGATATATCATTACCCACTAAGTTAATATAGGTGGTCATACATGTGTTGATCAATGTTTGGACTATGTGTCCAATCCCTTTGAATATGTGGCTCAAGAATACAAAAGGCTAGCTAGTCCTTTCACTCCATCATTGCCCCATGAATTGAAACTATAAACTGATACTAGTATGAAATATGTGTCAAATGAGATGGATCATAAAACCCATGAATTATTTATAATATAACAATGTTGACATGGATAGCTGAATGTATGCTAAAAACTAGGCCACTTTTGGCCACTCCAAAAGATGGAGATTAGGCTTGTATGAAATCCACTTCAAAACTAGTACACTAGGATTATGTGAAAGCCACTCTAAAATGATGCCAACCATATATATATGGAATACGGAATACAAATACTAAGAATTCCTAGGTAATACTAAACTCAAAAAGGAAATAAAACAAATGTGTTGCATACATTGCCCCCAATCATTGGTGTCTAAAACATGGATTATGATCTAGAAGTTATACCAACTACCGTATCTAACAATAAAAGTGAGAGCCATCATTCCATGCTTAATTCCCCCTATATCTAGATTCTTTGAGAAAAAGTGTACTAAAAACTATTGATTCTAAATTAGTTTGACTGTGCAAAACTATAGTTGAGCCTACTTTTCTACGTGCTTCTGGAAAGTCTAGTTTTTTTGTTATTTGGATAAGAGCACCAAAAATGGACAATACTAGCATCAACACTATTATCCAATCTTGATGTTATTGTCTTGGGTCAAATTTGGTATCTATTCTAACATTTTCACTATCTACTTGGTCGGTTCTGATTAGTTTGATGTCTGGTTACTGTTCTAGGTGTGCTAAAAACTAGATTTTTGACTATTAGGAGCTCTAATATCTATGATAAAACTCTTGTTTGTTTCCCCCTCTTTTGAGGGTAGGAATAAATACCTTAAAATTATTTCCCTTAGAAGAAAGATCCCTACAAGTGTGTTATGTTGCAAAGATACATGATATATCAATGATAATTGATAAGATATCTCAAGATATAGCATGGTTTGTTTTGAGAGATTATTAGATCAATAGGGGTATGCCTAGATAGATATAACAATGTAATAGCATGTGTAATTTACTAAATTGGAATTGGAAGTGTTAGTTGTTAATTTTTAGTTATTAGTTTGTTAGTTGTTAGTTTATTAGTTGTCATGGAGGGATGAAGCATGATGTCCATTATGGCATCCAAGAAATCAAGATAATGAATGATGTGGATCATGGTATTATAAATGATCAAAAAATAATCAAGCAACAAGAATACAAGGTAATAAGAAAGAAGCATACAAAATTGGCCAAGGGGCTAAGTAAACAAGGGACATGGGCACATCTCACTCAAATTAGAAAGTAAGTATACAAGGCATGTTTAAATGCCACATACACACAATTGGAAACAAACAAGGTTGACATGAAATACATAATCACATAGAAGAGTACAGGTAAAGGACATTGGAAAATGTCCTTAGGCACACATAAGAGTAAAATCAAAGGACATTGGCAAATGCCCTAAGGCACATACAAGAGAAAAAATAAGAATTGAGAAATGCAATCACATCTAACTACTTATAGCAAGAAAGGAAAGCATGTAACCATACTAAAAATATAATCACATCTAACTAATCAAAGTGAGAGGGAAAGTATGTAAGACATGTTAGTACAAGACTAATTATATGCTAAAAAATACAAAAGTGATATATACTAGTGAGTTGTCGATATATTGATTTGTGTAAGCTAGTAAATAATGTACATCAACATGATAAATAGAGTGTGTGGTGTAGAAATGACATAACCTAGATGGTGTAGTCATGTAGAATATTCCCCTAGTGGGTATGTATATTGATGTGTGTCTTGAATGTAGAAGTAGGATGCCCCCTCAACGGGTAGAGTGAAGTAATCAAAGAAATGGATGCCACTGCGCACACTCAAAAGAGATCAAGTAAAGCATGGTAATATAGATAAATTAAAAAACAATAGAATATAATATAAAATGTAATTCTATCATAGTATTATAAATGTAAAGCATGGATAATGTATATAACTGAATTTTTTTTTGGTGTTTTGACATATTTGAATGTTTTTGGAAATTTGATATATTTAAATGTTTTTGTTTTTTTTAAAGGTTGTATTGTTTTTGTATTTTTAAATGTTATGAGATATGTGTAATCAATCACATGAAGACTATGAAAATAAGTTATATATAAACATTAATAAAAAAGCTTATATACAAGCATAAGAATAAAGTAATATGCACATGATGACATAAAAGAGTAGGATGGAGGGTTAAAGGGTCCAAGGATGGAGCTCGATGGGGATGAATATGGAGGAAGGGATCATGATCATCATCAAATGCCTTAAGATCATCATCATAAGTATCATCATATGATATAGAAATTGTGTACACGGTGTCATCTTGCCAAAGGCAAATTGAAGGTTACTCTGGTCGTAGATATGTTGATTCTTCTCTGGGATGTTTAACTCTGGTATTAGATTACTTTGATGGAAGTGGAGAAGCTAGTGCTAGTGGTTATATAATATAAATAATACCTTGAACCTATATTTTATCTAATATCTATTATAAAGCTATACATAAGTTTGTATCATGGCCTATGATCCTGTGAAAAAGACAAAATGGGTGACCATTCTACTGTGATAATCTACTAATAGATCTATGTCATATTTTAGGTAATGTGATTAATCCATGATCAAACAACATATATAACATAATCTATGGTTGATGTGTGCTACCTGCCTGAATCTGAATGATTAGCTTTATATCCATATAGGTAACCATGTGAATTGTATGTGCTGAGTGATCTATCTATGGCTATAAATATGGAATATATATTATGAGTGTAGTATGAGATGTTAATAGTGATTTAGAATGTGTAATGAGATCTATAGAGTCATCTTGGTACTCTCTTGGGCCTAATAACATAAAGCTCAACCCACATAAATAGTCATCTATGAGTGTGGGTGTCATATCATCATCTAAAGAAGCCTAAGAATCTGTATCAACATCATGTACATATGATATCTTATAATTTACCACAAGGGGTAACTAGATATGGGAGTCTCATCAACTATAGTATTAGAAGACAATGGTGCCATGATAGTGTACGTGACTAATGGAGTAGTTATATCTATATAATCAATTGGTACTACTAGAATTGTTATCAATGAATGTATAATTATAACAAGTGTAGGAATCATGAATAATGGAGTAGCTAGAATGGATGAAGTTTCTATGATTGGTTGAATATCTAGAGCTAAATACATAACTATAAGTGGAGTGTGAGAAGTGATAGTATCTCCAACCTCATTTGTATGTATCTAATCAAGAGAAATGCAATGAGGTGGTAGCTAAATCATGATATGAGGTGTCCTATCTAGAAAAATAATTGAAGATGACTCTATAGTTTGATAATATCTGAATGGTTAGCTATCTATTAGACATGTGTATAGTTATCCTTCATGGATAAAATTAACACATCAATGAAGAGTAGAAGAAACTACCCTCATAGCTTGTATCTAGGGTCGTCTAAGTAAAATATTATAATTAAGAGGACCTGGAATGACCTAGAACTATGTAGAGGGGGTTTTGGGTCCTACCATGATATCCAAAGCAATGGTGCCTAATGTTTGTCATAGTAAATCATCGAACACTCTAATTTTCTTATATGATTTTTGCATGGATGTCATGTCCACACCCATGGTCTATAAGAATGTAATATTAAATATATT
The DNA here is from genome assembly GCA_037957365.1 of Torreya grandis. Classification (NCBI taxonomy): domain Eukaryota; kingdom Viridiplantae; phylum Streptophyta; class Pinopsida; order Cupressales; family Taxaceae; genus Torreya; species Torreya grandis. Next base: position 639,531 of record JARHVA010001670.1, on the reverse strand, counting down.
AAGTTTAAAACCACTATCAACTAGAACTATCTTAACTATGTTGGTTTTGACTTGAGCTTGTATGAATCATGATAAATTTTGATCAATAAATATCTAAGATGGCATGTCATCATGATCAAAATTAATAACATTTTCTATAGTTTTTAGCATGTTAGCCACTAATGAAAAATAAGAAGGATCTAAATCAATGGGCATAGAAGTCTGAGTGAGTACTTGATAGAGAATGTCCTTGAACACATTGCCTTTTTGAAGTAGTTCTAACATGGAAATCTTAGCTAGTGTGTTTCTCAATTAATCAACAATATCATATGATTTGTGTGGATCTTCCTATGTTAGTGGGTTGGGATTAGGATGGGAAGGAATGGGAGGGTGGTGAGGCTCCTGACTAGGTGGAGGAGGCATGGTGGTATGTTGAGTAATATCTATAACTACATTATCCACTATCCATAGAGGACTAGTAGTAGCTATGGGAGGAAAGAGGAGATTATAAATAGGTCAAGGTAGTGGAAGGATAAAGGGTGTCAATTGGTTTCTCTGGTGGTGGGTAGTGACCTAGGGAAGAGCAAAATGGACCATGCAACATGACTCAACACGTGATAGAGGCTCCAAGGGAGGTGATACAAAAGATATCTTAGCATGTTTAATAATAAATTTCTTAACATCATCCCATATTATGAAAAATAATCATGAAATGCAAAGAATAAAGCTTTGTATTAACATATGGTAAACTTCATCGTTCATGTACATGATAGGACCAATGATGGTCTCCTTATTTTTTGCAAGAAATGTAAGAAAAATTTATAAATAAGTGAGATCCATTTTTGAATTCTAATTTTTAGAATGTAAGGTGATATCTCAAAAGCAATAGGACCTAGTGAATGCAACTAGGGTTTTAAAAATGATTATTTTGAAAATTACTATAAAATTTTGAAATTTAAAGTGAGTTTTTGAGTTAGATATGCAGGTAAAAAATCAAAAATTTATTGGAAAATTTGTGATTTAAAGAGACCTAGAAGATGCAACTAGTGTTTTGAAAAATAAATGTTTTTGAAAATTACTATTGAATTTTGAAATTTGAAGTGAAATTTTGATTTTAATATGCTAGTAAAAAATCAAAAAATTATTGGAAAATTACTTGGAAAATATTGGGACCTAGTTTTGGCAACTAGGGTTTGAAAAAAAATTTATTTTAAAATTAATATGAAATTTTAAAATTTTAAGTTAATTTATGATTTTATTATGTAGGTAAAAAATAAAAAAAATATAGGAAAAGTCAGTAGGAAAATTTACCCTAGGATTTCTAGGGGTTTTATGTGTAATTGAAGTAAGTTGGCTTCAATAAATGATTTAACCTTTTTGGGAATATTGGTGTATTATTCTTAATTTAGTTAAAGGATCTAAGTAGTAAAATTAGTAAATAAATATGAAATAATTAATATATTTATTTTTGTAAATTATATTGTAATTTTGACCTTTATAAAAATAGTAATAACAGGGAGAAAATAAGATTTAGCTAAAAATTGACTAATACAACTAAGATAGGGTTTGAGATTCACTATGTAAGACTGGGACACTATCATAAAATTAGATTTAACCTTCATTTTATGATTGGATAGGAGCATAAAAAATGGATAGGAGTGGCACCAACACTATAGTCCACCTCTGCCACTATTGTCTGGGAGATCCGAGCTTTTTGGGTTTTATTTGCTATGTTTGTGTGACCTTGTCTGTGAAGTTTTGGCAACTAGAAGTCTACAGAGCTCATTTTAGAGTAGATTTTCTCTTCAAACCCTATATTAAATTATAATTTGACTAATTTTGATAAATAAGGTGGGGTTAGTGTATGTAAGATTCATTGAACGTGTATGTATACCCTTTGTGTGGGCATGCTGCCTACATACTAATACTTTGAAGAGGGATCAAGCCATATGTAGTTCTCCCACTTGATGTGCTTTATGCAATAGTGTGTATAAAGATGAAAAATGCTAAACTAGATGTTCTTTAGGTGGCTAAGGACTGGTGTAAATGTTTTGATAAGCTTGTAAGTGTATTGGTTGGCTATATATAGAGAATATGGAAGATTTCTTGAATAGTCTTACTTGTATTCTTGCTTGCTTAGTGATAATTTCCAACCCTTTCCAAATTATCTTAGAATGGGATTTTATAGGGATCTATTGGTCATGGGTTGAATGTACTTGCATTAGACCAATAAGGAGAAGGATGGGGAACTGGAAGAAACTGACAATTGGGGTCAAAAATAAATTTGGATAGGAGTATTGAAAGTGGACAGGAGTGGCACCAACATTGTAGTCCATGTGTGGAGTTATTATCCTAAGCTGACAGGGCCTAGGTAGATGGATTATTCATGGAAAGAGAAGTCTATCTAAGCTAGGATTAAGTTTGGAAGGATATGGATGATTTGGAATTAGTGAAAAGATGCCTATGAGGGTCATGAGAGTAAACAAGAAGGACCTATGGGTTGGGTGTCACAAGCCACACTAAAGTTACTAATTTTTGCATTTTATATGAATATAAATATACTAGGATAACTTGTATCAAAGTTGAAGTAATCATCCTAAAAAATTATGAAAGGATCACAAATGTAATCAAATTGATCTGCAAGGCATGTGTAATCAATGTTATAACAACTATGAATATATTCTTATTTTGAAGCTGAGTCAAACTAAAGGGACTTTGAATCCAATGTTAATACTAATGTTGATTCTAATTATAATGATAAATATGATATCAATTCAAAAATATAACCTAACTTCAATGATAATTATTTATCTAGTGTTGTGATAAAGATGCTATGTTGAACACTTGGTATTGGATGAGTAATGGCCTAGGATTTAACAATGGGATCTACAAAAGTAGGCTTAGCTAAGAAGGACTCCACCAATACTGGTTCATCAAAGTGATGCTTCTCAATAAAATGGAAATGGTCAATAAGCAACTCCATAGAGACTGGATTATCAAAGTGAGGCTCCTTAAAAATAGGGTAATGGTCAAAATTAAGATTTGTCTAAAGGTAGTTATAATCATTAGGGGGTGACTCAATAAAGAATAGATTGTCAAAGTGAGACTCCTGAACCAAAAGGAACGGGTCAAAGGGTTATTCAACACATGTTACCTTATCACAAATAGGTGTTTCAACAAAATCATCATATATTGGTTAGTTCTCTTGGCCTTGGCTTACACTTGGTTCTAAAATATCATATCTAAACACATATTGGTTTTTGAATGATGGCTCTTAGAGAGGTAATGATTATATTTGTTGTAGTTTGAAGGCTAGTTTGGATTTTATAAATTGGGGGAAAGTTGGTAATGGATGAATAATGATATGTGGTTTAGTAATGAGCTCTTTATAAATAGACTCATCAAATATGGGATAAACAAAGGCTGGTTGTGGGTCTGGGATGGTAATTGTGATCTATCTATTTACAATTGTGAAACATTGTTGGAATAATGATCTATCAGATTTAGAATGGCTTGAAATGGTAATTAATGAGAATTATGAAGCTTGGTTGCTGATGCAAGCTAAAGAAAGAGGGCTTTTAATGGTAATGAATGAGCACTATGGAGCTTGGTTACTAATGTAGGTTGAAGGATGAGGGCTTAGAATGGCAATAAATGGGCACTACAGAGCTTGGTTTCTAATTCAAGCCAAAGGATGAGGGCTTAGAATTGTAATGAATGGGAATTGCAAAGCTTGGTTTTTAACACAGGCCAAAGGAGGGTTAGTGGCATAGGCAAGGGATTGGGTATGATTATCATTGAAATGGGAAATTTCTTATTTTAATTGGCCCAAAGAAGGGTGATCATGACAGATGATAATCGATATGGCTAGGATTTGGAAATTAGCCCAAAGAGGGTGGTCTTGGTCTATGAAAAATGGTCTTTTTAGGTTTAGGTTTGAAAGTGGCATTGGTCTAGGAATAGGTACTCGGTCTATTGATGCAAATAATTTAAACTTGGCCTAGAATGGAGCACTTATCTAAAATCATTAATGATAAGCTTGGTCTCAAATGTATCTCCTAGGTCTAAGGTCTTGCACACAAATGGTCAAATAGATGGTAAGTTTGAATCTTAGTTTCAAGAAAGTGTTTCAAACAAATCTAATCTAGGTCTAAAATAGAAAAGGTGCTATGTTTTTGGAAATAAGGCACAAAGATAGACTTTTTAAAATGACTAAGTTTAAGAACTAAAAGGTAAATGCTAGGTCTTTGAAAAAAAGTCATGAAGGTAGACTTTTAAACAAACTTGGTCGAGGTAAAAATGACAAGGCAATTAATTTAACAATTTTAAACACTTGGACTCAAACTTGACCTTGGTAAAGATATTGGACCTTTACTAAAACTAATTAGGAAATTCAATCTCAAGTAAGCAAAATTAAACATGATGAGTAAAGAATTCAAGCCCAAGTGATAAGAAAGACTAAAATTTAAACTAACCATGGTTAAGGTTATACTTGAAAATAGATTTTTGACCTTAGTTATAAGAAATAAAATAGACATGAGGCACATGGAAAAGAGACATCCTCCTAAATCTAGGCAAAAATATCTTCAAAGCAAGTAAGGAATTAGTCCAAGTTACACAATTCAAAAGTAAAAGTTAAGAAACTAAGCCAAAATTAAGAAAGACATAGGTATAAACCACTAAATTTTGAATCTAAAATTCACAAGATAAAATTTGAACTTGTTTTAGAAGACTTAGGTCCTCAAATGGGTAACATTCTAGACCAAAATGGATGGCATAATGATACCAATTGTAGATGAAAAGGCATGCGTGGTTTAAAACTTAGTTTGACACACAACAAATGTTTTGAAATAATATGAGCAATGTAATGATGTTATCTCACTCAAAAGGTATGATAATGTTTTTATTTAAAAACTCTAAGGTAAAAAACTTGGGATGAAATGGGAAGCATAATGACACCTCTTTCAAATAAGTGACACACACACAAATATTTTTGAAATGTCTAAGGCAAAGTGTGTCATCAAATGGATGACATAACACTTCTTTAATCTAAAAGTGGTGTACAAACATGTGATTGGTTAATGACTTATTTTGATATGTTTTTGACAAACAAAACAATTTTGGACTCAAAATAATGCAAGTAAAATAAAAAGACACAAAAACACCTAAGTGTATCGTCCTATCCCTAAAAAATTGACAAGGTTGCTTCATATTATCAAATTTCATCGATATATTCCTTCTTGAGAGGAAATAATTTGTTAATCCCATAAATTTATATGCACATGAAAATTAGGGTTTTTTATGCCCCCTCTTCTCTCAATAATTCGTAAGGTAACATGGACCTTCAGGCTACACGCCCTACATTGATAATATTTCTATGATAAGTGGGTTTTATCTAAAAACTATAAGTTTCATGAATTTCAATTGGTCTCAAGTGTGGTTAACACTAGAGATATAATCATGTCATTTGGATCCAAGATAATTAGCTTTTTGTAAAATTTTATTATTATTTTTACAACCACTACATCCATCAGATTGATCAATATAGTGTAATGTATGAATTAGGCTTTTATTTCAATGTAGATATCACTAATGGTGTTAGTTTAACCACTAAAAATAGTATCCCAGTGAGTCACCCTCAATTTACATACCCCACCATGGAGTGGGTTTGAAATTATACTAGGAGATGAAATCCTAAGTCGAATCTTCCCATTAAGAACTTATGGGGAGGTGATGAATCCCATCCACAAGCCAAGTGCATAAAAATAATAAAAAAACTAGGACTTTAAGGGTCATTTTTAGGATCACCCAAGTTATAAAAACTTTGGAAGAGTATATACAATGTTACTTCTAGAATTGGAATAAGTGGTAAGGTAATGAACAAATATTTTTCGCTCACCTGAGTTACCTAAAGGGGATGGGAGGAGAGCATATGCACAAAGTTTAGTTTACAAGAAAATAAAACAAATAACAAACAAAAATAAAATATCTTAAGATCACTTAGTATAGGATTTGAGTATGTTTTAAAGTACTATGTGAAGTGTGAAATTAAATTTGGCCCCTTGGCTTTTTTTTTGGTATTTTCAAACTTTGAAAGATAAAATAAAAGTTGTTAGATTATTTTTAACACAAAATGTTATGTGAATGAAAATTTGGCCTTTGTAAAAACTCAAAAGTTGTTAGAAATGTTTTTAAGCACCAAAATAAATATGAAATTAGTTTATTATTACTTGAAAATCCTAAAAAATCTTGTTAGAATTTTTATTGGCTCAAGAAAGTAAAGGCAACTTGTAAAATCAAAGTTAAAAACAAAACCAAACATAAAAAAGGATAAAAAAATAGTAGTCAGTGTTTTGACCATAACTTCTAAAATATTCATAAGTTATTCAAAAAAAATTGGTAGGTTTTTCATAGGTAAAATTTGAACACATATGAAAAATTTAAGATAAAAAAAGTGAATACAAAAAAGTTATGAGCTTTGTATCAACTATTTTTTAGCAATAAAAAAATTTAGAAACAACAAAAAAAATAGTAAATAATTTACCTATAAATCCTAAGATATATATTATTTTTAATGAAATTTATAGAGGATGTTGATTTGAAATAAACACATATCCATACCAAAATTTAGATTAAAAAAATAATTTATCAAAAGATATGAGGACTGTACCAACTATTTTTTTTTTAAAATTTTCTAGAAGTAAATAATAACAAGAAATAATTAAGAGAAAGAGTGGGTTGCATGTCCCACCAGGAACTCCATTATGTGATGAATAGGAATAAAAGAGGGGAGATTAGTAAGGTGTTAGTATAAAATAAAATAAACTAAAAAACACTAATAAAATTTTAAACCTCTAGCCTAAACACTCAAAGAGCTAGTGAATAATACAAGTAATTAACAAATGAAAGCAAAACAAGAAAATTTACCTTCCACAAGAGAAAGTGTTGTATGTTGGAAATAAATTGATGTGTTTGGTTATGTGATCAATAATTATTTGGAAATAGATCTCTTTAAACCACATTTCATTTTCACCTTGGTAATGTTGAGTTTGGGTTTGGCTAGAATTGACTTAGAAAATGGACATGATAACACTATAAGAATGGAAGCTTTGCATGTATTTTTGCATGATAACTTTACACCAAGAAAGATTACTCTCTCAACAAATGAATATTATAACTTTGGATTAAGAGATTATTTAAATAATGGGTGAGGCATTGTATTTATATCCTTCCAAACTAACTCTAACTCAAGTATGGTTAGGTTTAGTTTAACCATGGTTAGGTTTGGGAAGGACAAGGCATTAATATTTTCAATTAATAGGCATGGATCACAAATCTAGATATTTTTAAAATATTTTGTGAGTGTTTGACAGCTCACAAAAGATGTTATCATGATGATGTCATCATTTCATATATTTGTGTGATGTCATGATTATGTCATCATTTTATATATTTGTATGATGTCATCAATCTAGATTTATAAATTTTTAAAAATATATATTCAAAAATTAATTAGCCATGGTATTTTTACCTATGAATTGAATTGGGTTTAACCAATTAAGCAATCCTAATCAAGTTAATTGCCATTTTTGGATTTTTGACAAGTTATCCCTCACACATGGTCTAAAAGATCAATTTTAAGGTTGTAACTTGACTAGAGATGAATTAGAGGAATATGATGATTGCATATAGTGAATTTACCTAGCTAGGGATACATTGATGTGGTTTAGAAGATGCACATGATATGTGCTGATGAATCAAAGCATTTCAATGATTTTTAGGATTACTTTACATTTTTTGTAAGAAGTCACTCCAGTGTCCATTTAGACATGGAAGTGTCTGAAAATGAGTGTTTAAATTTATTACACAATGTAATGTGTATGAGATAGTGACAATTACCAAAGGTAAAATGTATTTATATAATGAGGTGTGAAGGTGGACCGTTGTAACCAACAGGTCCAACCTCTCCCTGAGGAACCCAATGATAAAACATAATTAGTTTATTTACATGAGATTAACTCATATTAATAAATTAAATATATTTATTTAATTTATTAACCATTGTAATAATGTTAAGGGTAAATAACAATACTTAAGCATTATTTATTCCAATAAGTATTAGCATGTTCTGATGGATTTTCTAGGAACCCCTTCTAACAATTTCCTAGGCATAAAAATTTATTTGAGTAATGATGTAGACACATAAAAATGGACCAATATTTAAATAACATTATTTTAGGATAAGAGAGAGTATTTCCACTATCTAATTTCAATATGATGAATATCTAAATGTTTGTTTTTTCATTTTGACGTTACAAGGATGTCAACATTTAAGCATGTATGATATTGTAAGTAAATTTATAAATGTTGAAAATTTTATAGTTTAATGTATATTTTTCCAAGTGGGGAATGAAAATTTTGATGTTTCCTAGGCATAAAAAAATTATGACTCAATTTGAATTTTGTATGATTACGGCTCAAATTGCACCCATGAGCAACATTTCCACTCTCCATAAAAATTATTTCTTATCTTGTTATAGTCCTATACAACAATATGCTTAATATTATTGAAAATTTAATATCAAAACCACTTCATAATGTTTACCTATATTTAAATAAGGTAATTTCCAATTCTACTATTTCACTATAATAAATTTAAGAGAGACTCTAGATGGTTGATCCTTCATCAGGGTGCTATTCATGATTTCTTTGATCTATCAAGATACTAACTATGTATATTATATTAAAGTATATAAGGTGCACCCAAATAGCTGATCTTCGACTAGATTTAAGGCGAAGTCAATAATTAAGATTCTTCAAGGTTACCTTCACACTCTTAAGAAAAAGTGACAAAGTGTTCTATAATAGTTTATTTCTTAAAGTCTTGTTGCAATGAATTAAATATTATTTTTGCATATAAAAAAATTACAAGGTATTCAACTAGAGGACTAAACATATTTATTTTTAAGTTTGTAAATAAAACTAGTAGAATTGGTTTTCATAAAATATCAAAAAATTTATGTTCATAACAATAATTTTGACATTCATAATGTGGAAAGTTTGACAAAGGATTTATTGCCAATAGGATGAACATTTTTACATTCACTTTTTAATTTTGACATAAAATTGACAAATTTTTTAACATGTATTGCATTGTAAGTAGATTCATAAATGTCAAACTTCTGATGTTCATGCAACATTTTCCAAGCCAACCATCAAAATTTTGACATTTAATTACATCAATTGTTTTACTCAATTTAAATAATGCATCATTATGATTAAAATTAAAGACTTTCCTACAAATATTTATTGTCTTGGTGTAGTCCTATGCAACATCTATGCATAATCAATCCAGGAATGCCAAGGCTTTTGAGATACTTGTGGTATAACAATGATATTATGTGTTATGTGTCATCTTCACCAAAAACTTTAGGATCATTCTAATTACTTGTGGTCACACCACAAAGTAATAACTCATCTTTTTTAATTCCACACAACTCCGATAGTGTTAGTATTATTCTATACAACTACATAGTGGTGTTACAAAATGTTGACAAAACAATGAGTAGGGATAGTTACGAAGTGGTTGATCATCACTCATGTAATATTTCAATCAAAAATTCATCCTCTACACTTGTATATTACTATATTCTTTCATTATTTATAGTAGAGATAAAATAGGAAGTATAGTAGTGATTAGACATCCTATAACATGTATGACCTCTCAAATCATTATACAAAACTATTGAAAAATATAACCATACAAATTAAAATTATAAATAAGGTGTATATTTATATCTTATCCTCTTCTCTTATCTCATATAATTTTGGAATATATTTTATTCTTTATTATTTCATAAAATTTTTAATAGTAGGCCATTTAATCCATTAATTAGGGTTGTCCACCATCTCTCATGAGCCTCAAATAAGTGATATCATAGTATAAACACTTCACATAATATCCAAGTGGTATTAAAGCTTCTATATGAAATTATTCTCTATTTGTATGCCTAATAATACAAGGTCTAATTATAGGAAGTTAGGGATCAAAATTAATGACCCTTCATCATATTCCTTCACATTTTTATATGGTAGACAAATCAGTTTCAAAGACACTGACTTTAGAAAATGTTTTAAAAAATGATAAGAGGATGATTTGTAGAGGAAATAAGAATATTTAGAAGAAATACACACACATGAAAGAGCAAAAATCATTGATCATTTTAATCATTATTCACTTTGATCAATTTCTTAAGTGTTTATACTCCAAATAGGACTCCTTCAGAATGGCCTTTTAATGGTTAAGCTCCATACAAGGTATAATTAAATCTAGACATCTCTATGTTTGAAGAGAAAATATATATAGGTTCCCTATATAATTAGATTAATTTAATATATTAATATTATGCATTAAATCATATTTATGACACACAAAAGATAACATTTGCTCTTGTGAAAGTTTATTTATCTGTAAATAAATTTTGGGATAACTATTATTTTGCACACGAATATGGTGACTTAGAATCCTTTTTAGATGACTTGAGTGGTTTTGTATAAGTAATCAAAGATACTTATTAACTTACTTGAAACTATGATGGATGATACATATAATTTTCATAGTTATGTCAAGGTTGTGCTAGTAGATTTTCATGAATTTGTGACACATTTTGTTTTGAATTTTCATTTTTTTTTCAATCTTTGACGTAGGTTTGCATTACATTTTTTATATAACATAAAGTGTGTTAGGACTTGTCTAACATTAAATTTGGAAACCAAAAATACTCTAATTTTGAAAGTTTTGTTGTTAGTGATGCATGTTTCCTCATCAACATGGAATTTTATGTTCAACCCATTTTATTTATTTTTTGACCTAGTAAAAATGGATTTTTAACTATTTAATTTTGGTGTATTAAATAAAATCTATTTTTTTGCATTACAATTATTTAATGACACTGTAATTTGTATTAGGAAAATAAAACTTCATAGATAATATGGAAACCCTTAATAATGGATAAAGTTTGGGTCAATTTTAAATTCAAGAACCTAATTGGGATTATACAATGCAAATTCAGGGATCAATTGGCCCTAATTTCATCATTGATTGAACCAGTACTTGATTGGTTTAATCAAGGATGTATTTTGGGTATATTTAATCCATGTAAACTTAATTAGGACTATATAATGCAATTTGGGGCTCAATTGGCCTTAATTTCATCACTAATTGAATTATTTACTCATTTAGTTAAATCATGGATGCAATTCAGCCCAATTAGAACTTGATGAACCTAATTAAGAATATACAATGAAATTTGGGGCTCAAATGGCCTTACTTTCATCACTAATTGAACTGATTACTTAATTGGTTCAAGCAAAGATGAAGTTTGGGCCAATTTAAGCCCCATAAACCTAATTGGGACTATACAATAACATTTGAGACTCAATTAGGTCCATTTTAATTACTAATTGAATTAATTACTTGATTATTTCAATCATATGTTTAATTTGGGCTAATTTTATCCTCTTGAACCCAATTACGACTATATGATGTAATTTTGAGATTAATTGACCCTTTTTCCATTGATTAAACCAATTAATTGATTGGTTCAATCATGGATGTAATTTTACCTAATTTGAGCCCCATGAACCTAATTAGTACTATATGATGTCATTTGGAGCTCAATTAGCTTTAATTTCATCATTGATTGAAATAATTACTTAATTGGTTCAATCACAGACCCAATTTGGGCCATTTTGAGGCATGCAAACCTAACTAAAAATATAAGATGTGGTTTTAGACTAAATTGGCCTTAATTTAATCATTAATTGAATTAATTGCTAGGTTGGTTTAATCAATGTAGTTTGGGATAATTTATGCGTAATGAATCTAATTAGGCCTATATGATATGATTTTAGGCTCAATTAGCCATAATTTCATCATTAATTGAATCAATTACTTGATTGGTATAGTCAAGGATGTAATTTGGGCCAATTGAATCCCTATCAACATAATTAAGAGTATACAATGTAATTTGGGGCTCAATTATCCCTAGTTTCATTACACAATAAACCAATTACTCAATTAATTTAATTAAAGATACAATTTGGGCCAATTTGAGCCCCATGAACCTAATTAGGACTATACAATATGTTTTGGGGCTCAATTGACCCTAATTTCACCACTGATTAAACAAATTACTTGATTGGTTGAATCATAGACATAATTTTAAAACTAATTGGTATTATACGGTATGACTTGGGCTAATTTCATCATCAAATGAAGAAATTAATTGTTTTAGTTTAATAAAAGACATAATTTGGGCTAATTTTATCCATATGAACCTAATTTATACTATATGACATAATTTGGGGCTGAATTAGCCCCAATTCTATCACTGATTGAACCAATTACTTGATTGGTTCAATTAGGGATGCAATTTGGTCAATTTTGAGCCATGTGAACATAATTAAGACTTTACAATGTGACTTGAGGCTCACTTGGCCCCAATTCCATTATTGATTGAGTGAAGTATGTGTTGATTCAATTAGGGATGTATTTTGGGCCAATTTGAGCCCATGTGAACCTAATTGGGACTATATAATTCAATTTGGGGTTCAGTTAGCCCCAATTGCATCACTAGTTAAACCAATTACTTAATTATCTCAATTAAAAATGTATTTTGGGAAAATTTTATCTCTATAAAAATAATTGGGACTAAATGATGTGATTTGGGTACCAGTTGGCCCCAATTACTTGATTGATTCAATCACTGATCTAATTTTGGCTAATTTGATCCCTAAAAATATAATTAGGACTATAAGATGTTATTTGGGGCTCAATTAGCCCTAATTTCATTATTTATTAAACTAGTTACTTAATTAGTTTAATCAAGGATGTAGTTTGGTCCAATTTGAGCCCCATGATCTGTTGGGATTTAGGGTTGAATTGACCCCAATTTAACCATTGATTAAATAATTTACCAGATAAGTTTAATTAGGGATTAATTTGGGATAATTTAAGCCTCTTAGAGCTAATTGGGACTATAAAATGTGATATGGGTATTAATTAATCCCATTTTCTTAATTGATTAAACCATTTACTTAATTAGTTCAATCATGAATACATTTCAGCCAATTTGAGGTTGATGAAATTGATTGGGACTATACAATGTGATTTGGGGTTTAATTATCCCCAATTTCACCACCAATTAAAAAAATTACTCAATTATTTTAATAAAGGATGTAATTTGATCAATTTGAGCCCCATGAAATTAATTAGGATTATACAATATGATGTGGTGCTCAATTGGTTTGAATTTCATCATTGATTGAGCCAATTAATCAATTAGTTCAAATAAAGATATTATTCAGGTCAATTTGATCCTGATGACCCTAACTGGGATAATATGATGTGATTTGAGGTTCAATTGGTCATAATTTCATCATTGATTGAACCAATTACTTGATTAGTTAAATCAAGGATGTAGTTTTGATATATTTGAGTCTTATGAACCTAATTGGGACTATAACATGTGATTTAGGGCTCAATTAACTCCAATTTCATCATTGATTGAAAAAATTACTTAATTACTTTAATAAGGAATGTAATTTAGGCCAATTTAATCTATGTGAACCTAATTAGGAATATATGATGTGATTTTTGGAAAAATTAGCCCCACTTTCATCACTGATTGAACCAACTACTTGAATGGTTTAATCATAGACATATTTTAGACCCATTTGATCCTCATGAATCTAATTAGAGCTATATGATGTAATTTTGGGATCAAATAATTATTTGATTGGTTCAATCAAGGATGTAATTTGGATTAGTTTGAGTCCTATGAACTTAATAGGGACTATATGATGTGAATTTGGATTCAATTGGCCCCAACTTCATCACTAATTAAGCTAACTTGATTGGTTCAATCACTAACACAATTTAGGCCAATTTAGGTTGTGTGGACCTAATTTCAGCTATATAATGTGGTTGAGGGCTTAATTGGCTCCAATTCATCACTAATTAAACCAATTAATTGATTGAGACATTAAAAACTACCCCTTTATGTTGATATTTCATGTGATTAGGTACATTATAGGCTAATATCACAATAAAAAACTTAACTATTTATAACTGAGGTAATTGCAATTGGTTCTTGGCACTTTCATGTGTGATTGAGGTAATTCATGTCAAATTTAAGACTAAATAGGTGTGATTGGAGTAATTTATGCTGATTATATCTCATTTTCACCCAAATAAGTGTGAAATGAGTAATATAGGTTGATTTATTGACCTAAATACAACCAAGAACCCATTTTTGTTGAGATTTTCCCCATGTTGATCTTAATTTTTCACTCTCATCTAGATGGGGAATTTTTCAGTTAAAATAAGTAAAATAATAACCTAAACATATGAAATTATGATAAATGGTGCTTAATTATATGCACTTTTCCCTAAATCCACCTCATTTATATGCAAAAATTAGTTTTTATTAACCTCAATTTCCACCTAATTAAACCAATCAAGTAATTGGGTCAATAAGGTGTGTGATTTGGTCCACTAACTATATCACATCAAAACTATATTAGAAGATGAGGATACATTGAGGTTAGAATATTTCAACCTTGTAGAATATTTGAGGTCAAGGTTTTGATTCTCACAAAACTAATTTGAAGACCATAATTATGGGAAACTAAAATAAGGCATGGGGCATGGACATTTATTTTAATTTATCATGCTATAATTTTTAATAAATGAAGTTTAATTATGTACACATTTACATTTATTTTCAAAATTATATATTTTTTAAAATGAAATTTAATCTCATAATCATTTATCTTAATTTTTTATTTAACCCTCAAATATAGATTAGAGAACATAAGGTCAAAGGGTTAGATATAGTTTATGACACAAGGGTGGTAAACTATCTCTATAACAGGCTAATTAATTTTCAAACTAAGATAAATAATATTCTAAATTATATATTAAGATATGGTAAAAATAATAAGTAAATCCAATGATTGATATTAAAACAAATGGAAAATAATGGTACTCAACTATTTTTGATGATAATATAGATTTGGATATGGAAAATGAAGGAATCAAGCTGGAAGTAGATTTTAGATCAATCATTGGATTCTATAAATTTAACCTTTATGACCTTAAACACTTGTATCAACTTTGGATGGTTGCATCGACACTTATGTATAACTTGAATTTAGGTGTATAATATGGAATTATTTAAAGATATAGATGCAACCACCTAGAATATTCTAGGTTTTTTTTCATCTTTACTTTGGGGTTCTTAAATCTAGATAATGGGTTGTCACTCCTTGTCAAATAGTAAAACCTTACTTTTTCATCTTCATAGTGGTTATGGAAAAATGGGTTAGTCAAATTATGGTGTTGATATAACCCAAAAAATCCCTATATTATTGGGTTATACATACATATCCATTAATCTAAAGAGGACCTCAAACTCATGTAGTTGTCCTTTAGTGTGATCTTGTGGGTGTATAATGATGCAATGTGTCATAACCAAGTACATCGAGTGACCTAGCTTATAACTTGGAAAATATGGCTCATGGGATGTTCCTTTAGTATTTATGACCTGTATATGTGTTATCCCTATGACTAATATGGAAATAGGATAAAATAGGGAAGCTTTACTCACTTGAATGCTTGATTGAATACTTTTGGTATTTTTCCTTGTGAGTTTCTAGGTCTGTGCTAGGTGAGAAATGAATGAGGATTGATAATTAATATATACCAATATTTTTGGAGAATATATCACATTAAATCACTTAATATAACCATATGTATATTTTTCATTGGAAAATTGGATGACTTTAGGGTACTGAACATTTGCATTGGGGTAAGACACTTGAATCGATATAGGTGTCTAACTAGGATGCAAGTGTTTAGGTAGATAGAAAACATGTATAGGTCTAGAACTTATATTAATAGAAGATAAAAATATTTATAACATTATAATAATTATAAAAGGTTTGAGTCACATAAATAGTATTGGTCAAACTAAGATATAAGCAATTTAGCACATAGAGATAGTGTATGTGATCCTTTTGGTAATTAGCAAGGTCTAGAAGCCAAAAGTACATCCATGATATGTATTTTATAAGTTTAAAAAAATGAGGTTATATGTAATTCAAAAATTGTTTCTATATTACCCCATTTAATCTATTAATGAAATTTATAGTTTAAAAGAAATTAAATACATACTTGGGTGTGTATAACACACCTTACCTTTGCGTGAGTCTAACTCGTGTTTTACTAGTGATTGACTTGCAACAAATAACATGTTATAATATATAATTAGTGAATATAATATGAAATAAAAATAATTTAAATTATTGAAATTCAAAGAGAGTAAGGTTTAGGAGTACACCTGTATATTGATGTAACTGCGTTACCTTTTGGAAATTTGATTTGAAAAGATATATCTTTATGAATCATTATAATTGAGATTAGGACAAAATATAAATCTATAAAGTGAATATATATAAAATATTAGAGAAAAAAATTACCCCCAACATTGGAAAGAATGTTATTTTCCACCCAATAGTTGAGATTAGCTCAATTGTGAAGCCAATCATACTTATAACCTAGTGAGCATGAGTGAACCGAGTCAACTCACACTATAAATATGACGAGATTAGATGATGTAATCAAGTCCAACCTATAAAATTTTCAATATTGAGTGATTTAATCACCTCAATCATACTAAAAAGTGAATCAAATTCTACATTATATTTGCTTAATACAATCCATAATACTCCAACCTAACAAGCTAAAGTTTGTACAAGTGTTTGAAATATGAAAGCTGATTTGATTTTGTAATTTAGATATCATTTGAATAACATATGCACCTTATGTATGTCTCATAATAAAACCTATGTATAAAAATGGTATCAATGTATATAATTTTTCCATAAATGTGTATCTAAATCATATAACTGTGAATTTGGGCCAATTTAAAAACTGTGAAAATGTGGAGGACATGTTTTCAAAGTATGCCCCCACTGAAATATAAAACTAAAAACTAGTGTTACAAGTGTGGAGAAAATGTTTACAAAACCTCACCCCACTATATATATGAAATTGAAAATTGGTGTGTGGAGAACATGTTTCCAAAACATTCACCCACTTTATATCTAAAACTAAAAAATGGTGTCAGTGTGGAGAACATGTTTCCAAAACATGACCCCACTATATATCTAAAACTAACAATTGGTGTGTGGAGAAAATGTTTCCAAAATATGTCCCCATTGTATATCTAAAACTAAAATGTATGTGTGAAAACATGTTTCCAAAACATGTCCCCACTACAATCTAAATCTATGAGGAATGTATAAGCCATGCCTCTATGGCGTGCCCCCACTAATATGCCCCCCTTTTGAGATTAGGGTAAGTAGAAACTAGTAGTTACCTTACCTAAAAAGGATAAGATAACCATGTAAATTGTGAATGTATCATGTAGCATATGAGAGAAACATGTCTAGGAATATATATCATTGCAAAATGAAAAATGTGATCACATTAAGTCCTAATATGCATACTATAAATCATGGCAACATCTAGATATTAATAATACAAGATCAAAAATAAATAAACCACATATACAAGAGAAATAAAAATATAATGGCCTGAAGAGACCACAAATAAGGGGTATGTTCAAATGTCACATAATCAAAGGGACATGATTTAGTCAAATATCCAAAAAAGCAAGCATGACATATTCAAATGTCCGTACAATAAGTAATGACATATTCACATGTCAAAGAGAAAATGAAGGCATGGGAGATGAAAAAAATGGAACATATTAAAATTATGCACAAACAAGACATGACCCTCAAGGAAGTGCACAAAGGAAAAGTATGGAACATAAGAAAATGGCATAAATATATCATATTAGTCCCTAGATATCTGTGTTGGAAAAAAATGTTAAGTACATAATATATAAAGCACACTATGAAATATATAAGCATGGATAAAGGCATGTGTAAGTTTATAATCTCAAACATGATAATAGATAATGATCATATAATGATATAAAATGGATGTATCATGATCAAATAAGAAGATTCCCCCAAAGTCCACATGACATGAGTACAGGGAAGGTCAAACATCCGAAAATGCAAAGATCATGTATCTGTGTATGCCTATATCATAATCAAAATATTCATGAAACACACATGCATATAGAAATAAATGATATGATATCTAACAACATGGATCCAACAATATGGACATGAAGGATCTAATAAAACATGTAAATGTTGAAAATAGTTTTGGATTTTTGAATTTTTTGGTTTTTTTGGAATATTTGACATGAAAGGACTATCCTATGATCTCAAGATGAGAATGAGGATCTAAGAGGAGTGGCAAATGCATAACATATATTGAACCAAATGAGCCATACGTGTGCATAATATAATCATAAAAGGTATCATGTTATTATAACAAGGGCATGTAATGACTAATATACTATGCCTCTTTCTCTCTAGTGATTCTAGATTTAACAAAAAAATTATTCCAAGATGCCTTTGGTTTCTCTTTTATAATATGTTCTATGTCCTTTGTATTTAATGATATGCCATTAATTATATCTGTGTATGGTATTTAAAGATATATTTCTTTTTTTGGAAAAGGATGTAAGCTTGCCTTGATGATAAAATGATATGTAACTATTATTTCTATCAATCATTGCTCCTATTAAGTGTAACCATGATTTACAAGCACAATATTATAAGCATTTGGATTATTAATAACCTAAAAAGTAACATAACACTATTTTTAAGAAAATAAAACTCTTAACTGAATTGATCCCATACTTTTTAGAATTACATTAGTTCATCCACATGTAAAAACTTATTTTAAAGAGAGTTAAGGAATGACATAGAACAAAAAATTGTATCTTGACAGTCCATAACCTTGATATATGTAAATTTCTTGCCTTCTACATGAGCAATGATAGTAAAAGGATCTTGATATGAGGAAAGGCTTGTGATTATCTCCATTGTAACTAGAGTTGTAACTTTATCTCTAGATTTGACTTTTGAATCTTTTTTTGCTATAGGTTTTTCATTTGTAATTTTTTGTGTTCATAATTATCCTTTGGTACTCATATTTATTGTTTTGGAACTTGTGATTTAGGAGAGAAGCTCATAATGTGAGTGGTTTTTTGGTTGATGTATCAATGATATTATCATCAATACCTTTGTGAATTTGTATTTTGATCTTTAATGTTAAAAAAACAATCTGTATGATGCCTATGCATTCTATGATAATTACAATAGTACTTAAATCTCATTATAAGATATAGAGGAGGAATTTTAATCACTTTGTTTAAAATCATATCTCTTAGGGTTTCACTTGGATTGTTATTATCTTTTAGTATAATATTTTAATCACTTTTTTGAGATGTATTTTTTTGTAGCTTTTTATTTGGATAGGAAACCTTTTTTGGCACAACATTGGTAGATGAGGAAGATGCAAACACATGATTGACACTACCCTGTGTTGAATTCTATGTTATAGGTACAAGCCACTGAGAGGGGGGGGTGAATTAGTGGTGAAAAAAAATATAATTCAATTTCCAAAACCTTAAAATACTTAAGAAATCAATACAATCATTCATAAAGCATACATATCATTCATAGTAGTGAACAAGAAGGATAAAGCAAGATCACATACACAACACAAGACTTACGTGGGAAAACCTCTTGGGGAATAAAACCCACTATAAATCCTAAAAAAAATTGGACTACCTATCCTATAAATGATTAAAAATTAGATATTTTTCAATTTTTTTAACCCAAAACCTTGATCAAGTACTCCTGACCAAAGGCATTTAGTGAAACACCTATTTCACAAGGAACAACTGCCCCTAAAGAAGATTGAGTCCTTTAGACCCTCCTTTGAAAATGAAAAATTCCACCTTAGAACTAATGCATTAAACACCTAATTATGTATATATAATTTTATAACCCCTACACAAACTCCCTCTCTATCTTATACATGCCTCTCACATAGGCATGCCATAATCTTTCTCCTTCTTGACTCAAACTATCCTCATATGCACACACAGACCTATTAGCATATCCTAAAACTACAAGAGAAATATTATGACATTATAAATATGAAATATAGATCATACACATAGTCAAAAAACTATTCTGATCATCAACTCATCCAATAGGCACACTACCTATCCTCTCTTCTTCACTTCAACTCTCACTCTACACCAGCCTTTCTCAAGTCTAGAAACCATCACATTTGGTTTCACTATTTATAGAGAATTAATGAATTATCAAGTCCAAAATATTCCTTTTTAGACACAACACATGTCTTCACCCTTAAATCATATTACATGGGTCACACTTAAGCACAACTCTCTTTCAAATAAGCCTAAGTTACCTTTTTAGGTCCTATGATGACCCATTCACCTTTTTGACACTTCTCCAAGAAAACTAGGAACAAATAAACACTTTATAAATGTACCCATGACACATGATCTATATGTCTATTTTAAGTGAAAACATCCATCATATCACTCTTCTGCTAACCTCTAATTAACTCAAACATCTCTCTATACACATAGTCATTATGAATGAAAATAAAGTCAACTTTTAACCCTTTATTAATATTGTATATGATTGGTAAAATATTCATAATGCATATAAATTGTCCTCATGGAGTCTAAAACATAATAAAATAGCTATTTCACCTTCAAACATCAAGATACCAATAAGTAAACTCAAATACCCTTCTTGGGTTACTTGTAAAATATGCACAAGCACACAATCAACTTTGAACCTCAATATCTTTAACTGTACACACTTTTAGATCTCAAATCTATATTATTAGATGAAACTTAGAGTCTTATACAAATTTTATTTTTACATCAAGAGAAAATTATACATATATCTAAATATATAACATAAAAACTAAGCACTAGTTTTTCCTTCCCAAATTTGAATATTTAAATCCAAACGATCACGATTAAACTTTGAACACCATGCTATTATCTTGTGTCCTAGATACTTAGATAAATCATGCACCATTGATATTTTTTGAAATTTAACTCATAGTTCACCACTACACAAATGTTAAACTTAGTACAATTAACCTCATCTCATGAAATCTTGACCACATATGCACCGTCGATCCCCTATACGTAGCTCGGTTTTTATCTATGTTAAACATTAGACACCTTGAAATCATCTCACTTAATATGCACCATACACACACACACACACACACACACACAAAAACATCCACTCATAATTTGATCTTATAATAATATTTATCTTTAACTCTACTCAATGTTAAACTTCAAGCACTTGTCCTCATCTTGCTGCTCCTTGACACCTTGGAACAAATATGCTCTATTGATCCTTTTATAAGGAGCTTGATATTTAAATTCATTAACCAACAAACACTTTAACTAATTCAAATCAACACATACAATATATATTGATCTGTATGATCACTTTTTAACCATTGTATCTTCATTTGGTCTTGATCTTTATCTCTTGCAAAATCGATTATGGAAACCATTGCAATCTACCTGGAAGACCAACTTTGGACCTTAATAAATTTTTTTATTGGTAGATACATGATCTAAAATTTGGACCATATGATATTATAAAATATTAGAATCCAACCATATACCAATATTATCCTAAAGCCAATATGTGTGTAATATATAATTCCATTAATAGACTCACTCAATTTTTTTTGCCACATAGCCAACTATGTCAAGAACTGTTTGGAAGGCCAACTTTGCACATGCATATCTTTTGATGCGCTTTATTGCATGATCTAAAATTTAGTAAAAATAAACTAAAAATAAAAATAAACAAACCCATATTATCAAATCATTATAAAACTAACATACATGTGAAATATGACTACATCAAAATGCTCACTCAATTTTCTTACCACATTACAAATTTGGCTATGGGAAAACACTGTCAAACTACCTGGGAACTCAAATTTACACTTGCATATATTTTATCATGCTTAATCACACGACCTAAAATTTAATGCATATAAAATAAGGACTAATTTGATCATAAACATATGACCAACTACCTTAAATCATCAACATGTGGTAATTATGACATCATCAAACTGCTACTTATATTTTCTACCATTGGACCCAAAATGTCTAAATGAAAACTATGGACTACTAGATGAATTCCACTTATGAACACAAGATATATTATAGCTATTAACCTATGAAATGACCCATTACACATGATCAAATCAACATACTCATCCTTGAACATATCTAACCATGCCAGAACTGAAGATCAACCAAGCCTCCTTCAAGCATACTAGGACAAACACATTGCACACTTTGTCATTATCAATATAATTCATCAAATAAATTGGAAACCTCTATGACATAATTTAAAAATATCTAAAAATATCTTCCTTTGTCATTTATGTCAACACCCATCATAAAACAATAGACAACTCACCTTCCTTCTCTCTCTTCAAGCACTCTTAAAATAGGAACTTTCTCCCCCTTTGACATAATGAAAAAGTGTGAAAAATTTGATACTAAGGACCTAAAAAGACTAACAATAGGATAAGACCATATTTTAAAGATAGTAAAAACTCTCTCTTACCTTGAGCCTACCTTTTCTTGCCTTGATAACTTCCTCTTGTTCAATGCCAATACTCTCTTCAACCAAGCACTACAACCAATGAAGAAAGAACACATAAAAAATACTAAAATATGATGAAACTCACCAAGAAACATCTTATAGGGACTCCCCCTAATATTTATGAGCCATTACGTCATTTTAGAATCTTTATATCTTTATACACCATGAAGAACCACTATACATGCTTACTAGCCTTCTCTCTCAAACTACCTCAAAGACCACCAATAGAGCTTCATTCCACTCGCCAAATAGGAAACATACACTAAACCAACCTACAAAATAACCTTTAAATACTCATGCCTTTCCCTTTTGGATAAATTGAATGAAAAAAACTCTTCTTCTTACTAGACATGTTTAGTCTTCTTGTAGCCCTACTTAGAACTTGCAGAGCCCATTAATTTTAGTAGACACACCATCAAGACCTAAAAATTCATATGAAGATAAATACCATATTTCCCCTCAATCATACCAATTTTCAACACCTAGATAAACCTATACAATGTACTTCATTCACAAACCAACTTCTCAATTAGGCCTCCATCTTGATAAAAATATGAATAATTTTAAAATCACAAACCTAAAAATATCTATGAATCTTTATTTGACAACCCATTTGTCCCATTTAGTTTATTAAGAAACCTTAGACCTCAAATCATAAGGCATACCACTTTTTAAGCATAGCCCAAAACCCTAAGAACTCAAAAGAAACAAGGTCAACAAACATCCCTTTGGTCAACACACACCTCTAAAACTTCTTACACACCTGGAGAAACCCATCACACACTTCTAAAACAAGATATGAGATTCCATACCTTTGGGAACCCATACATCCTATAACCCATTTTAGGCCTATTTGCCATTAAGCCAAAACTGAGAAAATTGAGAGTACTTAAAAATACCCAATTTAACTTCAACATACCTTCAAACCACAAAAACACCTGTATCACATCACAAAAAAGTGAATAGACCTTTATAATCACCAAACTCTTCTTGACATTTCATCAATCTCATTATGCTACCTAGAAACACCCATTCTAACCCTATACTATAGCTCCTTCACAAACCTCTAGAACAAGCTCATGAACTTGTTGCTCCCTCTTAACCAATAACATTCTAAGATTAGCACAATTCTCTATGTAGATTGAAATTATGATCTTGAGCACACAAACTTTCTTTTCCATAAGAAATATGTCTCCTAAGAAGCACAGGTAGAGACACCCTACTTCATAATTTCTTAGAACAATATGAAACTGAGAGTTGTCCACAACTCCTCATATTCCTTCTCCTTCTTCATTATCTAATACTTGTAGTTCTTCTTATTATTATTAGTATTAAGAGAAGCAACATGCTCAACCACTCCAATATATCTTCTTTTCTTCTAATATTGAATTGACAATACATGGAGACAACAAAGATTCATGACATACCTTTTCATTTGAAAAATCTTCCTTGTAGTTCAGAACCTCATCACTAGGCACTAAAAATTGATGTTATTTGTATGAAAATTTATTAGAAATAATAGGGTGTTCACTTGGTTCCATACTCACCTCAAAGCTAGCCTCAACCAACACCTTGGTCTTCTCTTTAAGTTTGGTCTCTTCATTCACAACATGAGTAGACAATGAGAGCCCTTGACACTCTTCAACTTCTATACTATTCTCCACCATATTTGTTGATGCTTGGATTTTCACCCTTGATGAGATGGTCAATTCTCCTCATCCAAGTGGTAAAATGGAATCATCTCTCTTGCTATGGGTGGAAATTTTATTGAGATGAATCTATAGATTAGGGGCTAGCTCCCCTTGATACACTTTTAAAAACTCTCTCTAATCTATCAAGTTTGAATGAAAAGGGTAAAGAAAACAACTAAGAAAATAAAATGGTGATGCACCAATGAATAATGTCTTCCCAATTTGACTAAAAATACACTACTTAAAGACCAACAAAGCTTCTTTCACACAATACTCACAACTCTTTGTGCATTGTCACATCAATGTTTCACATGTTAGATTTAAGAAGGCACTTGACATCCAGGAGAGCAATAGACAATTACAAGAAGGAATATAGTCTTAAACCACTTATAAAATGTCTATACACTTAAGAAGGAATACTAACAAGGAAATGTAACAATACTCTTTCTATACATTTGGTAGGTAATTGACAATAAAAAGTGTTGATAATTTTGACCTCACAGGTCAAATTGTCACCCTTATCATTCTAAACTTTGCATAAGCATGCTTCTTTATCCAAATGTCAGGAATTGGGCTTCTTTTAGGAAAGTTTATCTCAAAGTTCTGAGGGATCATTTCAAATTGGCCAAAGGTTTCTTTTACTTTGGAAAAGTCAATTTCAAAGGTTTGGGAAAGTTTATTTTACCAATGTCAGAGGGTCCTTTACAAGTTTCCCAAAGGGTTCTTTCCCTTCGAGAAGGTTATTTAAAAAATATTGAAGGGCAATTGATGAAGTTTTGATGGATTTTATTTTGATTGAAAGGTTCATTTACAAAATTTTGAAGGGTTCATGCCCTTGAAAAAAGGGCATTTTTAAAGATAAAGTAGACCATTTCATTTTATCAAGGGGACATTTGAGAAGGGCTTGACAGTTTTTCTAAAGGGCTTTGCAAGTGGACCGAGACAAATTTTCCAAAAGGAACACCTCTGAAGGGTAACTTCAAAAATTCTAAAGGATAATTTTGGAAATCTTGAAGGGTAGTTTTCATAGGAAAGAATTCTTTCAAACTTTTTGTCTGAAGGAAGTTTACAAAGGAAAAGGGATTTGGACAAATTATCTATGAGAAAGGGACCTTTACAATTTTTTTGAAGGGTTACTTTACCTTCAAAAAAGGATCAAGAACAAAAATATTGAAGGGTATCTTCCCTTCAAGAAAGTTCAAAACAAAAAAATACAAAGGGTTATTAGCCCTTCAAAAAAGTCCATTACAATAATGCCAAAGGGTATTTTTAGAAGTGCTGAAGGGACATTTTAAAAGCCCAAAGGGAAATTTGGAAAGGAAGCCTAAAATAATTCCTTCAAATAATTTGTCCAAAGGAAATGAATAAGAGGAAAGTTACTGACAAAAATTCTGAAGGAATTCCTTTGGACAAATTATCCAAAAGAATTCCTTTGAAAGACTTACTAGCAGATAGTACATTACAAAATCCCAAAGAGAAAACTCCAAAGTGAAAAGACAAATACATGTAGAAGAAAAATCCACAGAAAAGACACAAACAAATTCCATAGGAAGGAATACATGTAGAATACGAAGAGCTAAGAATGGAAGGTAGAGAGTTATCAAGGAGTTCAATTTGAATGCACCTCTCATCGTCCATGCAAGCAAATGCTATTTATAGTTGATTGGTCAAAGCTTAAATTGACTAGTTGTTGAAAATAGGCTTATCCCCTAGTCATCTCATGCATTCATAAATCCAACTCAACTTCAAGATTAATCAACATGTAGTGGCTTTCCATGCAAGAGTTTGACTATTCAAACTTAGGTCCACCTCATCCCTTCTATGCCAACATGGACTTTCATGCATGTGCCCTTGTTTATCTTGTTAAAGGATTTCAACATTCTATCAATTCAAGTGGAGTTCTAAATTTAGTTTTGGCATTGATTTCATGCCAAGGAAAGCTTTTAGATGTTCTAATAGATCAAGAGGCGTTCTATAGTTGGAGATTGGTGTAGCATCATGCATGTTGAAATTTTTGATTGAAGCTTAGGCCCACCATCCATTTTCAATGCCAAAGAGCTTTCATTCAAGGCATAAGACAAAAATAAATTTTATTTTAAGGCTAAAATAACACAAGTTAGACTGAGTTGAACTCTTCTTCTATTTTCAGTGCCAATCTCTGGGTTGTTGTATACTTTTCTATAGAAGTTGGCTTTTAGCCTTGAATTGTATCCCTCTTTTGGCAAGACAAAAAAATTTACCAAATATTGAGTTATGACATTTTTTAGATTAATAGGATTGTTTTCAATTTATAGCTACTGGTATAGTGTATTTATGTCAGTGATTTGCTCATGTGATATAATTTTTCTTCCTTGACAAGTCTTGATTCTTACCTAGTTACTAGCTGATTAGATTATGTAGGTCATATTTTATGTTTGATGTGTTTTGGATGAAGTTATAGTGGAAGCAAGTGGGTTGTTAGTGCCTTAAATCAAGCCTATTCCATTATTTCCCTCAAGATTTAATTAACAAATAAAACCTTTTCATGAAATACTTATGCATAGTGGTTAATTAGAGTTAAAGGTTTAACCCTTTTATCATCTAGATCAATGTTTTTTAGGAGCTCAAATTGAGTGGATAAAATCAAAATTTAGGTGTATCACCATAATTAGATAGGATTTTCCTTCAAGTTTCCTTTTCCCTTTTCCCAAGTAGTTTGTAGTGTAGAGTAAGATCATAATTGATACACCAAAGGGAGCTAGCCCTTAAAATCTAGAGATTCAATCCACTTAGTAGGTCACCCATAACCTAGAATTGTTTCCATGTTTCAACAAATTGTGAAGGCCTAGAACTACCTTCACAAGGGTGTGAGTCTAATTGACAACAATTTTTGGCAAGCCTAGTGGGACACATTGGATCTGGTCTTGATGAAATTGTAGTTGTAGTAGTGTTCTTTAAGAAGTATTTGGTGATTCCAAGTTTAAGCAGTTGCTTCTGATAATCCAGTAATAATTTACATGTAAGTCTATTTTTATTACATTATCATGAATGATTTTTGATGGCTATGTATAAAGAGAATTCCTATGCTATGTTTCCTTATCATCCCAATGATGGATCATACCAGCCTTTCCATGATACCTATGATCCTTTTTATGAGCCTAATCAAACTTATCAAGAGTATTATCAAAGCTATGTTGAGCCTTATCAAGTTTCTCATGATCCTTATTATCAAGAGCATGACTCTTACCTTCCTTGTGAGCCATATCGTTCTCAAGATCAGTTTTTACCTTTCCCATATGGATATGATGTTACATATGAGTAGTCTTGTCTTTAAGAAAGAAAGAATGAAATAGAGCTTAGAATATTAGCATATACAAGAAAATTTTGTTCTAAATCTCATTATGAAGAAGTGAATGGTCTATTCTAAAATGTGTCCAATGATACAAAAGAGATAAATGGGATGTGTATTTTTGTATTAGAGAAGATGGAGGCTTGGGAGAAAATTGGGTTGAGCCAATTGTCTACAAAGGGTTCTTGTATTCCTTATTCTCATGCCTAGTGTGTGCCGAGGGAGATTCCTAGTTAGAGTCAAGATCCTATTCAAGAGAATATTCATGAGGTTAAGGATTCTTATAGTCCCCTTTATTCACCACTCATCTCTCAAGCACAAGTTGTCCATGAGGACAAGGAGATTTTAGACTTTGATGAGGTAATGGCCAAGTGGAAGGAATAAAATACATAGGTATTTAAGATTTTCTCTTTCCCTCATCTCCAAAACTCCCTAGATAATTATATTGTTCTATAGATTCCAAAATCTGATCATGATCAACCTCCCATGCTTCATTCTCCCTCTCAAATAAGTTAATTTCATCACCCTCCCACCATCTCCCTTCTTTAGGAGGAGCCTTTTCTCTGGAAGATTGAAAAAGAGTTTATAGTTATAGGTCAAGTTCTTATAGAGCGTGTAGAGGATGCTTCCAGTGTGTTTGAGGAAGAATTTCCTATTAATACTTCACTTAAGGTTGTAGTTGAGAATCCAATTATAGTTAAGAATGAGAAGGTTGATCTTGATGTGGAGGAATTCCAAGAGGAGCTAGTATAAATTGAAGTCATAAATGAGTTATAGGTATATCCTATTTAGAAGGATCTAGATATATTTTAAATTTATTCTATTCAAATAGATCAAAATGAGGAATACAAATATGATTGGTATCTATTCTTTGAATCTCTATGAGATATTGAAGAACTTTGTATGGATATGTTGTCTATTGAATAGCGTGTTTATGAGAAATTTGATCAAGAATCACCTATTCAAGATCATAATACTGATTGGTTTGCCTATTCAAAGCTCATTAAAGAGATGGATGAACTTGCAATAGTTGATAATAAGGATGAGGTCACTCAAGGACAATCATAAATGAGATATCACTTAACAAGGTGATAGATGACAAGAAATATGAAAAAGATTAGGAAGTACTTTATGAGTTTGTCTTTATTGGTGATTGGTTTTTTGTTAATGACTCATTTGAGAAGATGATAATACAGTTGGTAGATAAGAAAAATTCCTTATCAAAGGTTATGATTAATAAACATCCTACCTTGCAACTTATAGCATCTCTTGGAGTGACTGAGTTTATGAATTTCCCTTTTGATCTAGGTGGATCATGATTTGTCATGGTTAACTAGGTTCTTTGTTAGTTTATTTTCCTTCAAGTACTATTCAAGTGCATTAGTTTAGTCTATTTTGTCCCAAATAAGTGCTTGTTTGCACATTTGATTTTTAGTTAATTTTCCCTGCTTTGTGTGTTCCCCTTCTTGTTTTGAAGGATGAAGGTTATCTCATGCCAAAAGAGAGTTTGAAATCATGGATTAGATCTATCATTTATTTTTGAAATCAAATATCATGTATATGGCTAGGTTTTTAAGCATAAAAGGCATGCTTCCTAGTTGGGTCACCAAAATGTTGACAATTTTGACCTCATAGGTCAAATTGTCACCCTTATCATTCTAAACTTTGCATAAGCATGATTATTTATCCAAATGTTAGGAATTGGGCTTCTTTTAGGAAAGTTCATCTCGAATTTCTAAGGGATCATTTTGAATTGGCCAAAGGTTTTTTTTACTTCAAAAAATTTAGTTTCAAAGGTTTGGGAAAGTCCATTTTACCAATGCTAAAGGGTCCTTTACTCATTTCTTGAAGGGTTCTTTCCCTTAGAGAAGGTTTTTCACAAAAATCCTGAAGGGTAATTGATGAAGTTCCAAGAGATTTTATTTTGGCGAAAAGGTCCATTTGTAGCATTCCAAAGGGTTCCTTCCCTTCAAAAAATGGCATTTTCAGAGATAAAGTGGACCATTTCATTTTGTCAAGGGGAGATTTTGAAAGGGATTGATTGTTTTTTCGAAGGGTTTTACAAGTGTACCAAGACAAATTTTTTGAAAGGGACAATTGCATCTCTAAAGGGTAACTTCAAAAATTTTGAAGGATAGTTTTAGAAAGCCCAAAGCGCAGTTTGCATAGGAAAGAATTCCTTCAGACTTTTTGTTTGAAGGAAGTTTACAAAGGAAAAGGGCTTCAGACAAATTATCCATGAGAAAGGGACCTTTAAATTTTTTTGAAGGGTTAATTTACCTTTAGAAAAGGATCAAGAACAAAAATCCTGAAGGGCATCTACCCTTTGGGAAAGTTCAAAACAAAAAAAATTGAAGGGTTATTAGACCTTTGAAAAATTCCATTACAATAATGCCAAAGGGTCTTTTAAAAATTCCTAAAGGGAAAGTCTAAAAAACCAAAGAGTAATTTGGAAAGGAATCCCAAAATAATTCCTTCAGATAATTTTTTTGAAGGAAATGAACAAGAGGAAAATACCGAAAGAAACGAAATGAACAAGAGGAAAGTTGTGGAAAAAAAGTCCAAAGGAATTCCTTTAGACAAATTGTCTGAAAGAATTCCTTCAGAAGACTTACTAGCAGAGATTTCATTAAAAAATCCCAAAGAGAAAACTCCAAAGTAAATATACAAATACATGTAGAGTAAAAATTTATGGGAAAGACACAAACAAATTCCATAGGAAGGAACACATGCATAATATGAAGAGATAAGAATAGAAGGTAGAGAGTTAACAAGGATTTCAATTTGAATGCACCTCTCATCATCCATGTAAGTAAAGGCTACTTAAAATTGATTGGTCAAAGCTTCAATTGACTAGTTGTTGAAAATAGGCTTATCTACTAGTCATCCCATGCATTAAACAATCCAATTTAGCTTCAAGATTAATCAATAGGTAGTGGATTTACATGCAAGAGTTTAACTGGTTAAACTTAGGTCCACCTCATCCCTTCTACACCAACATGGACTTTCATGCATGTGCCCTTGTTTATCTTGTTAAAGGCTTTCAACATTCCAGTAGTTCATTCACAGTTTTAATTTCAGTTTTGGCATTGATTTCATGAAAACGAAAGCTTTTAAACATTCCAACAACTCAAGAGGAGTTTTATAGTTGGAGATTAGTGTACCATCATACATGTTAAAATTTTTGATTCAAGCTTAGGCCCACCATCCATTTTTAATGCCAAAGAGATTTCATGAAAGGCATAAGACAAAAATAGATTTTATTTGAAGGCTAAAATAACACAAGTTAGACTGAGTTGAACTCTTCTTCTATTTTCAGTGCCAATCTCTTAGCTGTTGTATACTTTTGTATATAAGTTGGCTTTGATCCTTGAATTGTATCCCTCTTTTGGCAAGACAAAAAATTCTACCAAATATTGAGTTGTAATTTTTTTTAGATTAATAGGATTGTTTTCAATTTCTAGCTACTAGAATAGTGTATTTATGTCAGTGATTTGCACATGTGATAGAATTTTTCTTCCTTGACAAGTCTTGATTCTTACCTAGTTACTAGTTGATTAGATTATTCAAGCCATGTTTTGTGTTTGATGTCTTTTGGTTGAAGTTAAAGTGGAAGTAAGTGGGTTGTTAGTGCCTTAAATTAGGCCTATTCCATCATTTCCCTCAAGATTTAATTATTAGATAAAATCTTTTCATGAAATACTTATGCACAGTGGTCAATTAGAGTTAAAGGTTCAACCCTTTTCTTGTCTAGATTAGTGTTTTTTAAGAGCTAAAATTGAGTGGATCAAATCAAAATTTAGGTGTATCACCATAATTGGATAGGATTTTCCTTTAAGTTTCCTTTTCCCTTTTCCCAGGTAGTTTGTAGCATAGAGTAAGATCTTAATTGATACACCAAAGTGAGTTAGCCCTTAGAATCTATAGATTCAATCCACTTAGTAGGTCACCCACAACCTAGGATTGTTTCTATGTTTCAGTACACTTTGAAGGCCTAAAACTACATTCACAAGGGTATGAGTCTAATTGACAACAATAGGTTAGGAAAGATAAACTCTCACTAAACAAGAATAACATGATTTGAATTGATACATAATAGTACATCATGTGAGTGGTAAAAAATTGTATTATTTCTTCAAGAGATATGCAAGTACACATCTAGATAGAGTTTCACCATAACTAGTGGAGGCTCCAAAATGAGCCAAAAGAATGCATATATATATCCTTTGAAGGAGAAGTTGAGCCAAGGGAGTTTAAGGGTCACTTGGAAATGTGTCACCTTAAGAAAATAAATAGTTACATTACATTCTGTAAGGTGTTTTTCCCATAGTTACATCAATGAAATCAAGATATTTCAAACTGCATTTTGCTATAGATGAGTCCATCTATTAGAATTATATTTTAATTCTAGCTTCTCTTTACTAGCTCATCAAGCTATGTGATAGTGCAACAACTTAAACCATTGATCTGATTATTTATGGCTATTGTGCACTAGATGCTTAGGATCTTGCCATTTATCACCTTTTTCTTTGCCTTTTTGTTCCAATCAAGCCTTTCTCTTAAACTCTAATGGCTAGTTTCTACATCTAAAATTGATGTTTTGTGAGCCATCACTCCTTTGGGAATTTTCTTCAAACTTTTATTCCTTCAGATTTTCATGCCTTAAACAATTTTTTTGGACAAAATGTCTGAAGGAAATGGATTTTGGCACCTTTTCAATTTTTCTAAAAGAATTCTTTGGATAATTTCTCTAATAGAATTCCTTCAGACTTTCTATTTAGCTCTTTTTAATTCTTTGAAATGACCTTCAAAAAAGTGAAAGAGACCCTTTTTGAAAGGAAACATACCCTTTGGCTTCTTTCAAGTAACCTTTTGGAAGATTTGAAAGTGTCCATTGGATTTTTTAAATGGTCTTTCAAAAGGAAAAGACACGTTTTAAATTTTCTGAAATGGTCCACCTTTTCGTGAAACAATCTTTTAGAATTTTGAAAACATCCCTTTGGAGAAGTTGAAATGCCTTTCTTAAGAGTTGTCACATACCCTTCAGGAAATTTGAAGTGGACCATTTATTGTGAGAAAGATACCCTTCAGGAAAGTTTCAATTGATCTTTTAGCTTGATAAATTCCTTTAGAGAATTGAAAGTGTTCCTTCAAAAAAATGAAAGTGCCTTTTGGATTTTTTGCAAATGACCATTTTGAAAGGAAAAAATACCCTTCGAGAACTTTGAATCAAGCCAAAGTTCCCTTTGGAAAAAATGTAAGTGTCTTTTAGCTTGAAAAATTCCTTTGAAAAAGTTGCAACATACCCTTCAGAAAAGTTGTCTTGACAATTTTCCTGAAGGAATTCCATCTAATGAAAAGTCTAAAAAAAATACACTTAAGGAAAAAAAGCCTCAAACAAAAAGTTTGAAAGAATTCGGCAAATGCTTAGAACAAAAACCTAAAATAATTAATTGCAAATTACTTAGACAAAAGATAAAAGAACAAAGCTTTCAAAAGGAAAACACTTGGGTTTTTTTTATGTAAAAGACTTCGGGCTTTTTATAAGAACACTTCTTCCAAATGAAACCTACATACTAGACTTGGAAACAGGTATAAACATAGAATTTTTTTTGAAAAAAGGGGTGCCCAATTTTGGCTTGAAGGGACAAAATTTATTTAATAATATCAAATAGATTACTTGGATCTATAGTCTCATTATGACTCATACTTACCACCTTTGGCTTTCATGAGTTGACTTGCCTTCTTCCTTGTACTATAGGAGCTTGATTTAACCTATTCTAATTTGTAGGCCTTTGATTTTATAATCTAGTAGTGTGACCTCTATATTCATAGTTTTATCAAACCATTATTCTTAAAGTGAACTCAACTTTCCCTACCTAATATGGATAAAATCTTGAAAATTATCCTATGTCATAACAACTAAGACAAACTCGTTTTTAAGAAGACTCACCTTGTCTTACTTTATTTGGAAAATGCTTAGAAAAGTGTCCCTTATCAAGATAATTAAAACACTCAACTTTACTCACACCTTTTGACTAATGATCCCCATCATAGTTCCATGAAAAAACATTTTTAACATGTCTCTTGCATTCTCTAGCTCTATGCCCAAACTAATTACAATTATGATAGTAACCATTGAAATTTACATACCTCATGGAATTTGGTTGTCTAATTTGATTTGTCTTCATTCTCCCAATACCTACATTTCTCTTCTAATGATTTTTCTTCAAAGTATGATTTTACTTGTTCACAATAGTCTTCATCTTGTCTTGAGTTGCATTCTTTGGTTTTTCTTTATATCCAAGACTAGTTCTATCACTTACATGCTTTAGACCACTTATAATATTATCAAGATCACTTTAGATCTTTTCAAATTTCACAAATGATTTCACCTTACTAGATGTCTTCTCTAACTCAACTTCTAATGACTCATTTTCAAATGCATACCTTGCACATTCATCTTCTTTAGATTTCAAGCTTGTAGACAAAACTTCCAATTGATAATTGAGATGTTTGACTATATATTCATGCTCCTTGGTGCATTTATTCATTCTTACCTCATACACAATAAATTTTTCTTCATATTCTTTGAATTGAGACTTCATCTCCCTATTAATCTTCTTCTCAGTATTCAATTCTTCAAGATCATTTATCAATGCAATATCATAATCCACCTCATCTTCATCATCATCTAAATCACTCAAAGTAGACTCCTTTTGATGTGAGAAAATACCTTTCTCAGCCATAAATAGGGATTCATCTTCAACAAGGATATCATCTTCATGATCATACTCTGAGTCACTGACTTCACTCTCATCTGATGAGTTGTAATTTTCTTTGGTGTAGAGACTCTTCTTGTCTTTGAAGTACTTTTTCTTATTGTCAAACCTTCTAAATCCCTTTTGATTTTACTAGATTTGAATCATATCTTTCCATCATCATGACCTTGATCATGATATTCATCATCATATTTCTTATACTTATGAGGGCACTTATTAGCAAAATGTCCTACCTCTCCATAATTAAAGCATTTGATGGGTAGTTTACCCTTATACTTACCTGAACCTATTTTTAATTCCTTGAAATCAAAGAAACTAGTTTATACTCATATATATTAGAAAAGTCATCCTCCTTGGGTTTCTTACCTTGGAACTTCTTCTTTGTCTTCATTTAAGTATTGAAATTTGCTTCCTTCTTTGGTGGTATATCATCATTTACTCTCATCTCATAGGTAGTAAGGGTACCATGCAATTGATCCATCTTCAACTGAGTAAGATCATATACACAACTTGGTGCATCAGTGGTGGTAAATAATCCACTTCAATTTCCAAACCCTTTAAATACTTAAGTAATAAATACAATAATTCATGAAGCATACATATCATTAATAGCAGTGAATAATAAGGATAAATAAAGATCACATACACAACACAAGATCTAGATGGGAAACCCTCTTGGGGAATAAAACCCACTCCCAAGCCTACAAATACTTAGACTACCTATCTTATAAGGTATTACAAACTAGATATTGGTTAAGTCCTTTTGACCCAAAACCTTGATCATGTCCTCTTGACCAAAGGCCTTTAATGAAACACATGTTTTATAAGGAGAAACTTCCCCTAAGGAAGATCAAGTCATTTAGACCCTCCTTTGAAAAGGAACACCTCCACCTTAGAACTATTATCTTCAACACCTGATGATGGATCTCTAATTTTCTAACCCTTGCATAAACTCCCTCTATATCTCATATAGGATTTTCACATAGGCATGCCATAATCTCTCTCTTTATTCACTCAAATTATCCTCATATGTACACATAAACCTCTTTGCATATCTTCAAACTGTAAGATCACTATTTTGACATCAAAAATATGACCATCAAGTCATACACATAGTCAAAAAAATATTCTTCTCATCAACTCATCCAACATACACACTACCTATCCTCTCTTCTTCACTTCAATTCTCACTCTACACCAACCTTTCTCAAGTCTATAAACCTAAATTATCTAAGGAAGATCAAGTCATTTAGACCCTCTTTTGAAAAGGAACACCTCCACCTTAGAACTATTATCTTCAACACCTGATGATGGATCTCTAATTTTCTAACCCTTGCATAAACTCCCTCTATATCTCATATAGTATTTTCACATAGGCATGCCATAATCTCTCTCTTTATTCACTCAAATTATCCTCATATGTACACATAAACCTCTTTGCATATCTTCAAACTGTAAGATCACTATTTTGACATCAAAAATATGACCATCAAGTCATATACATAGTCAAAAAAATATTCTTCTCATCAACGCATCCAACATACACACTACCTATCCTCTCTTCTTCACTTCAATGCTCACTCTACACCAACCTTTCTCAAGTCTATAAACCTGAATTATCTAAGGAAGATCAAGTCATTTAGACCCTCCTTTGAAAAGGAACACCTCCACCTTAGAACTATTATCTTCAACACTTGATGATGGATCTCTAATTTTCTAACCCTTGCATAAACTCCCTCTATATCTCATATAGGATTTTCACATAGGCATGCCATAATCTCTCTTTATTCATTCAAATTATCCTCATATGTACACATAGACCTCTTTGCATATCTTCAAACTGTAAGATCACTATTTTGACATCAAAAATATGACCATCAGGTCATACACATAGTCAAAAAAATATTCTTCTCATCAACTCATCCAACATACACACTACCTATCCTCTCTTCTTCACTTCAATGCTCACTCTACACCAACCTTTCTCAATTCTATAAACTTGAATTATCTAAGGAAGATCAAGTCATTTAGACCCTCTTTTGAAAAGGAACACCTCCACCTTAGAACTATTATCTTCAACACTTGATGATGGATCTCTAATTTTCTAACCCTTGCATAAACTCCCTCTATATCTCATATAGGATTTTCACATAGGCATGCCATAATCTCTCTTTATTCACTCAAATTATCCTCATATGTACACATAGACCTCTTTGTATATCTTTAAACTGTAAGACCATTATTTTAACATCAAAAATATGACCATTAGGTCATACACATAGTCAAAAAAATATTCTTCTCATCAACTCATCCAACATACACACTACCTATCCTCTCTTCTTCACTTCAATGCTCATTTGGTTTCACTATTTATATAGAATTCATGAATTATCAAGTCCATAATCTTCCTTTTTAGCCACAACACATGCTTTCACCCTTAAGGCATCTTACATGGGTCACACTTAAGCACAACTCCCTTTAAAATAAGCCTAAGTCACTTTTTTAGGTCCTATGATGACCCATTCACATCTTTGACACTTATCCAAGAAAAATATGGAACACTTTAAGTGCTGACATCCATCATAGAACTCTTTTGCTAACCCCCAATTAACTCAAACACCTCTCTGTACACATAATCATTATGAAAAAACACATAGTCAACTTTTAACCCTTTATTCATACTGCATATGATTGGTTAAATATTCATAATTCACATATATGGTACTCATAGATTCTAAAACATACTCCAATATCTAGTTCACCTTTAAACATCGAGATACCAACAAACACAAATCAAATACCCTTCTTGGGTTACTTACAAAAGATGCACAAACACATAGTAAACTATGAACCTCAATATCTTTGATTGTACATAATTTAAGATATTAAAATATATATTGAAAAATGAACCTTGGATTCCTCTACAAATTTGACTTTTACACCATGAATAAATTCTACATAGATTGAAAGATATAACAAAAAAATTGAGCATTAGTTTTTCCTTTCAAAATTTGAATATTTAAATCCAAATGATCATAGTTAAATTTCAAACACCATGCTATCATCTTGTGTCCTTGATAATTAGATCAATCACACAACATTAATATTATTTAAAATTTAACTCATAGTTTACCACTACCTAAAGTTTAAACTTCAAATAATTGATCTCATCTTGTGCAATCTTGACTGCATATGCACCATCGATCTCATATACATAGCTTGTTCTTTATTTTTGTTAAACATTGGACACCTTGAAATCATATCACTGAATATGCACTATTGATCTATACACACACACGCACACACACAAATCTACTTACCATTGAATCTTATAAGAATCTTGATCTTTAACTCTGCTCAATGTTAAACTTTGAACACTTATCCTCATCTCACTACTTCCTGACACCTTAGAACAAACACGTGCCATTGATCCTTTTGTAAGGAGCTTGATCTTTAACTTTATTAACCAAAAAAAACTTTGACTCATTCAAATCAACATGCACCATAGATATTAATATGTATGATTAACCATGAACCATTGGATCTTCATTTTGTCTTGATCTTTATCTCTTGTAAAATTGACTAAGTATGGAAAC
The DNA here is from genome assembly GCA_037957365.1 of Torreya grandis. Taxonomy (NCBI): domain Eukaryota; kingdom Viridiplantae; phylum Streptophyta; class Pinopsida; order Cupressales; family Taxaceae; genus Torreya; species Torreya grandis. Next base: position 601,460 of record JARHVA010001670.1, on the reverse strand, counting down.
TATTGTAATCTGCTTGGAAGACCAACTTTGGACCTTAATAACTTTTATTGTGCTTAGATGCATGATATAAAATTTAGAACATATGATATCCTCACATTGGATAATACAACCATATATCAATCTAATCCTAGAACCATTGCATGTGCAAGATATAATTCCATTAATCTGCTCACTCAAATTTTTTTGCCATAGAGACAACTATGTCAAGAATTATCTAAAAGGTCAACTTTGCACATGCATATATTTTGATGCATTTATTGCATGATGTAAAATTTATTGAAAATCAACTAGGATCAAAACTAAAAAAAACCCATATGATCAAATCATTTTAAAACTTCCACATGTGCAAAATATGACAACATTAAAATGATTACTAAGCTTTTCTTGCCACATTGCAAATTTGGCTATGGGAAAACACTGTCAAACTACTTAGGAGCCCAAATTTGCACTTTCATATATTTTGTCACACTTAATTGCATGACCTAAAATTTATAACATAATAACTAGGGAATGATGTGATCATAACCATATGAACAACTCCCCCTAACTCATCCACATGTGGAAATTATGACATCATCAAACTACTTACTTAGATTTTTTGCCACTAGACCCAAAATGTCTAGATGAAAACTATAGACTACCAGATTAATTCAAATTATGCACAAAAACTCTCTAATCACTATTTACCTCTAAAAGGACCCCTTACACATGCTCAAATCACCATACTCATCCCTAAATGTCTCTAACCATGCCAAATTTGAAGATCAACCAAGCCTCCTTCAAGTATACTAATACAAACACATTTCACACTTTGTCATTATCACTTAGGCTATGAAGGTACTTCATCCACTCACTTGGACACCTTCATGACATCACCATGACATCATTAATAACTCTAAAACATTCTATAGGTATGTAATCTAATTTTCTAATAATATAATATTTGAATAAAAATTATCTTTCCACTCTTCTATTGATTTTATCATAAGGATTATTTGATCTTTTAAGGCTTCACAAGAACAAACCCTAAGTAGTTTGAAATGAATATGTATACATATACCATCTACCTTACCCCTTTAAGGAGTGATAACATGGACTTGGTTAGAGGGATGGTAAGTATCACAATTCAAATATTTGAGATTATAGGCTTTAACACTTGGAAAAATACAAGAGTAATTAATTTTTACACCTTCCTTGATAGAAAGTTGGAGAGTTTCATAATCATATTCATAAAAATAATCAATATCATCCATGATGATATAGATAAAGAATACAAGGATTAGGATAAAGCAGATAAAAATCATCAAAAATAGAATGATTATGTAACAATGATGCTCAAATATTAGGTTCAAAAAATTCTTAAACCTAAAATATAAATTAGGGAATCTAGGGTTAAAAGAGTAGAGATAGCCTAATACAAAGGGTGATAAACTATCCCTATAGTAAGACAATTAATTTACAAACTTAGATAAATAATATTCTAAATTATATACTAAGATATGTTAAATGTAGTAAATAAAACTAATGATTGATATTGAAATAAATGGAAAATAATGGTACTTAGTTGGTTTAGATGCTAATACAGATCTAGATCTAAAACATGAAGGGGTTAGACTAGAAGTATATTCTAGACCAGTCATTAGATTCTATAAATTTAAATTTTATGACCTCAAACCTTGCATCAACCTCAGATGGTTACATCAATGCTTATGTATAAATTATACACAAGTATCTAATATAAAATATCTACTAGATCTAGATGTGACCACTTGTAATGTTCTTAGTTTTATGTCACCTTCACTTTGGTGTGCTCAGATATGGATCATGGGTCATCGCTCCTTGTCAAATCTTAAAACCTTAATTCTCCATCTTCATAATGGCTTTGAAAAATGGGTTAGTGGGCTCATGGTGTCGAGCTAAATCCAAGGACCCTTGTATAAGTGGGTACTATCTACATAGCCATTACTTTGAAGAGGGCCCCAAACTCATGTATTTCTCTCCTATGTTTGGGATTGTGTGTGCATAAGGATTCAATATATGATTGAAAAGTACATAGAATGACCTAGATTGTAACTAGGAAATATGGATCATGGGATGATCCTTTAGTAATTTAGACATATAAATGTGTTATCCCTATGATTGATATGGAAATAGGATAAAATATGGAATATTTTCTCACTTGAATACTTGATTGAATGATTTTAGTATTTTTACTTATGAGTTGTTAGGTCTGTGATAGGTGAGAAATAATTGATGATTGATCATGAATATATACCAATCTTTTTTGGAGAATATATCACATTAAATTACTTAGACTAACCATAGGTATACATTTCATTTACAAATTGGATGACTTTAGGGTATTAGGCACTTACATTAGGGTAGGACATAGGCATCTAACCAGGATGCAAGTATTTGAGCAACTAAAAAATAAGCATAGGTCAATAACTTATAGAAATAAAATATAAGCATGATTATAAAATTATCAAAATTATATAAGGTATGAGTCACCATAATAACATTTTTTAGACTAAGAGATAAGAAAATTGGCATAGATAGATAGTGTATGTGAGCCTTTTAGAATTAGAAAAGGTTTAAAAGTTAAAAGTACATACATGATATGTGTTTTCTAAGTGTACAAGACTGAGGTGCTATAAAATTCAAAAATATTGTCTAAATTTACATTTTTAATGTTTGTTATGCTTGAAATTTTAAAAAAATAAAAAATAAACCTACACTTGACATAACATCTAGCATAAAACTCACTTTTTCCCTTGATGCAATTGCATCATCCAAACCAAGACATTGAAATAAGAACACCAGAATTTTAAAAGTGGGAAGGGGGGATGTGGAGGTAATGAAAGTGAAGTGAGTCATTTATTTTAATCTATTTTTATAAGTGAGAGGAGGGGTAGAAAATCTTATTTGGTGTGGCTATAAGTATTTTCCAATCTAAATAGTTAAATTTGTGATTATTTATATTAATATTGATAATAAGTAAGAGGCAAATTGAAGGTCAACATCAGAATAACTCTAATATTAGGAGGAATTACATAAGAAACATGCCATATCTATTGGTTTAGGTTATTTTTATGATCATTAGGAGAATCTAGTAAGTTAACATGTTATTTTTAAACATAGCTCTTGTTTAGTTAGGGTTTTATGCTTTATATTTTAATATCTTTTTTTATTTCTTTCAATTTAAGGCATAGTAGTAAGATATTTGTAAAAACATACATGAACTTTATCTACATTATAAATTTTTATTTTAGTCATAAAGAGAATAAAGAAAACAATGGGTAGAATATGAAAGCTTTTTAAATTATTGGTATATAAATAATGAGGGATGGAGACATATAGTATACCCACATTGATTATGACAGTTATATTTAGAACCCCAATATTTTCTTATCCCCCATCCAAGTGACCTACTGACATCCCCTTGAGTACCATATTTCTTTTGTTGGTGCCAAAAAATACCCATTTGCTTCCATGAGAGGGGTAATTCAAAAATACATAAATGGAGATTTTTTATGAAGCACCTTTGGCAGGTGATAACACACTTTTCCAATAGCAACATCTAATCCACCTTGACTAGCCCCAATTCCCATTGAAGACCAAAAAAATGCATTTAATCTTTTCAAAAATGAATATGGGATGAATCTCATTAAGAGAAGGACCCATATTTACATGTGGAATGTATTGAGAAAGGAAAGGAATGCAACTTACCCCAAAAAAAACTAAAAACAAATCCCATTAAAAAAATGTGCACTACTCATTATATGAAAGATGGTTGGAAAAAAACAAATGAAAAATATAATGGAAATGAAAAAAGGGCTATAGAAAAAGAAAAAATATGGGTGTCTAAATGCCACATAAAATAGGGTTAAAATGAGATCTATTAATCATTACATAGGCCAAAAAGGCATGCTACCTGAGTTTTTAGTTTTATATCATTTATCTATATTTTAGATAATTTAATTTTAATTTATTATGAATTTATTATTGAATATCTAGTGTATTTTATTTTTAATGTTTTACTATCATAAGGTATTTAAATGAAGATCAATTGAATATGAGGTGCAATACCTCAAGGAAAAAAAACTTGCTGAAATATATCATCATGACATATGTAAGTTAATCAATTCCATATAGTCTATATAAACATTACTCTAGTTATATTCTTTATTTTTTATCTGTAAGTATGATATTAATTACTTCTATTTTTTAGGAAGCCAACTTTCATATACTTCCACATGATGATCACATATAAATGGTAATGGATGAAGGATGAATATCACTCATGAAGAGTATTAATATTGTAAAAGACATCGAAATAAGTATTAATTAATTTTGCTAGTATATTTTTTATTTAAATATTAAGTTATAATTCAAAGGTTAAGTTTTAGTGACATTTAACTTAGATTTAAAAATTTAGAATTAGGTTCATTTAAAAAATGATAATAACACATTTAGTTACATTCTTTTGTTATGCAGGGGACATCAAACATCTCTGAAAGTACACCTTGTGTATGCTATTTTTAATATTATTATGTTCAAGTTATTATTTTTTAATTTGAAATGTGATCTCTATTATGTACATTTATTTTTTTAAAACCTGACATTCAATGCATGAGGTGGATTATGACAGTGATAATGATGAGGATGCCACATTGGTGTTATAGGTGGAGGGACAATGATGATTATTATTAGATTTTTTATTTTATTTTGTGTGATCTTAAGATATTTTATAAACTACTATTTAATAGATTAATTTTTATGATGATATTTATGTACATATCTTAAGAATAATAAAGTTTTATTTAATATTCATGGTTGATGAGAGCTCAAAATTTATTTTGAATTTTTTAAACAAATAATTTTATTTTTTATTAATATTTAATAATTTACTTGTTGATATTAAAAAAAAATCTATATTTAAAATTTAAATATTAGGTATAATTAAAAAAATCAATTTATTTTAAATAATTATTTCTATATATATAATTTATTTAAATAGTATTTTTTTGAATAAATAAATTGTGATGCAATTGTATTAATAGGGAAAATTTTGAATCCCTTATGTAAATATTTCTTATGCAATAACTTCAATGTAAAACCTGATGCAAATTTTTCTTTCCTAAAATTAACTATAAAAAAATTCATACATGCACATAAATTTTAAATATCTCAATGTAAAAATGTCTAATGTAAAGAGCATCATAAAAAACTACTTCCAAAATATGCCTAAAAAACCATTGTTAAACCTATAATGCTAGCTACAAGTTTGTGTTAGCCTATTTTATGTAAATTATGTCAATGATGATCCTACATCATGATGTTTTTTATTTTTCAAGTTAATTTCAGTCAATTTTCAATGAAAAAACATGATAATTTACTAGTATCATGATCAATCTATCCAAGAATATACATATATCTTTTATACTTTAGTTTCTAAATGGAATGTTCAATAATCTAAATAAAATCTCATATTGGAGGATAGGCCAAGCTTGAGACCATATATCTAATTTGACATGAATTTATCTATATATCTTGTCTAGGAGAAGCCTCTATATTTTCTTGTAAATTTGAAGAAAAATCTAAGAAAGAAGATTCTAAGTTTGAGGACAAAGCGTAGTCTATAAATTCAAATTCTAGAATCAGGCATAATCCTAAATAATAAAATGATCCTTCATATCATCATAAGAAAAGCACATATCTAAATTCTCATAATAAGAAAGAGTGTTGCACTAGGAAAGATCTAATTGCACTTCTCGAAGTAATGGGTACTAACACCATGACAATTGACAAAGGTAAAAATTTCATGGAATCTAATCTTAGTGCTATGTTAGGTATTATAAACATCACTTCTTACTCTAACACAAACTCATATGAAGCAAATATATTTTCCAATCCCAAATGTGTATTAATGGTTCACCAATACACTTTGTTGTTGACAATGAAAGTCAAAATTAGAACATGAGTTATCTTAAATTAATTCAAATATTGAACTTCCCACTCTCTCTCATAACCATATTACAATATATGGTTTAAATTACAAGCTCTAAGACATGCTTGAATCAGTAATGTAACTTGGTGTACAAAATCAAGCCTTTTTAACATGTAGTTATTTGTGATGTTACACCATTAGACGTATGTAATGTTATACATAGACAACCATATATTTACCATCAACTTGCAATCTATGAAGAACATCCTAGAAATGTTGTCATAGATGTTGGTGATAAGAGATATAATATACTAGAATAAGTTACTAAGCTTTCACTCATTAGTGTCAAGAAATGTAAGATTATATTAAATTCAATTAAAATGTTTGTACTCTTGATGGTAAGTCATGAACATAAGAACATCCTTATGTCTAAAACTCATACTACAATTATTTAGGAAAAAATTCGAAAATTAAACATTGTTACAAAAGAAGGCAAGAATATATTACAATCATCTAAATAAATTCTTACACATTACATAATAAATAATAGTATTAATATGATATTAGGACTAACTCTACCAAATACATCTCTATACTATAGATTTTTTCTAGATAATGAGGACATTAAGAGGAAAATTTGTGAACTAGTAGATAAAAGAAATATCAATCCATGCTCATCTCCTTGTAGAAACCCCATCATGCATGCATAAAATGAGAATGAAACATGAAGGATATAAATTGATTATATCTCTCTCAAAAATTTCACTATGAAAAACCATTACCCTCTTCCCAAGATAGAGGACCTAGCAGACTAGATATGTGGTGCTAAATTCTTCAAAAATATTAATATTAAGTCTGGGTGTCATTAGATTCTTGTTGAGAGTATATACATATATAATAAAAAATTTAAATGTAAGGAAGGTTTGTTTGAGTCATTGATTATGCCCTTTGGATCAACTAATGCCTATTAGATATTCATGTGATCCTCTACCTATGTACTATTTCATTTCTTTTGGTCAATCTTGATGACATCTTAATTTTTAGTGAATCATGATATGAAAATTTTCACCATATCCAACAAGTGCTACACACTTTGTGATAATGGGATTTTTATAAAAAAATGGAGATATGTTTATTTTCCATACATGAGATAAAGTATCTAGGATATATTCTAGACACACAAGGAGTTTGTGTGGACTCGACCAAAATCTACATCATTAAAGAATGGCCTAAAAAAAATAATATCATATAGATTTGTAATTTATTTGGATTAGAAAAATTATATATGACAATTGGTTTCTCTCATACAAGTTGGCATGTGAATCAAGTTATCAAAGATGGCACTAAATAAATTTTTATTTGGTCAGCCACACAAAAGAAATAATTTGAGGAACTAAAATGTGAAATTTTTACCACACTAGTAATTGCATTAAATTATCTTTAAAAATCATTTTAGATAGATATTAATTTAGTTGAATATATTCTAGGAGCTATTCTCACTAAACATGGTAACTTAGTGGCTTACCACATTATAACATTCACTACTCCACCAAGGAAGTATCTCATATATGATATAGATATTTATGCCATTTTCAAGGTAGGTAAGCATTGGAAGCATTACCTATTGGGAAAGGAGATTGTGATCCAAAAAAATAAAAAACCACTACGATTTCTATAGACATAGAATAAGTAGAAAGAATGACATTAAAAATGGTCTTTTATCTTCAACAATTCCATCTGAACATCAAACATAAGAAAGGGATTGGAAATCTAGTAGAAAATTATTTGAGCTGACCTATGGTTAAATCTCTCTTCATTTTTATTGATGTATGTGGACACAAAACTAACACTATGTCAAATTTTTATTCATCAAATTTAGGCATTGTAAAAATATAGTATAATTTGCATAGGAATAAGTTAGTTTTAAATTTATACTTGAAAGATGGAATGTTATATATACTTGAGAACTTGTATATACCACACAAAGAACAATGAAAAATTAATATGGGAACCCTATACTAATTTTTATAGACATGTAAAACTAGCCACCGATGGCTTCTACCAAACTATTAGACTAATTCTTACCAATCATTAAATATCTAGCCTAAGGATTGCTAATAGTCTCAAATTTAGCTTCATCACATGCAATTAAATCAATTTGGCCATAAATTAATTAAACAAGGCAAATGTAAGCATTGAATTAATCAAAATTAAAAAAATGACCAAATGCATAAAAAGAATTAATTGACTTACAAAATCCTAATCAAAATCAATTAGAAAATTAAATCAAACCAAATCCTAATTGAATTCATCGAAGAGATAATAAATCAATTATCAATTATCAATTATCAAAAAGGAAAATTCAAATATATTAGAACATCTTAGAAGATACTCATTACCTTTGTGAGTTTTCCCAAATGAAAATATCTCAAATCACATCTATCCAACTTAATCATGACTATTTGAACACCTTTGAAACTTAAACAAGGTTAAAATTTAACTCATTCTAAATGATTTTGAAGCCTATAAATACAAGCCTAGACCTCTTCATTTAGGGGACTGAATCAAAAGTAATGTTATAATGTAGGATTTAATTCATGAATAAATAACATAGTGTTATAATGTCAAAAATTAAGCCAAGTAATTGAATCATCAAGCCAAGCTAAGCTAAGCATGATGCTAAGATGAGATGGAGCTAGCTAAGCCTCATTAATGAAGACCTCTTGAGCACAATCTGAGCAAGCTAATAGAACAAAACTCTTGGAGCATCAAAGAAGGTAATAATACTTATTTTCTTGATTTTTAGTTAAACTTTGTTATTTTTTGTTTGTTCACCATGCTCCTCTATTTGATCTAGGCAAGGTAATGTTTGTTTGTTAGTGTGCTAGTTTTCATTTTGAGATAACATAAGACCTAACCACATTCCTTGGATTCCTTGATCATAAATGGCATGCCCCATAGGACCCAATGCATCCCACATAGTAAGAAGAACATTATGTAGGTCTTAAACTAAGATTTGGATGCTTGAAGATCTCACAAATTGATTTTATAACTTTATTTTAGCTAGATTTGAATTTACCTTATTTTTTGGGCTTACATAGAGACCATTGATGGTTAGGAGGAACCATCAACAGTTAGGGTCTAACCACCGATGATTATCCCAACCACTAATGATCCTACATGATCGTTAATAGTTCATATATAAGGGAATTAACATGTTTGAAGATTGATTCTTGATCATTATTGTCATCTTAATCCTTGTTTTCTAGTTGTTACGATCAGTTAAATCTATAGAACTAAATATACCTTGTAGATTTTTTAGTTTTATTTGATAACTAACATATAACTTAACAAGTTTGAATTTTGGGGTCTTGGCTTCACATCGATAGGTAATTGTTGATGATATTTTATTGACCATCAATGATTCTAATAAACCACTAATAGTTCACCATGAACTAATAATCGATGATTACCCTGAAACCACTGATGGTCATCATAACCATCGATGGTCACTGTGGTAGATTTAATTAAAACATAAGAGCTCTTTTTCAAATGTCATTTACCTATCCACAAAAAATCTGCTAAGCGTGCAATTATAATGTTGTTTTTTAATAGATCCCAAGGTTGATTGAAGACTAAATCACATGTTTTTGATTATCCAAAAAATTTAATTTGGGTTTAAAAAGGAACTTAGGTAAAATTCAAGCATTTCAAATTGGGCTTAAAATGAACATGATAGTTTTCACACATTTGGTATTTGGTGCCTAAAATGAATCTACCATGTTAAGTCTTAGAAATATTTCAAATTGGGTGCTTAAAGCACATGTTTAAATCTTGAACATTTTATAACTGGTGTTTAATCATGAATTTAGGATAAATATTGAACACTTCAATCTTTGGGCTTAAAAAAATGAACTTAAGTGATTTAGATTCATTTGGTGTTATGAAAATATTTTCAAATTTCAAACTTAAGCAAAAGGAGGCCTAGTAACGAATCTAATAGAACATTTCAAATTAGTGCAATGAATCAAATTCACTTCAATTATTTACTGTTAGGTTGTGGAGCTAAAAGCTTCACTGATGTAGACATGGAGGAGGTTGTTGAGAGGTTTCTGAGTTACAGAGCAACCGGCATCGGTTTGATCAACCGACGTTGGTCATATCTAGTGCAGAGAAAATCGACATCGGTCATGGATCGGCTGACGTCGGTCATCTCTAGCCAGACAAGGACCGACATCGGTCGCCTGTGCAGTTTGGAACTATGAGTGTTATAGATAGTTTGTTAACGAACCAATTTTTTGCATGATAAAGGCTAATTTTAGCCTTGGAGCTGTGGATCTAATTATTGTAATTAGATGTCTAATTATTGTTTGCATGAGATCTATTTAAGAGACTCATGGGCTATATTGTAATTTTTTCTAGTTGAGTTGAGCTTGGTTAGCTCCTTCTGAGAGTGAAGAGAGCAAGGGTAGCTCCTCCTAGTTCCACAGGGGTGCTGAGTGTGTATGATCAAGTTGGTCTGTAGGTGTGCAAGATCAGGGAGAAGATCCACTGGGGTACTTGTTAAAGAATCATAAAGACTTGGTGAGGTAAGGACAAGGGTTCTTCAGGGTGTAGAGAGATCTACATAGTAAGTAAGATCATTGATTTATAGGTGTGTGTGTGTGTGAGGTCAAAGGTGATCTGCAGGGCAGTAAGATCAAAGGTGACAACAACACAACAGGTAGCAAGATCAGGGGAGATCTACTTGGAGTACATTGAGTACTTGGAGTGCGTGGAGTACTCAGTTTTAGAGTGCATGGAGCACTTGTGTACTGGAAGTAGTGATACTGATTGGTGGTACTAGCAGTAGTGATACTGACTGGTTGGAGGTGAACACCAACTCTGTGTTTGAGTTGTGTGTTGGGACCGTAAGAGAGAGAGTGAGCTCTTGAAGAGATTTACTGTTTATGCCCTAGAGGTGTGTAAGGAAGAAGACTGTGGCAATCTTCTTTGTTGTATTTCCTTCTGGAAGAGTATTAATACAATTGGTTATTGTCTCTCATATTCTGTGTTATTTATGAATTCTAGTTACTTGTTACTTCTGGTTTAATTCCGCATGTTAAGTTGCTTGTACATGGTAATCAATTGTGCTTCCTAGATCCTAACAGTGGAGTCAGAGCATGTTTGTTGTTCTAGATTCTTGACATTTACAACTTGTGTGTTGTTTGTTATTTTATCAAAAAGGTTTGCATGCATATGCTCTCTACCCATTCCCTATAGGGAACTTGTGGGATCAAAAGTTCCATTCTATTGTTTTAGGGCCTAGTCTAAGGTGAAAAAATAACATCATCTAAGCTCTCCCCAAGCTTGTATAGTATTGGGTGACCTAAAAATGACCATAAAGTCTTCTTAATTATCTTTTGTTTATCATGCATTTTGGCTTATGAGGGGGACTTCATTATCACTAATGAGTTATTTAGGGAATCTTTGACCTGAGGTTTCATCTCCCAGCATCATCTTCAACCCCTCTCCATGGGGGGTATACAAATTGGGATACCCTCATTAGGATAGTGGTTTGAGTGGTTAAACCATCTCTATTAGTAGAGGCTAAGCCTAGGATATTTGAGCATGTTGGACATTGCACTACATTGAGCAAGAGACAAATGTAGTGGTTGTAAAAAAGGAAATACCTTTTTACAACAATCTATATGATACAAACCCAAATGATGTACACTTCTCTTGTATGATGATGTGAAAGTTGTATGCATCTGATCCATCTAGATGATCAAAAACAAAATTAGTTATAGTCAACCCCATTTTTCCATACCCTTGCTAGGATTTAGGATGATTATACTTTATTACATTTTGTCACTTTTCCATTATTATTTGGTGTGTTATACTTAAAATTGTATTATTATTCAAATAATGTCATGAATGAGTCTTGTGTATAACATTTATCCATTATTTAAGGAGGCATTATGACATTCATTTGACACCTTGATTTAACTTAACAAACATTTCTTTTTGTGTCAAAATGTTGGGTGTATTGCTTGATTGAAATGGGCAACATTATGCTACCCAAATCAATCCAATTTTCATGCCTTAGAAAGTCTTAAAATAATCCAAGAATTATCACATATTTTGGGAGTGATAATATCATTATGCTACCTAGTTTATTTCAAATGACTTATCTTATCTTATGTCTACACTATCATTGTTTGCAAGCAATCATTTGAGCCTTGTTGGATATTTGATTAGCATGATCATGTTGATAACTCTTTTATAGATTATTTTTCATTCGATCATAGTTTATCCTTAGTTGAGTCTTTGATTAACTTTCCCAAAGTTTGGATTCAAACATTGGTTGTTTTTGATTTAGACCTCAATTCATGGGTTTTATACCTAGATCTTCCTCTTTTGGGTTTCATAACTTAGGATAGTTTGATTACTCAAATTTAGAGGCTATATTATTTTGTGCTTTCATTTGATAAAATTAGTTCATCTTTAGATTTCCTTTGTTTAGTATTGTATACCAATAAGATCACATTTTATGCTAGGAATCATGTACTTTGTCTATGTCAGACTATTCCAAGTTTGTTAGATTAAATATCAACCTTTTTAAGCCAAGTTTTTGACTATATTTGGCTAATAGTCCTCAGATATCCTATTTGAACCTAGATTTTGACTCCACATTTGGAAAAAAAGACCAAGAAACATTTCCATTTCTTAGTTTAGAACCTACTTGAAACTCATTTTGACATTAGAGTTTGGATTTTTTTTTAGGTCATTTCACTTGACCTTTGCATGTATTGAGCACATAACATTCATAATTTGACATTACAATATTTTTACCAAGTATTTGCATAATTTTTTTTGGAGATTTAGATCCACCCTTAGACCAAGCTAGATAATGTTTTAACCCTTTATATTTTTATACATATATTTTTAAAGAGTTTGTAGAACTCTAACCCTCTCTTGTTGTGAAATATTTTCCATTAGATTTGACCATACCTCACTATACATGTAGTGTAACTATGTACAATTCAAGATATGCAAATCATTTCACATAATAGGAATTTTTTCCAAACCCTAATGAATATATTATTTTTTAGGATATGGATTCTTATCCACCTCACAACATTCGATTATGGGAACCAAGTCAAGATTTTTTGGCCAACTATTTGTCTAGCACACCTCCTTATATAGAGCAAGACCAACAAAAAATAGAGAAATATTTGGCTAGTGAACCCTCAATTGTAGAAAACATCTAGTAAAAACTTTATTATGGTACAATGTCATCAAAATATGAAGTAGGGAATGACAATTTACAAAATATAAAAAAAGGATCTTCTAACATATTTTACAATCAAACTCATGAACAAGCCTTTTCTATAAATCCTAATGAAATTTTACCAATACATTATCAAATCCATGCATGATTGTTCCACAAAGAGGCCCCTTGGAAGACCACTTTAATCAAATGCATCAAGCATATCAGACATACCTTGATCTAGAGCATAACTTCATTAATGTTGACTTATTAAATACACCTCTTATTGACTTAGCTCACTAAATAGGAGTTTTAATGGAAGTGATATGTCAAGAAAATTAGGGTTTAGACCCATTTATGCAAACAAATTTAGTAGAAACCATGTTCCATAACTTGATTATAGAGGAAATATATTTGATTTATATGTAGGATACTGAGTAAAATATAGGGGATAATATGTAAATAATGTCCAATTTAGACCAAAGTGGTGTTAATGAATAAACCTATAGTTAGAAAAATGGGCCTTTAACTATCACCATTAGTGGTTCAAAAAATTATGGAGTAGGAGTTTCTATGTCCCAACCTCAACCAACTACTGCTAATCCTCAACTAGCTACTTCTTCAGGCACTCAACCAATAAGATTAAGTAGTTAGCCAATGACTAGTGCCACACCATAACAAAGCATGACAAATACTAATCTACCCCAATAGATGATGGGTAATATTCCATATAAATATTCACCATCAAACATATCCATGTAGTAGAGTTAGAATATATTAACACCTCAATAGGGGGAAACCAATGTTCCACCTCACCAAGTAGCAACGAGCATCCCTCTTTCATCATAGATTAACATACCAATTCAAAATAAAATGATGTCTAACCAATAGTGTGTTAATATTGGTTAATGATATATGTTGAATCTCCAACATGCATCCACTTCCCAATATGGATTCATGGAACAAGGAGGTTTTAATGTTCTTCAAGTACCTATTAGGCAACCATTGCCTTTCATGTAGAATGTGCCATAATTTTAGAGACAAGGTATTGGTTCGAGAGTCCCTCATCAACAAAAAGGTTTGAATAGTCAAAAGCATGTACCTATTCAACCATAATAGGTAAAATATGGATATATACCTTCATCCCAACCTCAATATCCTCAAAATCAAGCCTAGATATCCAACCCTAACTAGAATATTGCATCACAATATGTGCAATTTCAATAATCACACCCTAATCCATGAATGTATATTCCTAGTCCATTTCCAAACCAATCTAACATATCCTAGAAAATACCATTGTCATACCCTAGTCTAAGTAATCTACTTGTGACCACCTAACCATCAAGCCAGGCCAATATTCCCACAAGTTTCCTTGAAAAAGAGTTACATCAAATGAATAATGCAATTGATGCCATCTAAGTAGGGAAACAAACTAAGAAATTAAAATTGGATGACATGTAATATTACCCTTTTAACATGGAATAATTATAGATGCCATTTCCTTTGGGGTATGAGCCACCAAAGTTAAATAAGTACAAGGGGAAATATGACCCCAAAGCACATTTGATGAAGTTATTTGTCATATGATAACCAATGGCATATAGTGACATATACTTGTTATTTTTTTTTCACAAATCTTAACTGGATAATCCGTAGAGTGGTTCTTGAAATTACCAAAGAACTTAGTTTATGACTTAGATGATCTTTTAGACAAGTCCATACAACACTTTTCATAAAATATTGAGCATGAGATATCATTGGTTGACTTAACACAAGAAAATAAAAATTTAGGTGAAAGCTTCACAAGCTATCTATAATTACGAAGAACCCTTGTGAGACACTTTATCCATAGTCTACCAAGTAAACAACTTGCCATTGTGTTTACTAAAAATTTACATAGTGAGATATCCTACTCTCTTGAGTTACAGTGTGTGCACACATTCAAACAAATCATTGATAAAGGTTTAATAATCAAAAGAGCCCTTATTAAAAAATGGATCATAAAGCTAACCTTGTCTAACTAGAATAATGGTAAGAACTAACATCTAGCTCAATCATAAATGTCATAACCAACACAAGCCAATAACAATGATATACCAAAGCCATTTAATTACAATAAGAATGTTGTAGGCAACAAATTAACATAGTCACATCATATCCAAATGGTGAAAACACCATCTACTTGACCAACACTACCTTTCCATATTACTCTTACCCCACAACCTCTTCAATAGTCATAGCTTGCAAATGCAATAAATGTAACAATTGATTCCTTTGCAAACCCTTCCTCCTCTAAGGAAAAATGTACCTACTCATTGTGATTTTATAGACCTTAGAGATCCTATAAAATTAGTCTTTCATAATATTGTAGTAGATAACTTGATTGGGTATCTTGTTTTGAAAGATCAATATCATGAGGGTATAGACATGCCAAACTGGTATATGCTAGAATAATTCTATGATTTTCATAGGGTCAATGGACATAACCTATAGTTTAGTAAATTCAATAAATGTAACAACCCATGCCTTTGCAAACCCTTCCTCCTCTAAGGATAAATGCATGTACTCATCATGATTTTATAGACCTTAGAGAGCCTATAAAATTAGTCTTTCATAAGCTTTTAGTAGATAACTTGATTAGGTATCTTATTATGAAAGATAAATACCATGAGGGTAAAAACATTCCAAAATAGTATATGCTAGAATAATTATATGATTTTCATAGGGTCAATGGCTATAACCTACAGTCTCGTGTGTAAATTAAACCTATGATTTAGAATATTGTAGAGAATGGAGAGATCACATTAGATCATGGAGCTTCCACTTCTAATAAAAACCTTGGGATTTATCAAAATCCATTTCCTCAACATAATAATAAACCATAAAAACAACTATAACGGCTAGTGCAACATCAAAATCAATAGAATCAATGATCAAGGCCAAACCAACATAACCAGTCAAATTAGTAGTAAAATAAACAATGCCAAAATAATGGACAAAACTAAGGATAAAATGGTAGTAACTAATAGACCTACCATGTAGTGGTACATGACTATAACTAAATCATGGGTCATATCTCAAGAGGTCATGTTAATACCATATCCATTAATCCTAGACCTAATTTTAATCAGACAAAACTGTTACTAGTAATACCAAATCAACCTAATCATTCTGGTAACCGTCCATGACCTGGGACTACACATAGGAAAAATGATAAGTAGGTATTCCCATTTTATAAAATTATAGTGCATAAAAAACCATGACTTATTTTATCTAGCCCCCCTCCACCATCATTTGATAACAACACTAGTTTTGTATCTAATTTCGATTGTGCAATCATAACCCAAAGGTCTAAGATTACCATACTAGGCCCACAACTATTTGCCACTTCACACATCATCTAACCAACCATTCACACTCAAAACAAACCATTCAATGCTATCTATGAAAAAATGTTTGACATAGTGGAATAATTACAAAAGACACCAACACAAATCTCTATTTTAGATTTGTTCTGAATGTCAAAAATCCACAAAAACATCTTAACTAAGTTACTCAATCCATTATTCCAAATGACGTATCCCCTGATATGTTTCAAGCTTTGGTTGGACACCTAGCTCCAACCTAAAAATTTACATGTAACCAGAGTGATATGTCATCCCTTGGCCCACTGCATAATAACCCACTACACATTGAAGTATACATAATGAGGCATAAAGTGAAGTGTGTCCTTATAGATAATGGATCAAGTCTAAATATAGTGTCTCTAAAGCTTATCAAGATTTTTAGATACACAACATTAGATCTCCAAGTAGAGATAATAACCATCAAAGCCTATGACAATCAAGAATGAGAATCATAAGGCACCCTTAGCTTTCTAGTTATTATTGGGACCTTGACCCATGATACACTTTTCCATGTGATTGATCTTGACTTGTCATATGATATGATTTTGGGTAGACTTTGGTTACATGAGATTCATGCCATCCCATCGACATTGCACCAATGTATCAAGTTCTCCCATTTAGGAATAGAGGTGAATATTCTAGGAGATTTTCATCCCTATGAGCATTGTAAACATCTAAGGCCAAATTTTAGAGTTATAACTACCATTTTGGTATGAATCCCATTTTCAAGCAAGACAAAGGAAAGAAAATACTTGTTGACTTTCTAGAAGATAACTGCATTGATCATAATACCCTTGATTTCATTTCACACATGTCACCTCCTAAAGCCTTTACTCATTATACCATCACACCCAATGGCCTAGGAAAATATCTAACTCATGACACCTTTCATCTTTCAAATCTTCCTCCAAACCCTAAGTCCTTTGGAAGACCTAAAGCCAAACCATTTTGTATAGAATGGAAAAGTAAGGGAAACATTCACATGAATAGTCTACCACCTATCACATTCATACCAGCCTTAGGATTAGAAGAGGACCCTCTCAAGGGAGATGAATCATGGTTGTATAATGATAAGCTGGCTAACCATTATAAAAGCACAAAGTATCCTATTCCCAATAGGATTATGGAGAACTAAGACTATGAAGGAGGAGGCCTAGGGCCAAATAAATAGGGAGATATCAAACCAGTTGATATGACTAAGTACAAAGGAACTTATGGACTTGTATTTAAACTACCTGGGGGTGACACATGTATCTTATTCAATTTTTATCACCACTGACTAGTGACAATGATGTCGATAGTGAAGCAGAGTTTGATCATAGCCAATTTCATGACTTAGCCCAAACTAACATGTTTGATAATAATGCCATTTGTACCCTTCACCAATCATTTGTCTTAATCTATTACCATTATACTATTCTTAATTGATAGACTAGGACCAACAAGAATCCAACATGCTGGTTGATGCATTTTAGAATGATGAGGCTTTCTATGATTTCCTAGACCTTAGGGACAATGTTCCATTAGGAGATCATAAATTAGGGTTCTCAATCAAATTGGATCTTGAAGCCTATTTTGGAGAGTGGGCAAACACCCTTAGCCAAAATTAAATAAATAAAACATTGAGATCTCAAGGTGAAAAGCTCTTTAATGCACTTTTTGATTAGGGAAATAGTAAAGATAAAGGCTAGTCTAGTGGTGAAAACCTATTTCAAGTACCATTTTATGGGGGTGTTTAACCTTCTCTTAATTTAGACCAGGAGACCACCAATGATGAACTTATCTATAGGTCTAATTTTAAATTTGAAGAGCATCAATATTTTGATCACATTTTTCAAGAGAATAATAATGAACTAGTCTATGGATCTGAGTTTAGTGCAGAAGAACATCAAGATTTTGATTACATCCTTCAAGAAACCAAAAATGATGGACATGTTTATGGATGTGAATTTAGTCTTGAGCAATGACAAATGTTTGATCAAATCAAATAGGAATTTCCAACTATTTTTGTCACATAGACATCTCTCCCCTTGGGAGATTCTGACTTATCATATTTAGGTGAGCTCAAAGAACTAGTTATATTAGAGGACTTTGACATTAATAAATAATTAAAATCATTGCCCATTATCCTTGATGATGGTTTAAACCTTATAGTGGAAGACAAAATATAGGTAAACATCAAGACTTCATATGACCCAAAATGGATTAAATTAGGCATGTCCCTCACTGAGGAGGAATGTGAAGTCTTTATATCCCTTCTAAGGGAATTTGTGGATATATTTGCATGGGCTTATTTTGAAATGCATATTTTGGACCTTACCTTGGTTTTTCACCACCTTTTGGTACATCTTGATTCCAAACTAGTAAAAAAAAGGTTATGCAAAATTCATCCTCACGTTACTATATTATTGAAGAAAGAGTTGGATAAACTCTTGGTAGAAAGATGTATTAGGCCAATCAACTACTCTTAATGGATTTACAATGTAGTACGTGTTAGAAAAAAACTTGAAAGAATCAAAGTATATGCTAATTTCCATGAAATAAAAAAAGTTTGACCTAAGGACAACTTTCCATTGCCAAACATTGACATGATCATCAACTCTACTGTGGGTTATGAGATGCTTTCACTGATGGATGTATTCTCAGGCTACAATCAAATTAGAATCATGCTAGAAAACCAACACAAAAAAACATTCATCACTTTGTGGGGAACATTATATTATTAGGTCATACCATTTGGTCTTAAGAATGTTGGGGCCACTTATCAAAGAGCTATGGTAGTAATATTTCATGATATGCTACATGACATTATTCAAGACTATGTCGATGACATACTAGGAAAATCCAAGATAAGGGATGATCATCCAAGAACATTGCAAGGGATATTTGAGTGACTACATGAATACAAATTTAAGATCAACTCAAACAAGTGTGTGTTTGGTGTAACATCAAAAAAATTACTAGGCTTCATTGTGTCTTGCAAGGGCATTGAATTCAATCTAGTTAAGGTATGAGCCATAACAAATATGCCACCACCAATAAATTTGAAGCAACTCCATAGTTTTTAGGGAAAGATCCAATCCATTAGATGATTAATATATCAATTGGTAGACAATTATCATACATTTATGCACTTACTAATTAAAGGTGTAACATTTCATTGGGATGTTAATTGTTAGATATCTTTTCAAGAACTAAAAGAATCTCTAGTGAATCCACCAATTTTATTGCATCCTACACTAAGAAAACCATTCTTATTATATCTATCATCTATCAAAAATATATTGGGGGCACTTATATCTCAACATGATGACAATGGAAATAACATGTAGTGTACTATCTAAGTCATACACTAGTCACATATGAACTTAGCTATATGCCCATCGAAAAGGCCTATCTAGCTATGGTCTTCATAACTTAGAAACTATGAAACTATATATTGAACAATAAGACCATGGTTATTTAAAAGGTAGATCCAATCAAGTATCTACTATCAAAAATATATTTTCAAGGCCATGTGGCCAAATGGATCATGATACTCATTGAGTTTGAGATAAATTATGTAAACCAAAAAATAATCAAGGGGCAAGTTCTTGTTGATCAACTTGTTGAAGCACCCCTTGTAGATATAGAGCCATTGATATTACAATTTCTTGATAAATCCATAATGACCATCATTGAAACACCTCTTGAGGAGTATTACTAGAAGTTATATTTTGATATATCATTCATAGCACATAGATCGGGGGTAGGCCTTTTGTTCATAACACCATAAGGGGATCTCATCCCTAAGTCATTCAAAATCAGATTTCCTTATACCAATAACATGGAATAAAATGAAACACTCATCATATGGATTTGATAGGTAATAAAATGGAACATACATCATCTCAAGGTTTGTGGTGATTCATAATTAATCATCAATCAAGTCATAGACCACTTTCAGACTAAAGATGACCAGTTGGTTCCATACAAAGTAATAGTCAACACTGTCAAGCAATAAATTACTGGCATTTTATTTGAGCATATCTCAAGAACTAGTAACATAACAATATATCCATGGATATAATTGGATCATTGATTTGACATGTAGACATAGCCAAAGAGTATCAAATTTTTATTGAAAATCTAACATCACTAGCTCATGAACCTACAACTATCGCAATGATTTGTGATATTGTTGGTCCCATCTCTACTTGGTATTTAGAATTATATGCTTATTTAAATGACCATAATTTACCAAATAACTTATCTTGAAAACACACTAAATCCTTCATCTATAATATCTATTGTTACATCTTACTTGGAGCAACCCTATACTACCATAGTTTCAATGAAACTCTACTTTATTGTCTCACTTTGATAGAGTCTAATCTAGTGTTATGAGAAGTTCATGAAGGGTTATATGGATCCTAAACCATTGGGGTAGTATTATCCAAAAATATCTTGGGTAATAATTATTATTGGCCAATGATGGATGTAGATGTAGATACATATGTCAAAAAGTGTGACAAGTGTCAATGACATGCTAATCTAATTCATGCCCCTACCAATACATTGAAACCAATGTTGACACCATGGCCATTTGATACATGGGGTCTCAACCTCATTTAGAAGACAAAACCAACCTCATTAGATGACCATAAACACATACTTACTACCATAAAATATTTCACTAAATGGGTTGAAACTATACCCCTCACTTACATGACTAGAAACCAAATTTCCAAGTTCATATTTAACCATCTCATATACCAATATGGTATCCATTATAACATTATATTTGATAATAAAGGATCATTCAAAAATAAGGATGTTGAAAAGTTATGTGTTAAATAAAAGATCACACAACACTTTTCCATGATGTATTACCCTCAAGGTAATGTTCATGTTGAATCATTAAACAAAACCACTATCAATATTATCAAAAATATTATTAATGATGTTAGTTATGATTGACACCTTCAGATATTCCATGCACTTTGGGCATACCATACCAATTATCACACCCCTATAAGAGCAACTCCATACTCACTTATTTATGATACTGATCCCATTAAGGTCAAGTTGCCTTCATTACACATATCTTTCAAGCATGTTCTGGATAAAAATCACTATCATGTAGCTCACCTACAAGAGCTAGAGTTACTTGATGGAAAAAACATGGATACAATAAACAATCTATAAGATTATCAAAATAAACTTCATGGACAATACAATCAGTAGTGAAACATAGAAAATTTAAGCTTGGTGATCTTGTACTTAAAGAGAATCAAAATAATATCACTATCAAAAATAAGCATAAAGGCAAGTTCAAACCCAACTAGGTTGGTACTCTCATCATCAATGTAAACTATGATGATAGAGCATATAGGCTCACCACACCAGATGAAGATGAACTTGATGAGCTTATGAACATTATACACCTCAAGTGGTACTATGCTTGAGTGATTTGATATATTGTCTATAAGGACCATTTCAAGATGTATCATATTATAATTATTATTTTTTGTACCATTGCCATTCTACCCATCCTACCATCCTATCACTTATTCAATCTACCATTCTATTATATCAACGAAACATGTTTTACTTCATCCTATCCTATCATGTTTGACCTTGGTTCATCCATTAGTTTCATGTTTATAGCATGAAGAATCATATCAGTTTTAATAGTTATTTCAAGCATTCTAGATAGAGGTAGTATTTTAGGAGTAGTATGATAGAAGTTTTGGTAGTTACATCCTTTGTTTCTTGTTCCCTTTTAATCATGTTTTTTTTATGTGAGCCTGATTATATCACTTGCTAGGGTAAATCAGTGCTCATTGGTATTGCTACTAATTATAACCACCTATGGGAAAATCAATATCATTGATTTATCAATTGTCTCCTAGTTATAACTACCTATGGTAAAACTAGGAGTAACATTTTTTCATTATGCCTTGATCATACCAACTATGCCTATTTTGTTTGAATTAGCTACTACACTAGGCATATATTCCACTTTAAGGTGGACCTACTATGAACTAGGGCCATTTTGTGACTATGTGGGTCATGTTTTATTCACATTGAGGTTAGCTTAGTCCCCCTTTCACAATGTTCTCACCATTTTGCAAGCATCATTTTAAGTTTGAATGTTCTCATCATTTTGTGAGATTAGAACATTTTAGTGTCTCATCATTCTCGATCGAGTTGAGATACTTTTAAAATACTAAAAACATTATAAAATCATTTAAAAAAACCAAAAACATTGACCACTTCTTTGCCCTAAGGATTCTAGGAACCCTTATTAAGTCACAAAAAATCAATTATCACTTAGATTCCCCATCCTTTTAGCCATTTATCCTATGCTCTCACCATCTTACGAGTTCATTCTTATTCTTCTATCACATCCATCATGTTTGTTTTCATCTTATCACCATTTTCTTCCTATTTCTTGGGAGAACTACATTCAGCCTAAATTTTTTATTGGATCATCACATTTGTAGAACTATGTAGGCAATATCCACTTGTTGAGTGCATATGGAGATAACTCAACCACCCCATTCCTTTCATTTATTCCCCCCTCCTATTTATTTGTTAAGTTGTCACCTATTTTCTAGTGGAAATATTCATCACATTATTTGTACTAACATTAGGGACTAATGGTTGTTTGTTTCTTTTGTTCTATTTTATTTGTTTGTTGTTTATGTGCCTATTTATTTTCTTTCAACATTATTGCTTTGATTCAGTCTATGTCCATTCATTAGATCATTCCTTGCACATTATTCTTGAATCTATCCATATTCATATATATACCTTGTCATCATAGTTTTTATCATTAGTACATTATTTTCTATTAAGTATTGGATTTTAGGAGTCAGTCTTATGCATATTTTGTCTAAGTCTTCATGGTTTTCTATCATGATGCCTATCATCATGTGCTACAAAAAAAACTAGATTTAAGAGCTCTACACCATCAATGTAGCATTGACATTTCCTTGGCATCAACATTAGTAATAATCCCAATTCAATCCTCATCATATCCCAAAATAGAGTAATTAAGTAATAAAATAATTTCAGCCTTTGTTAGTTCAAACAAGCATATCCCTACTAATACGTTGTCCCAATTCATCTTTATCTTTTGTATCAATTTCTCATCATGTTTTCAATCATCAGCCAATCAATCATGTTTATCATAATTTGGGTACACTACTTCATCATTATACACCATCCCACCTACATTCTCAATGATTATATCACCTATAGGGGAAAATTATCATGTTATCATTCACTTTCTTCTATCCAACTAGGGCATGTTGTTATCTTGTTTGTTTATCCTAATTGGGACAACTCCATCTTATCAATTATTATAACCACCTTTGGGTAAATCATTATGTTATCATACCACATTTCCAC
Source organism: Torreya grandis (assembly GCA_037957365.1). Taxonomy (NCBI): domain Eukaryota; kingdom Viridiplantae; phylum Streptophyta; class Pinopsida; order Cupressales; family Taxaceae; genus Torreya; species Torreya grandis. Next base: position 577,450 of record JARHVA010001670.1, on the reverse strand, counting down.
TATTGGGATACAATGCTTATAACCACCTTTGGGCAAACCATTGTACACCATCCCACTTGCATTTTTAGTGATTTTTCCCAACTTTGGTCAAATCATTATGTTCTCATCCCATCATTTTATTTTTTTGGTTCCCTTACCTTAATTCTTTCTTTTGAGGGACCGTTTACCACTCCTTTGTCCAACCTCTCCCTCGAGGGCATGGCTATAGTTCATTCATCACCATGGAAGTCATAAACACACATAACATTTTTATTCTTTAAGAAGACATTATTGTGCTTCTATCTTGAAACACATTCCCAAATAGGGGTAAATTATAGACATGTAAAACTGGCCACTAATGGCTTTGACTAGACTATTAGACCAATTCTTACCAATCATTGAATATATAGCCTAAGGATTGCTAATAGTATCTAATTTGGCTTCATCACATGCAATTAAATCAATTTGGCCCATAAATCAATTAAATAAGGCAAATGTAAAAATTGAATTAATAAAAATTAAACAAATGATCAAATACCTAAAAATAATTAATTGACTTGTAAAATCCTAATAAAAATCAATTAGCAAGTTAAATCAAACGAAATCCTAATTGAATTCATCCATGAGCTAATAAATCAATTATCAAAAAAGAAAATACAAATATCTTAGAACATCCTAGAAGATACTCATTACCTTTGTGAGTTTTACCAAATGAAAATATCTCAAAGCACACCTATCCAACTTAATCATGACCATTTTGACACCTTTAACACTCAAACAAGGTTAATAAACTCAACCAAGGTTACAATTTAACTCATTCCAAGTGATTTTAAAGCCTATAAATACAAGCCTAGACCTCTTCATTTAGGGGACTGAATCAAAAGTAATGTTTTAATGCAATATTTCATTGATGAAGCAATAACATAGTGTTATAATGTAAAAAATTGAGCCAAGCCATTGAATCATCAAGCCAAACCAAGCCAAGCATGATGCCAAGAGGAGATGGAGCTAGCTAAGCCTTATGATGAAGACCTCTTTAGCACAATCTAAGCAAGCCAATAGAAAAAAGCTCTTAGAGAATTAAGGAAGGTAAGAATACTTGTTTTATTGATTTTTAGTTTAGATTTGTCATTTGTTTGTTCACCATGCTCCCCTCTTTGATATAGGTAAGGTAATGTTTGTTTGTTAGTGTGCTAGTTTTTGTTTTGAGTTCATTTTCATTTTATTTCATTTTTAACTAACATAAAACCTAACCACTTTCCTTGGATTCCTTGATCAAAATTTAAACAAGGTTTAACGATATTTTGGATTTGAAAAGACCCTTGAGGTATTGAAAATGTTTTTTTGGCCACACATTAGATTAGATGTTTCCAAATACATTAAGTATTTTACTGTGTGTGTAATTTCTAAACTGGTCAATAAGAATAAAGGTGTGCACACACTTATACTAGTTTCATAGAGACTATGGGAGTCAATATCTATGGGATTTATCTCAAGTTACCCTAATACCAATCATGGTAATGATTTTGTTTATGTAGTAGTTGATAGATTTGTAAATATATCCATCTCAACTTTAGAAATAAATCAACTATTATTTTAATATGTCTAGATCCATTTTGGATTATTAGGCACTATCATCTTTGATGTTGATATGATATTCTCAAAAAACTTAAATAAACCACTTTAGTCTATTATGGACACCAAATTTAAACATTTATACTATTTTCACTTAGATTTTCACCCTTTAAGGAGATGTCTTAGATATCCTCATTCAAGTGTCACAATTGAAACACCTCTAGGCTATGGGTAGCCTAATAATGAGGTGAATCTCTAGATAGGGATAGCTCCATTAATGAAAAACTTGTAAAAAAATACTAAACCTAAAATTTTTGAGGTAAAATGGAGAGAAAATTGAAATTAAACTATCTTAAAGGAGGTGATACACCAAATTAGTTGATGACTACCAACCAGCTTCATGCTACACATGAGAACAAGGGACTAACCAAACATACACTTCTCCAATCTACATCTTCTCACATATATATTTCATTATGATTTTGTGATGAATGTTTAGGCTAGGAGGAATAGACAAGATTCCTATAATGGAACTATTTGAATATACTAACTCACTCAACCTTGACACATCATAAAACACTTTACATGACCTATAAGAAGAAGCTTTCTAACTGTAAATAGGTGAGAGAATGAGACACAATTCTAAGGAAACAATAGTCATCACATAAACAAGATAAATAATTCAAGTGAAAACACTATAAATATTAATATAATAGGTAAAAATTAGTAGTCTTTATTGATCCATGGTATGCAAATGATCAGGGCTTTGCCATACTCAGGTGGAGCATAATTTATAATGGCCAAAATAGCTAGTTCTTATATAACTTCATAGAGAAAGGAGAAGAGAGAAGTGAAAATTTCATAAGGATACTTATAAATTTAATAAAATGAGTTACTTTTGCATTATAGGGGAATGTGAAACTAATCATGTAAATTTGGAAAGCACAAGTGTCACCCCAAGTCATAAAACTCTTGAAATGTAACATATAAGTTCTCATTTTACATAAAGAAACTACCTTCATCATTCACCCATATTTTAACATCCAAAAAATTACTAGGGACATGTATAATTATTTTAATTATAGGAAATGGTTTTAAAGATGCCTTTTTATGCATTGGTTGTAATCATGGTCATCTAGAATCTTCCCAAAATGAGCTATCACCATCTGCATTCAAAATAACTCTTCTTTCACACACCTTTAACAATTATCCTAAAAAATGCATAAATTTTCCATGAATATTCATAAAATATAGTGGATTACACTTTCCAAGACCCTCCATGGACTTAGAGGCATCATGCACACCTTAAAATTAGTTTACTTGAAGCTTTTCACCCTTCTCACTATCATGTTCACTATCCCAGTTCTGACTAGCTGACATGAGATATTTTTAAATAAAACTTATGAGTTTTTCAAAGGAATTAAATTCAAATGGATAGTTATATTAATTCTATATATTCATCCTAAACTTTATTTCATCTCTTGAAACCTCTTAGAACCTACACAATGCACAAAATAGTCAAAAAAGCAATTTCGTACCCTATCCATATAGATTATATATAAATAGTAATAATTTTAGGGAGATTTAATGAGTCTTATAAAACATCTAATCATCATTCTAGGCAAATTATGCCATTTGGGTGCACTACTTTCTTAATCTTCTCAAAGTGGTCACTAGCAAGGGTTTTGATGAACTTAGGCCTATTTTACCCTCTTAAGATTTGTTCATGTGATTTGACATTATAAATAACATTAAAATTCACTAGATAATATTTCAAGACGTTCATAAGCTTCCCCAAACTCCTTATATTCCCATGTACAACCTCCAAGAAGATGTGAACTTCCAAAGTTGCTTTATTGAGCTTGATTCTCCACTTTACATAGGCCTTTAACTGAGCTTTAATGGTAGTGTATGAGTCTAAATTGTTTGCTTTACTATAGAATCCTATGATCCTACATAGTTTCCCATGTGTTATTACCTTAATTCATTGCTCAATACATTTTAAAATATGCCTATCATCATTTGTATATGTAGCCTCGTCTTGTCCATCTGGAATCTGGTCTAATTTTCTTTATCGATCTCCTCTAGAATCTCTTTGATTTGACTTTTGATGTCAGACATTAATCTATGACCCAATATTTAATGTATATCATTGATCTTGGTTTATTGACCTTTGGCTCAACATGAACCATTAATATTAGTTTATTAGTTAAATGCATGCCATTGATCCTAGTCTGTAAGATCAAATACACACCATTGATTTGTTTGTTCATTGTGATTGTGACACTTGGCATAATGGCATTTGATCTTAAGGTATTATGAATCTTTGACCCTCACTCACACAATTGAATCTCCATGACATGATTGATTGTGTGTCATTGATCTTGGGTCTTAGTCTTTAAATGTAGAGCATTGATCTACCTTGTACACAAGAATGCATACTGTTGATCTACCCCAAAGACCTTTTAACTCATTAACCTTGCTCACGTGTCATAGATATTATAGCTCTAGCTCCTAATATATTGACACTTGTCAATCCTACATTAAACTAAATTTAGTTAAGTATTTTTTTAAATCTAAATAGCTACTTGATATAGCTTAATGTTGATGCTCCCGTGCATGTCCCATGCTGCTAGTTGATCTTTAAAGGCTTGTATATTGAGATGGAGAACTCATCAAGACACCATATTTATAGGGGATGATCTTGGAACCAAAATCATAATTTTTATGTAGTCTTTTTGGCTTGAAATTTTTTTTAATCACATGTGTAAAATGTAAAACTATATTTCCCTATTCAATACTATGTGACATGTCATGACGGCTTGGTTCTTCTTTGAATATGTTCTTCCAACCATGAAGTAATCAAAGCCAAGTGATTGTTTTTCTTTAATGTGATGAACTTCCCATAGAACTTGTAGGTGTCCATTCATAGTGGATGAGTGTGCATACATGGGACAACTATTATAGTCCATCCTTATCATTTGAAGGGCTATTGCTCACTCAGTTTTCTATGCATGAAAATGCAAGAAATGACTATTTGGCCTAATAATAATTTAATAAATCACTAAGACTTGTGTAAACCTTCTTCATGTATTTGATTATTTGAACACTAAAAAAACCTATCTCTTTCATATATGACTCTAAAATTACCCTTAAGACATCAAATGACATAAGGACTAAACTAGACTATGACCAAAGCTAGAGTGGCATATGAAATGACATAAAATGAACTACAACACACCCTATGACATTATAATAAGCTGTTATATAAATGTTTACTATAGGGGTTTGACCCATTTTGACATGTGGTAAAGATGGTCAAAATTTACCAAAGGAGTAAGTTTTATGACAATTCTAGATCAAGAACATGGCAAAATGTATCTTGGGTTAGAGGCC